>CM035122.1:81487279-82687279 GCA_020205555.1 Panax stipuleanatus
TTGTAATAAAGATAATATCCTTTCTTTATTAAAATAATTCTATATAAGAATTTATTTTAATACCTTTGGTTAGAGCATATACAACAATTGTTCACAACAATTATTGTTTCATTGCTTAATAAATACATATACATAATATATATTTATTAAATGTCATTCACATGTTACATCAAACATGCACAAATCACATATAGTAAATAAAAAAAAATTATTCACTATTTTCATATTAATATTATTATGAGAAAATTTCAGGTTCTTATAGTGGAAGCCGCTAACAAGAATATCAAGAAAATAATGATGAAGATGTAGACAAACCACCGGGAATGGCCTAATTTGTTGTCTTTAACCCTGCTCGCGTACCAAACATCGACTCGAACCTCAACTGGGGCAACACCCTATTCATTGGTATATGGCGTGGAAGTCGTACTCCCAATAGAGGTGGAAATGGAATCGCTAAGAGTCATACTGGATGCCCAGATAGAAGAGAGCCACTGGATACAAGATCCATATGATCAGCTATCCCTTATAGATGAAAAGAGGGTTGCAGCTATCTTTCATGGTCAGCTATACCAACAGCGAATGTCTAAAAATAGTATGCATACAAGTCAATCATGTATGATGATAAAATATATACTTTGAGACAATCTTATTTATTTATTAATAAAAGTGTTATTCAATTAAAGGCATTTAATTTATCTACATGGTGTTATTTTTATAATATGTGATAAACCCATAGTTTTAAGCAATGCTTTTAGAATCATGATGATGATCGTGCTAATGAGATCTAAATTCTTAGATAGCTTAAAACTAAAATAGTTCCCAATTATTAGATTACTAAAAAGAGGATTACTAAATTTGGATAGATTGGTACATACGTTTGCTTGTTCATTGGATGATGATTATTGATCTCATAATCATTTGTGTGGAGACACTAAAGCAAGTATGTAGGTGCTTATTGGAGAATAAGTTCACTGAACGTGGCTCGCTAAGGAATACTTAATGGAATTTTACTTGCCTATCAATAGGAATTCTTTAAATGATAGTAGTAAAAATAATCCTTAGACTTGAGATCATCATAGTATCTTGTGTATGATAAGTTATACTTTGACATGTCCCTTAAGACCCTAAGGGTATATCAAAGGGTATTATTTGGTATAATAATTTATATATGGAGATAATGAATGATCAATAAAAGATCTACCACTTCTAGTAAAAGAAGAGAATGTCCTATGTGATTCTATAAATGACAACCCAATAGTCATTGACAAAGGCAGAATGAAATTAGAAAGTAGTTTCTAATTTACATTGTTTGGTGTTGTGCATTTTAGAATCGAAATACATATAATTAAATAAAATAAGACTTGATAATAAATCCATGTCTTATATTTAATTGGGACATTGTATGGGTGGAAAGAATGAATTGTATGGTAACTATTTACTCACAAGTTCTTTTATAATTAATGTTGAAATCTATATTATCTAAAAAGTCGTTGAACGCTAAGGGAGCTTACTCTTATTGTAGAATAAATGTTATTTATTTAAATAAATTTTTTGTTGAATTTATTTATTTAAATAAGATTAGAATTGTTCTAATTGATTTATTCACAAGCGATTTAATATAGAGAACCTAAAGGGTCACACCATAAAAGAAAGAATATTTATTAAAAAAGCTAATGGCATAATCGTAATAATAAGTTAAGTATGTTTAATTTAATCTGTGGTGATAGAATAGATTAAATTGCTTAATATTTATTATTTAATAATTTGAAAGTATTAAAAATAAATTAATAAGAGGAGTCTTATTATTATTATTACTATTATTATTATTTAAATCCTAAAAGAGTTTGAAAATTAATTAATAAGATACTCTCTCTCATATATTCCTAATAAGATTGGGAGGCTAATGAATTAAAATAGTTTAATTATTCCCAATAGAATTGAAAAACCTAATTAATTAAAATGTTTAATTAATTAATATTAAACACTATTCCTAAATGGTTTAAGAGGGTTGCATACATCTATAAATAAGAAAGTCGTATTATGAACAAGGTTAGACACTACGCTATTCTAATAGCTGGGAGAGTATACACATTCTATAGAGATAGAATTAGGGTTTAGCCAAACACCCACTTTCTTGAATATCTCATCTTTCTTGGTGGATCACCTCTAGACGTCAAACACTTAGGTGGCTAACGTTGATCAAAAGAAGGAATCAAATTCAGAGAACTCAATGAGATCACGAAGGATTTGGAGTTGAGCTTGTACCCGTGGAAGCTTAGTTCTACAAGGGTATGATTCTATAATTATTTCTCTTTCATTTAATTAATAATTATGCATAAAGGATGATTCAGGTATAAAGTTTGTAAAAATTTTAAAATCTGTTTTTACCATGATTCCGCTACTTTGATTATTACAAACCTAACAGTGGTATCAGAGCCAAATATTTATGCGAGTTATTAATTGTTTAGATTATATATATATAATGATATGTGTTTGGAACAATTTAATTAAGCATAATTGTTTGCTAGAAATAATTTATTTTTTTTTAAAACTGCACAATTCACGAAACAGGAAAACTGTTTCTACCCAGCGGCGCGGTAGCGCCTGTACCAGGCTTAGCCGCAGCGCCGGGTCGGGTTCAGGAAACGGAGACCCAGCGCCGCAGCGCCCCCTTGCTGGTACAAAAGCAGCGCCGGTCACCAAAAATTTGTTTAAGTATTATTTTATTTTTTTAATTAAGATAAAAAGGTTTATTTTAATTAAAATTCAAATTAAATGTTTTTCTGTAATTCCAGATTAGTAAAGTAGTTTATTAGATTTGGAATTGGATTAAAATAAAGATGTTTATTTTAATTAGAATTGAATTTCATGCTAACTAACTAGAGTTGGAATTGGATTCCATGATAACTAATTAGAGTTGAAATTTGATTTCGAAACTAACTAGAATTGCCCATTAAATCGATATCAATGTATATATTAAATATTTTATTTATTGATGCATATGTTGATATATATGATAATAAATGAGGTTGATTATGGACTATTGACCAGTGTGATTGGATTTATTTTAATTGGATGCTTAAATGTATGAGTTTTATTAAATAGGGTCTGCGTACCTCGTCTTCTCTAATTTTTCTTGATGTAAAATTCTATCTCCCTCCTATGTACTTCCCCTTGACTGCTGATCAAGGTTTCTATTTAAATTAAATAGTTTATATAATAGGAATAGTTAGAATTATCTTGAAGAGTTTGAGACCAAGGAGCAAGGAGCGTGTGAAGACACGTTTGTATTGAGCCCGGGTTTAAATGTAATAGTTATATTTAAATTTTATTCTTGCACTCCTAGGTTTGATCTTTTGGTTCACTTGGTGGCTCTAGTGAACTAAACTAGAATAAAAGTTCATAATCAATCCGGGTAGAATATAGTATTCTATATGCATGCTTATACTATATATATATATTAATAACAAACCCCTCAAAGAAATTATATTAAGTTGTAACGTTCAAAAATATTTGAAATATCGAGAGTCGCCTTCTAGTATGATAAAATAATAGAGTATTAAATATTTAATATGAGTTTATTGTGCACACACAAGGCAAGTATTAAATATTTAAGATGTTATTTTAGTACATTAAATATTTATAAAGGAATTGAACAATATTACCGCTTTGTTGTGCACACACAAGGGCAGTAGTTTTCGCTTCACTTATATGGAAATGCTGGGTCTGACTTAACTTAAATTATTTTAGTTTGGATGCGCACACACTTGACCATTATGATCTAAGAGGCAAAATACAAGGAGTTACATGATGATGTAATTGACAAGAGTTGTCTACCTATTTAGTTATATATAGTTTGTTGTGCACACACAAGCCTATATACATTTGAAATAGGATCGTTATTCTCACTAACAAATCATTAATTAGATTTATCGAACTATATATTATGAGGGTAATATAGTTTGAAGAAAATAGTGGGAGATGCCAATTTAAAATAAAGACCTAATTTATTTTGGTAATTAATTAAATGAATGTTTGCTAAAATTGTTATTTTATTTCACATGTAGAATTTAAAAATGTCACACTCACTATCATTGCGTAGCATACTTGATGCTAACAAACTAACCGGCCCGAATTACACGGGCTAGTTAAGGAATTTGAGAATTTTTCTTACTGCTAAAAAGATTTCCTATGTCCTAAATTTTTCCATCCTTGTAACTGTTGCAGAAGAATCCTCTGAGGAAGAGATTGCTACTTTTAAGAAGTTGCAAGATGATGCATTTGTGGCTCAATGCATCATGCTCGCATCCATGAGTAACGAGCTTCAGCGTCAGCATGAAACTATGGATGCTCCTGTTATATTGTTGCACCTCCAAGAGTTGTATGGTGAGCAAAGTAGGACTGCTAGATATAAGATATCTAAGGAGCTTTTTCGATCTCGGGTGACCGAGAGCACTACTGTTGAGACTCATGTCCTCAAGATAATCAATTTGATTGAACGTCTTGGACAGCTTGGGTTCATTATAGATGGGGAGTTAAGTCAAGATTTTATATTGCAGTCACTTCCAGATACCTTCTCACAATTTGTTATGAATTTTCACATTAATAAGTCTTAACATTTTGAAAACTACTGAAGGATACTTCCCATCCAAGAAGAACCACTTCTTACTGGTAGATGATTCTTCCAAGAAAAGGAAGAGACCCAAGGTATCTTCTGAAAAAAAGAAAACCAAAATGGCTAAAGGCAGGGCAAAAGTCAAGGATCAAAAGAAACCTGATCCAGCTAGCGAAGGAATGTGCTTCCATTGCAATGACTCGGGTCACTGGAAGAAGAACTGCAAGAAGTTTCTGGCAAAAAAGAAGCTTGGAGAAGCTTCGACTTCCAATCAAGGTTTGTTCATGATTGAAATTAATTTTTCTGAAAGTCAAACTTCTACTTGGGTATTGGATACCGGATGTGGTTCTCACATATGTAATACTATGCAGAGACTGGTCAGAAATAGAAAGCTGAACAAGGATGAAGTCGTCCTATGAGTGGAAAATGGAGCAAATGTTGTTGCATTATTTGTAGGGACTTATTATTTTGCACTACCTATGGGCAAGTCGATTAGTTTAAATAATTATTATTTTGTTCCAACACTCATTAGAAACATTATCTCAATATCTGTATTGGATATGGAGGGTTTTGACATTATAATAAAGAACAACAGTTGTTTTATTTATAATAAGAATGTTTTATATTGTGTTGGAAAATTGTTGAATAGACTTTACATACTTGACTTGCATGAAAATATATTTCAAATTGAACAAACTAAGAAACAGAAAAGAGATGATGTTAGTTATACCTTCATGAGGCACTGTAGACTTGGTCATATTAATGAAACAAGATTATCCAAGTTGCATAAAGATGGGCTCTTAGAGCTATCTGATTATGAATCATATCCAACTTGTGACTCTTATCTCATGGGTAAGATGACTAAATCTCCTTTTAGTGGAAAAGGAGAAATAGTTATAGAGTTGTTAGTATTGGTACACACAGATGTTTGTGGACCCATGACAACGAATGTACGAGGAGGGTATTCTTATTTTATCACTTTCATTGATGATTATTCAAGATTTGGATATGTGTATTTAATGAAATAGAAATCTGAATCATTTGAAAATTTCAAAGAATTCAAAAGTGAAGTGGAGAAACAAACTGGCAAAAGTATTAAAATTCTTCGATCAGATCGAGGTGGTGAATACTTAAGCGGTGAGTTTCTCAATTTTCTCAAAGAAAATGGTATAATCTCACAATGGACTCCACCAGGAACACCACAATTGAATGGTGTATCTGAAAGGAGAAATTGAACATTGTTGGACATGGTTCGTTTCATGATGAGTTTTAGCGATCATCCAGTATCATTATGGGGTTATGCACTAGAAGCGACTGCATATCTACTAAATAAGGTCCCCTCGAAATTCGTCCCCAAGACTTCATATGAGATGTGGACAGGGAGGAAACCTGGTCTTAAGCATGTTAAGATTTGAGGATGTCCAGCTTATGTGAAAAGGTTTCAAAATGATAAGCTTACACTACACCAAAAATGGCCTCTAGTGAAGAACAAATCATTCACAAGACATAATATATCACTCACAAGAGATTTATTGCGAAGAAATATTTCATTCACACGATTTCTCGCATAAGACCTCCTCGCAATAGGATATCCTTCGCTAAGTAGTAACTAAATATTTTTTGTGAATGATATATTGTGAATAACTTTTTATTCACAAATTATATTTGGTAATAGAATATTGTTATTTAGTGAATAAATGATTTTCTTTATAAATAATATTTTAAGAAGGACTATTTAAAATTAGTGAATAACTTTATTCCCTCACAAATAATATATTGTGAAGTACAAATTTATTTAACGAGAGAATATTTTCCTTCACTAGTTATAAATTGAGAATCTTTCTTCAATTTAGTGAGAGAAAAATTCCTTCACAAATTATAAATTTGCAAATAAAAAATTAATTGCTAAATAATCAAAATTCATTAAAAATTATAATTAATTTTCAAATTATTGATTTCATATTTATTATTATTAATATCTATAAGAAATATTAAATTTATTTTTCAAGTAAATATAAATATTGACATACTTGTTTCAAACTAATTGATAAGCTAATGCATAGAGAGCTAATAAAATCAATACTTCACATATAAATAGATAATATTCGAGTCACAATAACTACAAAATTTGTTATTGTATCTTGGTCTCCCAAGGACTATAGTACCTACAAAATTTATTAACTAACATAAGAAATTTGAAAGAATAACAATGAACTAGAAGGAATAAAGTGTGTCATGTTAGATCCACTTCATCATCATTTTCTTCAATAAAATCAAGGTTGGGCATGTAAACTTCATGCTGCAAGAGAAACACCAAAATTCAATTTTAATAAGATGAGGAATAAGAAAAGATGAAACTGACGAACTTAAATTAAGAGAGAGAGAGAGAGAGAGAGAGAGAGAGAGATTAATGAAGGATAAAGACAAAAATATAACTATCAGTAAATACCTCAATTGATTCATAGTTGTTAAATGCCAACCATCGCGATTCTAACCTGTTAAAAATGACAAAATACTGAAGGAAAACTGAAAGAAAATAGCAAAAGTAAACTTGATGTAGAAAAATTCTGAAACATACCGGCAAATGTAACATGTCATAAAGTTAAGCCCTAGCTGTCCACTCCCTTAATGCAGGTTTCTGAGCAACACTTCACACAATAGACTTGGTGTAAGGAATAGACCATCAAATGCCACATACGATATAAGGAGACTAAAAATGCAAATTAATCTTGTAAGATGTAACAGAACAAAGACAGTAGAGCTCATTGGACATACCTTGAAATGCGGGAATTTGACAAAAAGTTGCCAGCACGCATATTATGATGTGCATTTTATACATGCATTCTACAGCTCACATTATTCATTTTATACACGCTCTTCAATAATTTGCAGGCACCAAATTCGAAGTTACTGAATCCTAATTAAGAAGTTCCAAGAGAGGTGGCAGTTGTTCCGTCCTCCAGGACTTTTAACATATGTTTTCTGCACAAAGAGCCATACACCAACCAGTATCTGCATAGCCATCCTGGTAGAATAAAACTAGGTAGTAATCAGCACAAGATGTGCCTAGTTCTTCCTATCTCCTGGTGACAACTCCTGTACAACACAAAGCACGTTTCTATTTCCATCGGTGATCTGATTAATGTTTCTATTACTACTAATAATAGAAACTAGACTACATGTTCACCTACTGCGCTGTTGACCCCGGTGTTTTAAGTTCCAGTTCTGTTACCACATCACTAGAATAGTTATCTTTTTCATCATTGTTACCCGTACTAGCATTTAATGACTTCCTTCTGCATTCTTGTTTGTTTGAAATATGGGAAGTGGATTCACATTTGATAGATGCTTGATCAATTTGCAGATTCACTGAACTTGAATATAGCATAAAAGTAGAACAAGAAGTAGGAATGGCAACAGGGTTCTGATTGCCAAAGAATGGGAATGGTTGCATTGATGGGTGAATTGGAATTGGACGTGCATACATAGGTAGAGTTACTGGAAATGAGTAAGGTGGTGCCATGACAACTGAAGGATCAATGGCTCCCAATGGATACATAATTGAGAGTCTTTATTGGCACTGAACATTTAGATTGTCAGTCTCAAATTTAAGAGATGCTTTCTCTTTTCTTGGCTCATTCTTTTCCTGTGTCAGCTGTTTAGAAGCAAGCAAAGAAAATGACATAAGCATATATGTGCTTGGGGTAGGGGTGCAGAATCCTAAAATAAGGGATATATCGAAACCATCACCTCGCGCGATTTCTCAGAAAGAGTGGCACACGCAGCTTTTAGTCTGTTGACTTCAACAATCAAATCCCTCAGTGTTTGGATTGTATCCGTTATGATGGTTGCCTTGTCATTTTTGGGTCTGTCTGGATCTGCAAATGAATTAAACAATGTAAAATCGAGAAAATCCAAAGCGGACCATAAGTTGAAAGCAAGGAATGGAAACTAATTCAATAATACTTAAATCTAAGGGTTTAACACCTATTTTTTGCTATATTTCATGTTCATAGTAGACTGATAGAGGGAGCAATGGCACATCACTAAAAGCAGAAGCGGGTAACACATAAGCACATACAGGAACTGACATACATCACCTAAGTGCAACTTCAAGTAATCAACATGAATGTTGGTTAAGCATCCCAGGACAAATCATCATGTGACTAAAAAATATAAGATGATAAGTAACTGGTTAGAATAAGTTCTACTTGTTTAAATGCACTTGTTTTTATTTAACAACAAAACATTATTATTACAATAGTTTTTTTGATAGAGATGCAACATTAAATCACTTTTAAAAGCTTAAACAAACTTCCATCATTTGTGCATATACCTACTGTATCGAATACAAGGATGAGGTGGTTGTATCAGTTGTCTGTGAACCAAAGATATCTATGCAAGACATTCATGTAAGCTTTTCTTATGTACTTCATAAAATTGACCCAGTTTCAGTCCTTTTTTCCCTTGGGTGCAAGTATTAGTCCTCAATGCTATCCTAGGTTTCAGTAAGTATTCAACTTAAAGCATAAAGGAAAATATACCCCTCCTTGATCGCAATCTCAAAAGGCCATAATAGACATACGAAGAAAACATTATACACATATCAAAGTGTGGAATTATTTACCTAGTGTATTTCCCAACTCAATAAATACTTCATTCAGCCTATCCCTTCTTAGTTTTTCACTATCTTCCTTCTGAACTTTTATGGCAGCAACTGGATCCTTCACTTCACATTCAGTCCTTTGTCTGAAAAAATTTGTAACAAAAGAGTAACAAGCAATAAAATAGAATGCATTTCATGATTTGTTTTGTTGGTGCTATAAGTGGTTTGATCTGGAGAGTTTCCATTGGCACCGTGAGTTCAAAAATTGTTATGCATACTTCCCCTCTGATTATCAATATCATAAAAATAGCTTATCACCTCTAGCTCATAATCCCATATGGGAATTACCTTCTGTGATTAAAATGTTTTACAAAGAACTTGTAGACCTCTGGTATTGTACACTATATACCTCTAGAATGTAGTATATTTCATTTTTTCAATAATTGATCTAAAGAAAGACATGTTAAACTTGATTTCAACACAAAAGTAGGTACCAAACAAGAGGGAAATCTGAGAAAAAAAAATGCAACTACAGACTAATTTACCAAAATCACCAATCAATTCTCATGTTCTAGTAAAATAGCCTCATTGAGGAATTTTTACAAACACCTAGTGTGCATGGTTTAAAAACTCAGGATTCATATGAAATTGAACATGTTTAATCACATATTCTCCAACCAATCCATCCTTATATCTTCGAAATCCATATGATTCTCATTCAATTACAACCTCCCACAACCAATTTCAGGAAATAAAAACTAATACTCAACAATTTCTATAAATTAGATGAGAAAAGTGTTTTACCCGATTTTTTGGAATTTTTGTTAATTGATTCTTTTCATAATCTGAATTGAACTATTTCTTCCATGAATCTGTTCTGAACATCCTTCACAAAATCAATTATCAATTATCAATCTCGCTAATTGCTGCAAAAATTGGCACTAAGATTTTCATTCCTCCCACGTATATTATAGGTAGAGAAGAAACCTAGCCCACACCTCCCAGATTGAAACATCTGTGCATGCACCTCTTTGACTGAAAAATCCGTATATGAATGTTGGCTCAATGTGGAGAGGAGAAACTTGTTTCGCGAACTCCTTTTCCAGACTAAGTGGGTTTTTGTTAAAAACTGAATGAATCTCAATTTGAATGAGCTGAATCTGAATGAAAAAAAATATTTGATAATTGACATATCTGAAATATCTTAATAACAATTTTTTATTATTTTACTCTCAATCCTACTAAATGCAAAAATCAAATAAAGTAAAACTCAAATATCTAAAAACACAAAAAATGCACTAGTTTCCAACACAGAGCTTTCACTTTCATGTTAAATTAATAACACAATCACAAATTACTCCACCCACTTGCATACCTTCATTTTCTCTCTCATCCCTCATCTGTTCATCATCAGAATAGTCATCTGATTTATACCCATTTGGTGTCTTTCATGTTAAATTAATGACAACACAATCACAAATTACTCCACCCACTCGCCAATACCTTCATTTTCTCTCTCATCCCTCCTCAATTCATCCATCAGAATAGTCATATGAGTTATACCCATTTGGTGTTTCTTGTGGAGTAGTGGAAGTTGAGCTAAGAGGTATTTCATTTTCTATTCCTTTTCTTTTTGATCCGCCCACAATCGATTTGAGCAATTTGTTTAATATCTTCATCTTGATCTGTCATCTTTTGGGGGGAAATCTTTGATTTGGATTATTCTTTGGCTCTGTAATTTTCATTTCTTTAGGAGTTGGATTTTGACAATTTTGGAAGGTGAAACCCAAGTCCTCCCTTCAATTTCTCATCTACAAAATAATTTCAAATTACAGATCAAATCTGGGAGATGGGATCGAGAAGGAAGTGCCGAATATAGCAAGCAATTGTTCAAAAGTGAGAGGATATTTAAGTAAAAGGCTTATTTAGTAGCCAACTGAGTGGATCAGCCAGAAAAATTGGGCTGGTTCGGTCAAAAGCAATTTGGTTCCATTCAGAGTGTAATTGATTCAAACAAACACACTGAATCACTTACCGAATCAATTTTTGGGTCATTTAGATCCATTCAGAAGTTATCAAACAGGCCCTAAGTACACAACTCCTAAATTAGAGACTCTATTTCAAAAAAGAGTTTGATTTTAACTTATAAAAACAACTAATATCGAAAATAAAATTATTATTTTAAAAACTTAAATAAATTTAAATTTAAATTTTAGGATGTCATAAATTAGTTAATAAGAAACTGAAATATAACTCTTTTGTAAAAGAAAAAAAATAATAATTTAACATATTTGAGATCCGTTCCGTAAAAAGAGTCTTAGTTATTATATTTTTATATTATTAATTTATAATATTTTAAAATTTAAATTATTGTAACTTAATATTTTAATTAATAAAATATTTATTATTATAAAATATTTAAAAAGTATTATGAAGAATAAAATTCTATTTTAAAAAATTAATTACGTTACAATTTGAGTTGTAGGATACTATAAATTAACTAAGAATAAACTCAAACTTACCTTTTTATGTAGAATAGATGAGTAATTGTGACACCCCCAAATCCGGGTACTTCGTTTTCACATGATTTGGTGTTCACTTTCTAATTAAATCATACATCTACCCAATAAAGAATTGTAAAGTAAATTACAACCTTCATAAATACTTAAATAAACTCTTTCTTGAAAAAGGATTACAACTTGTCCAATATAAAATTCCAGGGTTATCTAAACCTTAACATCAATCAAAATAAATAAATGTGGAAATAAAATATCATCAACTAATTCTTATTACAATTGAAGACAACAAGCCTTCACTTGCTCATCTTTCCTTTCCCTTTACTTGTTGACGGTACGTCAACAGTCTCGGCTTTAACTGCAAGGGGTTGTAAAATATGCAAGAGTGAGCAAACAAAAGCTCACTTGAAAAGTACAATGATATGCCATAATTGAATAACTTCAAAAGAATTTGAATAACTTTTCTTTCGTCAAAATAAAGAATTAAATAATAATTCTTTTATCATATTTAGAATTCTAATATGTACTTTATCTGAGGGTCATACGACCTTGAACTATGTCCTAGGTTATAATTATTTCTATTAAAAACCTTTAACAGTCATTGAGACTATGAACCTTTAACTCGTACTTAGGGGGATCAGTCCTTCGTACTATGTATTGTGCACAACCATGTTAACGCTTTCGCATAAATGTCTCCTAATAAATAAGGTTGTTCATTCTCAGTATTTGAATACAAGTCCGCACCAAAGAAAGTTTGATTTGGATAGATAAAGGAACTTTGGAGTTTCAACTATCATCAACTAGGAGTAGTTGAATCGACTCACAAGCTTTAACAGTTCGATAATATAAGAATTATGAATCAAATGTAAGATACAACAATAGATTTCATGATAACTAGGCATGCTTTAGGAATAACTTAAAGCATTCGATAGATCAAGTAGATCTTGCTTGAACAACTAAGTCAAGATCACATTACTTAAATAATACTTCAATAATTATGCTTAACGAATATTTGAATACAGTATAACTTGTACAATACATAATAAGTTAAGAAACGGAAATGAACTTTCATGATATATTGAGCAAGGGTTAGAGAACATACACAATGAAAAGATACAACGATAAAGCTTGCATAGCGTACAAGAATGGTTTAGAAAGCTTGCACAACATAACTAACAAGTTTAAAGATAGGAAACTTGCGTAACGTAAAAGAATAAGGATTAGAAAAAACTTGCTCAAGTAAAAGATAAGGAGCAGAGAACTTGCCTCAAGCGCAAGCTACACTTTAATAATTACAATCACTTCCACAATTATCCTACATATCACATTACGTTTAAAACATCTATTAGTACCCATCTATAACGTTTAAATCGTCGAACTTCATACTCAAGTCCAACTCACAACGTTGTTACGACGTACGTCGATACTAATACACATACGTGAGGCTAACAATCAAGCACCTCATACACGTATAACACTTTTACTATCATATTGCATCTTACGGTAACAATATCCAAGCACACATATAATATAACCACATAAGACTTCAATCTATCTTAAACACATCAAAAGCATGTTATCTCATTACCTATCACACTTATCAAGTCATAAAAATAAGTTAGCTAAACAAATGCAGCATGAAAACTCAACTAAGGGAAAACAAAATTCTCGGACAGCTTGGCCCCTGATAAGTGGTCTTTATGACCACTTATTCGGATAGTAACCAGCTTATTCTGTTGCTTAAACTCAAGTAATCATGTGTGTTTAATGTGTTTTTCCTTTGTTTTGTGCTTTTCAGGTTTAGGAACTCTCTTGGCGATTATTGAGCGTTAAAGGATCCAAGATCGCTTAAATGTGGCAAAGCGCTGAAAAGAGCTTCAAGCAAGATGATGGCTCGGGATGATGCTACGAGGCTAAACGCTTTTCAAGGAGGCAAGATGATAGAAGGCTGCATGAAGGCATGTAATGGCATAGGTGCATGACCAGAGTACGAGTGCAGCAGACCACAAGCAAGCAGCCATCATCTGTGCAGTTTTTAGTGCCACGCGGCCGCGCGCCCCTTAAGTCCAAATCAGGCGCGGCCGCGCCAGTCCCCAGCAGACCACACTTTGACTTTTCACTTGGACGGAGCTTGGCTTGATTTTGGGATATAAGGAGGCTCGGTTTTGGCAACAAAATATATATCATTTTTTGGGCCTTAAGCCCTAGCCCTAGCTCTCTTCCTTTTCCTTTACAATTCTTGTATAGCTTAGGAGTAGATTAGTGTTTGATTAGTTGTTAGTTAGTTAGATTCTAGGGTTTAGTTAGTTTTTGAAGATTGAAGCAAGTGTTTTGACATCAAATGATCCAAGCTCGGAGAAAGATTTGCAATTTCTATCCTTAATATCTCCTTGTTATCATTGTATATTCGGTTGATGTTTATCAATCTTGTGGATAATATACTTGAGTTGTCTATGACTTAGATTATATTTTGAGATTCCAATGGAACCTTTTGAGTAGTTGATGTTGATTTCTCTTCCATGATTGGTTCTTATTGATTGCTATATGCTTATCTATTATGATTCATGCTTTCATTGTTTAATTAATTCGCGACCAATTACTGTGATAACCTATGTGAGATCGAAAGACGAAATGTGGGTTTAGATCTAATCGTAGTGGCGGGCGATTATACGTTCACATGGCGTTGGACGTATGATTTGTGCTTAGGATAGACACATACCGAAGCGCCGCTCGTAGTCAATAGAGGACTTGACCTTAAACCCTAATTATTTGTAAATCACATAGATATATAGTGGTTTAGGTAATGTGGGTGTTCACGTGCATCTATCATTTGTGGATTGCATGTGATATGGTTTAGGTGCATCGAAAGATGGCCTTCTATTGCTTTCGTGTCCTCGGCTAATAAACTATCGTGATTGATTTGACCTAATTGGAAGTGTATTGACTTAGACGAGTCATTAGGGGAAATTGGGATCTCTTATCTTCACTATATGATTTCACTCTAGGATTAATTAGTTTAAGTTTAATTCCTTGCCTAGTTTAAATTAGTTTTTAATTAAATCTCTTTACCGCCCGTTTAAATAAGACTGAGATGATTATGTGCTAGTGGTTTGGTGACCTTTTATCTGTCAATTCCTCGTGGGAACGATATCTGTACTTACTCTTTATTACTTGTTGACCGCGTATACTTGCGCGTTAATTGTCGTTATATAAATCGGACAACAGCCCCCCGCTGGGGCGGGTCCTCCATGGGTTAAAGCCCCGCTGGGGCGGGGCCCACTGCTGTGGGAACCCCCCCAGCTCGCGAACGGCAGAGAAATAAGCCAATTTGGTATATTTCTCCACACCAAAGTCCATTTTTTCTCAACATGATGAACATGAAATTTGATAACAACAAAATTTTGGACTCTTTAACATGATTATAACCTAAAAAATCCTTACAACACATAATCAAAACCAAGTTTTCATGATTTTTGAAGAAAACACAATGTTAAGCGTTCTTGACAAAAATTGCTATTACGAATTCGTTTTTCAACCAATTCATGTAATTCCAATTGCAATAATTCTAATTCTTAACATATTAACATAACCAATGATCAATTTAAACAATAATCCATAATCAAACACCAATTTGATAGTTTAAAAAACTATTTTCAAAATTAGTTCACAGTAAATTACTATGAACATGATTTCTTCATGGTCATCTTAATTACGTGGATTGAATCGCTAAAGTAACTATATAACTCATATATATAAACATGCTATAACACATATTACACATAAATTTCATGTTTACATCAATTTTTCATTCTAACTCAACCCAAAACATGAAAATTTCATAAGAACATAATTTCTCCATAACAACTTGTTTCTACAACAATTTGATTTTTGAAAACTTGTTTATGGCATATAATTCAATTATAAACAGTTTGTAACCAAAATTTCTACATAACTACATTAATATCATCAATTTCATGAGAAGAAATTTTCATAAAGAACTCAAATTAAAGAAAACAACTAATTAAAGTTATTAGAATTTTAAGGTAGTAATTTTATCCTTTTTGCTTTGATGATTGAAGAAGAAGGTGATGGTGGCGTTTGATTCTCTTTTTGCTTTCTCAAGCTTTCTCTTCCTCTTCCTTCTTCTTCTTTGAGTTCTCTCTAATATTTTCTCTGTTTTTCTTTCTTTCTTTGTTTTCTAAAACTAACGTACTATAGTATATTACTGTTATACATATAATACATATAATTATATAAAACATATAACTCCTATATATTAATTACCTACACTAACTATTATTTAATATGTAGGTTACAACTTTTGAATTTGAAAAGTCTAAGGCCATGTTTGGCGAAACAAAATCATTTTAAAAATAATTCTTTTATTAACTAAGGCCATGTTTGGTAAAACAAGTTTAAAACAAAGTAAGGCCTTGTTTGGTAAAAATTAATTTAAAAACCTTTTTCTTTATTTTAACAAATCCTTTTAACACATACTTTAATGTTACACTTTAATTAATTAAATCTTTAACATTCTTATTTAATTAATTAAAATCTAACATCAATTAATCACATAAAAATTGCCACATAATTGTAATTACTCATTAATTATAATTCATGTAACACTCATCACATAATTCATCTAATTTAATTATCTCAATTAAATTAGAATTATACTATAAAATCAATATACATCAATTAAATTAAAAATTAAAAATTTATTTAATTAATATTTAACTCTTAATTAAATCATTCCACAAAATCACATAATTTATTTATTTAACTCAATAAATAAATCACATAAAATATTTATTAACTTAATAAATATTAAAATTTAATATATAAAATCTCAATCGTTACAGTAATTTTTTAGCATTTGTGGAAAATTCCACATAAGAGCCTTATCTATTTTTTCTGCTTTTTTTTTTCATGGTGAATGTATGAAATTTCAAATTTAAATTATGGTAAATTTATTTACTTTGATTAAAGAAATAGTCGATATTGTAAATTATTTAAAAAGTGTTATTAACAATAAATTCACTATAGTAAAAAATTAAATATATTTATATTATAATTTATATTTACCACAATTAATTCTAAAAAAATTATTTAGAACAAACAGTGACTAATTATATCTCTCACAAAAAACCACTGAACAATAACATATAGTGAGTAATAATTCCTTCATTAATTATTTTTTTTCCTAGTAAATTTTCATCATAAATTGGCGCCAAATATCCTTCTACCACCTCAATTTTGCGAGAAAAAAAATAATAAATTGTGAAGGATATTTCTTTCGCTAATAAGTATATTGTCAATACATTTTTTTCCTTCACTGTTCCTTCGCTGGTAAGAGCACGTTTGTGGGATATCCTAAAGAAAGTTTGGGATACTATTTCTACAATTCTACTGAGCAAAAAGTGTTTGTTGCGAAACACGCTGCTTTCTTGGAAAATGAGTTTATCCTTGAAGGGGCTAGAGGGAGAAAATAGATCTTAAAGAAATTAAAGAACCACAAACCACTATAGATTAAGTGGATGAACATGTCCAAGTAGAGACACCTTCTGTACAACACCATATTTGTAAATCTGGAAGAGAACCGAAGATACCTGAAACGTATGAATTCGTCATAGAGGATGACAATGAGGTATACATCATGAATGATAATGATCCATTAAATTACGAACAGGCTATGGGTAGTAAATACTTAGAGAAATGGCAAGAAGCCATGAAATTCGAGATGGACTCTGTGACGTCCCCAAATTCGAGGACCGCCACTTGGTCTCTCGAATTCGGTTCATCACGTGCTCATGGTAATACATCGCAATAATGATAACTAAATATCACACAACCACAGCGGAAAATCTATTCTAGAATAATTTACAATGATTTATTATAATTATTCCCCCAAGTCTCGCAACCTACAGTACTTAATAGATTACATAGCAATATCAATTAACGACTTGTTATATAATCTAACTTAAGCTTAAACATAAACAAATCCAGTCTTACTACATCATCTTCACACAATATTAATATATATGAAACATAACAGACATAAGCTAGTTGGTAGCCTTGCCCTTGCCCTTATCAATGCCCGAAGGTTCGCCATGCTCTGCCTTAACTGAAATGTTTTAGGGAAAGCAAAAATGAGCACAAATTGCCCAGCAAGTAATATACAATAAGGGTGAATAATAAGATTCTCAATTCTCGAAAGGGTATAGCAAGATTTGATAGTTCAAGAATAACAAGAATATCAACAGTTCTCAATAACAGTCGCTAAGGACAGGATAATATCAATATGATTCAATAATAAGTCAATTCAAGATTTCAAATAATTGAATACTGAGTAGTCACTACGGACTATGAACTTCTACTAGAATTGACAGTAATAAACTGAAAATCCAACAAAAACAGGTACAACAGGTGATCAGCCTAAAGTACCCTTGTTATGCATAACAATCAATCATACTCAAGTGTGCACGTCGGTTCTCCGACAATTTATATATTCCCTTCAAAGAAGGTTGTTCTTCTCAGTCAAATACAAGATCCCGCACCAATCAATTAGTTTGGGTTGCTTTTCAGTAACATAAGTCCCGCCGAATCAAATGGCATAGACACTTTCACAATATTCAAGAACAATACTAAGTTCAACATGAATAATAGCTTTAATAAAATAAGAGTTCAAGTATGCTAATTCAATTCAACCGATTAAATAGGAAACTAGTTCGCAATACACAAGATAGGATACTTGCATAGTAAAAGAGTATAAGTTTGGAAACTTTCACAATCATAGATTTCCTTGCATAAAGTAAATGCGTCGGTTAGGATACTTGCACTTTAAAAGAGTGTAAGTAAGAGAACTTGCCTTTAGCGTAGTTTATCCACGAAAAGCAATCAACACTTTCGAATTCCTATCGTAACACAGTTACGTATATATATGATATTCATTAGTCATATAATTTAACTTCACATTTTCTCTTTGAATATACGATCAACACATAAGGTAAGTTTTACCTAGCTACACAGTTATATAGAATATAATTTCTATCCTTAACGTTCCTTCTTTAGAGTTTAAACGCATTCTCATATTATATAAGATCTCAACAATTAGCAAACATGCTTGCATATTATTAATATCACATAAGACCACAATCAATACTAAATATATTTCATTTTAGCAAGTTACGGCATCTCCTTAAGTTAACCGTCAAAATCGGGTTCAAGTAACATCATATAATATCACGTAGCATGTATTCATATTTAAAGGATACTTTCATGCTTGTATAACTTTTCCAAATCCAATCGTACATGGTATAGGTTCTTAAGTTATTACTTAAAGCCATTCAAGGACACGAACTTATATGGTCTAACATGGTCGCTTTTAAACACATAAGATATTCATATAACTTGTATTAGTCATGCTCATGAGTACTCGTATTGCATATATGTAGCTAGCATTGTTATTATCTTGAAAACATGCTTTGTTTATGCTAAACTTTAATCACGGCAACTAATCATGGTATATATACATGCATGACACATGAATGAGTCTAAGAGTACTATCACATGTGTCCATAAATGTCAGATTCTAATTCTCGTCATAACATACCAACGTTCACGTTCAAAGCTTATACTTTGTTAGTATAGTTCATTAATAAGGTCTATCATGTTCATGCTTCCTTATGAAACCCATATACACAAGTTAACATGCTTTTCATGCATTTCAAGGCCCTATAAACATGCTCGAAAAGTCAGAATGTATACATGGTCTTTACATGTCAATATCAACCTTCAAAACTTGTATTTTTGTTAGATATGTTCAATAGTGAGGTCTAACAGGCTCTTGTCATACTATGAACCATATATACATAACTTAATATGTCTTTCATACATCTCTACCTCATACCGACATGCCTTGAAAAATCAGAATATTAACATGCTTTATATATGTTAACGTTCGTTTATGAAACTTTAAGTTTGTTTTCAAACTATATGTCGTTTGGTTAACCATGCATGCTAATATACTAAAACATGCTTACATTGCCTCATTAGGTTTATATATATGTATTAATCATGCTCCCATGCTTGTTTAAACAAAAATCAAACAATTGGTATATAACAGTTTTGTTGCAGAATGCAGAAAACTGAACACAGAGGCCGGCGCTGCGGCGCGGCAACAGCAGCCACAATCTGGCGCTGCGGCTCGGGTGGCGCTGCGGCGCGGGCATAATGCCCTGGGATTGGCGCTGCGGCGTGGGATACGCTGGTACTGCCGCGTTCTGGCGCTGCAGCGCGCAGCTAACGCTGTGCATCGGCGCTGCGGCGTGGCATTGCAGACTCAGTTCGCTGCAGCCAAAACCGTCCCCAAACTTCCCATTTCATCGATTTCAACATACCCAGATGCTATTAGACTAACCTTTTTAACTTACTAACACATATATATGCTTATATAACAGTCAATCGCCCAAACGATTCCCAATTTCATGAACTCCAACTAATTTCACGAATTCGATGCTTTACAGAAATTACAGAGCAACAATGGAAATGAAAGTCAAGAAAGCTATATAGTGGTTCCATCACGTATGTATGTTCATATAACAATAATATAAGGGTTCTACAAACCAATCATGAACCAATTTGGCATAATCAAAAATTTGAAGGAAACTTCGGAAACAGAAAACGAAAATGAAGAACAAAGGAAGAGGGATTATACCTCTGCTAGGATTCAAATATAGTTTGCTGCTAATCCAACTTCTCCTACTGATATATGTATATTGCTTTCACTCACCACTTATGCAAACTCTCAGCAAATTGAAAACGAAGAAACATGGCTGCTATTTATAGAAGAATCCTTACACAGACAATGCAATTGTCCATTAAATTGAACCACTAGATTGAAGCTTTGTATATCAGCTAAGGAAGAGTTGGTAGAGTGGTTGAAGAACACTGTTGTGCCCACTCCCCGTATCATGATTTGCTAGAATGCTGAGTTTGAGAAGGTAGGAGTAGGCTAGCTTCATGAGTGTTTTACGTGTACAAGGTTTGTGTCTTATTAATATGGGACAAGGCATAAAAATCTCAGCATTTCCAATTTGTAAACAAACTAGTGTTAATACTTAGGTTATATACACACACATATTTAGACACTTAGGTCTTTAATTGAAATGTCACAATAATTCATATACTGTAGTAAGTGTAAATTGACACGTATAATCCATGTACATTTTGTTAATACCGGATATAATCTAATCAGATGTTAACACATTACACTGTCTCCTTTATTAAAACTAATTGTTTACAATATGTTCATGATATATTATACAATGTATACCCACATATTTATTGTCACACAAGTTATTAATCAAGTAGCTCACATGGTTTAATAAGCCTTACCATATAATAGTGTCATATTACACTTCACATAATACATAGTCAGCTAATATATGCTACACATTTAATTCGCATGCTTGCACATATAATTTCTCATCTTATAAATTGAATATTAATTAATAATATACACATATCCTACATCAATCAATATAATTGTTAACCTCCATAACAATTTAATTAACCCTTATATGATTAATCATCACTTTGATATAAATCTTATTATATTTATAAACACGTTGCTCATTATTATTATGTTTCTTGCAATAATAATAATCACATATTATTAATCAATTCTCATTAGTATTTTATAACAGTTAATTAATATTCTTCGATTAACAATTAATATAGATTAATTGTTCGCTTAAACTAATATAATCATTCTTATATTACGTCACTGTGCCACACAAGGCAATCAACGAGTTTATCACAAACTCCACCAATTTCTCAATTATTATAATTATTCAATTATATATAATTGAATTAATTCATCTCATAATACAAAATCATTTATATTCAAATAAATTCTCATTTCCATTAATATATTTATTTAATAATATATGGAAATTCTCGGGTATTACAGACTCTATATATAAGAACAATGTATGGACTTTGGTTTCATCATCTGAGGGCATTAAGCTTATTGGGTGCAAATGGGTCATTAGAAAGACTGGAGCGGACAGCAAGGTAGAGACCTATAAGGCCAGAATGGTTGCAAAAGGTTTCAAACAAAGACAAGGTGTTGACTATGATGAAACCTTCTCACCAGTATCAATGCTCAAGTACATTCGAATTTTGCTTGCGATTGCAGCTTACTATGACTACAAAATCTGGCAAATGGACGTGAAAACGGCCTTCCTCAATGGAAACCTTGATGAGGATGTGTATATGACATAGCTAGAGGGATTTGTTTCAACGGTTGGAATAAATCAATTCTATAATCTACAACGATCCATTCATGGATTAAAGCAAGCTTCTCGAAGGTGGAACATCCATTTTGATGAGACAATCAAAGAGTTTGATTTTATCAAAAATGAGGATAAACCATGTGTGTACAAGAAGATTAGTGGGAGCGCTGTTTCATTTCTAGTATTATATGTCGACGATATATTACTGATAGGGAATGATATTCCTATGCTATAGTCAATCAAAATCTGGTTATCTAAAAGCTTCTCCATGAAGGACTTGGGAGAAGCATCTTATATTTTGGGGATAAAGATATATAGAGATAGATCTAAAAGGATACTTGGCTTATTCTATGAACGTACATAGATACGATGCTAAAGAGGTTTAGCATGGAAGATTCCAAAAGAGGTCTCATGTTGATGAGCCAGTGAATACATCTCTCCAAGAAACAGGCCCCAAAAACACCTGAGGAGAGAAACCGTATGAGTAAGATTTCTTATGCTTCAGCAATAGGATCTATCATGTACGGTATGATATGTACGAGACCTGATGTCGCTCATGCACTTAGTGTAATAAGTAGATATTAGTCGAATCTTGGAGAAGAGCACTGGAAGGCAGTGAAAAATATCATAAAGTACTTAAGAAGAACTAAGGATGTATTTCTTGTCTACGGTGGGTCTGAGTTGAAACTAGAGAGCTCTACAGACTAACAGTAAATCCGTTTTGGGGTATATGTTTACCTTAAACAGTGGCGCAGAGAGTTGGAAGAGTTCCAAGCAGCAAACAGTTGCTGATTCAGTGACGGAGGCAGAGTACATAGCTGCAAGTGAAGCTGCAAAGGAAGCTGTTTGGATGAAGAAGTTCATAACTGAACTTGGTGTGGTTCCTAGCATTAGAGGAGCAGTACCTTTATTCTTTGACAACACCAGAGTTGTTGCACAGGCTAAGGAACCCAAGTCTCGTCAGAAATCTAAACACGTGTTGCGGCAATTTCATTTGATTAGAGAAATCATTGAAAGAGGAGATGTCACCCTGGAGCGTGTGGACTCTCAAGACAACATTGCAGATCCATATACTAAAGCTTTAACATAATAGCAGTTTGATCGTCACTTAGATAAGATGGGTATAAGATATCATGGTGATTGGCTTTATTGCAAGTCAGAGATTGAAAGTAGTATGTATACAAGCCAATCATGTATGATGATAAAGCATATATTTTGAGATAATCTTATTTATTTATTAATAAAAGTGCTATTCAATTAAAGGCATTTAATTTATCTACATGGTGTTATTTTTATAATATGTGATAAACCCATAGTTTTAAGCAATGCTTTTAGAATCATGATGATGATTGTGCTAATGAGATCTAAATTCTTAGATAGCTTAAAACTAAAATAGTTCCCAATCGTTGGATTACTAAAAAGGAGATTAGTGAATTCGAATAGATTGGTACATACGTTAACTTGCTCATTGGATGAAGATGATTAATCTCATAATCATTTATATGGAGACACTAAAGCAAGTATGTAGGTGCTTATTGAAGAATAAGTTCACTGAACGTAGCTCGCTAAGGAATACCTAATAGAGTTTTATTTACCTATCAATAGGAATTCCTTAAGTGATAGTAGTACACATAATCCTTAGGCTTGAGATCATCATAGTATCTTGTGTATGATGAGTTATACTTTGACATGTCCCTTAAGACCTTAAGGGTATATCAAAGGGTATGATTGGGTATAATGATTTATACATGGAGATAATGTAACACCCCCAAATTCGGGTCTCTTCAAACCTCGGATCCGGTTCGCCACGATACTACTATCGTCAAACTATTACATCTTTTATTCATAACTTAATGAATATAACTTCGCTTTATTACAAATTAGAATATAAATTCATTTCATTTCCAGGATCTGTATAATGATCCCAAACTTTAATAAGTATTCAATCTTGGTCATTTACTATTCCTGTCTCTACATCATAATCGATGTTATAAAAATACGAAATAATTTAAACTTTTCTATATCCTTTGAATAAATTTTTTTTATTGATTTCATAACTTTGAATCAATTACATATCCTTGAATCAACTTATGTTATGATTCACTCTATTCGAATTACTGTATAAACTTTTACATCTCAATTCGATATTTCTATGTATTAACTAATACATCTTTACAACCTAACATGTATTAAACATCGTAAACAACTACCAAGTACATCTCCTAGAACCTAAACATGGTTCAAGATTATATATTTAAATAAATAAATCAATCTCCTTCGATACTATTGATCTCTATCAATCAAGTAGCACGTAATCTTTACCGTGAGTCCTTAACATACAAAAATGGTTATTTGAAAGAGTGAGCTCGACAGCTCAGCAATTCTAAATATTTTCATACATCACATAGCATATAATATTATGCTCAGTTCATGCATTCATAATCATTTAAATTTACTACGCATGCTGCTTCTAACATAACAAATATAGAGATTAACTTCACAAGTATATCATCAAAGATCAACTTTCAATCTCAAACATATCTCATATAAATTTCATATATAAATCAACATCATCATAGCATAATATAATTCAACTAACAGTTATCGAATTCATATAACAAATAAGAACTGAAAGACTTGCCTGGCTCGTAGATTATCAACTATAACTTAACTGCTTATAGCTATCTGCACTTCGTGTATTCCTACACAATTGTATAATCATGGATTCATATCCATCAGTCATACATTTCATATGCTCTTAATAATATTACATCATTTCCTAACTAGGTTTGTAAAACCTTCATTTCACTTTCTCATCATACTCTTAAAATAGCTAGGTATGTATAGGTATGCCTTAACCACCCATACTTGACATCAACATTCATATACATTTATCACACACTTGACTCGCTATGTGTTCGACGCATATTTAAAGTTTATAGATGCCTGATCTACGTCGTTCATATATTTTTGCAAACCTTAACAAATCTGGGTTTTATATAACCATCATACCAATGAATGTTTAAAATAGCATTGAGACTCTGTCTTATAGCTTAGAATAGTACTATAAGCAAGCTGCCAAAATTAAAAAGCAAATAAAATGTCAAGACCAACCAGCTCTGCAGCGTAGCTGCGCTGAGGTTAGGTTTGGGACTGGCGCAGCTGCGCTGTCCCCTGGCTAGACCAAACTTGAGCGTTTGTTTTCTTGGTTTCATTCCAGTTTTTAGTGTACCAGAGTATTAACACATAGCAAGCATACATCTTAAGAGGTCTTGGACTTTCTTAGAGTCATTTCAAGTCCACATTTACACAATATGTCTCTAGTTGGAAATTTCCACGAAGTTAAGGCCAACTAAGTTCGTGAAATCATGAGGCCAACTATGTTATCCATCTATTCATATGAGAAGGTCATATAATCCGTAATATACACGCTCGCAAGTATTCACATCATTTACACATAGCTAGTGTCGTTTATCACTTGAAACTCATTTAAAATCATGCTCCAATGACTTATATTATCTCAAACTATGTGTGTGCACTTATAGGCCATGTTCAAAGACACGAATAGTATTAACATGGCATCCTATATGTTTAGAATATAAATATCATCATGCTTGTAAATATTCATTTCATCTACATATGACTAGCATAGTTTATCACTTGAAAACTTACTTTTAAAACATGCTTGAATGACTTTTATTTTGTCAAACTAGATGAGTACCTTATCGGCCATGTTTATTGACCTAAAAGATACTAGCATGCAATCCCTACAAGTCCAAAATGTGAGCAACACACTGCTCGTAGATATAAGTCTACAAAGCGTTCAAGTTTACTTTTAAAAGTCATTTTAGGCCAAGTTAAAGCAACTCGGTGCAACTTTAAATCTCATTTCATAGTTAACTAAGCCATGTACGTATGTTATCACGTTTAGAACTTGAAGGATACAAGTTCCTTTAAATTCGTTCTCAAAGTTTCAAGTTTTCTGTAGAAATTATTTTCAACTAAGCTATTGTAAGTTGATAATAAGTAAAACAACTTTAAATCACTTCTCATGCTCATGTATACTCATAACTCAACAATATGTATGTGTTAAAATATCAGAACTTCAAAGAGACAAGGTTCGTCAATAATTATTTTCAAAACTATAAGTTTTCTTTTCAAAACACATACTAAATCATGCTAAAGCATTTTCCAATTTGAGTACAGTAATCTTAGTTATATGACATGTCTATTATCATGCATATTTATGTTTTATCACTTAGAATAACATATTTTATCGTCAGAAGTACTACAATTGTGTATGTGCATGTCCGACGCCCTCCGATTGCTTTCGAATACATAGCAATCACAAAAAATAGACATTTTTACCCCTATTAACGACTTCAAATCAAAAAACCTAAAGAACGAAAGTTGTAGGTCTACTCGTTATCCTTTCGAATCATCCTGAATCACCTCAATCAGAGTTCGTATAAAGAAGTTATGTCTAATTTAATACAGCAGGTCAACATAATTTTTTTTTCTAAAATGGTTTCGGCGCAGCTGCTCCCCAAATGGACTTAGGGGCAGCGAAGCTGCGCCACATGTTGTAGAAGCTGTTTCCAGAATTAGTTCTTTGCGATTTTTCAGTCCAATTCCCCTTTCGATCATTGTAGCGTGAGTTATACACATCCAAACTATTCCGTTTTCGATTCTATGGATTCGTAATTCATAAAACTACAACATACCAATGAATCAACAATTTAAAGAAACATTAACTAATCCAAATCTGTATACTCATAACTCAACAATATGTATGTGTTAAAATATCAGAACTTCAAAGACTTAAGGTTCGTCAATATTTGTTTTCAAAACTCCAAGTTTTCTTTTCAAAACACATACTAAATCATGCTAAAGCATTTTTCAATTTGAGTACAGTAATCTTAGTTATATGACATGTTTATTATCATGTATATTTATGTTTTATCACTTAGAATAACATATTTTATCGTCGGGAGCACTATAATTGCATATGTGCATGTCCGACGCCCTCCGATTGCTTCCGAATACGTAGCAGTCACAAAGATGGACATTTGTACCACTCTTAATGACCTCAAATCAAAAAACTTAAAGAACGAAAGTTGTAGGTCTACTCGTTATCTTTCTGAATCATCCTGAATCACCTAAATTAGAGTTTGTATGAAATGCCTAATTTACTACAGCAGGTCAAAATAGTTTTTTGAACAGTTCTGGCACAGCTGTGCCCCAAATGGCCTTGGGGCAGCACAGCTGCGCCACATGACGCAGAAGGTGTTTCTAGAAATGGTTCTTCATGATTTTTCAGACCAATTCCCTTTCCGATCATCGTAACGCGAGTTATACATATCCAAACCATTCCGTTTTCGATTCTATGGATTCATAATTCATAAAACTACAACATACCAAAGAATCAACAATTTAAAGAAACATTAACTAATCCAAATCTTAACCCAAAACTCATGTTCATACTAAATTTTTATGTTTTGACAAGTTTAGCTAATTTCATCACTACAGATTCGTTTTTAAACGAAATTGGTCCGTTTAACTTTCGTTGTTTTCGTATTTAACTGTATTATCAAAATCTAACAACAATTTATGGATTACAACAATTCTTAGCAATCAATTTTAACTCAAAATCAAGTAATTCTTGACATTTCTAAGAAATTACAAACTTAGGAAATCAATAACATATATGTGAGTATTATTACCTCTATTGAAGCTTAAATTTGCTAATCATAGCTCTTCAAACCTCTGATTATCCACACCCATCTTTTAATTCTACTAACTCTCTCTAGCAAATGCTCAGACACTCAACAAACGGGAAAGAGAAGGAGGAGTCTATATTTATAGAGAATTCAATACTTAAACAATAGTTTTGCCCAACATTTCAAACTAGTAGGCAGAAGAAGAAGATGATGGGTATTAGAGATTTGGTGAAATAGTAATACCTGCTCCCCTTCAACCATTCCCACCATCTTCATTTGATATACACTGAGTTTGAGGAGTAGAGGGGTAGGCCATTGGCCTAATACACGGCTGTTATTTATTTGGGACACAGATAATGGGACAAGCTACAATACTTCCTTACTTATTAGTAAAATGATCCCCATCCTACTAAAGCTAATTCCTTTTGGGCTTATTAAATCAATTATAATGATTTAACATTACTACATTAAATTAAGTTATGGGCACATATACACACATATATATGTACATACCCACATATAGGAAGTATATTTTAAATATACACCAATATATAATCTTATATCCCATGTACATCTCATAATACCGCATATAATCTAATTGGGTATTGTCACACCACTATATTAACTCATCTTTATTATTTCAATTATACTTAACCATTGAAATAATCATTAAGTAACAATTGTCTATTTAATTTATTATAATATTCATGAGGTACATATTTAATGTAGCCACATATCACATATTGTCATATATACATTATTTACTTAACTCACACAATTCATTCAATCATAAGATATAGTTCTTATATATTATATAGTCACATTACACTTGCGCAAAGCAATTAACTCCCATAATACATTAATTAATTCCGTTTAATTATTTCTTTATTAATTTATTTAATGAATTTCTCTTTCCACCACTTAGCCACACTAAGCATATTCCACTAGCTTACATTAAGCTCATTATCACGTCCACTACACTTTAATATTCCTTTAATGTAAGGTTTGTGTAACACATTTACTCAAATGCTAAGCAACCTCAAATAATTATACACTTATAATATGTATAAACTTCAGGCTTAGAATAATTAATATTCACTCTATTAATTATTATAAAATCTACGATAAAATAATAACTTAAGTTATTTAATATATTAAAATAACTTAATTTTCTTTTATTAATTAACTCTCTTGAAAATACATTAAAAATTATGTATTTTATCATAACATGACACAAATATGTTTTTATCATATTTTCTACCACTATAGGCATTAATCATAATAAAATAATTTACTCATTTTCTCAAGATATTATTTTAATATAATATTCACGTCTCACTAAAGTAATTATATGTATGGCACATGTAAACATATTATATATATAATAGATAATAAGTTTATTTTCTATTATGATAAATTATTCCCATCAATTTATTACATATCGCAAATATGTTTTAATATATTTATCATATTAATTAATCATATATATTATCTCATGTAAAGACATATAAGGTAATATTATTACTTAAAATAACATTCTCTCTTTTATTGAAATAATTCAATATTAGAAATTATTTTAATATCCTTTATTAAAAATATACAATATTTATTTCTCTTTCTTTCCTATAAATTGTTCCCAAAATAATTTCTTTATTCTTTTCTCTTAGCCAGATTATAATTATGAATATAATACCTTCGTCTCTAACCAATATTCATTTATAAATATATTAGTTCTCTTCCTTCATTACTCACTTATCTTCCACATATTAACCCTATTATATATTACAATACTATGTAATATATTAGTAATATCAAAATATTCCTTTTATTATTTTAGTCTAAATACATATATTAATTCACCGTATTATGTAAGTGAACTAACTCTTTCTCATTCCTCACCATTGTCACACAAGGCTATATAGTATTCTATAATATAATTCGATTAATCAATATTTATTATAGGTTAATTAATTTCCATAATTCAATTCAAGCTTTGCTATCCTAATCCATTCTCGAACAGATTCAATGCCAATTATGACAACATTTTAATCGTTAATATATATATGATAAATTCAGATTTCATAAACTTTCTCAAACTTTTCTGTAGACCGGCGCAGCTGCGCTGGTATAAGGATTGGAAGTGGCGTAGCTGCGCCACCTCAAGTTCAGGTGCAGACCAGTTCTGCTTGAGCAGGACCAGAATAAATTTCTTAACTACTTAGAGCATGCTTCTGAAATGTTAACTTCTTATACCAGTTAACCAACATGTTTTACCACCTCCTTTAATGACTTAGAGATTAAACTCTAAGTTCAAACTCTATTTCCTTTAATAATTTAAAAGTCAAACTTCAAGTTCTAAAACTCTATTTTTCCTTAATAGTTAATCAACTATAAAATCTCATATATATAAGGTTCCTTCTTACCAAACCACCTACTTCAAGATATATAACACACACATATATATTCTTATTTGAACCTATCTCATGCCTTAAGAATTTTATTTATTAAATTCTTATTTAATAATTTTTGAAAATTTGGGCTCTCACATCCTCTCCCCCTTATAAGGATTCCGTCCTCGGAATCACCGAAACCTCCTCTACTCGGTGCTAATCTGAATATTACATTTTCTCTTGAATAATTTTTTCATTCTCTTTTCGGAAGGTTTTATTATTATAACTTTCTCAACCGCAGTCAACCACATTTTCCTTTCTAAGGAACATTCTACTTACTACCTTCATCCTTCAGAAGAATAAGAATCTTCCATAATTTTTCAATAATCGAAAAGTAGTATGAATAACTCAGATTTTAAATTAAGCTGAGGGGTCACAAGACCGTGAACTTTTCTCCAGGTTTACTAATGCTTCAACACAATTCTTCACACTGCAAAGCAGAGTGTTTATCAATCACAAAGACTGAAAACACCCTCCATGCATACTCTAGGTGGCCGTCCTATTGTACCACTACGTTGGGCCACAACGTAGTGTGTTGTAACGACTATATGTGTTACGTTCGGAACCATTGTCTCCAAAAACATGTCCCCTTTATAGGGTTGTTCACCTCAGCTTTTCAACATCTAAATCCACACAACAGCAATCTGGTTTGGCATAAATATACAAGAATGCTTGAATTCCATAATTATCCTCTAACAGTCGTCTAGCCGAATCAAATAGCTTAGACTTTTATCAACAAATCGGACATCAATAGAGACATATCAATCCACCTAACTGACCTTTTTCATAGTTCAAACGAAAATCAAAAATTCTTTTATGACGTCATGATTCCGTACCACCTCAGTCGTACGTTGAAAATTTTGTCATTTTATGACTTTATGATACTACATCATACCATCATGGACAGATGATCTTACGATCGCTCCGAACACTAGGTTCGATTTCATTGATGACTCCATCGTTTACCATCCTGCACCATATCAAATGATGCATATGGTCAAAAATATATTTTGAAAGATTTTCAAATTATTTTTGTCTTAGCCGAAACAAATAGCATAGACATACGAATAATGGTATCGTTTTTAAAACTCATTGGTTCAGTCATCTGACCCAATGTTTTCTCAAGAATATCGAAGTGCAAACACTAGCACGAAGTCAATAAAATTTTAAAATCTAGCATAGCTAAAAGATTTAGAAAAATCCAAATTTCTCCATCAACATCAATCTCTTACTCCATCAATGCTCACTATACCAAAATACTTAATTCTTGATATATAATATATCTATTCTCAGTATAGTTCATCAAACTTACCACACCATGGAAGTTCAGAAACTTACGACAATAATACGATTTTAGGAACTTGTCCTAGCAATACGTAGTCCAAGAACCAATCAGGGACTGTCCATACGCTTAGGGGCTCAAAAATACATATGATTATGAGTCACAAACTTGTAATAGACATGAGTTTTAAGAACTCACACCTAATCTTAATATTATCTAAATTTGATCTTAAAAATCTATATCTATCAAAATAAACATGAGAAAAGAATCACCTTTTCGCCATATGTATAATGATAACGTGACACTAACATTCCAACGATAATAAATGTGATGCACCCAGCGTAAGCACAAAACCTTCGCCCACACAAAGGTTTGTACAACTAAACCGTCACATGAGTCCTCAATGGAAATTCAACACTTAACTCTATCTTACGTTTAACTTGCTCTTTGCTCGTTACGAATTCTCTATATTTCATCATATATAACTCCTCATGAGTTCATCTCGTACCATTTCATAGTACCTTCTTTTATAGCATCAAGCTATAACCACTTAGTCGTTACAGACAATTTATCATTTCATAGCTCAATCCGATCACGTAGTGATCATCGGTTTCCCTTAGGGTTCTTTCCCATTATCAACTAAACTCCATTTGAGTTCATTCTTATTATCTTTGTCATATTCATCTTATAGACATCGTCTTAACATTTTTATTACCGGAGTTAGGAAACTCCTGATTCTCATTCTCTAGATACTTCAAGATTCTTCTTTAAAACTTAACGTATATATCTTAATATTTATATTTCACTCTCTCAGGTTATAGTCTAAGGTACTCTTACCTATGGTTTATAACCTATAGCTTTGATACCAACCTGTGACGCCCACAAATCCGGGTCCCTTTGAACCTCGGATCCGGTTCGCCACGATACTACTATCGTCAAACTATTACATCTTTTATTCATAACTTAATGAATATAACTTTGCTTTATTACAAATTAGAATATAAATTCATTTCATTTCTAGGATCTGTATAATGACCCCAAACTTTAATAAGTATTCAATCTTGGTCATTTACTATTCCTGTCTTTACATCATAATCGATGTTATAAAAATACGAAATAATTTAAACTTTTCTATATCCTTTGAATAAAATCTTTTTATTGATTTCATAACTTTGAATCAATTACATATCCTTGAATCAACTTATGTTATGATTCACTCTATTCGAATTACTGTATAAACTTTTACATCTCAATTCGATATCCTCTATGTATTAACTAATACATCTTTACAACCTAACATGTATTAAACATCATAAACAACTACCAAGTACATCTCCTAGAGCCTAAACATGGTTCAAGATCATATATTTAAATAAATCAATCAATCTCCTTCGATACTATTGATCTCTATCAATCAAATAGCATGTAATCTTTACCGTGAGTCCTTAACCTGCAAAAATAGTTATTTGCAAGAGTGAGCTCGACAGCTCAGCAATTCTAAATGTTTTCATACATCACATAGCATATAATATCATGCTCAGTTCATGCATTCATAATCATTTAAATTTACTACGCATGCTGCTTCTCACATAACAAATATAGAGATTAACTTCACAAGTATATCATCAAAGATAAACTTTCAGTCTCAAACATATCTCATATACATTTCATATATAAATCAACATCATCATAGCATAATATAATTCAACTAACAGTTATCGAATTCATATAACAAATAGGAACTGAAGGACTTGCTTGGCTCGTAAATTATCAACTATAACTTAACTGCTTATAGCTATATGCACTTCGTGTATTCCTACACAATTGTATAATCATGGATTCATATCCATCAGTCATACATTTCATATGCTCTTAATATAATAATACATCGTTTCCTAACTAGGTTTGTAAAACCTTCATTTCACTTTCTCATCATACTCTTAAAATAGCTAGGTATGTATAGGTATGCCTTAACCACTCGTACTTGACATTAACATTTATATACATTTTTCACACACTTGACTCGCTATGTGTTCGACGCATATTTAAAGTTTATAGATGCGTGATCTACGTCGTTCATACATTTTTGCAAACCTTAACAAATCTGGGTTTTATATAACCATCATACAAATGAATGTTTAAAATAGCATTGAGATTCTGTCTTATAGCTTAGAATAGTACTATAAGCAAGTAGCCAAAATCAGAAAGCAAATAAAATTTCCAGACCAACATGCTCTGCAGCGCAGCTGTGCTGAGTTTAGGCTTGGGACTGGCGAAGCTGCGCTGTCCCCTGGCTAGACCAAACTTGAGCTTTTATTTTCTTGGTTTCATTCCAGTTTTTAGTATACCAGAGTATTAACACATAGCAAGCATACATCTTAAGAGGTCTAGGACTTTCTTAGAGTCATTTCAAGTCCACATTTACACAATATGTCTCTAGTTGAAAATTTCCACGAAGTTAAGGCTAACTAAGTTCGTGAAATCATGAGGCCAACTATGTTATCCATCTATTCATATGAGAAGGTCATATAATCTATAATATGCACGCTCGCAAGTATTCATATCATTTACACATAGCTAGTGTTGGTCATCACTTGAAACTCATTTAAAATCATGCTCCAATAACTTATATTGTCTCAAATTATGTGTGTGCACTTATAGGCCATGTTCAAAGACACGAATAGTATTAACATGGCATCCTATAAGTTTAGAATATAAATATCATCATGCTTGTAAATATTCATTTCATCTACATATGACTAGCATAGTTTATCACTTGAAAACTTACTTTTAAAACATGCTTGAATGACTTTTATTTTGTCAAACTAGATGAGTGCACTTATCGGCCATGTTTATTGACCTAAAAGATACTAGCATGCAATCCCTACAAGTCCAAAATGTGAGGAACACACTGCTCGTAGATATAAGTCTACAAAGCGTTCAAGTTTACTTTTAAAAGTCATTTTAGGCCAAGTTAAAGCAACTCAGTGCAACTTTAAATCTCGTTTCATAGTTAACTAAGCCATGTACGTATGTTATCACGTTTAGAACTTTAAGTACACAAGTTCCTTTAAGTTCGTTCTCAAAGTTTCAAGTTTTCTTTAGAAAATGTTTTCAACTAAGCTATTGTAAGTTGATAATAAGTAAAACAACTTTAAATCACTTCTCATGCTCATATATACTCATAACTCAACAATATGTATGTGTTAAAATATCAGAACTTCAAAGACTCAAGGTTCGTCAATATTTATTTTCAAAACTACAAGTTTTCTTTTCAAAACTAATATTAAATCATGCTAAAGCATTTTCCAATTTGAGTACAGTAATCATAGTTATATGACATGTCTATTATCATGCATATTTATGTTTTATCACTTAGAATAGCATATTTTATCGTTGGGAGCACTACAATTGCGTATGTGCATGTCTGACGTCCTCCGATTGCTTCCGAATACGTAGCAATCATAAAGATGGACATTTTTACCCCTCTTAACGACTTCCAGAATTGGTTCTTTGCGATTTTTCAGTCCAATTCCCCTTCCGATCATCGTAACGCGAGTTATACACATCCAAACCATTCCGTTTTTGATTCTATGGATTCGTAATTCATAACACTACAACATACCAAAGAATCAACAATTTACAGAAACATTAACTAATCCAAATCTTAACCCAAAACTCATGTTCATACTAAATTTTTATGTTTTGACAAGTTTAGCTAATTCATCACTACTGATTCGTTTCTAAACAAAATTGGTCCGTTTAACTTCCGTTGTTTTTGTATTTAACTGTATTATCAATATCTAACAATAATTTATGGATTACAACAATTATTAGCAATCATTTTTGACCCAAAAGCAAGTATTTCTTGACATTTCTAAGAAATTACAAACATAGGAAATCAATAACATATCTGTGAGTATTATTACCTCTATTAAAGCTTAAATTTGCTAATCATAGCTCTTTAAGCCTCTGATTATCCACACCCATCTTCCAATTCTACTAACTCTCTCTAGCAAATGCTCAGACACTCAACAAACGGGAAAGAGAAGGAGGAGTCTATATTTATAGAGAATTCAATACTTAAACAATAGTTTTGCCCAACATTTCAAACTAGTAGGCAGAAGAAGAAGATGATGGGTATTAAAGATTTGGTGAAATAGTAATACCTGCTCCCCTTCAACCATTCCCACCATCATCATTTGCTATACATTGAGTTTGAGGAGTAGAGGGGTAGGCCATTGGCCTAATACACGGCTGTTATTTATTTGGGACACAGATAATGGGACAAGCTACAATACTTCCTTACTTATTAGTAAAATGATCCCCATCCTACTAAAGCTAATTCCTTTTGGGCTTATTAAATCAATTATAATGATTTAACATTACTACATTAAATTAAGTTATGGGCACATATACACACATATATATGTACATACCCACATATAGGAAGTATATTTTAAATATACACCAATATATAATCTTATATCCCATGTACATCTCATAATACCGCATATAATCTAATTGGGTATTGTCACACGACTATATTACTCATCTTTATTATTTCAATTATACTTAACCATTGAAATAATCATTAAGTAATAATTGTCTATTTAATTTATTATAATATTCATTAGGTACATATTTAATGTAGCCACACATCACATATTGTCATATATGCATTATTTACTTAACTCACACAATTCATTCAATCATAATATATAGTTCTTATATATTATATAGTCACAGTACACTTGCACAAAGCAACTAACTCCCATAATATATTAATTAATTCCGTTTAATTATTTCTTTATTAATTTATTTAATGAATTTCTCTTTCCACCACTTAGCCATACTAGGCATATTCCACGAGCTTACATTAAGCTCATTATCACGTCCACCATACTTTAATATTCCTTTAATGTAAGGTTTGTGTGACACATTTACTCAAATGCTAAGCTACCTCAAATAATTATACATTTATAATATGTATAACCTTCACGCTTAGAATAATTAATATTCACTCTATTAATTATTATAAAATTTACGATAAAATAATAACTTAAGTTATTTAATACATTAAAATAACTTAGTTTTCTTTTATTAATTAACTCTCTTGAAAATACATTAAAAATTATGTATTTTATCATAACATGACACAAAGATGTTTTTATCATGTTTTCTCCCACTATAGGCATTAATCATAATAAAATAATTTACTCATTTTCTGAAGATATTATTTTAATATAATATTCACGTATCACTAAAATAATTATATGTACGGCACATGTACACATATTATATATAGAAAATAGATAATAAATTTATTTTCTATTATGATAAATTGTTCCCATCAATTTATTAAATATCGCAAATATGTTTTAATATATTTACCATATTAATTAATCATACATATTATCTCATACAAAGACATATAAGGTAATATTATTACTTAAAATAACATTCTCTCTTTTATTGAAATAATTCAATATTAAAAATTATTTTAATATCCTTTATTAAAAATATACAATATTTATTTCTCTTTCCTTCCTATAAATTGTTCCCAAAATAATTTCTTTAATCTTTACTCTTAGCCATATTATAATTATTAATATAATACCTCCGTCTCTAACCAATATTCATTTATAAATATATTGGTTCTCTTTCTTCATTACTCACTTATCTTCCACATATTAACCCTATTATATATTACAATACTATGTAATATATTAGTAATATCAAAATATTCCTTTTATTATCTTTGTCTAAACACATATATTAATTCACTGTATTATGTAAGTGAACTAACTCTTTCTCATTCCTTACCATTGTCACACAAGGCTATATAGTATTCTATAATATAATTCGATTAACCAATATTTATTATAGGTTAATTAATTTCCATAATTCAATTCAAGCTTTGCTATCCTAATCCATTCTCGGACAGATTCAATGCCAATTATGATAACATTTTATTTTTTAATATATATATGATAAGTTCAGATTTCATAAACTTTCTAAAACTTTTATGCAGACCGGCGCAGCTGCGCTGGTATAAGGATTGGAAGTGGCGCAGCTGCGCCACCTCAAGTTTAGGTGCAGACTAGTTCTGCTTGAGTAGGACCATAATAAATTTCTTAACTACTTAGAGCATGCTTCTGAAATGTTAACTTCTTATACCAGTTAACCAACATATTTTACCACCTCCTTTAATGACTTAGAGATTAAACTCTAAGTTCAAACTCTATTTCCTTTAATAATTTAAAAGTCAAACTTCAAGTTCTAAAACTCTATTTTTCCTTAATAGTTAATCAACTATAAAATTTCATATATATAAGGTTCCTTCTTACCAATCCACCTACTTAGAGATATATAACACATGCATATATATTCTTATTTGAACCCATCTCATGCCTTAAGAATTTTATTTATTAAATTCTTATTTAATAATTTCTAAAAATTTGGGTTCTCACATCCTCTCCCCCTTATAAGGATTCCGTCCTCGGAATCACCAAAACCTCCTCTACTCGGTGCTATTCCGAATGTTACATTTTGTCTTGAATAATTCATTCATTCTCTTTTCGAAAGTTTTATTATTATAACTTTCTCAGCATTCTACCACATTTTCCTTTTTAAGGAACATTCTACTTACTTCCTTCATCCTTCAGAAGAATAAGAATCTTCTATAATTTTTCAATAATCGGGAAGTAGTATGAATAACTCAGATTCTAAATTATGCTGAGGGGTCACAAGACCGTGAACTTTTCTCCAGGTTTACTAATGCTTCAACACAATTCTTCACACTGCAAAGCAGCGTGTTTATCAATCACAAAGACTGAAAACACCCTCCACGCGTACTCTAGGTGGCCGTCCTATTGTACCACTACGTTGGGCCACAACGTAGTGTGTTATAACGACTATATGCGTTACGTTCGGAACCATTGTCCCCAAAAACATGTCCCCTTTATAGGGTTGTTTACCTCAGCTTTTCAACATCTAAATCCGCACCAGAGCAATCTGGTTTGGCATAAATACACAAGAATACTTGAATTCCATAATTATCCTCTAACAGTCGTCTAGCCGAATCAAATAGCTTAAACTTATATCAACAACTCGGACATCAATCGAGACATATCAATCCACCTAACTGACCTTTTTCATAGTTCAAACGAAAATCAAATTTTTTTTATGACGTTATGATTCCGTACCACCTCAGTCGTACGTTGAAAATTCCGTCATTTTATGACTTTATCATACTACATCATACCATCATGGATAGACGATCTTACGATCGCTCCGGACACTTGGTTCGATTGCATTTATGACTCCATCGTTTACCATCCTACACCATATCAAATGATGTATATGGTTAAAAATACATTTTGAAAGATTTTCAAATTATTTTTGTCTTAGCCGAAACAAATAGAATAGACATACGAATAACGGTATCGTTTTTAAAACTCATTGGTTCAGGCATCTGACCTAACGTTTTCTCAAGAAAATTGAAGTGCAAACACTAGCACAAAGTCAATAAATTTTGAAAATCTAACATAGCTAGAAGATTTAGAAAAATCCAAATTTCTCCATCAACATCAATCTCTTACTCCATCATTGCTCACTATCAAAACTCTTAATTCTTGATATATAATATATCTATTCTCAGTATAGTTCGTCGAACTTACCACACCATGGAAGTTCAGGAAGTTACGACAATAATACGATTTTAGGAACTTATCCTAGCAATACGTAGTCCAAGAACCAATCAGGGACTGTCCATACGCTTAGGGGCTCAAAAATACATATGATTATGAGTCACAAACTTGTCAAAGACAAAAGTTTTAAGAACTCACACCTAATCTTAATATTATCTAAATTTGATCTTAAAAATCTCTATCTATCAAAATAAACATGAGAAAAGAATCACCTTTTCGCCATATGTATAATGATAACGCGACACTAACATTCCAACGATTATCAATGTGATGCACCCAACGTAAGCACAAAACCTCCGCCCACACAAAGGTTTGTACAACTAAACCGTCACATGAGTCCTCAATGGAAATCCAACACTTAACTCTATCTTACGCTTAACTTGCTCTTTGCTCGTTACGAATTCTCTATATTTCATCATATACAACTCCTCATGAGTTCATCTCGTACCATTTCATAGTACCTTCTTTTATAGCATAAAGCTATAACCACTTAGTCGTTACAGATTATTTATCATTTCATAGCTCAATCCGATCACGTCGTGATCATCGGTTTACCTTAGGGTTCTTTCCCATTATCAACTAAACTCCATTCGAGTTCATTCTTATTATCTTTGTCATATTCATCTTATAGACATCATCTTAACAATTTTATTACCGGAGTTAGGAAACTCCTGATTCTCATTATCTAGATACTTCAAGATTCTTCTTTGAATCTTCAGGTATATATCTTAATATTTATATTTCACTCTCTCAGGTTATAGTCTAAGGTACTCTTACCTAAGGTTTATAACCTACAGCCTTGATACCAACCTGTGATGCCCCTAAATTCGGGTCCCTTTGAACCTCGGATCCGGTTCGTCACGATACTAGTATCGTCAAACTATTACATCTTTTATTCATAACTTAATGAATATAACTTCGCTTTATTACAAATTAGAATATAAATTCATTTCATTTCTAGGATTTGTATACTGACCCCAAACTTTAATAAGTATTCAATCTTGGTCATTTACTATTCCTGTCTTTACATCATAATCGATGTTATAAAAATACGAAATAATTTAAAATTTTCTATATCCTTTGAATAAAATCTTTTTATTGATTTCATAACTTTGAATCAATTACATATCCTTGAATCAACTTATGTTATGATTCACTCTATTCGAATTACTGTATAAACTTTTACATCTCAATTCGATATCCTCTATGTATTAACTAATACATCTTTACAACCTAACATGTATTAAACATCATAAAAAACTACCAAGTACATCTCCTAGAACCTAAACATGGTTCAAGATTATATATTTAAATAAATCAATCAATCTCCTTCGATACTATTGATCTCTATCAATCAAGTAGCACGTAATCTTTACCGTGAGTCCTTAACCTGTAAAAATGGTTATTTGAAAGAGTGAGCTCGACAGCTCAGCAATTCTAAATGTTTTCATACATCACATAGCATATAATATCATGCTCAGTTCATGCATTCATAATCATTTAAATTCACTACGCATGCTGCTTCTCACATAACAAATATAGAGATTAACTTCACAAGTATATCATCAAAGATTTACTTTCAATCTCAAACATATCTCATATATATTTCATATATAAGTCAACATCATCATAGCATAATATAAATCAACTAACAGTTATCGAATTCATATAACAAATAGGAACTGAAAGACTTGCTTGGCTCGTAAATTATCAACTATAACTTAAATGCTTATAGCTATCTGCACTTCGAGTATTCCTACATAATTGTATAATCATGGATTCATATCCATCAGTCATACATTTCATATGCTCTTAATATAATATTACATCGTTTCCTAACTAGGTTTGTAAAACCTTCATTTCACTTTCTCATCATACTCTTAAAATAGCTAGGTATGTATAGGTATGCCTTAACCACCTATACTTGACATCAATATTCACTTACATTTATCACACACTTGACTCGCTATGTGTTCGACGCATATTTAAAGTTTATAGAAGCGTGATCTACGTCGTTCATACATTTTTGCAAATCTTAACAAATCTGGGTATTATATAACCATCATACTGTTTAAAACAGCATTGAGACTCTGTCTTATAGCTTAGAATAGTACTATAAGCAAGCAGCCAAAATCAAAAAGCAAATAAAATGTCCAGACCAACCTGCTCTGCAGCGCTGCTGCGCTGAGGTTAGGCTTGGGACTGGCGCAGCTGCGCTGTCCCCTGGCTAGACCAAACTTGAGCTTTTGTTTTCTTGGTTTTATTCCACTTTTTAGTATACCAGAGTATTAACACATAGCAAGCATACATCTTAAGAGGTCTTGGACTTTCTTAGAGTCATTTCAAGTCCACATTTAAACAATATGTCTCTAGTTAAAAATTTCAACGAAGTTAGGGCCAACTAAGTTCGTGAAATCATGAGGCCAACTATGTTATCCATCTATTCATATGAGAAGGTCATATAATCTGTAATATGCACGCTCCGAAGTATTCATATCATTTACACATAGCTAGTGTCGTTCATCACTTGAAACTCATTTAAAATCATGCTCCAATGACTTATATTGTCTCAAACTATGTGTGTGCACTTATAGGCCATGTTCAAAGACCCGAATAGTATTAACATGCCATCCTATAAGTTTAGAATATAAATATCATCGTGCTTGTAAATATTCATTTCATCTACATATGACTAGCATAGTTTATCACTTGAAAACTTACTTTTAAAACATGCTTGAATGACTTTTATTTTGTCAAACTAGATGAGTACCCTTATCGGCCATGTTTATTGACCTAAAAGATACTAGCATGCAATCCCTACAAGTCCAAAATGTGAGCAACACACTGCTCGTAGATATAAGTCTACAAAGCGTTCAAGTTTACTTTTAAAAGTCATTTTAGGCCAAGTTAAAGCAACTCGGTGCAACTTTAAATCTCATTTCATAGTTAACTAAGCCATGTACGTATGTTATCACGTTTAGAACTTTAAGGATACAAGTTCCTTTAAATTCGTTCTCAAAGTTTCAAGTTTTCTTTAGAAATTGTTTTCAACTAAGCTATTGTAAGTTGATAATAAGTAAAACAACTTTAAATCACTTCTCATGCTCATGTATACTCATAACTCAACAATATATATGTGTTAAAATATCAGAACTTCAAAGATTCAAGGTTCGTCAATAATTATTTTCAAAACTATAAGTTTTTTTTTCAAAACACATACTAAATCATGCTAAAGCATTTTTCAATTTGAGTACAGTAATCTTAGTTATATGACATGCCTATTATCATGCATATTTATGTTTTATCACTTAGAATAACATATTTTATCGTCGGGAGTACTACAATTGCGTATGTGCATGTCCGACGCCCTCCGATTGCTTTCGAATACATAGCAATCACAAAAATGAATATTTTTACCCCTCTTAACGACTTCAAATCAAAAAACCTAAAGAACAAAAGTTGTAGGTCTACTCGTTATCCTTCCGAATCATCCTGAATCACCTCAATCAGAGTTCGTATAAAGAAGTTATGTCTAATTTAATACATCAGGTCAACATAATTATTTTTTCTAAAACGGTTCCGGCGCAGCTGCGCCCCAAATGGACTTAGGGGCAGCGAAGCTGCGCCACATGTTGTAGAAGCTGTTTCCAGAATTAGTTCTTTGCAATTTTTCAGTCCAATTCCCCTTTCGATCATTGTAGCGCGAGTTATACACATCCAAACTATTCCGTTTTCGATTCTATGGATTCGTAATTCATAAAACTACAACATACCAATGAATCAACAATTTACAAAAACATTAGCTAATCCAAATCTTAACCCAAAACTCACGTTCATACTAAATTTTTATGTTTTGACAAGTTTAGCTAATTTCATCACTACGGATTCGTTTCTAAACGAAATTGGTCCGTTTAACTTTCGTTGTTTTCGTATTTAACTGTATTATCAATATCTAACAATAATTTATGGATTACAACAATTATTAACAATCAATATTGACCCAAAAGCAAGTATTTCTTGACATTTCTAAGAAATTACAAACATAGGAAATCAATAACATATATGTGAGTATTATTACCTCTATTGAAGCTTAAATTTGCTAATCATAGCTCTTTAAGCCTCTGATTATCCACACCCATCTTCCAATTCTACTAACTCTCTCTAGCAAATGCTCAGACACTCAACAAATGGGAAAGAGAAGGAGGAGTCTATATTTATAGAGAATTCAATACTTAAATAATAGTTTTGCCCAACATTTCAAACTAGTAGGCAGAAGAAGAAGATGATGGGTATTAGAGATTTGGTGAAATAGTAATACCTGCTCCCCTTCAACCATTCCCACCATCATCATTTGCTATACATTGAGTTTGAGGAGTAGAGGGGTAGGCCATTGGTCTAATACACGGCTGTTATTTATTTGGGACACCGATAATGGGACAAGCTACAATACTTCCTTACTTATTAGTAAAATGATCCCCATCCTACTAAAGCTAATTCCTTTTGGGCTTATTAAATCAATTATAATGATTTAACATTACTACATTAAATTAAGTTATGGGCACATATACACACATATATATGTACATACCCACATATAGGAAGTATATTTTAAATATACACCAATATATAATCTTATATCCCATGTACATCTCATAATACCGCATATAATCTAATTGGGTATTGTCACACGACTATATTACTCATCTTTATTATTTCAATTATACTTAACCATTGAAATAATCATTAAGTAATAACTGTCTATTTAATTTATTATAATATTCATGAGGTACATATTTAATGTAGCCACATATCACATATTGTCACATATGCATTATTTACTTAACTCACACAATTCATTCAATCATAATATATAGTTCTTATATATTATATAGTCACAGTACACTTGCACAAAGCAATTAACTCCCATAATATATTTATTAATTCCGTTTAATTATTCATTCATTAATTTATTTAATGAATTTCTCTTTCCACCACTTAGCCACACTAGGCATATTCCACGAGCTTACATTAAGCTCATTATCACGTCCATCACACTTTAATATTCCTTTAATGTAAGATTTGTGTGACACATTTACTCAAATGCTAAGCTACCTCAAATAATTATACACTTATAATATGTATAACCTTCACGCTTAGAATAATTAATATTCACTCTATTAATTATTATAAAATCTATAATAAAATAATAACTTAAGTTATTTAATACGTTAAAATAACTTAGTTTTCTTTTATTAATTAACTCTCTTGAAAATACATTAAAAATTATGTATTTTATCATAACATGACACAAAGATGTTTTTATCATGTTTTCTCCCACTATAGGCATTAATCATAATAAAATGATTTACTCATTTTCTCAAGATATTATTTTAATATAATATTCACGTCTCACTAAAGTAATTATATGTACGACACATGTACACATATTATATATAAAAAATAGATAATAAATTTATTTTTTATTATGATAAATTATTCCCATCAATTTATTAAATATCGCAAATATATTTTAATATATTTACCATATTAATTAATCATACATATTATCTCATACAAAGACATATAAGGTAATATTATTACTTAAAATAACATTCTCTCTTTTATTGAAATAATTTAATATTAAAAATTATTTTAATATCCTTTATTAAAAATATACAATATTTATTTCTCTTTCCTTCCTATAAATTATTCCCAAAATAATTTCTTTAATCTTTTCTCTTAGCCATATTATAATTATTAATATAATACCTCCGTCTCTAACCAATATTCATTTATAAATATATTGGTTCTCTTCCTTCATTACTCACTTATCTTCCACATATTAACCCTATTATATATTACAATACTATGTAATATATTAGTAATATCAAAATATTCCTTTTATTATCTTTGTCTAAACACATATATTAATTCACCGTATTATGTAAGTGAACTAACTCTTTCTCATTCCTTACCATTGTCACACAAGGCTATATAGTATTCTATAATATAATTCGATTAACCAATATTTATTATAGGTTAATTAATTTCCATAATTCAATTCAAGCTTTGCTATCCTTATCCATTCTTGGACAGATTCAATGCCAATTATGATAACATTTTAATTTTTAATATATATATGATAAGTTCAGATTTCATAAACTTTCTCAAACTTTTCTGCAGACTGGCGCTGCTGCGCTGGTATAAGGATTGGATGTGGCGCAGCTGCGCCACCTCAAGTTTAGGTGCAGACTAGTTCTGCTTGAGTAGAACCATAATAAATTTCTTAACTACTTAGAGCATGCTTCTGAAATGTTAACTTCTTATACCAGTTAACCAACATGTTTTACCACCTCCTTTAATGACTTAGAGATTAAACTCTAAGTTCAAACTCTATTTCCTTTAATAATTTAAAAGTCAAACTTCAAGTTCTAAAACTCTATTTTTCCTTAATAGTTAATCAACTATAAAATCTCATATATATATATAAGGTTCCTTCTTATGAAACCACCTACTTCAAGATATATAACACATACATATATATTCTTATTTGAAACCATGCATCTTAATAACTTGTCCAACATAAAGTATAGACAAGAGTTTAGAAAACTTGACTTCGCTTCATCAACCTTTTAGGTCTACTTTACTCGGTCTTTACAACTTTTACAGATATAAACACATAGCATACCAATTAGGTTATCACAACTGATATACATCGTGTAACTATCTTCTCCTTTTGGTATAACTTAACCGAATTATTAAAATAATAACATCCGTTTAAGTTATTTAACATTTGTTACGGCTTGATAACATTCATATGTCATAAATCGACTCTCGTCAACCAACGTTATGTACTATGACCGATAAAACCCTAATCGGCTTGCTACATCAATCATATTTCCATCGGATTACTGTTATCGGACTCAGTATAGAAATTACATAAGTTTTAACTTCATTTCATAACCTTCTCGTACTACGCACCCTTATTACATCTCATATAACCTTAAGGTGTGCTTTAAACTCGATTATGATTCACCATTTTCATTATCGTATTTTGAATTTTAAATTTAAATACGTTTAATCAACGTTTAATTCTTAAAACCATTCTTAAACATGTTGTTTAAGTGATTCTCTTCATGAATATTAACCATATGCTTGCCCCATAATTACCATGTAGCAAGTTAGGTTAACAAACATTCACGTCGAAAAAAAAGAGTTATGGGCGCTGCAGCACTAACCTTAGGCTTAAAGGTAGCGTTGCGGCACTGTCTCGCAGTGAATTTCCCCTATCTAGCGCTGCACCGCTGGAACACAAGGCCTGGGCGGTGCTGCGGTGCCGGCCCTTAGCCACAGAAAAATTTTCAAAAGTTAAAATTCCAGAGCTTGTAACACGTTCGTTACAACTCGGAATTGGCTCATTCCAAATCTAATAGTTCATATAAGTCATGTTTTACGATTCACTCTAGTCAGAATTCATTTCTGAATTCGTTGGCGGAAAATTTGCCAATTAGTCCATTTTTACACGTTCGTGAACGTTTGACGCTCAATTCTTCGTATGAAGTTCGAATTCGTTCGTTCTTGCTCCCGCAAGACTTATTTACCTAATTATACGTTACGCCATCGAAAACCAAAGTTTCTAAATCGAATGGTGACTTTTGACTTCTTTTCCTAGAAAATTCACGATTTCTACGCTTAACGTCTAATCGCGTAAATTTTACCATGACTTCGTTACCTAAGATTTTAACTTCAAACCATATGGAATCAATCCATTGGTTATTCATTGATGATTATAATCATTCTAACCATCTAAGTTATGATGGTTTCCATTGTTTATTAACACTAGTTTTCAAAGTTTTCTTCTTTAAGTTCTTCACTATTAAATCATGGTTTTCATAGTTTTTGGTTGTTAATAGTCTATAGTCCACTAATACTCACCTTATTACTTCTTACAACTCATGCTCCACCAATCAGACTTTTCTATCAATTACATATTGAAGGAAGATGGGGATTAGAGTTTAAATATGTATACCTCTTTGTGTTCTTGAGTTGGTCTTCTTAAGTTATGATGATAACTTTGCTTTTTGCTACTTCTCTTGATTTAGCTCTCTCTCTCTCACACACACTCTCTCTCTCTCTCTCTCAATATAAGATGTTGGTGATTTGGTAAACAAAGAAATAAAGACCAAAGCCTTTCTTATATAGGCTTGTAAGATGGGGGGGTAGAGTGGTCATTTAGGCCCAACCTCCACACTATTCCCACCTCCTCTCTTTGCTTTCCCGCCAAGTTTTGACCCATGTGCCCACCATGTCTCCACTATGGCTCCTACATGTCTCCCCGTGTGGCCTATGGGCTCCTCATGGGTTGCCCCATGGGTTTAACCCACTCGTTAACCCATCAGTTTGATCCACGGGTTTGGTTATTAGTATTAATTCAAATCGGACACATGTACTTCGTATAAAAATTTGTATTATACGTCGTATTAATTATCGTATCATACTCATATAGTACCTATTACCATACTCGTATTCATTCCGTATAATAATCATTATTATTATACTTAACCATTTATTCTTAGGTTTTACTTTCACTAACCCTTAGGATTTTAAGTCCTCACGTGAACATTTCGTGAGCCATAACTGAAATATTATTAGATATTCCATCTCGTCTATAAATTCTATCATTACGTGTTCCTCAGAAATTCAAAAATAATTCCCGAGCAGAAACGGATGAATAGTGATTTTAAGAAAATTCCTCGAAAAACTTTTATTTTTATCTTGGAAATATAAATCATTTATTTCTACCACGTAGCCAGAATCCTAACCACATTCGCATCTTCTAGGTCATAAAATGACCTTGGAATAGCTTACTTAGTTAAATAAACATATATTATAATTTTATTCAATAAAATCAAATAAAGTTGATTTACATAAACGCCCGATTTTCTCGGGCGTTACATTCTCTCCCCCCCCTTATAAGATATCTGTCCCCAGAATTGCAATACAAATTAGTCAAATAGATGGGGACATGTCTTCTTCATCTTGTCTTTGAGTTCTCACGTTGCTTCTTCAGCGTTGTGGTTCCTCCATATCACCTTCACCGAAGGTATAACTTTACTTCTCAAGATTTATTCTTTCCTATCAATACTTTGATTAGGAACTTTGTCATACGTTAAGTCTTTTTCAACATGAATAGGTTCATACTCAATTACGTGCTTGTAATCTAGCTTATAGAGATGCAATATCAATACGTGAAACACGTTATGGATATGTCCCAACTCTAGAGGTAACGCTATTGCATATGCTACCTCTCCTAACCTTCTCAAAATCTGAAAAGGTCCTATAAACATAGGGCTTAACTTTCCCTTCTTCTCGAAGCGTATCTTCCCTTTCTAAGGCGATGCCTTCAAGAATGCGTACGAACCAACTTCGAACTCTCTATTCTTTCGATGTAGGTCTGCATACTTTTTTTGTCTGTCTTGAGCTGCTACTTGCCACGTTCATATCAACTTAACCACCTCCGCCGTTTGTTGTACCATTTATGGACCTAACATTCGACGTTCTCCTACTTCATCGCAGCACAGCGAAGTTCTGGACTTCTGCCCATATAAAGCTTTGAAAGGCGGCATGCCTATACTGGCGTGATAACTGTTGTTGTAGGCAAACTCAACCAATGGTAGATGATCGTCCCAACTACCCTTGAAATCCATAACGCAAGACCTTAGCATGTCTTCCAACGTTTGAATTGTCCTCTCACTTTGTCCATCCGTCTGTGGATGATACGCCGTACTCAACCGTAACTGCGTTCCCATCAGCTCTTGCAAACTCTTCTAAAATTTCTATGTGAATTGTGGGTCATGATATGACACAATCGAAACTAGTACTCCGTGTCTTGAAATAATCTCCTTGATATAAAGCTTAGCTAAATGGTCCAAGTTATACTTGACCCTTATTGGCAAGAAATGAGCCGATTTCGTCAGATGATCCACTATTACCCAAATAGCATCGTATCCTTCCTGCGTCGTTGAAAGTCATAACACAAAGTCCATCGTGATATCCTCCCACTTCCACTCTAAAATCTCCAATGATTGTAGCAACCCACTGGGTCGTTGATGTTCGGCCTTAACTTTTTGACAAGTTAAGCACCTACTCACATACTCCGCTATCTCTCTCTTTATGTTTATCCACCAAAAGTTCTATCGAAGGTCTTGATACATCTTGGTACTATCAGGATGAATTGAGTACCTCGAGTGATGAGCTTCATCCATTATCCTCTCTTTCAATTCCGGCTTACCCGGAACCAAAATTCGTCTTTCAAATCTTAATAACATTTCGTTATCAAGACTACACCTATCTTCTGTATTGTCTGCAATCTTTTTCTTTATCTGTTCGCATTCCTCATTTCTAAGTTGCACTTCCTTCACCTTTTCCACGATTGTAGGTTGAATCTCCATTGCAAACAGCCTCTCCCCTTCCTCATTTGGACATCTTACTTCTATTTCCGTCATTGCCATCTCTGTTATCAACTCATCCTGAGTTGTTAACATCGACAGCTTCTCCCGACCCTTTCCACTTAAAGCGTCGGCCACCACGTTCTCCTTCCCTGGGTGATACAAGATTTTACAGTCGTAATACTTTATCAACTCCAACCATATTCTCTGCCTCATATTCAACTCATTCTGTGTGAAGATATACTTCAGACTTTTATGATCTGTGTATATCTCACATTTTTCCCCGTATAGGTAATGCCTCCAAAATTTTAAGGCGAAAACCACCGCGGAAAGTTTCAGGTCGTGAGTAGGATAACCTTTCTCATACTCCTTTAACTGTCTAGATGCATACATAATGACCTTGCCATGCTGTATGAGCACGCAACCCAGTCCTTTATGCGAAGCATCACTATATACTACGAAATTCCCCGTATCATCTGGTAAAGACAATATAGGTCCTTGACTTAATGTCTTTTTCAGCTCTTGAAAATAGTCTTCATATTTCTCTATCCACACATACTTCATGGTCTTCCTTGTCAAATTTGTCAATGGAGTAGCTATCTTAGAGAAGTCCTGGATGAACCTCCGATAGTATCTTGCTAACCCTAGGAAACTCCACACCTCCGTCGGTGTTTTTGGTTGTTCCCAATTAATAACTACTTCCACCTTGGCTGGATCCAATAAAATCCCATCCTTGTCGATAACAAGCCCCAAAAACTGCATTCTCTCTAACCAAAATTCACACTTAGTGAATTTCGCATACAACTTCTCCTTCTGTAGTGCTTCTAGCACTAATCTTAAATGTTCAGCGTTATCCTCTAGTGTTTTAGAATAGACTAGACTAGAATATCATCAATGAACACTATGATGAACTTGTCGAAATATTGCTTGAACACTCTGTTCATCATATCCATGAATGCGGCTGGCACATTTGTTAACCTAAACGACATCATCAAGAACTCGTAATGGCCGCAACGAGTCCTGAATGCTGTCTTGGGTACATTCTCCTCTCTAACCTTCAACTGGTGATACCCCATCTGTAAATATATCTTAGAAAAGCATTTTGCCCTATTCAACTGATCAAAGAGATCATCGATCCTGGGTAATGAGTATTTATTCTTTGTCGTTAACTTGTTCAACTCTCTGTAGTCGATACAAAGTCTTAATGATCCATCCTTCTTCTTTACAAACAATACAGACGCTCCCCATGGAGAGACACTCGGTTGAATATACTTCTTATCTAACAGTGCTTGTAACTAAATCATCAACTCCTTCAATTCTACCTGCGCTATACAATATGGTGCCTTCGAAACTCGTGTCGTCCCTGACACAATATCTATAACGAATTCGATCTCCCTATCGGGTGGAAGATCTGGCAAATCGTTCAAAAATACATCTGCATATTCATTGACTATAGGTATCTATTCCAATGTTGCTCCCACTCGCTGGGTATCAACAACATTGCACAGGTAATGTACATATCCCCTCCTTAATAACTTTTTGGCTTGCGTTATGGTTAGACAACAAGAGCGTCCCAGTGATTTACTACCATAGAACACTACATTGGGTATCTTAGAAATTCGAAGGTTCACACTTTTCTATTGGCAATCAATAATCGTCCCATGGTTAACCAACCAATCCATTCCGAGAATTACATCGAATTCCCCCAACTTTATTGGTATAAGATCTACCGATAACTTGTTACCTCTTATTTCTACGCAATAACTCCTATGAATAAAATCAATATAAATTATTTCTTTGTTTGCTACCTTAATATTCAAAGGTATTACAAGTTATTTAGGGAGTAACCCTAACCGTTTAGCAAATTCACATGCTATAAATGAACAAGTAGCACCCGAATCAAACAACACATAAGCATTTTCATCGTTGACCGGGATAATACCTGCGATGACATCACTCAATGCCACAGCATCCTGGACCGTCATATTAAATGTATGGGCCACTGGTCTACCCTGTTGTACAGGACCACTAATCGCTAGCTTACCTCCAATAACCCTCTTTCCACTGTCCAACCCCTTCTTCGGATAGTTCCTTGCAATGTGGTCCGGGGACCCACACATAAAGCATGTCATATCCTTCATAAGGTTGGGACAGTTAGGAGAGATGTGCCCTTCCTGTCCACAACGTTAACATACCACTTTACCCATGCGACATACTCTAGAATGAGGCCTCCTACACTTCTTGCACGCCTCGATCCTTTTCTTAGGATCACCCTGCTTCACCCCAGTATTTCCCGAGTTAAATACCTTCCATTTCGGCGCACTACCTCTACCATTTGCTCCCTCTGTTCTGACTCCCCCGCTAGATTTATTCTTATTCTTCTTTTCCTTCTGGTACAGGCTAAAAGCCACACTACCACCTTCAGCTATTATTGACTTTTTTAATACCGTTCCAAAGATTTCACTTTGGAAAATGGAGATTCTATTATAGAGCCAAGGTTTCAAACCTTGCTCAAATCTTCTTGCCTTCCTCGCCTCTATGTCCACTTGACGTAGCGCAAACCTCGCCAGTTCATTGAACTTGGCCGCATATTGGGGAATAGTTATATCCCCCTTCTTCAGCTCTAGGAACTTGACTTCCATCTTACTCTGTATGCTCGTGGGGAAATAGTACTCGAAGAAAATCTTCTTAAACTGTTCCCAGGTAGCGTTTTCTAAATCGGCCCTACCCTGGTTTGCCTCCCACCAAAAGTTGGCCTCTCCTTTCATCATATATGTAGCAAAAGGAATCTTTTTCTCTTCTCAGACATTTGTTATCACAAATGCCTTCTCTATTTCTTTCACCTAAGCTTGGGCAGCTATAGGATCCGTAGTTCTTTTGAACTCCGGTGGACCTATGCTCTTAAAATCCTTAAAAGTAGTACCGACTACTACCCCAAGATTTTTTCTTGCACCTCTTCCAGCCCCCTTAAAGGCTGCATTCATTAAGTTAACAAATTCATGCATCGGGGTATTCTGAACCCCTTCTTCCTCCACATTATGTGGCTCTGTTTGTCGAGTTCTATGTTGTCTTTTCGGCGATATTTCCTGTTAATCATAAATAAAGTTTCGTTATTATTTACTTTTTTCTGTTGATTATTATTTATAATTAATAATAACACAAACACAATTCCAAGCATTTCAATAAACTTCTTATATTAAAATGCTTCTTCTTGTAGTATAATACTACAACATTCTTTGTTACATAGCCATTTACAATACTATCCTGCAATTACTTTTCAAAAATTGGGATTTACAGAAGACTACCCTTTGATTATACAAAAGATGGTTTTACACCCTTACCTAGCTACACAAATATTTACATAGCTATTACTTTCGTAACTACTAACTGGACTACATTTGCCTAACGACATTAGTGTAATCCGAAGTGGCTAGAATGGCCACCACATCCCGGCTGATAGTGTGCCGAGTCTGCCTTGCTTCCACAGGATACACAGTAACCTGATGCTGGAAATCCTGATGCAAACTCTTATGAATATAGGACATTCGACTAATCTTTTACTTCTTATTCAGAAGCTCTCCTCTAAGTTCATGGACCTCTTGCTTTAGGTCCCGAAACTTATCTTTTGCCAGCACTTTCTTGTCGTGCTCCTCTTCCCAGAAGGTCTTCATATCCTCCTTGTCCTCCTTAATGTCATGAACCTCCTGCTTAAGGTCACGAACCTCCTTACTTAGTTGGACATTTCTGTCCAACACTGCCATAAACAAAGCCTTCATAGACTCTGCTGGTGTCATCTCTTCCTCCTCCGTAGGTAGTACCGGGTTAAAGGATACCACCTCCACTTCCTCCTCAGATATACCATCAAATAATATGGTATAGTCGAAGTTATCAGCATTCTTAAAAGGATCCTCCTCTTCTGGATCAGTCTCTTCTATAATCACGATAGGTACCACTGCTACTGGCATCGGTACTATCTCTATGAAGTTGACAGATGCTTCACTGACTTGAATATACATAGCCATAGTCTCTTGACATCTACAATAAGACACAAATAACTTGATTAGCAAATAATCAAAATATTATAAACACAAATCACATTTAATATGTTTAAAGTTACTTTCTTCTTTGAAACTCTACCTGAGTTTATTTACTTCTAACTTCTTCTTCTCTTCTCATGGTTATATCCTAAGGTTTCCCTCCCTTAAGTTTTATAATCTACAGCTTTGATACCAACCTGTGACGCCCCCAAATCTGAGTACTTTCAACCCACAGATATGGTGCTACACGGTGCTACTATCTACTCATACATTCAATTGAAGACTTCAATAACATGCATAAGTTTATTAAATGTTACATTATAGTAATACCTTCCCAAGTTCTTTATAACCTTTACATTCGTTCTGTGTCATAATATCATTTATTACAACAATAATACTATGTTATTATAAGGATAACTAGTTATCCATCTTGGACTTGCCCTTGTCCTTATCGGATCCTTCGGGCCTGTGTCACTTAGCTGAAATCATATAATTTTAAGCAAGAATGAGCATAACTAGCTTAGCAAGTTTAACACTTTATACTGCAACCACAAAATCAAGAATCATATGACTTCATCATCCATAACTGTACAATAGTTATGAGGTAGTAGGAATAATCAAAATAGCATTTTGAATTCCTTTAAAATCATTCTTAAGGACATATAGTCACTTAAGAATCTGAGCTGGTCAAAGACCATGAACACTCTTTTTCTTTTCATTCATAAAAGAACATCCCGGCACTAAGGTCGTACGTTCGCTATATCTTACGAGCACGTCCAGGTGATAAGCCTGTAGTACTCTATGTTGATCAACACTCAATCCTTAAACATTTTCACGTTTAAGATTTTTGGCAACTGAAGTGCTCGTCAAATTAACGACGTTAAAACCTTTGTGTTTTCATACTCAGTTTTACCTTTGAATCCGTACCAAAGCAATTGGCATAGGATAGCAACAACAAGAATACTTTGAAAGATTTATGGAAAAATTAATCAAAATACTTTACATATCAGTCTGGCCAAATCAAATGGCATCGGCTATTCAATAACAGTTTATGCATAGGAATCCATGCATCTTGACAACTTGTCCAACATAAAGTATAGACAAAAGTTTAGAAAACTTGCCTTCGCTTCTTCAACCTTTTAGGTTTACTTTACTCAGTCTTTATAACTTTTACAAGATATAAACACATAGCATACCAATTAGGTTATCACAACTGATATACATCGTGAAACTATCTTCTCCTTCTTGTATAACTTAGCCGAATTATTAAACTAATAACATCCGTTTAAGTTATTTAACATTTGTTATGCTAGATAACCTTCATATGTCATAAACCGACTCTTGTCAACCATCATTATGTACCATAACCGATAAAACCCTAATCGGTTCGCTACATCAATCACATTTCCATCGAATTACCGTTATCAGACTCCGTATAGAAATTATGTAAGTTTTAACTTCATTTCATAACATTCTCGTACTACGCACCCTTATCACATCTCATATAACCTTAAAGCGCGCTTTAAACTCGATTATGATTCACAGTTTTCATTATCGAATTTCGAGTTTTAAATTTAAATACGTTTAATCAACATTTAATTCGTAAAACCATTCTTAAACATGTTGTTTAAGTGATTTCTCCTCATGAATATTAACCATATGCTTGCATCATAATTACCATGTAGCAAGTTAGGTTAACAAACATTCACGTCAGAAAAAAAAATAGTTAAGGGCGCTGTAACGCCAACCTTAGGCTTAAAGGTAGCACTGCGGCGCTGTCTCGCAGTGAATTTTCCCTGTCCCGGCGCTGCAGCGCTGGAACACAAGGCCTGGGCTACGCTGCGGCGCCTGACCCCAGCCTCAGAAAAAATTTCAAAAGTTAAAATTCCCGAGCGCGTAACACGATCGTTACAACTCGGAATTGGCTCGTTCCAAAGCCAATAGTTCATATATATCATGTTCTACGATTCCATCTAGTCGAAATTCATTTCTGAATTGTTGGCGGAAAATTCGCTGATTAGTCCATTTTTACACGTTCGTTAAACGTTCCTGAATGTTCGACACTCAATTATTCGTCTTAAGTTCGAATTTGTTCGTTCTTGCTCCCGTAAGACTTATTTACCAAATAATACTTTACGCCATCGAAAACCAAGGTTTTAGAATCAAACGACGACTTTTGACTTCTATTATGGGAAAATTCACGATTTCGACACTTAACGTCAAATCGCGTAAATTTTACCATGACTTCGTTACCTGAGATTTTAACTTCAAACCATATGGAATCAATCCATTGGTTATTCATTGATGATTATAATAATTCTAACCATCTAAGTTTTAATGGTTTCCATTGTTCATTAACAATAGTTTTCAAAGTTTTCTTCTTTAAGTTCTTCACCATTAAATCATGGTTTTTATAGTTCTTGGTTGTTAATGGTCTATAGTCCACTAATACTCACCTTATTACTTCTTACAACTCATGCTCCACCAATCACACTTCTCTATCAATTACATATTGAAGGAAGATGGGGATTAGAGTTTAAATATGTATACCTCTTTATGTTCTTGAGTTGGTCTTCTTAAGTTATGATGATAACTTTACTTCTTGCTACTTCTCTTGCTTTAACTCTCTCTCTCACTCTCTCAATATAAGATGTTGGTGATTTGGTAAACAAAGAAATGAAAACCAAAGCCTTTCTTATATAGGCTTGCAAGATGGGAGGTAGAGTGGTCATTTAGGCCCAACCTCCACACTATTCCCACCTCCTCTCTTTGCTTTCCCACCAAGTTTTGACCCATGTGCCCACCATGTCTCCACCATATCTCCCCCATTGCTCCTACATGTCTACCCATGTGCCCTATGGGCCCCCTATGGGTTGCCCTATGGGTTTAACCCACCCGTTAACCCATCGGTTCAATCCACTAGTTTGGTTATTAGTATTAATTCAAATTGGACACATGTACTTCGTATAAAAATTCATATTATACGTCGTATTCTCGTATCATACTCGTATAGTATCTATTACCATACTCATATTCATTCCGTATAATAATCATTATTATTATACTTAACCATTTATTTTTAGGTTTTACTTTCCCTAACCATTAGGGTTTTAAGTCCTTACGCAAAAACTTCATGACCAATAACTGAAATATTATTAGATATTTCATCTTTTCTTTAAATCCTATCATTATGCGTTTCTCGAAAATTCAAAAATAACTCCAGAGCAGAAATGGATGAATAGTGATTTTACAAAAATTCCTCGAAAAACTTTTATTTTCATCATGAAAATTTAAATAATTTATTTCTAGCACGTAGCCAGAATCCTAACCACATTCGCATCTTCTAGGTCATAAAATGACCTTGGAATAGCTTACTCAGTTAAATATATATATTATAATTTTATTCAATAAAATCAAATAAAGTTTCTTTACATAAACGTCCGATTTTCTCGGGCGTTACAATAAGTCAACAACGTTTTACATCAAGTCGCTATAGATAAGGAGGCAAATTGCAGGAGGGTTGGCGCCACTTAAATTACGTATAGCGATCGTAGTACCGTCGTTATAGGGTCTGAAAATTATAAAAAAATATAGCAGAATTAATCTTATAAAAAATTAAATATAATAATATAATAATTATTATTTCCTAAAAGAGAAAAATAAAAACTATAGTAATAATAATAATAAAATAATACCTAATCCTCTAATCCTCTAATACTCTAATCCTAATATTCTTCTTCTTCTTCATTTTTCCCACTCTCGCTATTACTTTCCCACTTTCGCCTAAATCTCTCTAATCTGCTTCTTTGATCTTTCATTCTCTCTAAGCTGCTACATATGAATGTATTCTCAAATCAATCGATTCTCAGGTAAAACAGTAAGGTAGAGAAAGAGCGTTCAATCAAGTGGGCTCGTCTGGGGGTAATCGATTTACATGTAACCCGGATGTAGAAAAATTGATTCTCATCAATCGATTATCAGGTATTCTGTAAATCAATCGATTCTCTCTAAACTTTGTGTGTGTTTATTGTGACGCCCCCAAAATATGTCCACCCAATCCATTTTGAGTAGCCAAATAGATGGTACAGAATCCAAATTCAATCTTTATATTCCAACTATTAAACTGTCCTACAAAATACGACTACACAATTGAAAGCTTCAATACAGATATTATGTCGTATATAATACGAAAATATCAACGCTCAAATTAAGTCCTTATTACAATTATTATCACACTATTTTACAACATAGTAAAGACTTCTATCATAACTATCTCGGATCTTTACTCCACTCCCCGACTAGTCCAAGCTACACTTGCAGCTCCTGAGAAGAACAATGGGACCAAAAGGAAAAGGGTGAGCTCAACCAGCCAGTAAAAAATATTATGACTAAGATAATATAGAACAAATTATCCTTAGTCCTCAACAGGGAAAAATCTGATAGAATACAATAGACAACAAGTTTTAGATCAACAACTGTAGCGAAAATAACAATCCATTAGAAGAGTCAAGTAGAAAATGATGTCTACTATCTTCTATGATTTAAAAGTCCATCATCAATATTTTATCCCTTTAACACCAATCAATAAATATTTCCAATCAATGAATTATCTATGCACTACGGGCCAAAGATATTTGTTTATATCACCAGTGGTCATGATCATGCAAAACGCCTGTCCATCTTTGCACTACGGGCCAAAGATATTCATCAATCAACTGTTCATCTTTGCACTACGGACCAAAGATAACTTTCATCACAATTTAAGTTTAAGGATTATGACAATGATATAAAGAATGAATTTAGTGAGATCAAGGATAGATATTAAAGATTTATAATTCAATTTATCTAGAGTTCAAGAATGTCCAAATTGTCAACATGAAGATCAAAACATGGATCCAATTTCAAGAATAAGATTCATAAATCAAAGATAATTTGGACAAAAAAAGAAACCAATTTTGTCGTGAATAATACCCCGTGAATATTACCCAAATGAAGTACCCCGACATGAAAAGATTAAAATTTCAATAAGAAAGTTCAGACCAATATTCCAATGAAATAATATTAGATGAAGCTAAAACCTTAAGCAATTTCTAATCATTTCAGGAATTGTAAAAGCAATACTTACCATAGTAAGTTTAGATTTAGGAATATGCAATGAAATAATATACGAAACTGCAAATGGATTTTCATCCGTCATGCGGTAATCCGCATTGACAGATCATTTCCACAACTTTAATAAAGAATGAATACGAAGGGTTATTTACCAGGCATGCGGTAGTCTGCGTAGAGAGGTTAGTTCCATAAATTAATAAAAAATGAATACTAAGGGTTATTCACCATGCATGAGGTAGTCCGCGTAGACAGGTTATTCCCACAGATTAATAAAGAATGAATACAAAGGTTATTCACCAAGCATGCGATAATCCACGTAGACAGGTTATTCCCACAACTTAATAAGGAATAGAATGACAACCCTTACAAGTATTGAAAGAAAATAACATCCTTTACCTTAGTAGGAGATTGAATACTGAAATAGTGTAGTAGCAAAAAACTCTTCTTCTTTCTCTCTTATTCTCTCTCTATAGTTTCTCTCACTATAGCTTGTGATTATAACTTTGCTCTTCAAAAATGATAGAAAATAATGAATGGATGGAGGAGTATTTATAGACTAGGAAAAGGTGGCAAATTACAAGGTTAATTATACTTTAGTACCTTCATCTTTACCTCTATTGTTAATTTAGTCCCTCAAGTATTATCAATCTTGTATAACATCCCCTAATAGTACTTGCATGTGAACCAATAGTTTCTTGCATGTGAACCAATAGTAATTAATTGCTCATTTATCTGATTAATTGCCCGCTTGGTCAATTTAATATCCAGAAATCAACTATTATCAAAATTAATGTCGATTTCCACTAACATTAATATTCCCAACACAATGAAAATATTTTTATCAACAATTTATCATTAATAATATAACTCACAATATTGACAACCAGATCGTTCCCAGGAAAGAGGGGGCTTTCCGATAAGGATTTCTCTTTACTGGCGCGCAATTAAATAACCTAACCCCTTTCCTTGACAGAACTTTCTAGACATTGTCAATAATGCTAATAATAATATAAATAAATGTGTCGTGTTAATTATTAATTTAATAATATAAAGTATTGTGCAGGTGATACTGTGATAATAATTGAATCAATAATATGAGATACTATACAGCAACTACTGTGACAATTATTGAATGAAATACTGAGTGACTTCTTACGTAAAAATCAATAATTAGAGATGATTTGCAATACCGTGTGCTACTGTGCAACAACGCGTATTACTGTACTTTTATCACCGGGTATTTCAACAGTTTAACGGTAAAAGTCTTGCCGTTATTTTTATAAAAAGGTTATTTCTGTCGCTTTTTATATACGATAGTTATTCCGTTGTGGGGTCCACCAATGATTGCGCCGTCGTACGAATATTCTCTGATAAAAAGAATATTTCCCGACGAAGCGAATATTCCCCGACACAAAGAATATTTTATGATAACTTTCTTACTTTGTAAAATTTGCACAAATCACCCATAACTATAGCATTTATTAAATTATCACCTTACTATTTAAAAATAATATATAAAAAAAATTAAATTTTTATTCATAAAAGTTGGGGTCTTACATTTATTGTTGAATCTATTCTCAAATCAATCGATTCTCAGGTATTATATGTAACCCGGATGTAGAATAATCGATTCTCAGGTATTCTGTAAATCAATCGATTCTCTCTAAACTTTGGGTGTGTTTATTGTTGAATTGTGATTTGTGCTGATTTACCTCTTATCTTCATTCTTAGGTGACCGACATTTGCGAAGGTCCATAGAACAATCTGGTATTTTAAATTTTTTTCCCAACACTTTCTCATTTGGGTCTTCTTTTATCTTCCTAATAGTTTTCTAGATTAGAATATTTTGGGTCTTTTTTTATCTGTCTAATTCTTTTTTGTATATGCATGTCTTTGATTTATGTATTATATTGTATGTATGTTGTGTGCTAGTTAGTGTAATTGAGAGCAACATCTAACCATAAATTAACTAAAACCCATCCAATTAAAATTTTGGTTTGCTAAATAAATTCCAATTTTGTGGGCAAGATAATTTATTGAAGAAATTAGATGACGTTTTAGAGAAATACAGTAGCTTTTTGGAACATGAAGTGAAGAAGAATGGAAATGAGAAGGAGATGCGGGTTTTGGATGGATTGGTGGAGGTGGCAAAGGAGTTATCACCAGGACGTAAAATCAACACGTAAGTGATAAAAACATTGTCTACATCTACAATACAATCGATTGAAAAGGATAAAAATTGAGTTGAACAGAAAGACATTTACTAGAGAACCTAAAATTTTGAAGCTTATAGTCATTAATTTAACAATATTATAATTAAGTAACAACCACATATAGTATTATCTATTATATATATATATATATCAATTGTGTTGGGTCTTCTTTTACTTATTTCTCGCTTGATAGAATAGTTGAGTGTCATCTTGATCATTGTCATATTATTCACATACCATGAGAAGACTGTAATCATTATGTACTTGTATTGTATAGGATGGTGAAAACTATATTATCTGTTGAAGACATCATTGCTCTCATTGGAGATAAGTGTGATGGAGCGATTGGCCAGGTCAAATATATATATATATATATATATAATTAAGTTAGACAATAGAAGATGTTATCAGATCCATTAAAGGGACATGATCCCTCGGGAGCGTGAATTATTCGAATCTATATATGTATTTTCCCAAAGGCAAGGTAACCGGATAAATTTTAAGTCCCAGAATTTGAAAAGTACAATGGATTGGGCGATCCCTACACCCATTTGAAAGTCTACGTAGGTAAGCTTGGATCTTATTGATGAGTGGATTTTATACCTACGAATTGGATACCATTTAGGCTTAATTCTTTGTTAACTTTAAGTATTTTTAGTGTCATTTCACTTATTGTTGTGTTTTTTTTATAGGAAACGGCTTCAGAGGGTCAAAACATGAAAAATGGAGCTTAATGGAATTTTGGTAATTTCTGGAGCTGTTCATGCGTCGGGGCTAAGTTTCCTAGTGTAAAAACTCGTCGGGGCGAAGTTGTCAGGAAGAAAGAGAGTTTTTAGAAGTTGAGTCTAAAAAGGATTTGTTTGGGCTGATGGTTTGAAGGACTTTAAGGAGGACAAAAAGACACATGAAGAGGCATATAAAAGGAAGAGTATTCACAAGGATTATAGGGAATTCCATTCCATTAGATTAGATTAGATTAGATAAAACCCTAGTTTATATTAGTGTTGAAGATTGAAGCAATTGAAGATCATTGGAGATTCAGATTGGAAGCAAGGGAATTCAGATTTGCTTACCTCAAACCCTAAAGTCTCTTCTTATCTCATTGTATCTTTCAATGTTGATTCAATTGTGGATTATGGATTTCACTTCAATCATGAACTAATTTCTATTTTGAGATTATAAATGGATCTTGTTGCATAGTTTACTTTGATATGCTTCCTTGTTAGTCTTCTACATTATTATTGGATTGTCTATTATGGTTTGTGTTCAATTGCTTAATTTCCTAGCTATCAATTACCGTGATAATCCATATGAAATTGAGAGACAAATTATTGGTTTAGATCTGATCATAATAGCATATGTTTGTGACTTCTACATGGCGATGAAAATTATAATTTGTGCCTAGGATAGAGATATACCTATGTACCACATGTAATCTGTTGAGAACTTGAGCTTCAACCCTTTTTAATTGTAATTCACATAGAGATATAGTGGATTAGTTAATTAGGGTGTTCTACTTAGTTCTATCATATGTGGATTTAAGTTGATATGGGTATGATACATCGAGAGATGGTTATATTTTACGTTCATGTTCTAAATTAACAATCCGAGATAATTAATTTGATTTAACGGGAAGTGTATTGATTTAAAGGAAACAATAGGTGAAATTGTAGTCTCAAGACTTCATATTCTAGTTTCATTCTAGGGGTAGTTAGAATTAGTTTAATTATATATTTTAATTCACAAACTTGAAATTATTTGTTTAAATAAGATTAAGTTGGTTACGGGTTATTACGTGGTGATTTTTATTAAATAATTCCTCGTGGGAACGATACTCTACTTTCACTTTATTACTTGTTGACCACGTATACTTGCGTGTTGTGCGTAATTAGATTTTACTTAACACTTATGCCGAGGATGAGAGCCTCCGAATGTAGGTATTCCAGAAGAGCCTTACCGGTGAAGCCCGAACTTGGTACGCTCGGATTGATAATTCCAAAGTCCAGGGTTGGGAAGATTTAGCCCATGCATTCCTCAACCAATATAGTTTCCAATGTCAGATGGCTCCTGACCATTACCAAGTGACTAAAGTAAGGAAACTGAGTAGTGAACTGTTCAGGGAGTATGCACAGAGATGGAGGTGAATGGCCGCCCAAGTTAGCCCCCCAATGGATGAAGGTGAGATGGTGATGACTTTTATCGACATCCAATAAGCTCCATATTACGAGAAACTCATGGTAGGAATAGGCAAACCCTTTTCTGAAATGATAAAGCATGGGGAAATGGCAGAACTGGGTTTGAAATCTGGTAAAATTAAGGACTTTATAGCCTTGGAGGCAGTGGCGGAGTATATACAATCAGGCAATTACTCGAGCACTCCTAAGAGGGTACCTAAATGGAAAGAGGAGGATGTCTCTTTAATATTGCAAAGGCAATCAACGAGCAAGAGCAATAGTCCACCTATATAGAAGCAAGACAATTACCCTGCATTCCAGTCATCTGTAAACGCCAGAAATCCTACGGCACCGAGGGTCGGGGAGAATAGGTAAAGAAGGATATTCACTCTATTAAGGGATTCATTGGAGAATATATTAGCACTACTGGTTGCACAAAAGAAGATTACTGAGCTTGCTCCACCTACCGATCCTAAAGGAAGGCAGTCTGATCCTAGTAAGAAATGTGTCTATCATTCTGGAGCACCGGGGCATGACACTCAAAACTGTTGGACCTTAAAGCATAAGATTCAGAATATAATTGACAGTGGAGAGATTATGGTAAAACCGCCAGAGCTGCCCAATGTTAATAACAATCTCTTACCTTAGCATGATGTAAAGGGAGTGAATATGATCAGCGTAGAAAGTTGGGAGAACCGCAAGTATTTGAGGAAATTGGGAGAAGCTCCCGTGACTAATCCTTCCATATGGGGTTTGTAGACACTCAAAATTTTCCTTCCCCAATACCAACCCGGTAGGAGGGCAAAACTGCCAATCAATCCAAATCCAGCCACCAACGTCGGTCCTTCAACCTAAATTTGATTCCCAATATCATCAATCAAACTCCGACAGTCAATCGGACCATCAATCAAGCTCCGACAGTCAATCGGACCATCAATCAAGCTTTGACAGTCAATCGGACCATCAATTAAGCTCTGACAGTCAATCGGACCATCAATCAAGCTCCGACAGTCAATCGAACCATCAATCAAGCTCCGACAATCAATCGGACCATCAATCAAGCTCTGACAGTTAATCGGACCATCAATCAAGCTCTGACAGTCAATCGGACCATCAATCAAACTCTGACAATCAATCGGACCATCAATCAAGCTCCGACAGTTAATTAGACCATCAATCAAGCTCCGACAGTCAATCGAACCATCAATCAAGCTCCGACAGTCAATCGGACCATCAATCAAGCTCTGACAGTCAATCGGACCATCAATTAAGCTTCGACAGTTAATCGGACAATCAATCAAGCTTTGACAGTCAATTAAACCATCAATCAAGCTCCGACAGTCAATTGGACCATTAATCAAGCTCCGACAGTCAATCGGACCATCAATCAAAGTCCGACAGTCAATCGGACCATCAATCAAGCTCTGACAGTCAATCGGACCATCAATCAAGCTATGACAGTCAATTAGGCCATAAATCAAGCTCCGACAGTCAATAGGACCATCAATCAAGCTCCGACAGTCAATCGGACCATCAATCAAGCTCCGACAGTCAATCAGACCATCAATCAAGCTCCGACAGTCAATCGGACCATGTCGACACTACAGGCAACCCCGAGAGGGGTACAATGGTTATTTCATCAAATCTCAACCGACTTGGTCAAACTCAAGCCAAATCGATGTCGCCAAAGTCAGAACGAACCCTAACGACGATCCCGAGTGGCAACCACACAAGACAGCTCAACGGACAAACTGCGGGGAATCGAAGACATGGTTATGAACTCGTCTTCCTGGACCCGGAAAATGTTTTTTCCCATGTCATTGCGACACTCTCGGTGAGAGCTTTCTGGAAAGGTATAGTACGCCTCAAATTGTCGCTCCGATTAAAAGTTAGAAAGTTTCCGACAGGACATCGCATTGCTCAGAGTGCACGTAATTTGAGATGACCAAGCCAGGCACGTGGGCCCCACCTAGGGGAGCCGCAGCTTTACCTAAGGTTTCTGCAAGTAGAGTGGAGGCTCCCTGGCCTATAAATAAACGTGCCCCCCGTTCATTTTAAAAAAGCCAGAACGGAGCGAAGCTCTGCCAGTTTAATTTTTCGACTTTTACACCCCTTCCAAACCCAAATATTTTCACTCCAACACGTAGATATACCCATATACTACCACATATCAAAAACCACCGATAGATTTGGACGTTTAAAGCCTACGATTTGGCAAAAAGCCTATATTACAGCCCATTGTAAGTATTTTTACGATCAGCTAGTCAATACTACTACTTTGCACTGTGTTACACTTACACACAAAGTTTCATCTTTTAAATATGCCTGAAACTTAGTTCTGTGGCCGTTTTCATCAAAAATTAATACATTTTTATACATAAACTCCGTTTTCAACATTTCTACAACTCAGATTGACGATCCGTCAGCTCCAGCAGCTTCAATGCACTAGCACGCACATTCTGGCAACTTCGCCGGACTGGGTTATCCTCCCAGTCTAGGTTTGGTCTTTTTATGTACATATTTAATTGTAAATGTACTAACATTTCAATTCTGTTAAGCCCGAATTTCAAATCTGAGGTAGTTTACCGCTTTTATATATATTTACGCATATATAAGCGACATTCACCATCACTGGTACTCATATCAGTCCTGGTTGACTACATTTTTGTCAATATATATATATATATATATATATATATATATATTTATATATATTTTCAGTCGGCCTGGACTATTTCGTGGCCATTTTACTGCTTTTGCACACTTTCCCATACTGGGTGCTCTCCCCAGTCACTGGGTAACTACTTTCTGTCAATTTCAATTCTAGTACGGGCACCGGCGTGAAAACCCATCGCCCTTTTTACTGTTTATATATATATATATATTTTATTTCTGTCGCAGCCTGGATTATTTTATGGATATTTACAATATATATATATATATATATATATATATATATTTTAATTCCAGTCCGGGCTTGCGAGTGAAAACCCATCACCCTTTTACTGCTTTTACATATATAATTATATATATATATATATATATATATATATATATATATATTTCTTTATTCAATTTATTCAACTGCTGCATTCGACATTCATTTGTATATGAATCTGCATTGACATATCTGCGGGGGGACTAGATTTATCCAAATCTCGCCAATTCTCGCTTTCAACGGTTCAAATAGGTCCCGACAGAACCTGGAAGCTATAATGGCTGAGATTTCTTTAAATCTAGTTATTTTTATAATTTTAGCTTCGAAAGCAACCTCGCGTCCCTTAGATCGCTATCTAGTGGGAATGAGACGCTTCGGCCGTGCGGACCGGGATTTACTGAATGAGTCCCTGGTTCTGGCTATCTTGGGATATTTATTTGCTTCTGTACAAATTTGAACTGTGCAGGTTTTCTAGTCACTTATATGTGAGCCTAGGAATTGTGGGATTCATGATCAAACTGATCAGAATCTGATTCCCACAATGGACAAACTCCGATTTACAGATGTACCCTGCCAGTTTTTCTGTAAAATGTACATGTACAGACCTTAAAACGGTTATCCAGATTTAAGGTCTCAACATAGTGAAAATATGGATTGTCATGTCAGCGTCCCTCCGATGGTTTTCATACCCATGAGGAGACCGACACTTTATATTTTTGTGGTCGAGGATGCTTCGCAGCCCGACAAATCACCACTTGTATGTAGCCTTAAGGCTATCAAGATAAAAATTGAGAGTAGCAATATGCTTCAATTCCCATGTCAGTGTAAGGGTTTGATAAAACCAACTTTAAAAACATCACTGTCAATTCAATTCAAAAGCTTTTGCAAAAAATCAAATTAAATGCTTTTGCAAATCAAATTAAAGACTGATTTTTAAATCAAATCAAACCCTTCGTAAATAGGCTCAATGAAGCCTGTCAAAGCTTTCAATCAATCAAAAGTTTGAATTTTCAAATAGCATTCACTCACGCATTCCAGTTTTAAGGGAAATATTGAAAAGATTGTGGTACCGTGTTTACACGGGAGTCGTGGGGTGCCTAACACCTTCCCCACACTTATCCAAGCCCCCGAACTTAAAACTTTGATTTTAAAGATCAAGTTTCGACAGTGTCCAACAATTGGGTCTCTTTTCAAATCAAATTTGGTTGAGTTGGTACAACCATTGTCAAAACTACCAACTAGCGACTATGTTTAAATCAAATCAAATTGTCGACATAAACACATGTTGGCCTATTTCCTAAAAAACCCTTCAAAACCTTTTCGCAAAAAAAAAGAATAAGGGTAGAGATAACTTAGGAAGATCGATTTGAGGGAAACTCAGGTTATGAACCGACCCGCGATATTTCTTAAATTTTCCAACGTCGACAGGTGGCGACTCTGCTGGGCACAGTAGAGGGCTTAGGCCGCTTTCAATCTTTTCAAACATTTCCCTTTCAAAACTATTGAATGCGTGAAATCTTGTGTCTCCACAGTCAATGGATGAGTGAATGATGCGTCTTTCATTGAATGTGTGAATGCTATGCCTTTACATTGAATGAATGAGAATGAATGCTTTAGTGCTTCGCACCCATATTAGTGCTTCGCACAAACTGTCATTGCATGCATAAGTGGTAAGGCCAATGTATGTGAATGTATGTTGTAAGTCCCTCCACCAGGAGGCTAACCCGGTCGGTGATAAGTAAGGACTCTGGGGACGACTAACTCTCTGGGGTTGCCTCCTAAAAATGCACCACCCAGATTCGCTCCAGTTGAATGATCGAAGTAACTTCCCTTCTGGTAGATTGCGATGATCTGGCAACCTTCATGCCAAAACAAAAGTCGAGAGAGTAACCTAGGATAGGTCAGCTTCGGATCAACCGAATCTGACGTGATGCTTCTTCATGCCTTCCTCTTTCAATTCCATGTCAAGTCTCCAATTACTGAGGAGCGCAATGTAAATGACAATAATGAAAGATTTACTTTCCTGTCAAATATCCTGTCATCCTGCCATCAAAACAACTAACCTCGGTTTTCCAGGATAAACTTAAAACGCACATCATAAATGCATCCAGTCATTACCAACCACAGGGAACTAACACTCCTACGTTTTGGTGTAGGTAGGGGAAAAATTGGTCCTATCACTAGATCAAAGGCCGGAAAAGCACACGGTCCATCTACGGACATGGCTTCAAGTGCTTCACCAGAATCTACCCCTGTGTCTAGGGAAGAATTTGAAGGATTGAAAAATCAGATAGCCTAGCTAGCGGTTTCCTTCGAGAGCAAAGCAAGGCCTTCAAAGAACAACAATCTCAATCTCATCCAAACCCAGGAGCATCTGGTAGTGGTGCTGGCGGTTAAGATACAAAAAAGGCAGAAACTCAGATCCCTGGACCCCAGAACCAGGATATAATCAACAAAACTCCAGAAATCACCATCCTAGGAAAAGAACAAGAAGCTGGTGACCTTCTCAAGAAAATGCAACAAATGGAAGAAACTCTCCGGTCTATCAAAGGGACTGGGGCATTTGCCAGTGTGAATTATTCCGACCTCTTCATATTCCCCGGGGCTCGTTATCCTGAGAAATTCAGAACCCCCAAGTTTGAGAAATATGATGGGTTGGGAGATCCATACACACATCTGAAAGTTTTCATCGGAGAACTCGGATCCTATGTTGAGGACTAGAAACTTCGAATGCAGTTATTTCAAAAGAGTTTAACTGGAGAAGCCAGAGCATGGTATGCCCGTTTGGACAACTCCAAAATCCACAGTTGGGAAGAATTGGCTCATGCCTTCCTCAGCCAGTACAGTTTTCAATCTCAGTTAGCTCCAGATCGGTATCAAATTACCAAAATCAAGAAGAATAACACTGAATCATTTAGAGAGTATGCCCAGCGATGGAGACGGGTCGCAGCACAAGTCACCCCAGCCATGACTGAATCTCAAATAGTCATGACTTTCATCGATACTCAAGAAGCTCCTTATTATGAAAGGGTCCTGGCAGGCATAGGAAAACCTTTCTCTGAAATGATCAAACACGGCGAAATGGCTGAAATGGGACTCAAGTCCAAAAAAATAAAAGACCTAACAGCACTCGAAGCTGTTGCTGAGCATATCCAATCCAAAAATTATGGGAGTAATCCCCGGAGGGTCCACAAAAAGAAAGATGAAGAAGTTTCCTTGGTGTTACAAGGACAAAATTCAAGCAGTAAATCAAACAATACGCCCATTCAAAGGAGGAATTATACCCCTTTTCCAGGCTGCAACACAGCCTTTAAATCCTTCATTCCAGAAAAATATGGAGGTCAGACGCAGAAGGACTTTCACCTCACTAGGGGATTCACTCGAGAATGTCCTCAAACTTCTGACAGCTCAGAAGTAGATTGGCCAACTCCTTCTGCCAACTAACTCTAATGTAAGGAATTTCGACCCTAGCAAGAAATGTGCTTATCATTTCGGATTACCGGGCTATGACACCCAAGATTGTTGGTCCCTCAAGCACAAGATCCAAGATTTGATTGATAATGGAGAAATTGTGGTCATAAAGCCCGATCAACCGCATGTCCAAGATAACCCTCTCCCACAGCACAAGGAGGAGAGTGTCAACATGATTAATACTTCCAGTGGAGAAGGATCCAAATGCCTCCGCTATGTTAAATAATCAACTCAATCCAACAACCTCAGCCCAATGAGTTGGGAAGCTTTTGAAAAATAATTCCTGATAGAGCAAGAAATAAAGTCTATCAAGGAACAAATCGAGCAGTTGGCTAAACTGGTCGTCCACCAACATCAACTCACCAGAAAGATGTTGAAGCAAATCCATCAATCTATTGGCAGTCGCTCTCCTCCAGCGGAAGTTAATTCTAATCAAGATCATAGCCGGACTTGTGAGATTACACCCTGGACTGACAAGGGGATTGAAGAAGCAAGTGTCCAAGTAGGTAGGAAGTTCCTATTTTGAAGGAATTTCACCAATTTGAACAAGTCAATGGAAGAAATCCTGCAAATAATGATCAACGAGGGAATGGTTGCAGACTTGCTACCTCCGCTGAACCCTCAATCCAGAAAATTCAAACCTGACCAAATATATCAGTATCATTCCAACTCTCCCGGCCATGATACAGAAGAATGCTGGGCACTTCGTAACCTAATTCAAGACCTGATTGAGAAAGGTGATCTAATCAGAGGAGATCAAATCCTCGACATGACAGATAAAGATAGCCTTTGGATCCCCGATGCATGGTATCAGGACACAGTGGCTGTCATATCTTGCGATAAAGAATCAATCATCACACCACTGGTACTCACAGGTAAAGGTGTCCAAGACAAACAAAATCTTGTGAAGGTGGCTGAACCTCAACCTCTAATTTTACCCTTCAGGCCTCAGTATCCAATCCTCAGTCTGAAGAAGGTCCCATGGAATTACGGGGACATTAGAAGCTCTACTTCAAACAACATTTCCATCATGTCAAAGGATAATCCATTGTACCTGCCTCAGCGGGTGATTAAACCAGTTACCAAAGTAAAAGAAAAGGTGGCTGAAGAAAAGATAAAAGAGTTCCTCAAAAAGATGGGACACAATGAAATCAAGATATTACAAAGCTTGGAAGACGCACCCAAGCAAATATCCATCCTGGACTTGGTCCTATCATCAGAGGATCACCGTAACATCCTAGTGAAGGTACTAGAAGAAGCTCATCTGCCACACACGATAGACATAGAGAAATTTCATCACGTGATAGAACACATTTTCAACAACAATGTGATTTCCTTCACAGACGATGATATCCCGGCTGAGGGAAGGGGCCACCACAAGTCCCTGTATATAGCCGTTATGTCCTCCGGATACGTGATCGGAGGAGTGCTTATTGATGTAGGATCTTCCCACAACATTTGTCCATACGACACGTTGAAAATAATGAAGATCAATCCAAACCGGATCAAAGCCAGTTACATGGTTATCCGGGCTTTCGATGGATCTCGCCGCCAGGCTATGGGGTAAATCGAGCTTCCTCTAGAAATTGGTCCACACACCTTTTACGTATCTTTCCAAGTGCTCAACATAGCCAACAGATACAACTTGTTGTTGGGCAGGCCATGGATCTATATGGCCGAGGCTGTTCCATCCACTCTCTATCAGCAACTCAAGTACATTATCAACGACAGCCTCATCACATTGAATGCTGAACTGAAATACCCTACTCACATATATGGGGACATGCCAGTGATTAGCCTGGACGCCGGGTTTGAGCCTGCAAGTTTTCAAGTTCTCGTGGTAAGCGATATTCAATATCTACCTATTGGGGCACCAGCCCTGAAACCTAAAATCTCCACTAAGTAATGACAATGGGCCAAGAAATGGCAGCTGGGGGTTTCCAGCCTGGAGAAGGGTTAGGAAAGAACAAGCACGACATTAAGATGCCAATCCAAATCCCAAGTCAGATGGGAAGAGCATGAATGGGATTTTCATCCGGGTCAAACCACCAGAATCCACACAAACATCTTAAGGCTCAAGCCTCCACGATTCTGCTCCCAAACCTCACAAATGCCAGATGGGTGAAACCTACAAGGAAGATCCCTACGGGGGCATCAGCCATGCTATTTCCTACAATCATACCTATCCATGAAAGGAAAGTCCTCAAGCTTGAGGCAGATAGCGAAAAGGGAAAAGAAAAGATCCTGTACAGAGGACGAGACCCATTCGCTAGCATAAAAGTTATTATTAACTTCGAGGGGATGAATGATGAAATCCCAGATAGTGACGAAGATCGTGCTCACTTTCCTCGCAGCAAACAGAGGAACAATCCACAGAAAAGCCTTGGCCATATCCTAAAGGATGTCTCAGTTGTCATTCAAGACGAGACAGACGAGCACACTTCTAGCATTATCCCTATATATGAGGATCTAACCCTGGATAATTAAAGCAGTGTCCCTTGCCTTAGTCGAAAAGGGTAAAGGGGCAGACAGTCAATTTGCCCTTAATTATGCTTTCATTTACTGCTTACTTTTGATTGTACAGCTGGAGCAATTACTTTTGTCATGCTTTACAAATGTTATGTGTATTTAAGCAGTTGTGTATATTAATGAAAGCATTTTTGTTTTCAGGGCCCATGCATTGGATATGTGTATCTCTGCTGATGAGATGCCAACCTGTCAACATAACTCCAACTATGATGCAAGATTAAGCTTCGACTTGATATATTATGATCAAGAGGAGAAAGATGACTATGAGGTGCCAGAGGAGATCAAGAAATAGGTCGAAGACAAACCTAAACCAAACCTCGACCAAACCTCCACCATCAATATAGGAACATCTGAAACCATCAAAGAAATCCAAATAGGTTTAGACCTCACCTCAGATCAAAAAGCCGACCTGATCGAACTCCTGACACAGTACCAGGATGTATTTCCATGGTCGTATAAAGATATGATCGGTCTATCCACAGACATTGTCATCCATCGGATGCCCATCAAAGAAGGGTTCAAACCAGTCAAACAAAAGCTCAGACGATTGAAACCTAAGTGGAGTATCAAAGTCAAAGAAGAAATCGTTAAGCAATTCAAAGCCGGGTTCATCATGGTATCAACATAGCCCAAATGGCTATCAAACATGGTACGAGTCTGCGTTGATTACCGGGATCTAAACAAAGCCTACCTCAAGGACAATTTCCCGATACCTTTTATCCACATCCTGATTGACAATACTGTACAGTACGACATGTATTCCTTCGTAGACTGCTTTGCTGGTTACCATCAAATCATGGTTACTGAAGAACACTGGGAGAAAATAGCTTTTATCACTCCCTGGGGAACTTTTTGCTATCGACGACTATCCTTTGGCCTCGTCAATGCCGGAGCAACGTATTAGTGAGCCATAATGGCCCTCTTTCATGATATGATGCACAAAGAAATAGAAGTCTATGTTGACGACATCATCATCAAATCCTGGAGGGAGGATGATCACATAGACCATCTCAGGAAGCTGTTCAACAGGTTGCGCAAGTACAACCTAAAGCTAAATCCCGCAAAATGCACTTTTGGTGTTAAGTCAGGCAGACTGCTAGGATTCCTGGTGAGCAATCGGGGCATTGAGTTATACCCTACCAAGATCAAAGCCATTTCTAAAATGCCAGTGCCAAGTACAGAGAAGGAGATACGAGGATTCCTAGGAAGGATCAACTTCATAAGTCGGTTCATTTCTCAGCTCACAGCAACCTGTGAGCCCATTTTCAAGCTGTTAAGGAAGAATTCCTCCATCAAATGGAATGAGGATTGTCAACAAGCCTTCCTTACCATCAAAAAGCAGCTTGTCGAAGCACCTGTTTTGGTACCTCCGAGGGATGGAGTCCCCTTATTCATGTACCTGTCCGTCAATGCCAATGCCATGGGCTGTATGCTAGGACAGAAGGATGATAGTAGAAAAGAAAGAGCTATCTACTACATCAGCAAAAGATTCAGCAGTGGGGAACAGAAATACACCCTGATCGAAAAGACATGTTGTGAATTAGCATGGGCCGCTATGAGATTGCGACATTATTTGCATGGGCACACGACGTATCTTATATCCCGTATGGATCCACTCAAATACTTCTTAACAAACCAATGTTAAATGGCCGGCTGTCCAAATGGCAGTTGATTCTACAGCAGTTCGACATTGTCTACATGACTCAGAAGTCTATCAAAGGCCAAGGCATTGCAGATCAATTAGCAGAAGCACCTTCAGGAGGGTTCGATTCCCTGGAGACATATTTCCTAGATGATGGGATTATGACAATTCAACAACTCCAGTCAAAGAATACAGTCCAACCATGGAAAATGTATTTCGACAGAGCGGTAAACATGGAAGGTTCCGGAGCTGGGGTAGTCCTTATCTCTGGTAAAGGTGATCAATATCCTATGGCTACCAAACTTCAATTTGGCAACACCAAAAACACGGCCGAGTATGAAGGCTGTATACTGGGGTTGAAACTAGCCCAATCCATGGGTATCAAACACTTATTGGTCTTTGGAGATTTTGAGTTGGTCATCAGACAAACCATCAGCAAGTATCTCACAAAAGAACTGCATCTGCTGCCATATCATCAGCAAGTCCTCAAAATGTCCCAGGAGTTCAAAGTAATAACCTTCGTCCACATTCCTCGGGGTCGAAATGACTTTGCCGATGCACTGGCAACGTTGGCTTCATTTATCTGCATATCCAACAGGAGTGGGTTTCCCAACATCCAGTTCATAAATCAAAAAGCCCCAACGTACGGGAATTACATTGGAGAAGTATCAGACAAAATACCTCCTGTCAAGCAACCTTGGTTTCAAGACATCAAGGAATATCTCTATGATGGGTCTACACCCGCTGGTGCAAGCCAATCAGAGCTGAAATGAATTCTCAGAATGACCATGAAGTTCTATCTGAGAGGAGATGCACTTTATAAAAGGGTTGCTGGAATAGGCCTATTAAGATGCCTTGACAAGGAGCAAGCCCAAAGACTAATGGATGAAGTCCATGGCGGAGTCTGTGGTCCACATATGAGCGACCATCTACTGGCCAAGAAGATAATCAGAACAGGACATTACTGGACATCGCTCAAAGCTGATTGCGATGATCACGTCAAGAGATGCTTTCAATGCCAAATACATGGAAATGCCATCCATGCTCCTCCAAATGAGCTGCACAACATAAGTGCACCATGGCCTTTTTCTATGTGGGGAATGGATGTGATAGGTCTAGTCGAATCCAAAGCCAGCAACGGTCATCGGTTCATCTTCACCATGATCGACTACTTCACCAAATGGGTTGAAGCAACCTCTTTTCCTAAAGTCACAAAAGAGGTCATCATCAGTTTTATCAGAAACAATGTCGTCTGTCGATATGGACAACCGGAGGTAACCGTATCAGACAACGCCAAAAACTTGAACAATCAAATGATGGTAGAACTATGCGGCAAGTTCCACATCAAGCATCTCAACTCCGTCATCTATCGGCCCAAGATGAACGGTGCTGTCGAAGCGGCCAACAAACACATCAAGAAGATCATGCAGAAAATGTCTGCCAATCACAAGGACTGGCCTGACCTACTACCTCTCACCTTGTTAGCCTATAGGACGTCAATGCGCACCTCTACTGGGGCTACCCCATATTCACTGGTCTATGGCATGGAAGCATGGAGTCTTTACGAGTATTATAGATGCTCAGATGGACGAAGATCAATGGTTACAAGACCGATATCATCAACTGTCCCTGATAGATGAAAAGAGGGTCACAGCCACGGACGGTTATACCAGCAAAGGATCGCCAGGTCTTACAACAAGAAAGTCCGAATTCGGCAATTCAAAGAAAATGATTTGGTGTTAAAGAAAATCCTGGCTAATCAGGATGAAGCCAAAGGAAAATTTGCCCCAAACTGGGAAGGCCCTTTCATTGTTAAGGAAATGCTGACAGGGGGAGCCATCAGGCTACAAGAAATGGACAGGAATGAATTTCCCCCACTCATCAATTCAGACACCGTGAAAAAGTACTACGTTTGAAGCACATGCATACCCACATCCGGGTCCTACAAATTGAATCAGGTTCGACTTTTCACTAGAACAGCCTGAACTACGAATGACCTGATCTCCCTCAGCCCGGGAGTACGTAGGCAACCATCTATGGTGCTGTCAAATCAAGCAAAATTCCAAAGAACCTGCAAATGCCATCATCAAATTCCAAAGCTCATCGAACCAAATTAAAACCCCAGATAAACTATTTTCAAGCCTCTTCAATTAAACAATCAGAACTACAGATGACCTGATCTCCCTCAACCCGGGAGTACGTAGGCAACCATCTACGGCGAGGTTTGACCCTCAAGAAAAAACAAAAAATGGAAGACCAATTCCAAGACATCAAAGACAAATAAAAGCTAAATGCTATTAAGCTGTCTGGTTACCAGACCCATTTGAGGAACTCCCTTGACACCTAAACTGTCAGTCCATCAAGGAGAAGCTCAAAATGCATCAACAACTGCGAGTCATGACGGAAGTGGTAATCACTCAGCGATGACAATATATATCTAAGCAGGGAAGAATCTCAAAAATATATTTATCTGATATATAAACTGCTTTATATACATAGTGTCCTGTACATGACAAAAATGGCTGATCTAGTCTGTGTAGGAAAAATAAAGCTAGTCTATGGACCCAAAGACAAGCGGGTTAGCAATGCTAGCATGGCATCTCTCTCTGAGGATGGAGGAACATCTATAAGAGTAGTCCACTCAGCCTCCATAAGGCTAAGAACATCCATAGTCATCTGCAAGGTGGCACTGTGGTTATTAATGTAAGCACTCATCTCAGTAACCAAAACATGGGTGTAAGATTGGATAGTAGTACTATCAGCAATGTGGAAATTATGGGAAGCTATAGCCTCATCCCTCTTTGCAAAAGCTGCATCCCGAGAAATCAAAGTCTCCTCAATCTCAACATATGCTGCATCTCTGGCTGAGCGAACCTCGATTTGCTCCACAATGGCAGTATCTAAAGCAGAGCGAAGCTCCTCCCGCTCAATCAATCCAATATCCAAGGCGGTCCTGAGACCATCCCTCTCAGCAAAAGCTAAATCCTTGCCAGACAGGGTAGCCAACAGCAGCGCTCTAGCTGAATCTCTCTCAAAGGTCATCCTGAATAGAGAATCTGATAAAGTTAGATTTATCCCTGTGGGAATAATTGGGGGATCACTAATCAAAGCTACCGCCAAATCTGCGAACAGCTCATCCTCAGTAGGAGAATCGGGAACCTTCATGGGTTCCTCATTGTCAGAATCTGCAAGCGAAGGTAAATAAAGCTCTGCTACTGCGACTGCGGTCTCTGCCTCTAACCATGCAGAATACTCCAGAGAATGACCCGGATGTCTACTGGAGAACTCAGCCCCCTCCCTGTGAGTCCAACACTCATAAACTCTAATCAAGTCGGCCGGTGACATAGATGAAGCTGACATCCTCTGATCAGCAGAATCCTCAAAATGGTGCATACTCTGCCACTGATCAAACTGCTCCATAACTGCCAAGGGATGATAAGTAGTCATACCCCTCAATCCTGCCAAAGGCAAATAATCCATGCCATATGCATAAGTAATGAAGCTGAACGGGGTCGCCATCCCTGAGCATAACAAAACTGGGAACAGATGCTCAATATCTGACAAAAATGCTAACAAAGACTCTAAGTCGACGCAATCAGGCAGACGAAAGGAGTAAACTGAGGATATCTCATGGCTAAAATAATAGGCATGAGGTCTAAATGATCCAATCGGTCGTATGTGTGACATCAACCACATATACAGCATGACCGAGCTACCCCAGAAAAACCCCGCTGGATGGGTACTGCAATAGGTGAACGACCTCAATGTCTCCGTCAAGATCATAGGGATAATGGTACTACCCTACCTAAGGGCTCTGACTACGATAACCAATCGCACATCAAGGTGATCTAAATGCAATGGCATGTAAATATACTTCACAATGCACATCAACAACATGTCTATCCTGGCTGTCTGCCAATCCTTTGCAAAAATGACGAAATCTCCGACGTGACGGTTGTAGCTATCAAGCTCATCATAGCGCTCTATCAAGAAGTCAAGGGAGATCACATGCCCTGAAACGATCTCATCCATGACTATGCTCTGCCGAAGACCGGACAGCCGAGTAAACAGTCTCCGCATATCACTGCTAGCCGTCCGAGCATATGGCGACTCTAAATCCAAGCCAGTAAATTTCTGGTACTCCTCCAGAGTGAGCGAAAGCTCACATCGGCCAATGCGGAATACCTGTCACTCCGGTACCCATAAGGGTAGGACGCCATTAATAAAGCCGTCTGGAACCCTAAAATCTACAAGGGCCATCGAATGCCCCAACATCTGGTCAACTGTCCCCCTAGCTGGAAAGGGCAAACTATTATACCGTGACTGCAATGATGCAGCCACCTCTGACCGTGGAAAATGCTTTATATAGCTAACTACAAGTGTCGTCATTTGTAGCACCGTATCACAAGACTGTCCAGAGGTCAAGTTAAATCATAGCTGTCTGAATGCATACACATGATACATGCATGATGATAATGATATAAACATGATACAGCAGATAATGATGACAGAAATATCTACAACAAGCTATCTACTTCATATATCATCCCTATATCCTGGTACAAAGTGAAAGGAAGAATATAGGGAAATGGGGCTCCACCACCCAAATAATACAGTGGTCTATCAAAATGGTGGCACAGACGTAGAATAGCCAAAATTGTGGCTGACCAAAAATATAGCTGCCATAGCTATCATTGGAAGTCGAAGACCTCTGTATCAAACTGATCGACCTACTCCAGATCCCCTGTCTGCACAAAGCTGCTAGGATCAGGCATATCTAGGCGGTATAAGGGAGGAACTGCCCCTGTATAACTGCTACTGAATGGACCTAAAGAGGGGCCTTCTCCAGAGCTAGATGGGTCAAATGAAGATGCCTCTGATGGATCTCGGCCAAGGTACCTGATAAAGAAATGAGCCTGGTCCAACTCCCTGGTCAGATGTGCTATCTGTTCTGTATGAGTAGGCTCTCTAATACAAGTTATCCAGTCTGACATCATCCTGGACCCTGACACCATGTCTGCCATAAAATGGGTGGCACGAGTCTGAGCCCTGATAGTGAGAAGACTCCACCAACTGGAGAAGGCTGCCTGGCTGTATGGGCCCTCTGATAGATCAAAGCCGTCTATACCCTCCAAAGGGATGTCTGTCAAAGGCACGGACAATGGCCAATGATGCCAAGCAGGAGGAGCAATGAGAATGTGGATCTCCCCTGTAATGCTCTGAATGGCACGCTCTCTAAGATAGAGCTCCCAGCCTCCCTCCGTTAATATAGGGACTCTGCGGGTTGATAAATCAAACTCCCGACTAATAGGGAAACCTCCATCAAATCCGACAGTCAAGTGCTTGGATGTATACGTCGTTCAGGTGATCGAGCCCGCTGTCAAAAGCTTTAACTGCGGACGGGTATGAGTGAATCCCTTAGCAACAGGGACCTCCGTCAAAATGGAGTGATGCCATCTCTGTCCAAGTGGATAGGTCTGCAGACCTAATGCTGAAATGGGCCGTAGGCAAGGAAGCCTCTCAAATGCCCAAAGCTATCCATGCAAATATCAAAAGTCCTCAGTGACCAAGACTACCAAAAATAAGTGTAGAAATCAAAAAGGTACAGAAAGATGTACTCACCAGCAAAAACTGATGAAATCTTAACCAAGCATCCGTCACACCCTCCGAAAGTAGGCGCATGCCCCGGAGAAAATAGGTAAAGGTATAGGAGCCCCAATTAAAGTCATTAAGGTGCTCTACATATTGAGTGGCGCTGATCAAAGCAAAGGACACCGTCGACGAGTTGTCCGCCATAAAGCAACCCCTATCATCAGGCGGAGGCAACTGCAAAGTCCTATCCTGGGCATCTATACTCAAGGGACCAGATCGGACTACCCGACCCTTGAATGCCGACTAAGGGACTCCCAATAGGGATCTAACTGCGGTGGGCGAAATGTCAGACACGACAGGCACTGTCTCGCACTCAAACTCAATGCCGGTGAAAAATCTTCAGTCCATAGGAGTCATCATCACCTCGCAATCAAGCAGATGAAGGGACTGAGTCTGGTGAAACCAGCGCTCAGACAAAGCCCTCAGATACCCCCAAGGGCAACGATAGGGCAGGATCGAGAAGAAGGCCTGAAATCCCCAGCCATCCACGATCTCCCTATAATCCTTGTGCAGAGTCTGATAGAGGGAGTGCACACTAAACCAGTTCCCTTGAGGCTGTGTCAAGCCAGGGACCTGCATAAAAAATCAACCCATGTTAAAAACCTGTGCCCCGAGAATGGCCAGAAGATGGGAAAAGAGTCCAGAGAGAAGAAAGACTTCAAGTCACCTCGTTGGCCTGAAGAAATCTCGAAGGATGGCGACTCAAGTCGCCCAGCAACTCCTGTGTCTGTACAGCAATGCTCGGGACTTCTGCACGTGGAACTTGAGCTGGAACAGGAGCAACAAAAGTAGCCTCCTCATCATTAATGTCAATGGGCTGCTCGTCCTGTGCTGGACTTATCCTGCTCTCTACCAATCTGTGAGGCGTCCTAGCTAGACGGCCTGTGGGATGGCAAAAGCCCTCCTCCATCTAATGCCTGATGAAACCCCGGTAGAGCTGCCAGGTCTATCGCGATCCATCGCATACACCAGTACTCAAAATCACCTCAGACAGGGTGTGGTAAGCCTAAAACCTGTGGCTTATTAATCAATCAATCCAACATACATATCTAAGCCCTAAAACATGCATGGGTCCATCACAAATCCCCCGTACAGTTAAAACTGCATGTTTTCAAACTCCCAGAAGCTCAAAAACTGCATTGGGTCAGTAAAAAACTCCCCACAAAGTCAAAAATGTATGCTTTTCAAAACCTAAGATTTTGGAAAAATTTCGCCAGAGTCTCCTTTGTAAAATGGACTGTCCACATGCACACATGCATGCCTAGGTGGCCATTCAGTAGCACACCTACCCAAAAATAGAAACAGTTCATATTTACTGAAAAAAATCAAAAAATCAGCCTCACATGGTCTCCAAAATACCATAGGCATTTTTAATTGAAAGTCTAGGCTCACAGGGCCTCAAAAAGGATGACTAAACTGATCAAAAAGTGGAAAAATTGACTGTCTCACAACCTGAATTTTCTTACATCCAAACGTGCATTACAGTAAAATATGCATACATATGTAGACAGAAAATTTTTCACAGGTCATATAGACATACATTTTTCATACATTACGTTTAAAAGTACCCTAAGTGGTTCGCATGCTTTTAACCGTCAAAAACTACGAAAGGATGGAAAGCGTTACCTGCGCCGCACTGAACGAGTAGGAACTGACTAGATTCAGAATCCGACTGCCAAAACTCCGTAGATCTGAAAAAGAAGATCGAAAATCCTTTCGCTGCTCAAACGAGAAACTTGCAAAATAAAAATCCCGCATCACATTAAGTAGCCCAGATGGCCTCAGCTCCACCTGCGGCAGCCCAGATGGGTCCCACCTGTTCCGAGCCCGATTCGGTTTGAGTCGAAACAGAGTTTTAACGGGCCACCGAATCAAATCTGAAGAGAAATCGCTACGCGATTAAGCTGTTTGTCCTGAAATCCTGCGTTCAAGCAGTGCAATCCTGACAAAAAGGGAAAATCCACAGAGACCCTTGACATTCATCCCGGAGCCATATCCGAGGATTAACAAATCAAACTGCGAAAGAACTGCGCTAAAATTGCGCAAAACTGCCAAAACTGTCGACCTAAACAGTTTTAGCCGTTAGCTCAACCCCAGCAAAGTTCAGGTTCAACCTAAAATAGTTTCATCTATTGGCTCAACCCCAGTGAATTTTGGGTTCTGACCAAAATAGTTTCAGCCGTTGGCTCAGCCCCAGCGAAGTTCGGGTTTTGACCGAAGCAGTTTCAGCCGTTGGCTCAGCCCCACCGAAGTTCAGGTTCTGACCGAAATAGTTTCAGCCGTTGGCTCAACCTTAGCGAAGTTTGGGTTTTGATCGAAATATTTTTAGCCGTTGTCTCAGCCCCAGTGAAGTTAGGGTTCTGACCAAAGCAGTTTCAGCCGTTGGTTCAGCCCTAGCGAAGTTCGGGTTCTGACCAAAACAGTTTTAGCCGTTGGCTCAACCCCAGCGAAGTTCGGGTTCCGACCAAAAAAGTTTCAGCCATTGGCTCACCCCCAGTGAAGTTCAGGGTTTTGATCGAAGCAATTTCAGCCATTGGCTCAGCCCGAGCGAAGTTCGGGTTCTGACCGAAGCACTTTCAGCCGTTGGCTCAGCCCCACCGAAGTTCGGGTTCTGACTGAAACACTTTCAGCCGTTGGCTCAGCCTCAGTGAAGTTTGGGTTTTGACCAAAATAGTTTCAGCCCTTGGTTCCAGTCCAGTGTAGCATCGGGTACTGACCGGTGACAATTCAGCCATTGGTTCCAGTCCAGTGAAGCATCTGGTACTGGCCGGTGATAACTCAGCCGTTGGTTCCAGTCCAGCAAAGCATCGGGTACTGACCAGTGACAACTCAGCCTTTGGTTCTAGTCCAGCGAAGCATCGGGTACTGACCGATGACAACTCAGCCGTTAGCTCAGCCCCAGCGAAGTTCGGGTTATGACCGAAGCAGTTTTAACCGTTGGCTTAGCCTCAGCGAAGTTCGGGTTCTGACCGAAGCAGTTTCAGCCGTTGGCTCAGCCCCAGCGAAGTTCGGGTACTGACCGAAGTCAATTTCAACCTTCAGACTAGTTCCATGAGATGTCGGGACACGATCTACGGGTGAGAGTCATATAATAATACATCTTCACAAAGGACAGATGATGGAATCTGTTATACACATCCTCAAAGAAGATCATTGAGGTAGTATCAATCCTGGCCACTTCCTCAATACCTACAAAGCTATCGCAGAGGTCGTCATCCACAGCAGATCAAGACGGGAAAATTTGTGATAGCTCACCCCCTCAAAATCTACGAAGCTATTGCAGAGGACGACATCCCCAGCAGGTCAAGACGGGAAAATCTGTGATAAATCATCTTCAATAAACTCATCAGAGTCAAACAAATTATTGTGAACTATGTCATCCACCACCGAGAATGACAAAACTGGCTCGCGATAACTTCCTAATACCATCAATGGCTATACTGGATAGCGTCATCCCCAGCAAAGTGATAATACACATAACCAAAAGTAGCACCATTCTACTGAAAGACGCCCAGCTTCAAAATGGATCTGGCACTCTCTATTTCTAGTGTCTACTAATCTTTATCCTGTCCATTCCACCACATTACATGGACATGATAAAGAGGGGCATCTGTAGACACTCAAAATTTTCCTTGCCCTAATACCAACCCGATAGGAGGGCAAAACTGTCAATCAATCCAAATCCGGCCACCAACATCGATCCTTCAACCTAAATCGGATTCCCAATATCATTAATCAAGCTCTGAAAGTCAATCGGACCATCAATCAAGCTCCGACAGTCAATTGGACAATCAATCAAGCTCCGACAGTCAATCGGACAATCAATCAAGCTCCGACAGTCAATCAGACCATCAATCAAGCTTCGACAGTCAATCGGACCATCAATCAAGCTCTGACAGTCAATCGGACCATCAATCAAGCTCCGACAGTCAATCGGACCATCAATCAAGCTCCGACAGTCAATCGGACCATCAATCAAGCTCCGATAGTCAATCAGAACATGCTGACACTACAGGCAGCCCCGGGAGGGGTACAACGGTCATTTCATCAACTCTCAACCAACTTGGTCAAACTCAAGACAAATTGATGTCGCCAAAGTCCGAATGAACCCTAACAGCGATCCCGAATGGCAACTACGCAAGACAGCTCAACGGACAAACTGCGGGGAATCGAAGACCTGGTTATGAACCCATCTTCCTGGACCCAGAAAATGTCTTTTTCCCATGTCATTGCGACACTCTCGGCGAGAGCTTTCCAGAAAGGTATCGCACGCCTCAAACGGACGCTCCGATCAAAAGTTAAAAAGTTTTCGACCGGACATCGCGTTGCTCGGAGTGCACGTACTTTGAGACGACCAAGCCGGGCACGTGCGCCCCACCTAGGGGAGCCGCAGCTCTACCTACGGCTGCTGTAAGTAGAGTGGAGGCTCCCTGGCCTATAAATAAACGTGCCCCCCATTCATTTCAAAAAAGCCAGAACGCAGCGAAGCTCTGCCAGTTTGATTTTTTAACTTTTACACCCCTTCCAAACCCAAATATTTTCACTCCAACACGTAGATATACCCATATACTACCACATATCAAAAACCCACCGTATGATTTGGACATTTAAAGCCTACGATTTGGCAAAAAGCTCGTATTACAGCCCATTATAAGTATTTTTACGATCAGCTAGTCAATACTACTACTTTGCATTGTGTTACACTTGCACACAAAGTTTCATCTTCTAAATATGCTCGTAACTTAGTTCCGTGGCCATTTTCGTTAAAAATTGATATATTTTTATACATAAACTCCATTTTTAACATTTCTACAACTCGAATTGACGATCTGTCAGCTCCAGCAGCTTTAATGCACTAGCACGCACATTCTGGTAACTTCGCCGGACTGGGTTATCTTCCCAGTCCGGATTTGTCCTTTTTCTGTACATATTTAATTGTAAATGTACTAACATTTCAATTCTGTCAAGCCTGAATTTCAAATCTGAGGTAGTTTACCGCTTTTATATATATTTACGCATATATAAGCGACATTCACCATCACTGGTACTCATATCAGTCCTAGTTGACTACATTTCTGTCAATATATATATTTATATATTTTCAGTCGGCCTGGACTATTTCGTTGCCATTTTACTGCTTTTGCACACTTCCCCATACTGGGTGCTCTCCCCAGTCACTGGGTGACTACTTTCTGTCAATTTCAATTCCAGTACAGGCACCGGAGTGAAAACCCATCGCCCTTTTTACTGTTTATATATATATATATATTTTTTATTTCTGTCACAGCCTAGATTATTTCGTGGCTATTTATATTTTTTATGTATATATATTTTTTAATTCTAGTCTCGGCTTGCGAGTGAAAACCCATCGCCCTTTTACAGCTTTTACATATATATATATATATATATATATATATATTACTTTATTTAATTTATTCAACTGCTGCATTCGACATTCATTTGTGTATGAATCTGCATTGACATATCTATGGGCGGACTAGATTTTTCCAAATCTCACCAATTCTAGTTTTCAATGGTTCAAACAGGTCCCGACAGAACCTGGAAGCTATAATGGCTGAGATTTCTTTAAATCTAGTTATTTTTATAATTTTAGCTTCGAAAGCAACCTCGCGTCCCTTAGATCGCTATCTAGTGGGAACGAGACGCTTCGGCCTTGCGGACCGGGATTTACTAAATGAGTCCATGGTTCTGGCTATCTTGGGATATTTATCTGCTTCTGTACAAATTTGAACTGTGTAGGTTTTCTAGTCACTCATATGTGAGGCTAGGAATCATGGGATTCATGATCAAATTGATCAGAATCTGATTCCTACGATCGACAAACTTCGATTTACAGATGTACCCTGCCAGTTTTTCTGTAAAATGTACTTGTACAGACCTTAAAACGGTTATCCGGATTTAAGGTCTCAACATAGTAAAAATATAGATTGTCGTGTCAGCGTCCCTCCGATGGTTTTCATACCCATGAGGAGACCGACACTTTATATTTTTGTGGTCGAGGATGCTTTGCAGCCCGATAAATCACCACTTGCATGCAGCCTTAAGGCTATCAAGATAAAAATTGAGAGTAGCAATATGCTTCAATTCCTATGTCAGCGTAAGGGTTTGATAAAACCAGCTTTCAAAACATCACTGTCAATTCAATTCAAAAGCTTTTGCAAAAAATCAAATTAAATGCTTTTGCAAATCAAATGAAGGATTGATTTTCAAATCAAATCAAACACTTCGTATATAGGATCAACGAAGCCTGTCAAAGCTTTCAATCAATCAAGAGGCCCAATTTTCAAACAACATTCACTCACGCATTCCAGTTTTAATGGGAAATTTTAAAACGATTGCGGTACCATGTTTACACGGGAGTCGTGGGGTGCCTAACACCTTCCCCACACTTAACCAAGCCCCCGAACTCAAAACTCCAATTTCAAAGATCAAGTTTCGACAGTGTCCAGCAATTGGGCCTCTTTTCAAATCAAATTCGGTTGAGTTGGTACAACCATTTTCAAAACTACCAACTGGCGACTCTGTTTAAATCAAATCAAATCGTCGACATAAACACATGTTGGCCTCTTTCCTAAAAAACCCTTCAAAACCTTTTCGCAATAAAAAGAATAAGGATAGAGATAACTTAGGAAGATCGATTTGAGGGAAACCCGGGTTATGAACCGACCCGCGGTATTTCTTAAATTTTCCAACATCGACAGGGTTATCTTGAAGAAAAGTATACGATGGAGCAGAGCTTGACCTCAATCAAGGTGTAAGTGGACCAATTAGCGGAGCTAGTTGTATACCAACATCAGTTCACTCGCTAGCTGATCGATCAAGTCCTGCGAGGGCATATCAATATTCCAGCTCCTAAAGTTATCCCATTTCCAAAGAGAGATCAGATTTGTTTCCAAGCACAGAGCCAATGGACTGAGAAAATAGCAAGGGATGCTTGATTTCACTCTCAGCGAGAATTTGCAGCCAAGCAAAAATTTACCCCATGGGGGAAGTCTAGGGAAGAGATCTTGTGAATGTTTAACGACGAGGGAAATATCACGGAGTTCTCACCACCCCTGGATCTTCTATCAAAATGTTTGGACTCCAGTAAAACATGCCTATAGCATTCAATTGCCCATAGACATGCCATTGAGAAATGCTGGGCCCTACGCCATCTAATTCAGAATCTGTTTGAATCAGGAGAGATGGAGATGATATGGTATGCTGAGATTTTCTCTTATGAAGAGATAATATATCATCAAAAAGGTAAAGGTTCAAAAGAAATAGTGGCAGTTATCACTAGCATAGAAGAAACTTCCACCTTCCCTTTCACCATCCAAGGATTGTCCAATAGGGGAGACGAAACTCTATTGGAAATAGCTGCGCCAATGCCGATGATGTTGACCCCTCGACCGTAGGTCTTTGTTTTTAATCTAAAAAAGGTTCCTTGGAAGTATGGAGAGGGTATAAGGTCAGAGACCGAATGTATTGCGATCCTGCCAAGCGATAACCCATTGTTCCTCCCAGGGCGGGTAATAAAGCCAATATCTAAAACCATGGGAAAGGTGACATCAGAGAAAATTGTGGATTTCCTTAACAAAGTAGGACACAATGAGGCACGAGCGGTAAAGCAGCTGAAGGAGGCACCACCCCAAACTTCCATCCTTGACTTGGTGCTAGCCTCCGAGGACCACAGTTAAATTCTAATCCAAGTGTTGGAGGAGGCTCACTTACCCAAAAACATCAATACCGAGAAGTTCTAGCATCTGATTAGCCATGTACTAGAGAGCAACGCGATATCTTTCACCGATGATGATATACTAGCCGAAGGAACTGGACATCGCATTCCACTACATATCGCGATTATATCATCCGGGTATGTGATAGGAGGCGTACTTATCGATGGGGGCTCGTCCCTGAATATCTTCCCTCAGAATACCCTGAAGAGGATGAATATCAATCCAAATCGAATTTGAGAGAGCCATGTGGTAATCCGAGCTTTCGACGGATCACGAATGGATACAGTGGGGCAAATTGAACTTCCCATGGAGATCGGTCCATTTATTTTTAACATATCTTTCCAAATATTGAATATCACTACTGGGTATAACCTATTGGGGCGACTATGGATTCATATGGCTGGAGCCATTTCATCCACTCTTCATTAGCAATTAAAATATATTATTAACTACAACTTGGTCACCGTCAGTACCGAACATAAATATCCGATTCATACTTTGGAAGATATGCCCGTGATCGGTCTGAACCAAGATGTTGAACCTACGAGTTTTAAAGCCTTCGAAGTGAGCACACCCCAATACCAATCTTTGGGCTCACCATCATTGAAACCTCAGAGCCAAGGGCTAGGGCTAATAGGCCAGGGGATTAAGAATCCCATACATATACCAACACAGTTAGGCAGGGCTGAACTGGGCTATCTCGGTGGTTCCAAACACCGTAATCCTCACAAGCATATGCCTATCCACATGATGATTCCCCTCAAGTCGAACCTCACTGAAGCAGGATTCAAAGAGCCATTGAGGAAAGTCCCCACTAATTTCTCAAATCTCTTGATACTCCAGGTCAATCATAGTGAAGATGAGAAATCCTATGAGGAAGGACCTCTTGAAGATGAGGCTATAGAGGCTAGAGAGGCCATAAATAAGAAGTTTATAGAGGAGATTCAGTTACGATTTTTGTGCAATTTTAGCCTCGCCGAAGGTGCTCCTAAGGATTCATCTGGACAGGATCCAATAGACAATCAACCCGATGTCCCGGTCATTAACTGGAAGAGTGTTAACATCCCAAATAAGGATCCTGGGTCTAGTTCTGAATTAGTTATGGTCATCCTAAGAGATAGTAGTGACTAAGACGACACCTCCATCTCAGCCATCCTTGAAGATCTGACTACCAGTAATTGGACGATCACTCCTCAGATCGTCCGGAAAGGGTAAAAACAGAAAGTTATCTGTTAGCGGGGAGACTATCCTTTACATTTCAGTTTATTTTATTATATTTGCAACTTGTTATTGCCTTTTATCATATTAACTACTGAACCCTTTTGAAATTGACAACTATTTTATATATATTAATCAATCAAGTTTTCTTCTCAGGTTTCAAAATTTGAGTAATTCTAGCCTTGTCTTTGACTTGTCAAATTCAAGTAGTGACTACGATTTTGATATAGAATTGGACTTTGACTTGATGGGGATTGAGCAAGAAGTGGTAGACGATGATGAGGTGCCTGAGGAAATTAAAAGATGTGTCGAATACAGACCTAAACCCAACCTTGAGCAGACCACCACCATAAATATTGGAAACCCTGACCACCTTAAAGAGCTACAGATTAGAACTAACCTTTCCTCTAGCTAAGAAAAAGAGTTAATTAACCCTTTAACCCAGTTCCAGGATGTTTTTGTTTGGTCTCATAAAGATATGATAAGTTTGTGAACAGATATAGTCGTCCACCGGTTACCAGTTAAAGAAGGATTCAAACCAGTTAAGTAGAAGTTAAGAAGGTTGAACCAGAATGGAGGCTGAAGGTCAAGAAAGAAATCATTAAACAGTTCGATGTAAGTATCATTATGGTATCAACCTACCTCTAATGGTTATCTAATGTGGTCCCATTGCCAAAGCCTGAGGAAAGGTGTGAGTCTGTGTAGATTATCGAGATTTCAACAAGGCCAGCCTTAAAGACGACTTCCCAGTACCATTCATCTATGTGTTGATAGATAACACGATGCAATACGAGATGTACTCCTTTGCCAATTGCTTTGCTAGATACCACCAGATTATGGTTGCCGAAGAGGACCGAGAAATGTACTCCTGTTGCGCATTGGCTTGGGCCGCTATGAGGTTACAACATTACCTGCATGGCTATACCACCCATCTCATATCCCACATGGATCTTTTGAGGTATATTTTCAGCAAACCGATGTAGAACTGTCAATTATCCAAATGGCAGCTAATCCTTCAATAGTTTGACATCGTCTTTGTGACCCAAAACTCCATTAAGGGACAGGGAATTGCAGACCATCTATCGGTAGCACCGACAGGAGGTTATGAGCCTCTAGAGACATACTTCTCTGAAAATGAGCTGATGGCAATTCAGCAAGAACATATGGAAGACATGAGATAATTCTGGAAGTTGTACTTTGACGGCGCCGCCAACGCAAAAGGAGTCGGGGCAGGGGCAGTTCTTGTATCTATCACTGGGGAGCAGTACCCCGTGGCAACTAAGCTGTGATTCTACAACTCCAACAACACAGTAGAATATGAATGATGCCTTCTGGGGTTAAAATTGGCTCAATCCATGGGTGTCAAAAGATTGGCAGTATTCAGAGATTCAAAGCTAGTCATCAGGCAATCCACAGGGGCCTACAGTACCAAGGAATTATATCTATTTCCATACCATTGTCAAGTTGGCAGGAGAGTTTGAAGATATCACCTTTATGCATATCCCTCAAAATAAGAATGACTTTGTCGATGCGTTTGCCACGTTAGCCTCATTGATCAATATGTCGTTGAGAAAAGGCATGCCTGTTATCACCTCCACGGCACAAGATGCACCAGCTTATGGGAACAGCGTTGGGGAAATATCCAATAAATTATCTCCTAGAGGACTACCTTGGTATCAAGATATTAAAGAATATTTACGAGATGGATCCGTCCTTGAGGGAATAACCCAGGCTGAAAAGAAGCGAATACGGAGGATGGCAATGAAGTTCTACCTAAGAGAAGATGCCCTCTATAAGAGAGATCTATTAGGTTTGTAAGATCAAAATAACATGCAATAATTACATACATAGCAGCAGAAGTGTAAAAATAGAGTTTTAAAAATTTACAAACCATGAACCCAGATCATTCTTTTATACAATTATTAATTTAAACGAAAGGGATGAAGAATGAATCATACCCTTGAAGATTCAAGCTTCCTCAGGTACGAGTTCAACTCCAGTCCTTTCCTTGTTCGACTTGAATCTACTGGGTGTGTTTCCTTCCTTTGATTAACGTTAGTCACCCAAGTGTTTGGCCTCTAGAGGTGATCCATCAAGGATGAACAAGTATTAGGAACATGGGTTACTAGCAAAACCCTAGTTTTCTCTCTCTCTAGAAAAGGTGTGCTCTCCCAACAACTTGAAAAAGCATTAGTCCTTAATCAAAATAAGACTCCTCATATTTATAGATGTAGGCAACCCTCCTAAACATTATAGGATTAGGGTTTCATATTAATTAATTTAACTATTTTTAATTAATTAGGGTTCCTAATCTTATTAGGAGCAATTAATTAAACTCCTTTAATTAATTTACCTCATAATCTTATTAGGAATATGAGAGAGTACTTTTATTAATTAATTCCCAAACTCCTTTAAGATTTAAATTAATAATAATAGTAATAATAATAAGACTCCTCTTATTAATTTATATTTAATATTTCTAAAATATTAAATAATAAATATTAAGCTAATTAATTTATTTTATCACCAGAGATTAAATTAAATACACTTAACTTATTATTATGATTATGCAATTTGCTTCTTAAATAAATATTCATCCATTTATGGTGTGACCCTTTAGGTTCTCCATATTAAACCGGTTATGAATAAATTAATTAGAACAATTCTACTTTTATTTAAATAAATAAATTAACTATTAATTCATTTAAATAAATATTTATTTTATAATAACGGTAAGCCCCCTTAGTGCTCAACGACTTTTCAGATAATATAGATTTCAACATTAATCATAAAAGAATATTTGAGTAAATAGTTACCGTATAATTTATTCTTTTTACCATACAATGTCCCAATTAAATATAAGACATGGATTTACTATCAAGTCTTATTTTATTTAATTATATGCATTCCGATCCTAAATGCACAAACTCCGATAAGGAATACCTAATGGAGTTTTACTTGCCTATCAATAGAAATTCCTTAAGTGATTGTAGTACAAATAATCCTTAGACTTGAGATCATCATAGTATCTTGTGTATGATGAGTTATACTTTGACATGTCCCTTAAGACCCTAAAGATATATAAAAGGGTATGCTTGGGTATAATAATTTATACTTGAAAATAATGAATGATCTCCTATGTGATTCGATAAATGACAACCCAATACTCCTTGGCCAAGGCAGAATGAAATTAGAAAGGAGTTTCTAATTTGCATTATTTGGAGTTGTGCATTTTAGAATAGAAATACATATAATTAAATAAAATAAGACTTGATAGTAAATAAATATCTTATATTTAATTGGGACATTGCATGGTGGAATGAATGAATTGTATGGTAACTATTTACTCACAAGTTCTTTTATGATTAATGTTGATATCTATATTATCTGGAAAGTCATTGATCGCTAAAGGGGCTTACCCTTATTGTAAAATAAATATTATTATTTAAATGAATTATTAGTTTTATTTATTTATTTAAATAAGATTAGAATTGTTCTAATTGATTTATTCACAACCTGTTTAATGTGGAGAACCTAAAGGGTAACACCATAAAAGGAAGAATATTTCTTAAAGAAGTTAATGGCATAATAGTAATAATAAGTTAAGTATATTAATTTAATCTATGGTGATAGAATAAATTAAATAGCTTAATATTTATTATTTAATATTTTAGAAATATTAAATTTAAATTAATAAGAGGAGTTTTATTATTATTTAATTTCTAAAGGAGTTTGGAAATTAATTAATAAGATACTCTCTCTCATATATATATTCCTAATAAGCTTAGAATGCTAATTTATTAAAAGAGTTTAATTATTCTCAACAGGATTGGGAAGCCTAATTAAATAAAAGGTTTAATTAATTAATATGAAACCCTATGCCTTAATGGTTTAGGAGGGTTGCCTACATCTATAAATAAAAAGTCTTATTATGGAACAAGGTTACACAACACATTATTTCAATAGTTGGGAGAGTATACACATTCTATAGAGATAGAATTAGGGTTTAGCCAAACACCCACTGTCTTGAATATCTCTTCTTCCTTGGTAGATCACCTCTAGAGGCCAAACATTTGGGTGACTAACATTGGTCAAAGGAAGGAATCAAACCCGGAGAACTCAAGGAGATCACGAAGGATTTGGAGATGAACTTATACGCGCGGAAGCTTAGTTCTACAAGGGTATGATTCTATAATTTCTTCATTTTTGTTTAATTAATAATTAAGCATAAAGGATGATCTGTGTATAAGGTTTGTAAAATTTTAAAATCCTTTTTTACCATGCTTTTGCTACTTTGATTGTTACAAACCTAACAATAAGATACTATGACGATCTCAAGTCTAAGGAATACTTGTATTACTATTACTAAAGGAATTCCTATTGATAGGCGAGTAAAACCCCATTAGGTATTCCTTAGCAAACTACGTTCAGTGTACTTATTCTCCAATAAGAACCTACATACTTGCTTTAGTGTCTCCACACAAATGATTATGAGATCGATCATTCTCTTCCAAAGAACAAGCAACATAGGTACCAATCTATCCGGATTAACTAATCCCCTATTTAGTAATCCATCGATTACGAACTATTTTAGTTTTAAGCTATCTAAGAATTTAGATCTCATTAGCATGATCATCATCATGATTCTAAAAGCATTGCTTAAAACTATGAGTTTATCACATTTAAATATAACAGTATTATGTAGATAATACAAACGCCTTTAAATAAACAATTCTTTTATTAGTAAATAAATAATATTGTTACAAAGTATATGCTTTATCATCATACATGATTGGTTTTTGTGCATACTACTTTCAATCTCCCAATTGCACTAAAGCCAATCGCCATTGTATCTCATACCCATCTTCTCTCAGTGAAGATCAAACTGCTGTTGTATTAAAGCTTTAGTAAATGGATCTGCAATGTTGTTCCACACGCTTTAGGGTGACATCTTCTCTTTCAATGATCTCACTATTCAAATGAAATCGCTGCAACACGTGTTTGGATTTCTGATGAGACATAGGTTCCTTGGCCTGTGTAACAGCTCTAGTGTTATCACATGATAAAGGTATTGTATCAACTGATATCTAACATAAGACTCCTCTTATATAAATATTGGTCAAGCCTTCTAATCCTATTAGAAATAGGGTTTCATTTAATTAATTAAACTCCTTTAATTAATTAGGCTTCCCAACACATTGGGATTAATTAATTTAACTCCTTTAATTAATTTACCTCCTAATCTTATTAGAAATAATTGAGAGTACTAATATTAAATTAATTCCTAAACTCCTTTAGAAATTAAAATAATAATAAATGTAATAATATTAATAAGACTCCTCTTATTAATTTATATTTAGTATTTACAAAATATTAAATAATAAACATTAAGCTATTTGATTTATTCTATCACCATAGATTAAATTAATTACACTTAATGTATTATTACGATTATGTCATTACATTCTTAAATAATTATTCTTCCTTTTATGGTGTGACCCTTTAGGTTCTCCATATTAAACCGATTGTGAATAAATCAATTAAAAAAATTCTAATCTTATTTAAATAAATAAATTAAATAAATAATTTATTTAAATAAATAATATTTATTTTACAATAGGGATAAGCCTCCCTAGTGATCAACGACTTTTCAGATAATATAGATTTCAACATTAATCATAAAAGAGCCTGTGAGTAAATTGTTACCGTACAATTCAATCCTTCCACCATACAATGTCCTAATTAAATATAAGACATTGAATTACTGTCAAGTCTTATTTTATTTAATTATATGTATTTCGATTAGAAAATGCACAACTACAAATAATGCAAATTATAAACTCCTTTTCTAATTTCATTTTGCCTTGGCCAAGGATTACTGGGTTGTCATTTAACGAATCACATAGTACATATCTGTTCTTTTACTAGAAGTGGTAGATTATTTATTGATCATTATCTTCATATGTAACTTATTACACCCAAGCATATCCTTTGATATATCGTAAAGGTCTTACGGAGTAAGTTAAAATATAATTCATTATATTTAAGATACTATGATGATCTCAAGTCCAAGGATCACTTGTACTACTATCACATTAGGAATTCCTATTGACAGGCGAGTAAAACTCCATTAGGTATTCCTTAGCAAGTCATGTTTAGTGTACTTATTCTCTAATAAGCACCTGCATACTTACTTTTGTGTCTCCACACAAATGATCATGAGATCAGTCATCCTCATCCAATGATCAAGCAACATATGTGCCAATCTATTTGGATTTACTAATCCCCTTTTTAGTAATCCAACGATTGGGAACTATTTTAGTTTTAAGCTTTCTATGAATTTAGATCTCATTAGCATGATCATCATCATGATTCTAAAAGCATTGCTTAAAACTATGGGTTATTTACATATTATAAAACAGCATCATGTAGATAATTAAATGCCTTTAATAAATAAATATTTTTATTAATAAATAAATAAGATCGTTTACAAAGTATATGTTTTATCATCATACATGATTGTCTTGTATGCATACTACTTTCAATCTCCAACTTGCACTAAACTCAATCACTATGGTATCTCATACCCATCTTCTCTAAGTGACGATCAAACTACTATTGTGTTAAAGCTTTAGTAAATAGATCTGCAATGTTATCTTGAGAGTCTACACGCTCCAAGGTGACATCTCCTCTTTCAATGATCTCCCTGATCAAGTGAAATCACCACAACACATGTTTGGATTTCTGATGAGACCTGGGTTCCTTAGCCTGTGCAACAACTCCGCAGTTGTCACAATATAAGGGGACTGCTCCTCTAATGCTAGGAACCACACCAAGTTCAGTTATGAACTTTTTTATCCAAACAGCTTACTTTGCATCTTCACTTGCAGCTATATACTATACCTTTGTCACTGAATCATCAACTATTTGTTGCTTGGACCTCTTCCAACTCGCTGCGCCACCAATTAAGGTAAATACATACCCCGAAACGGATTTACTGTCATCTTGATCTGTTTGGAAACTTGAGTCTGTATAGCCTTCTAGTTTTAATTCAGACCCACCGTAGATAAGAAATACATCCTTAGTTATTCTTAAGTACTTTAGGATATTTTTTATAGCCTTCCAGTGCTCTTCTTCTGGATTCGACTGATATCTGCTCATTACACTAAGTGCATGAGCGACATCCAGTCTAGTACATATCATACCGTACATGATAGATCTTATTGCAGAAGCATAAGGTATCTTACTCATACGGTCTCTCTCCTCAAGTGTCTTTGGAGCCTGTTTCTTGGAGAGATGTATTTCATGGCTCATCGGTATGAGACCTCTCTTGGAATCTTCCATGCTAAACCTCTTTAGCATCGTATCAATGTATGTTCCTTGGAACAAGCCAATCATCCTTTTAGATCTGTCTCTATAGATCTTTATACCCAAAATATAGGATGCTTCTCCCAAGTCCTTCATGGAGAAGTGTTTAGATAACCAAATTTTAATTTACTGCATCATCGGAATATCATTCCCTATCAGTAATATATCATCAAAATATAGTATAAGGACTGATACAGCGCTCCCACTAACCTTTTCGTACACATATGGTTCATCCTCATTTTTGATAAAATCAAACTCTTTGATTGTCTCATCAAAATGGATGTTCCACCTTCGAGAAGCTTGCTTCAATCCATAAATGGATCGTTGTAGCTTACAGACTTGATTTGTTCCAACCGTTGAAACAAAACCCTCTGGCTATATCATATACACATCATCCTCAAGTTTCCAATTGAGGAATGTCGTTTTCACATCCATTTTCCAGATCTCGTAGTAGTTATAAGCTGTAATTGCAAGCAAAATCCGAATAGACTTGAGCATAGCTACTGGTGAGAAGGTTTCATCGTAGTCAATTCCTTGCCTTTGTTTGAAACCTTTTGTAACCAGTCTGACCTTTTGTAGTCAAATTGTAGGCTTTAAACGTCCAAATCTACCTGTTATTTTCTGACATGTGGTAGTAGATGGGTATATCTACGTGTTGGAGTGAAAATATTTGTGTTTGGAAGAGGTGTAAAAGGTAAAAAATCAGACAGGGCAGAGCTTCGCTGCGTTTTAAAATTCTTAAAAATGAAGGGGGTGCACGTTTATTTATAGGCCAGGGAGCACTAGCTCTACCTGCGGCTGCCGCAGGTAGAGGTGCGGCTCCCCTAGATGGGGCCCATGTGTCGGGTTCCATCATCTTGAAGTACGTGCACTCCGGACAATGCGAAGTCGAAGTCGAAGTCGAAACTTTCAAACTTTTGATCAGAGCATCCGTTTAAGGCGTGCAATACCTTTTCGAAAAGCCCTCGCCGAGAGTGTCACAATGACATAGGATAAAACATTTTCTGGGTCTAAGAAGACGGGTTCATAACAAGGTCTTCGATTCCCCGCAGTTTATCCGTTGAGCTGTCTTGCGTTGTTGGCACTCGGGATCGTTGTTGTGGTTCGTTCTGACTTCGATGGCATCAATTCGGCTTGAGTTTGACCGAATCGGTTGAGAGTTGATAAAATGACCATTTTTCCCCTCCCAGGGTTTCCTGTGGTGTCGGCATGGCCTTTGATGGATCTGGTTTCCCAAGGTTGTCTCTGGGGCTGAACTGCACTTCTCGGATTGACGCCGGGGATGACTTGACACGTCCTAGGTTGATGTCCATGTTGACCTATACTTCCCTGGTGGAGATCGGGGCTGTCTTAAAGGCCTGATCGACGATCGAATTTGAGTTGATAGCCCGATATTGAGATCTGAGCTGGATTGACGGTCCGATTTGAGATCGGAGTTGGGTTGACGGTCCAATTGGAGATCGGAGCTGGATTGACGGTTCGATTGGAGATTAGAGCTGGGTTGATGGTCTGATTGGAGATCGGAGCTGGATTGACGGTTTGATTGGAGATCAGAGCTGGATTGACGGTTCGATTGGAGATCGGAGCTAGATAGACGGTTCGATTGGAGATCCGAGCTGGATAGACTGTTTGATTGAAGATCGAAGCTGGATTGAAGGTCCGATTGGAGATCAGAGCTGGATTGAGTACCGACATTGGTGATCGGATTTGGATTGACGGTCCGATTGGAGATCGGAGCTGGATGGACGGTCTGATTGGAGATCAGAGCTGGATTAACTGTTCGATTGGAGATGGATTGACGGTCCGATTGGAGATTGGAGCTGGATTGACGGTTCGATTGGAGATCGAAACTGGATCACCTGTCCGATTGGAGATCGGAGCTGGATCGACAGTCCCATTGGAGATCAAGGCTGGATTGACTGTCCGATTGGAGATCGAAGCTGGATCGACGGTCCGATTGGAGATCGGAGCTGGATTGATGGTTCGATTGGAGATCGGAACTGGATTGACGGTCCGATTAGAGATCAGAGCTGGATTGACTGTCTGATTGGAGATCAAAGCTAGATTGACGGTCCGATTAGAAATCAGAGCTAGATTGAAGGTCCAATTAAAGATCGGAGCTGGATTAACGGTTCGATTGGAGATCAAAGCTGGATTGACGGTCTGATTGAAGATCGGAGCTGGATAAACGGTCCGATTGGAGATCTGAGCTGGATAGACGGTCCGATTGGAGATCGGAGCTAGATTGAGTACCGACATTGGTGATCAAATTTGGATTGACGGTCCGATTGGAGATCGGAGCTGGATTGAGTACCGACGTTGGTGATCGAATTTGGTTGAATTATCGATTTTGGGGATCGAATTTGGCTAGAGTATCGATATTGGGGATCGGATTTTGGTTACCGATATTGGGGATCGAATTTAGGTTTAAGGACCGGCATTGGCGGCCGGTTTTGAGTTGAAGGACGATTTTGCCCTCCTACAGTGTTAGTATTGGGTAAGAAAAATTTTGAGTGACTATACTAACTAATTAGAGTTGGAATTGGATTCCATGATAACTAATTGGAGATGAAATTGAATTCCTTGTTTCCTAAAAACAAAAAAGTTTATTTGTGAATTAGGAAAGGGATTCCATGTTCTTTAAATAAAAGAGTTTATTAAGACATGAAATAGGATTTCATATTAATCAAAATAAAGGAGTTTATTTTGATAATGAATTGGATTCCACATTTTTGTTTTCCATAATAGTTTTAAAAGTTAAAAATAAAGTAGTTTATTTTGACATGGAATTGGGTTCCATATTAATTAAAATAAAGGAGTTTATTTTGATTAAATAATTTGATTAAAAATAAAGGAGTTTATTTTTCTTCAAACATGGATAAATTAAAATAAAAGATTTATTTTCATTTAAATTTGGATTAAAATAAAAGAGTTTATTTTAATTCAGAATTGAATTTTATGCTAATTAAAATTGCCCATTAAATTGATATTAATGTAATTTCTATCTCCCTCTTATGTACTTTCCCTTGATTGCTGATCAAAGTTTCTATTTATTATAAATAGTTTATGTAATAGGATTAGTTAAAATTACTTGAAGAATTTGAGACCAAAGGAGCAAGGAGCGCATGAAGACTCATTTGTAATGGAGCCCGAAATTTAAATATAATAATTATATTTAAATTTAATTCTTGCACTCCTAGGTTTGACCTTTTCGTTCACTTAGTGGCTCTAGTGAACCAAACTAGAATAAAGCCCATAATCAATCCGGATAGAATATAGTATTCTATACGTGCATGCTTACTATATATATTTTATATATTATACAACATACTTCGCATGTTATTTAATATGACGCGTATTTTATATATATATATATGTGTGTGTGTGTGTGTGTGTGTGTGTGTGTGTGTGTGTGTGTGTGTGTGTGTGTGTGTGTGTGTGTGTGTGTGCATGCGCGCTAAACAAGATGAGACTAATAATAACAAACCCCTCAAATAAATTATTTTAAGTCTAAAGCGTTCAAAGATATTTAGAATATCGAATGTCGTCTTCTAGCATGATAAAATTAATAGAGCATTAAATATTTACTATGAGCATTATCATACATATCACCATATGCATCAATAAATAAAAATATTTAATATATACATTGATATCGATTTAATGGACAATTCTAGTTAATTTCAAAATCCAATTTCAACTCTAATTAGTTAGCATGAAATCCAATTCTAATTAAAATAAACATCTTTATTTTAATCCAATTCCAAATCTAAAAAACTCATTTATTAATCTGGAATTACAGAAAAACATATAATTTTAATTAAAATTAAAATAAACCTTTTATCTTAATTAGAAATCAAAAACTAAATAAAATAAAATTTTATTCAATTCTGGTTATCGGCGCTGCGGCGCCCCAGCGCCCCGAATGAACTGGATTCAGGCGCAGCGACGCCGGGTTAACCATTTTTTGAAAAATTCGGACATGGCGCCGCGGTTCTCCTTTTACACTATAAACTGGCGCTGCAGCGTCGGGTAGCCCGTTCTCTGACCCAGAGCAGCGCTGCGGTGCCAGTCGCCAGGAACTATTTTTCCAGTTCGCGAATTGTGCAGTTTTTCCCCAAAAATATGATTCTTAGCTAACAATTATGCCCAATTAAATTGTTCCAAACACATATCAATAAATATATAAAACAAAAATAATTAATAACTCGCATAAATGTTTGGCTCTGATACCACTGTTAGGTTTGTAAGATCAAAATAGCATGCAACAATTACATACATAGCAGCGGAAGTGTAAAAATAGAGTTTTAAAAATTTACAAACCATGAACCTAGATCATCCTTTATGCACAATTATTAATTTAAACTGAAAGAGATGAAGAACGAATTATACTCTTGAAGATTCAAGATTCCTCATGTACGTGTTCAACTCTAATCCTTTCCTTGTTAGACTTGAATCTACCGGGTGTGATTCCTTCCTTTGATTAACGTCATCCACCGAAGTTTTTGGCCTCTAAAGGAGATCCACTAAGGATGAACAAGTATTAAGAGGGTGAGTTATTGGCAAAACCCTAGTTTTTTTCTCTCTCTAGAAAAGGTGTGCTTTCCCAACAACTTAAAAAAACGTTAGTCCTTAATCAAAATAAGACTCCTGTGACACCCCCAAATCCGGGTACTTCAATTCTACGGGATTTGGTGTTCACTGTACAAATATCATTTATCTATCTACCCATAATAAATGCAAATCATGCAATAGATAAAAATAATCCTCCCCTTATGGGGTAACAACATCTGAAAAATAAATACAATCCCAGGTCATACTAACCTTAAACATCTGTGCGGAACATAAATAATTAAATAATTCTTACACAACTTTAACATAAGTTTGAAACATAAACACATAAAATAAACAACAAGTCTTCATCGCTTGTTAACCTTGCCCTTGCCTTTGCTAGTAGAAGGCTCGTCGAACCTTTCGTTCTTAACTGCAATGTTATTATTACGCAAAAGGGAGCACGATTGCCCACAAGTATAATAATATGACAATAATATAATAACATGCGAGTGAATCAAAGACATCTGAATAAAGAAACTCAACTTTTGGCTCGAGGATAAATAACAGGAATCAAAAGAACATCTGAGGGTCATAAGACCTTGAACTATGTCCTAGGTTGTAAAGTTTTTATCCTTTAAACCTTTAACAATCATAAAACTATGGACTCTAGTTCTCATACTTAGGGGGATCAGCCCTTAGTACCATACTGTGCACAATATCTCAACGCTAAAGCGTAAATAATCCCCTTTACAGGGTTGTTCATCTCAGTTTTGACATCAGACTCCGCACCAAAGAAAGTTTGGTTTAGATAAGCTCAATAAAGATTCTAGAATTTAGAACGTACATCAACTATGGACTAGTCGAATCGATAAGGGTTCACTAGTCCTATAAGGTTCAACAATAAATTATGCTCAAATCGAATAATAAATTCTCAAGAGTATACAATTGAATAAGTATTGTATAACTGAATCATGCTTTCAAAAGAGTTATAACATCTAATATGAAATTTTGAACTTGAACAATTAAGAACAAGAGCTTGCTTGATATAGAACACAAGTCTACGACTTGATAAATGAATAACTTAGAATTTAAGAAACTTGCTCGATAAAGATAGAGTTTAGAACACTTGCTCAATGTAAAAAGTAAAGTTTGAATTTAGGAAACTTGCAAAATATTAAACAAGTTTAAGGATAGGAAACTTGCCTCTTGCACAAGCTACAATTTATAATTCACGTTCTTTATTAAATCCTACATACCAATACATTCACAATACACATTAATCAATAACCCGATATACTTATCAAATCATCACATTGCTCATAGAACTCATTATTCGACTTATTGAATAATGGTTTAAGTTTTAAGATAATTTATTAATCGTTCACATAATACACGAAATTAACATCTTAGTATGTGTTCATCATGTCTTTATGTTCTTCACATTACGTTTTTAAAACACATCTTAGAAATCTTGAACACTTAGAAAAATTTTCAAAATTCTGCAGGCGGCGCGGCTGCGCGCCAGTTACCCTTTGGATCGGCGCGGCCGCAAGGCACGGCGCGGGCGCGCTCCAAGTATGCCTTGAAGCGGCGCGGCCGCGCTGCGACGCAGACTCAGTTTTCCCAGTTTGCTAAGAACACCAAGAGCAACCCAAATAAGTCCAAATTAAAACTAACGTAATGAATTTTAAGGCTACACATAATGTAAAAACTTCACAGAAACGCTATACAACATTTCTAGCATGATCTTGGCAATTAAAATCATGTAATCACACAATCCAAGGCATATAATTTTACTGTTTTCATACTTTATCATGTTTTGAAGGAAAATCAAGAAATTCAACGTTACAGATTCGTTATAACACCGAATCCGTTCGTTTAACTTTCGTTTTGTTCGTATAAACGTGTACAATCAAATGCAAATGTTAATTCAAAGTTAAACCATTGATTCATGGTATAAAATTTGTACGTAAGGGCCGTATGGCCATATATACGACTCTGTAATTTTTGAAAACCCAATTTAAACAAAATTCGATCACTGCAAATTATGCGTATATGGCATATAATATGTTATAAACACATATGAACACACATATAGCCATATAATGAACAAATATCAATTTTTTCATTCAGCAGAGAATTTTTAAAGCACGTAAATGGAAGAACTCTGTAAAATTTTGAAAACCCAATTAAGGCCTAATTACATGAATTCGATTATTTTAATTCATTCATACTAAATACAAAACATGTTATAATCATACAATAACACATATATTATTACATCTTAAGTATTCGTCACCAAAATCATATACAGAGAGTTCGGAGTTGGGTTTGAAAAATAAACTAACGTAATAAAACTTGAGATGAAGGATTATACCCTTGTTAACTCTGTTTGATGATGATATAAACTTTAATTCTTCAATCTCTTCTCCAAATCAATTCTTCTCTCAATTTTCTCTCTTAATCTCTCTAAGTTCTCTGACGTTTGTAATATATAAAATATAAAACTGGTGTATAGGATATATGTATAGAGTAATACGTATAATATGTATAGTGGACGAGTAATGGGTGAGTGGCGTCAGTTAATCCGTAATGGGTTAACTGGTGCAACTCCCCTTAGGGCCTTGTTTGCTTGCCCCTTATAATCTCCTTTCCCATTAATTTAATTAAAGCTTTATAATATAGTTTTAATGTCACACCCAATTAAATCAAATAATGTTATATAAATCACTTAAATAAAATAGCATAAATCCATATTAAATCACATGGTCACATAATTAAAATTCTTATTTATTAATTATGCCAAATCGTTAAATCTCTAATTAATTATTTAAATTAATTAGAATAACATTATACTTATTAATTAATATATTAATCAAATAAGATCAATTAAATACATAGTTTGAATATAAAAATTCACCATATTAATTTAACTAACGTGACACATATAATTAAATTAATCTACCATAATTTCATCAATTAATTATTTAACTCAATAATTAAATCATCAAAAAATATTTATTTAATTCAATAAATATTCAAATTAAATTACAAAAATCTTGTTCGTCACATCTTTCCCCCCTTAAAAGGATTCTGTCCCCAGAATCACGGTTTAATTAAAAATTCAGTCCTGTTACATTCTCCCCCTTACAAAGATTCTGTCCCCAGAATCACATATACAAAAAATTAAGTAAATAAATCTGGATAATTCTTCATCATATGCTCTTCGAGTTCCCACGTAGCTTCTTCAGCATTGTGGTTCCTCCAAATTACCTTAACAGAAGGTATAATTTTGTTTCTGAGGACTTGGTCTTTCCTGTCAACAATTTGAACAGGAATTTCTTCATAGGATAAGTCTTTTTCAAAATGTAGGGGTTCATATTCAATCACATGCTTGTAATTGGGTTTGTAGGGGCGTAAAATTGAAACATGGAAGACGTTCTGGATATTCTCTAGCGCCAGAGGTAAGGCTACCTCATACGCAACTTCTCTAATCCTTCGCAGTACCTCAAAGGGTCCAATCAACCTCGGGCTCAATTTTCCCTTCTTTTTGAATCTGATCTTCCCCTTCCAGGGAGAGACTTTCAAAAATACAAAGCTACCCGATTCAAACTCAACATTCTTACGGTGTGGATCGGCGTATTTCTTCTGCCTATCCTGAGCGGCTACCAGTCTTGTCCGGATCACTTTGACTAGCTCTGCTGTCTGTTATACCAACTCTGGACCTAGCAATTGTCTCTCGCCAACTTCATCCCAGTATAGCGGAGTTCTGCATTTTCTTCCGTACAACGCTTCGTAAGGCGGCATGCCAATACTAGCGTGGTAACTGTTGTTGTAACCGAATTCCACAAGCGGTAGGTGATCATCCCAATTTCGTTTAAAATCTATGATGCATGCTCTCAACATATCTTCCAATGTCTGGATCGTTCTTTCACTCTGCCCGTCTGTCTGAGTGTGATAAGCCGTACTCATTCTCAACTGTGTCCCCATGCATTCTTGTAGTCGCTTCTAGAAGTTTGATGTGAAGCGCGGATCTCTGTCGGAAACAATTGACACTGGAACTCCGTGCCTCGAAACAATTTCTTTCATATATAACCTTGCTAACTGATCTAAGTTGAATCTAATTTTGATCGGAAGGAAGTGTGCTGATTTAGTCAGTCGGTCAACGATAACCCATACTGCGTCGTAGCCTTTCTGAGTCGTCGGAAGGCCAACCACGAAATCCATCGTAATGTGTTCCCATTTCCATTCTGGGATTTCCAGGGGTTGTAGCAAACCACTCGGCCTCTGATGTTCTGCTTTTATTTTTTGATAGGTCAGACACTTTGCAACACACTCAGCAACATCTCGTTTCAAATTCAGCCACCAGAATTGCTGTCGAAGATCCTGGTACATCTTGGTACTACCGGGGTGAATCGAATACCATGAGCTATAAGCCTCGCTCAAAATGTCCTCCTTAATCTCTGGCACTGACCGTACCCACACTCTGTTCTCAAATCTCAGTAGTCCCTCACTGTCTATCTTGAATCTCGGTTCGGTTCCTTCAGATATCTTTTTCTTAACCTTCTCACATTCCTCGTCCTGAAGTTGAGCTTCCTTAACTTTATCCAATAGGGTTATACCAGCTTACATCTAAAACAATTTCTCGTCAATCTCCATCGGATACTTCACTTCCAATTCCAGCTTTTTCATTGTTGAAATTAGCTCCTCCTGAGCAGTCAACATCATCAATTTCTCCCGACCCTTTATGATTAAGGCGTCGGCAACCACATTAGCCTTACCCGGATGGTATAAGATTTCACAGTCATAGTCCTTAATTAACTCCAGCCACCTTCTCTGGTGCATATTCAAGTCCTTTTGTGTAAAAATATATTTCAGACTCTTGTGGTCTGTATATATTTCACACTTCTCCCCATAGAGATAGTGTCTCCAAATTTTCAAAGCAAATACCACTGCAGCTAACTCCAAGTCATGGGTCGGATACCCCTTCTCATAGTCTTTCAATTGTCGTGACGCATACGCAATGACTCTGCCGTTTTGCATAAGCACACAGCCAAGTCCTTTATGCGACACATCACTATAAACCACAAAATTTCTTGTGTCGTCGGAAGAGATAACACAGGTGTTGAACTCAACCTCTTCTTAAGCTCTTGGAAGCTTTCCTCACACTTCTCCGTCCAAACGAATTTCACTGATTTTGTGGTCAAATTCGTCAGCGGAGTTGCGAACTTGAAAAAGTCCTGAATAAATCTTCTATAATAGCCCACTAATCTAAGAAAACTCCTCACTTCTGACGGTGTTTTCGGCTGATCCCATTTCATCACAGCTTTGACCTTGGAGGGATCTACCGAAATTCCGTCCTTATCGATCACATGTCCAAGCAATTGCACTCTTTCAATCTAGAATTCACATTTTAAAAATTTAGCGTACAACTTCTCTCTTCTCAACGCCTCTAATGTTAACTTCAGATGTTCTACATGTTCTTCTTTGGTCTTCGAGTATACCAAAATGTTGTCGATAAAGACCACCACGAATTTGTCCAAAAACTGCTTGAGCACTCCATTCATTAAGCCCATGAATGCTGCAGAAGCATTCGTTAGACCAAATAACATCACCAAAAATTTGTAATGACCATATCGAGTCCTAAATGTTATCTTTGGAACATCCTCTGGCCTCACCTTCAGCTGATGATAGCCACTCCTCAAGTCTATCTTTGAAAAGTACCTTGCACCCTTCAATTGGTCAAACAGATCGTCGATCCTCGGTAATGGATATCTATTCTTAATTGTGACCTTATTCAATTCTCTGTAGTAGATGCAAAGCCGCATCGTCCCATCCTTCTTCTTCACAAACAACACCGGCGCTCCCCACGGCGATACGCTCGGTTGGATGTACTTCTTGTCCAGTAACTCTTGAAGTTATACCATCAACTCTTTCATCTCTACCGGAGCCATCCGGTATGGTGCCTTTGATATTGGTGCCGTCCCTGGAGCCAAATCGATTTCAAACTTAACCTCTCTATCTGGCGGAAGTCCTGGCAGATCATCCAGAAATACATCAATGAAGTCCCTCACGACTGGTATATCTTCCACTTTCGAATTTTCTTTATGACTATCAACTATGTAGGCTAAATATCCTACACAGCTTTGTCTTAACAACTTCCTGGCCTGCATCATCGTCAGACAACTCGCTTGTCTAGGCGATTTGCTGCCATAAAACACAACCTTTGACGGGGTCATAAGGTTGTTACACTTCCTCTGGCAATCAATTACAGCCCCATAATTAACTAGCCAATCCATTCCCAGAATAACATCGAATTCCCCAAGCCTAATCGGGATAAGATCTACGTTCATAATATTACCCTTAATATCTACTCTACAGTTCTTGTGTATATACTTAACAGGGATTACTTCTCTATTCGCAATCTCTATATTCATGTGGTATTCTAACTCGTCCATAGGGAGTTCTAAGTTCTTAGCAAAGTCATCGGATATAAATGAACAAGTAGCACCCGAATCAAATAGTACATAAGCATTAACTTTATTGATCGGAATGATACCTGACACCACATCGCGAGACTGCACAGCATCCTGCACTATCATGTTGAAGGTCCTGGCGGTTGGTCGGTTGGTTGCGGTTGGTCCCGTGATAGTTAGAGCACTTCCACCGCTGTTTCCCCTGTTCCCTCCAGATCCTGCCCCTCTAGATCCCTTCTTGGGACAGTCCCTCGCCAGATGGTCCTTTGAGCCGCAAGTGAAGCAAGCGCCCTTCTTTGGGTTCGGACAGTTAGGTGCTATGTGGCCTTCCTGACCACAATTGTAGCATACTCGTTTTCCCTTCATACAGACCCCCAGGTGAGCTTTCCCGCAGGTCGGACATGCTTCGGTCCTCTTCTTCTGACCTTCTTGCTGATTCCCAGTTGATGAGTTATCATTCCACCTCCTCTTCTGATTATTACTTTCCCCCCGTGTTGCTACCACTAGTCTTGTTAACTCCTTCACCTTCACTCTTTTTCTTCTTCTGGTCCTGATTATACTTTGTAATAGCGTCACTCCCGCCTTCAGCGAGAATGGCCTTCTCCAACACCCCAGCAAAAGTGTTTAATTGGAACATTGACACCTTGGTATATAACCAGGGCTTCAGGCCCTGCTCAAACCTCCTTGCCTTCCTCTGATCAGTGTGCACTTGATACGTGGCAAACCTAGCCAACTCATTAAATTTCGCCGCATATTCCGGTACGGAAATATTCCCTTGTTTCAGTTCTAGAAACTGAATCTCCATTTGATTCTGCGAGTTGGTCGGAAAGTACATCTCGAAGAACATCTCTTCGAACCTCTCCCAGGTAATCACACCTTCACCTCCCCGGACCTTATTCGCTTGCCACCAATAGCTGGCCTCGGATTTCAGCATAAACGTTGCATAGGCGGTTTTCTGGTCTTCTCTGACTTTGGCGACGTCGAAAACTTTTTCTATCTTCATGACCCAGGTTTGAGCTTCTATCGGGTTCATGGTGCCTTTAAACTCTGGCGGTCCCACTGCCTTGAAGTCCTTGAACGTTGTGTTCGATGGAGCTTGAGGTTGGTTGTTAACTGCTCCAGCAAGTAAGTTTGCCAACTGCTGAACGGGGTTAACATTGGCGTCGTTGTTGTTAAGATATACGCTCATTAGAACTTTATTCAATTTTTTAAATATTTAAGGCTTAACTTAAACATTTAGACACAATCAGTCAACACATTATCTCAAATAAACTCTGATATATTACTAAATCAAAAGTTTTAACATAATACGATATCATCACTGCTATTTACATCAACTATCCCGAGATAAAGAATCTACAGGATTTAAAACATAAAATATTCCTCTGTTTATAAACACATTGGAATTTACATTATTAACTACCAGATAGGTTTCACAAAATCAAATGTTCCTATCACTGCCCATTAAGGCGACGAACAGCTTTGCCACGCTCTTCTTCCATAATTCGGGACATCGTCCTGCGATCTAGCATGTATGACGGTAGTCCTTTGAACTGAATTGGGTACCTCATAACCCGATCCTAGGCCTCGTCAATTGCATACTGAAGTGTAGAGTACGTCTCCTCAAGCTTGGCCTTCTTCGCCCAACAGTTGTCTTCTGCGAGATCTGCTCGTCGTGATTCCCTTACCCAGGCTTCCTCTGCTATGGCCAGCCTTGCTGATTTCTCTTTTAGTTCATTCTTCAATTCCTCTATTTCCTCTGACTTCTGCTCGGTTTGGCCTTTCTCGTGAATCAAATTCCACTATACATTTCCCAAGCGTGTGTAAAGAGCCTCAACCTCTCCATCCCTCAGCTCGATGGTAGACTGTTGAGTAACCGACCGCTCCCTCAGCTCCTGAACAGTCTCTCTCAGCTCCTGAACAGAATCACGTAACTCTATGTTACGGTCATACAGCTCGTCATACATCTCGGCACTAATAGAGCTCGGCGGAAACTCTTCAGGGTCTTCCTCCTCCTTTTTAGCTGCCTCGGCCTGAACTTCAATCTCCTCAGGGTCTTCCTTAGAGTCCTCCTCTGAATCAGACACCGGCACATACTCCTTACCAATGACTGTGATCAAGGGTGATGGCTCTCGTCGGACTAACTGTTCCCAGACTACGTGGATATCTCGGGGCTCATCCTCTCTAGCCTCTAGGGGTACAAGGTCCCTGGACTGACTAGGTTCTCCAGCATCTATCATCCTGACAAATAAAATTTTAAGTTTTAGTAATTACGTGATGCTAATCGATACTCGAATATATAAGTATAAGCACATAGCACATAAGTTAAGTTAATATCTTTCTTAGAACTAGATAAGAGTTATCATTACTATGTTCTCGATCTCTAAAAAGGCTACTATCCTAAGGTTTTCCCCCACCTAAGGTTCATAACCTACAGCTTTGAGACCAACCTGTGACACCCCCAAAGCCGGATACATCAATTCCACGGGATTTGGTGTTCACTGTACAAATATCATCTATCTATCTACCCATAATAAATGCAAACCATGCAATAGATAAAAATAATCCTCCCCTTATGGGGTTACAACATCTGAAAAATAAATACAATCCCAGGTCATACTAACCTTAAACATCTGTGCGGAACATAAACAATTAAATAAGTCTTACACAACTTTAACATAAGTCTGAAACATAAACACATAAAATAAATAACAAGTCTTCAACACTTGTTGACCTTGCCCTTGCCTTTGCTAGAAGAAGGCTTGTCGGACCTTTCGTTCTTAACTGCAATGTTATTATTTCACAAGAGTGAGCACGATTGCCCATAAGTATAATAATATGACTATAATATAATAACATGCGAGTGAATCAAAGACATCTGAATAAAGAAACTCAACATTGACTTGAGGATAAATAACAGGAATCAAAAGAACATCTGAGAGACCTTGAACTATGTCCTAGGTTGTAAAGTTTTTATACTTTAAACCTTTAACAGTCATAAGACTATGGACTCTAATTCTCGTACTTAGGGGGATCAGCCCTTAGTACCATACTGTGCACAATATCTCAATGCTAAAGCGTAAATAATCCCCTTTACAGGGTTGTTCATCTCAGTTTTGACATCAGACTCCGCACCAAAGAAAGTTTGGTTTGGATAAGCTCAATAAAGATTCTAGAATTTAGAACGTACATCAACTATGGACTAGTCGAATCGATAAGGGTTCACTAGTCCTATAAGGTTCAACAATAAACCATGCTCAAATCGAATAATAAATTCTCAAGAGTATACAATTGAATAAGTATTGTATAACTGAATCATGCTTTCAAAAGAGTTATAACATCTAATATGAAATTTCGAACTTGAACAATTAAGAACAAGAGCTTGCTTGATATAGAACACAAGTCTACGACTTGATAAATGAATAACTTAGAATTTAAGAAACTTGCTCGATAAAGGTAGAGTTTAGAACACTTGCTCAATGTAAAAAGTAAAGTTTGAATTTAGGAAACTTGCAAAATATTAAACAAGTTTAAGGATAGAAAACTTGCCTCTTGCACAAGCTACAATTTATAATTCACGTTCTTTATTAAATCCTACATACCAATACATTCACAATACACATTAATCAATAACCCGATATACTTATCGAATCATCACATTGCTCATAGAACTCATTATTCGACTTATTGAATAATGGTTTAAGTTTTAAGATAATTTATTAATCGTTCACATAATACACGAAATTAACATCTTAGTATGTGTTCATCATGTCTTTATGTTCTTCACATTAGGCTTTTAAAACACATCTTAGAAATCTTGAACACTTAGAAAAATTTCAAAATTCTGTAGGCCGCGCTGCCGCGCGCCAGTTACCCTTTGGATCGGCGCGGCCGCGAGGCACGGTGCGGGTGCGCTCCAAGTATGCCTTGAAGCGGCGCGGCCGAGCGGCGACGCAGGCTCAGTTTTCCCAGTTCGCGAAGAACACCCAGAGCAACCCAAATAAATCCAAATTAAACTAACGTAATGAATTTTAAGGCTACCCATAATGTAAAAACTTCACATAAATGCTATAAAACATTTCTAGCATGATCTTGGCAATTAAAATCATGTAATCACACAATCCAAGGCATCTAATTTCACTGTTTTCATACTTTATCATGTTTTGAAGGAAAATCAAGAAATTCAACGTTACGGATTCGTTATAACACCGAATCCGTTCATTTAACTTTCGTTTTGTTCGTATAAACGTGTACATTCATATGCAAATGTTAATTCATAGTTAAACCATCGATTCATGGTATAAAATTTGTACGTAAGGGCCGTAAGGGCCGTATGGCCATATATACGACTCTGTAATTTTTGAAAACCCAATTTAAACAAAATTCGATCACTGCAAATTATGCGTATATGGCATATAATATGTTATAAACACATATGAACACACATATAGCCATATAATGAACAAATATCAATTTTTCCATTCATAGAGAATTTTTAAAGCACGTAAATGGAAGAACTCTGTAAAATTTTGAAAACCCAATTAAGGCCTAATTACATGAATTCAATTATTTTAATTCATTCATACCAAATACAAAACATGTTATAATCATACAATAACACATATATGATTACATCTTAAGTATTCGTCACCAAAATCATATACAGAGAGTTCGGAGTTGGGTTTGAAAAATAAACTAACATAATTAAACTTGAGATGAAGGATTATACCCTTGTTAACTCTGTTTGATGATGATATGAACTTTAATTCTTCAATCTCTTCTCCAAATCAATTCTTCTCTCAATTTTCTCTCTTAATCTCTCTAAGTTCTCTGACGTTTGTAATATATAAAATATAAAACTGGTGCGTAGGATATATGTATAGAGTAATATGTATAATATATATAGTGGACGAGTAATGGGTGAGTGGCGTCAGTTAATCCGTAATGGGTTAACTGGTGCAACTCCCCTTAGGGCCTTGTTTGCTTGCCCCTTATAATCTCCTTTCCCATTAATTTAATTAAAGCTTTATAATATAGTTTTAATGTCACAAATTAAATCAAATAATGTTATTTAAATCACTTTCATAAAATAGCATAAATCCATATTAAATCACATAGTCACATAATTAAAATTCTTATTTATTAATTATGCCAAATCGTTAAATCTCTAATTAATTATTTAAATTAATTAGAATAACATTATACTTATTAATTAATATATTAATCAAATAAGCTCAATTAAATACATACTTTGAATATAAAAATTCACCACATTAATTTAACTAACGTGACACATATAATTAAATTAATCTACCACAATTTCATGAATTAATTATTTAAATCAATAATTAAATCATCGAAAAATATTTATTTAATTCAATAAATATTCAAATTAAATTACAAAAATCTTGTTCGTCACAACTCCTCTTATTTATAGATGTAGGCAACCCTCCTAAACATTATAGGATTAGAGTTTTATATTAATTAATTAAACTCTTTTAATTAATTAGGCTTCCTAATCTTATTAGGAGCAATTAATTAAACTCTTTTAATTAATTTACCTTCTAATCTTATTAGGAATATGAGAGAGTACTTTTATTAATTAATTCCCAAACTCCTTTAGGAATTAAATTAATAATAATTGTAGTAATAACAATAAGACTGCTCTTATTAATTTATATTTAATATTTCTAAAATATAAAATAATAAATATTAAGCTATTTAATTTATTCTATCACCATAGATTAAATTAAATACACTTAACTTATTATTACGATTATGTGACGCCCCCAAATTCCAGGACCGTCACGGGGTCTCTAGAATTCGATTCATCACGTGCTCATGGTAATACATCATAATAATAACAACTAAATATCACACGATCACAGCGAAAAATCTATTCTAGAATAATTTATAATGATTTATTATAATTATTCCCCTAAGTCTCGCAACCTACAGAACCTAATAGATTACATAATATTATCAATTAACAACTTATTACATAATCTAACTTAAGCTTAAACATAATCAAATCCAGTCTTACTACATCATCTTAATACAACATTAAAATATTTAAAAACATAAAAGAGACAAGCTAGTTGGTAGCCTTGCCCTTGCCCTTATCAACACCCGAAGGTTCACCATGCTTTGCCTTAACTGAAATGTTTTAGGGAAAGCAAGAATGAGCACAAATTACTCAGCAAGTAATATACAATAAGGGTAAGTGATATAATTCTTAATTCTCGAAAGGGTATAACAAGGTTTGATAATTCAAGGATAACAAGAATATCAACAGTTTTCAATAATAGTCGCTAAGGACAGAATAATATCAATGTGTGTTGGTCCGATTAGATGACACAATTTATGAGCAAGTATACGCGGCCAACGAGTAATAAAGAGTGAGTAAATATATTGTTCCCACGAGGAATTAACAGATTAAAGGTCGCCAAAACACTAGCTTATAATCATCTTAATCTTATTTAAACGGGCGAGAAGGAGAATGAATTATTAAAGCTAAGTTAAACTAGGCAAGAATTAAAATATGCAATAACTAATCCTAGGGTAAATTCAGATAATGAAGACATGGGATTACAATTTCCCCCAACACTTCGTTCGAATTTCTTAACTCTCTCACTTAGAATAATAAGCACCTAGAATTGACAACCGAGAAATCACGATTACATAATAGCCTCTTTCGATAGACAACTATGAATCTTCCTAATGCGGCATGTAGGTATATGTCTATCCTACACACTATCAAGCAACTAATATCCAGAACAATTAACAAGACACATGTCACGGGAAATCTCGTTAACTACTTTATCAATTACCAACTTTCGCATAGGAAGTCATTACGATTAGATTCTCAAATGGTTGCATACGGCATTTAGGTATATTTCTATCCTAAACACTAACAAATTATCAACTCTTTAGGACAATGAATAAGACACACGTCACATAATCTCATAGATTACCCGGAAGAATCTCTAACTTTCGCATGATATCATAACTAGGTCTAAACCTATAATCCATTTGTCAAGTTCATACAGGTTCACAAGAAATCAATCTAAAAGCACAAGTTATGATAACCAATTCATAATAATAGCAAAGAGAGAGCAATCAATACAAACTATGTGTTGGGTTCCATTGAAACCCCAAAATATAAACTAAGTCATAAATAACTTGAATATATTATCTACAAGTAGATTATACATTATCCAAATACAAATTGAATACAAGGAGAGTGAAGAGATAGAAATTGCAAATCTTTGTTCTTTCTCCAAGTGTGGATCTTCAATGTCAATCTCTTGCTTCAATCTTCTTCTCTAATCTAACCCTAGAATCTAACTAACTAAACTAAACCCTAATCTATCACTAATCTACTCCTAATCTATACAAGAAACGTAAGGGAAATGGAAGAACAAGCTAGGGCTGGGGCTTAAGGCCAATATTTGATACTCTTTCTTGCCCCAAACGAGCCCCCTTATATCCCAATCAAAAGCCAAGTCTCGTTCAATTGAAAAGTCAAGTCTGACACTTGCTGGGGACTGGCGCGGCCGCGCCCAAAAATGGCCTAAAAGCCGCGCGCCCGCGCCAAGGATTTTATGCAGGAGAGTCCTCTGGTAAAATGGCCATAACTTTTGATCCGGGATGAGTTACGAGGCCTGCCACCTGTCAAATCGAAGCTATCGAAGAGCTCTACAACTTTCATTCTTTGAGCATTGAGAAATAATGGATGGATGAAGGCTGAAATTGAGCTCCAAGTGATAGCTGTGCATGAAAACTCAAAACCGTGAGGTTTGACGTCAGTTGGTATACGGGGCATAACTCTCGCCTCCGAACTTCGATTTGGATGATTCAAGATGTTCTGGAAAGCTTATAAGATGCTCTAAAATATGAACCAAGTTCCAATCCAAGAACATGTAATGAACGTGAACCACCTAAACGTTGTCCGGATTGCAATTCCTTCCCATTTTTGCTTCAAAGGCCATTCTTGCTCCTTTTGGCTTCTAGACTCGTAGCATCACCTTCATTGCTTCCTCACCCATGCTATCTTCATACTTTAAGCCCATTTTAGTGCTTTGCCCCATTTAAGCGTTCTTTTGCCCTTTTAAGCTCAATTTGCACCCGGAGAGTTTCTAAACTTGAAAATCACAAAACAAAGCAAAAACACATAGAATGCACAACGATACTTGAGTTTAAGCAACAGAATGAGTTGGTTACTATTCGAATAAGTGGTCATAAAAGCCACTTATCAAATACCCCCAAACTTAAACGTTGCTTTCCCTCGAGCAACCAAAACCAAACTAAACAAAAGATGCAATGCAGTATCTACAATGTATGCAACCTACGTTATCATGAATGCGAATCCAAGCTTCAGTCAGTATCGAACTTTCTAAGCAATGCCTCAAAAAACTACAAGATAATCAAACAGAAAAGCTACCCAAGACAAGATTGTAACGCATATTCTTGCAAATCCAAAACTGTCAGCACTGATGTATTGTGCGTTGTGTGCCTAGCAACCATTCGATATGCATTCAGACAAATAATTCACATACTATGCTTCTTAGGGAAAACACAAGCTTTAACTTAAGAAAAATAGTAAATCATATAAGTTCTAACTAAGACCGTGCATTACTAGAGTTAAGCGTCAACAGGGGGTTTTCATTAAGCTTTTATTACTCACGAGGGCATATTTGCACTTTCCCGTGTACACAATCGACTGTGCCATGCCTAGTCCTCTTAGGCTTTTCAATGGTATTCATGTAGCGAGCTTTCGACCAACGACTCCCAGACCAGACGGCCTTAGGGAGCTGGGTGTAGAGACACCCCGAGGGCTTACTTACTCGAATATCAAAGGCCACAGAACTCGACGTAGCCAAAGTGTTTATTCTATTTTTTTCCTTTTTCAATGCATTTTCTTTTGTTTTCTTTTTCTTTTTCTTTTCCTACAAGGGAGTGCGTTTTACGCTCCATCTCCCCGCATAAATCATGCATGTCCCTTGTTTTCCCCAAACTTAAGCTTTTAATAGTCTAGTTATTATTATATGCGAACTAAAACTCTTTTATTAAAACATAGTTTTTTTCACCAGAAGACAAGTATGTAAACATTTAAACTTAGCATATTATGGTGTTTACTCTATCGTGCTCACTGGCTACACAGTATCTGACAGGTAAGGATTTACATATATGACAATGAAATCAAGCTTAAGTCTCCAATCAGTTCAACAATCAAGTGATTTCAGTTTCTTCATAGGCCACATACATAACTCACCAACTGAAACTGGATTCATGCAAAATGTCCTAACACAGAATGCAAACCAGAATGCAAAAATTTTAAAATTTTGACAAATTTTAACACTACATGCACTAAATGAACTGACACAACATGAAATGAACTAACTACATGCAAAAACAAAACCAATACCCCCAAACTTAAAATGTTCAATGTCCTCATTGAAGGTAAAGGTAAAAAGAAAGGAACTCCCCTATTCGGCTTCTGATGCTGCATGAAATGAATTGGCGCCCTCTCAGAAGTTTCCCCCGTCTCTCTTTCTGCTCTGACAAAATAAACCCCGTTCAGCACTGTACTCAACGAGCCAACCTAACTCAATATCAATCTTGCTCTGCTAGAGATTCCACACTCAATGTCTCAATTGATCAGGTTGAGAGGCTGAGGTGGATGGGAATTGGTACTTTTGATTGAGGAGGTAGGAGGTTTTAAAAACTAAGGCTTTTAGTGGGGGGGGGGGGGGGTGATTGCATTAAGGAAGAGATGGGGGATTGCATTAAGGAACTGAGGGTTTGGGAGTATAGGGACTGAGGCTTGGGGGGCTGCTAATAATTGATATGAATTGGTGCCCCCCAAAGTCTGCAAGTCAGGCCCAGTCTGCATGTGGCACGGCCGCGCGTGGTAATGCCTTGAATTGGGCGCGGCCGCGCGGGCTGCCAGATTTTTGTTTCTGCAGAATTTTTCCTATGCACTTGGCTGGCCCTTTAGTTTGGCTTCTTGCAGCATGCATTAATCCTGAGAAAGACATATAACCTTTATTAAGCCCTCATACACTATCAAAAGTATATTATTTATTTACATCAAGAGAATAAACATGGAAAGATATATGCATTTAAATTCCCAAAAATTCTCTAAGTGCGTATAAGCAATGCAAGGACATCAAAAATATGCTATAAGCTTTTTAATCCCAAAAATTATACGCATTCATACCTAAAACCAAAAATGTAGGCAATGAATTCCTAATTGCTAAAGTATACAAAAACTTTAAACTAAATATTAACTAATAAGAATTAAACGAGGGGGAGGGAAATGTGATAGAAAGCATGTAAATGGAGAATTAAACAAAGAGATAGAAAGAGGGATGATGGGAAGTAGGTAATGGAGAATTAAACAAAGAGAGAGAGAGAGAAATGATGGGGTGCCTCCCATCTAGCGCTTGATTTATAGTCCTCTAGCTCGACTATGTCTGCCCACTACTACCCAACTCCCCGACGATACTGGAGAACCCCTCCTATCCATCAGAATAGCTGTGTGACTTTGGCGGTTTCCCAGTAGGAGAGGATGTAGATTTAAACTACCTAGCACATGATATGAACAAGAATTCCCCGTACGAAAGGTAGGGGAGCTAGGCAATGGTCCCGTTGTGTATGTGAAATGATCTGGGCATGGACGCATAGAAGACACAACAGACTCTTCTTCTATTCTCTTTTCTTCTGACCACCATGGTGTCGAGACTGCGGAATCTCACGTGTCATCGAGATCCGTCTCAGTGATGTGGCTACCAAGGGGGCAAGGATGTGCAAACTTGACTGGCTTGTTCCACTTAGGCGGAGGAGGCTCTTGGGGGATTGTCACTGTTGGTTCACATTCATACTCCACAGCCCCAATTGGCTCCTCGATGTCCATTGCCTTCGGCTCGTCCAGTTGCAATTGCACTTCGGATTCTCTATCAGTTTCTGCACCCATGTCATAGCACCAAGTAGTATGGGGATCATAACTTACGGCTTCAGTCATTGGAGGCACAAAATCTTGCACTGTTGTTTCTTGTTCACATACCTCCTCCTTCCTTAATGCCATGCTAATCTGCTCCACCCAAGTCTGAAGATCCTCAATTGACTTCTCTTGTTCAATCAAGGTCTCCTACGTTGATGCTAATGAGTTCCCCCATAAACTATCCAATCCTTCCTTTTCTATTTCAGCCACGGGATCCATGTACTGCGTCTCACTGGTAGAAGCATGGTTGATGGGGGCCATCTGATATTGAAAATTCTGGCTCGATTCTTCTGGGCTCCCAAACAACTCCTCTTGGTTTTCTAAGCTTGCATACATGAATTCCATTGAAGACTGCTCTCCTTGTAAACTCGGGGGTTGTTATATGGGTTCGGGTGCATAAATTGCACTTGGCTCGCATATATCTTGATAGCTCGCAGTATTGTTTTGCATCCCTTGTTCATCCTCTATCATCAAGGCCTTGCTAATCTGCTCTGCCCAGTTCTGGATATTCTTGACTGACTTCTGTTGCTCAATCAAGATGTCCTTCAGTGATATGTCACCTCCTTCTTCCAATCGTGCATTTTCTGTGTCACCCTCAAAATTATATTGAGGCTCATAAACTGGAGTCTGGAAGGTGCATTCTGAGGCGTACGCGGGATTTGGATCCCAATATTGGTCTTGATAGTAGTCTGATGAAGAGTGTGCTGAAGGGTTTGGGTGATACTCCCAATCTGGCTGATAAGCGGGATACGGCTCGGAGTAGGAATAACCACCCCCATACTGCTCCTGCCCATAACTGATAGGCTCCTGATGGCTCGTGTAGCTTCCAGCACCATAGTCATAGGTTACTGCCGTCTCTCAATTCTGCTGAGCTGAGACAGTATCCAGCTTCCTCGAGAGAATCTCTAGCTGTGCTGAAAGTGTTGCAATTGGGTTGACGCCATCAGTGTATGCTTCCCTTGGTTGCTCTTGCCTTGTACCATTCCATGGATAGAAATTTAAGTCCATTGTACCTGAGAACAAAATAAATGAAGAGAATTAAACAAAATAAAAAAATGTTTAAATTAAGACTAATTTGATTAAAACTAATGTTAGCAAACAGTTATCCAATTAATTCTCCGGCAACGGTGTCAAAAACTTGTTGGTCTGATTAGATGACACAATTTACGCGCAAGTATACTCGGCCAACGAGTAATAAAGAGTGAGTAAAGATATCGTTCCCTTGAGGAATTAACAGATAAAAGGTCGCCAAAGCACTAGCTTATAATCATCTCAATCTTATTTAAATGGGCGAGAAGAAGAATGAATTATTAAAGCTAAGTTAAACTCGGCAAGAATTAAAACATGCAATAACTAATTCTAGGGTAAATTCAGATAATGAAGACATGGAATTACAATTTCCCCCAACACTTCGTTCGAATCTCTTAACTCTCTCACTTAGAAAAATAAGCACCTAGAATTGACAACCGAGAAATCACGATTATATAATAGCCTCTTTCGATGGACAACTATGAATCTTTCTAATGCGGCATGTAGGTATATGTCTATCCTACACACTATCAAGCAACTAATATCCAGAACAATTAATAAGACACATGTCACGGAAAATCTCGTTAACTACTCTATCAATTACCAACTTTCGCATAGGAAGTCATTACGATTAGATTCTCAAATGGTTGCATACGGCATTTAGGTATATTTCTATCCTAAACACTAACAAATTATCAACTCTTTAGGACAATGAATAAGACACACGTCACATAATCTTATAGATTACCCGCAAGAATCTCTAACTTTTGCATGATATCATAACTAGGTCTAAACCTATAATCCATTTGTCAAGTTCATACAGGTTCACAAGAAATCAATCTAAAAGCACAAGTTATGATAACCAATTCATAATAATAGCAAAGAGAGAGCAATCAATACAAACTATGTGTTGGGTTCCATTGAAACCCCAAAATATAAACTAAGTCATAAATAACTTGAATATATTATCTACAAGTAGATTATATATTATCCAAATACAAATTGAATACAAGGAGAGTGAAGAGATAGAAATTGTAAATCTTTGTTCTTTCTCCAAGTGTGGATCTTCAATGTCAATCTCTTACTTCAATCTTCTTCTTTAATCTAACCCTAGAATCTAACTAACTAAACTAAACCCTAATCTATCACTAATCTACTCCTAATCTATACAAGAAATGTAAGGGAAATAGAAGAACAAGCTAGGGCTAGGGCTTAAGGCCAATATTTGATACTCTTTCTTGCCCCAAACGAGCCCCCTTATATCCCAATCAAAAGCCAAGTCCCGTTCAATTGAAAAGTCAAGTCTGGCACTGCTAGGGACTGGCGTGGCCGCGCCCAAAAATGGCCTAAAAGCCGCGCGGCCGCGCCAAGGATTTTCTGCAGCAGAGTCCTCTGGTAAAATGGACATAACTTTTGATCTGGGAGGAGTTACGAGGCCTGCTACCTGTCAAATCGAAGCTATCGAAGATCTCTAAAACTTTCATTCTTTGAGCAGTGAGAAATAATGGATGGATGAAGGCTGAAATTGAGCTCCAAGTGACAGCTGTGCATGAAAACTCAAAACCGTGAGGTTTGACGTCCGTTGGTTTACGGGGCATAACTCTCGCCTCCGAACTCCGATTTGGATGATTCAAGATGTTCCGGAAAGCTTATAAGATGCTCTACAATATGAACCAAGTTCTAATCCAAGAACATGAAATGAACATGAACCACCTAAACGATGTCCGGATTGCAATTCCTTCCCATTTTTGCTTCAAAGGCCATTCTTGCTCCTTTTGGCCTCTAGACTCGTAGCATCACCTTCATTGCTTCCTCACCCATGCTATCTTTATGCTTCAATCCCATTTTAGTGCTTTGCCCCATTTAAGCGTTCTTTTGCCCTTTTAAGCTCAATTTGCAACCGGAGAGTTTCTAAACCTGAAAATCACAAAACAAAGCAAAAACAAATCAATTCAAAATTTCAAGATAACTGAATACTGAGCAGTCGCTAAGGATAGAATAATATCAATGTGATTCAATAACAAATCAATTCAAGATTTCAAGATAACTGAATACTGAGCAGTCGCTAAGGACTATGAACTTTTACTAGAATTAACAGTAATAAACTGAAAATCCAACAAAAACAGGTACAACAGGTGATCAGCCTAAAGCACCATCGTTATGCATAACAATCAATCATACTCAAGTGTGCACGTCGGTTCTCCGACAATTATATATTCCCTTCAAAGAAGGTTGTTCTTCTCAATCAAATACAAGATTCCGCACCAATCAATTAGTTTGGGTCGCTTTTCAATAATATAAGTCTAGCCGAATCAAATGGCATAGACACTTTCACAATATTCAAGAACAATACTAAGATCAACATGAATAATAGCTTTAATGAAATAAGAGTTCAAGTATACTAATTCAATTCAAACGATTAAGTAGGAAACTAGTTCGCAATATACAAAGATAGAATACTTGTATCCAAAGAGATAAGGTTTAGATACTTGCTTACGATATCCGTTGAATAAAGTAATGCAAGGGTTTAGGATACTTGCCTTTAGCGTAGTTTACTCACGTAAAGCTAGCCAACACTTTCGAATTCCTATCGTAATACAATTACGTATATATATGATATTCGTTAGTCATATAATTTAACTCCACATTTTATCTTCAAATATATGATCAACACATAAGCTAAGTTTTAGCTTAGCTACACAGTTATTTAATTTCTATCCTTGACGTTCCTCCTTTTGAGTTTAAACACATTCTCATATCATATAAGATTACAATAATTAGCAAACATAACCTTTCTAGCACTTTACAGCATTATTGTGAGTTAACCGTCAGTCGGATTCAAGTAACAACATAGGATATCATATAGCATATATACATGTTAAAGGATACTTTTAAGTTTATACAACCTTTCCTCATTCTAATCATACATGCAATAGATTCTAAGTCAACACTTTCAATAATTTTAAGCCATTCAAGGTCATGGAATTCATAAGGCCTATCATGCTCGCTCTTTAAAACACATAAGGTATTCATATACATACTTATGAGTATTCACATGTCATACATATAACTATTACAGTTATTAGTTGAAAACATGCTTGGTTTACGCTAAATTTTAATCATGACATCTAGCATGGTATGTATATATGCATGACGTTAATGAAGTCAATAGTATTATCCAACACGTTCATAAACTTCAGAATTTAAACTTCAAGTTAACATGTCAAGGTGCACGTTTAAAACTTGTATTCTCATTAGTAAAGCTCACTAATAAGGCCTAACATGCTCATGCTATCTAGATTCATATGTTATCATGTTTGACACGCATTTCAAGGCCATATAGCATGCTCGAAAAATCAGAACCTAGAATCCTAATATAACATGTTAGAGTCCATGTTCAACGCTTGTGTTTTCAAATTCATGGGTTCTCTTTTTATGTTAAGTAAACTATGGAAACATATATTGTATAAGAGGGACTCCATAAATCATGTTACATTTACTTAGTATGAATTATAATTTCACTACTCTCGGACTGGACAAACAGATAGTCAAGACAGTCATTTTTGGGCTTGTCTGCACAGCGGCGCTGCAGCGCGGCAACAACAGCAGCAAGCTGGAGCTGTAGGCGCTGCGACGCGGCAACAACAGCATCAAGCTTGAGCTGCGGCGCTGGTGGCGCTGCGGCGCGGCAACATCAGCATCAAGCTGACGCTGCGGCGCTAGTGGAGCTGCGGCGCGGACAATGGCGCTGCGGCTTGGGGACAGTTTCAAAACCGACCCAAAACCTCCTATTTCATGGATTTCAACATACCCAGATACTATTAGCCTTCTTTAACTTACTAACACACACACACACACACACACACACATATATATATATATATGCTTATATAACAGTCAATCGCCATTTATCAATTCCCAATTTCATGACCTCCAACTAAATTCAGGAATTGAAACAGAAATCTCAGAACAGAAAACGAAAATAAAGAACGATGAGCATGTGAGCTATATTATAGTTCCAACATGTATGTAAGTCCACAATACACTACACAAGCTTTCTACAATTCAATTATACTTCAATTTCATATGATCGAGAATTTGGATTTTTTTTTGACAGAAATAAGAAATGGAGTTTTTGTTAGAGGATAAAAATGATAAGCAAGGAAGAGGGATTATACCTCTGTAAATGAAATCGAACTTGCTAATAAGAACTCTCTCAGCCTCAGAGAATGTTATCACTGATATATGTATATGCTCTCCCTTTCAACACTTAGCAAATCTCAGCAATTGAAAATATGAAAGAGATGTGTTTTATTTATAGAGAAATCCTTACACAGGCAATGTAATTATACCACAAATCAAACCAACGTATGCAAGAATTGTATGAAGGTTATGGAGTGGCAGGTAATTAGTTGTTGAAGGAAATCATGAAGACTATCCCCTTGATCATCATTGCTAGCTTGAGCTTGGGAGAAGAATGGTGAACTAGGCTTTAGCCATTGAGTGTTTCACGTGTATAAGGATTGTGTCTATTAATATGGGACAAGGCATAGAAATCTCAGCATTTCCAATTTGTAACCAAACTAGTGTTAATACTTAGGTTATATATACACACATATATTAGACACTTAGGTCTTTAATTGAAATGTCACAACAATTCACATAATGTAGTAAGTGTAAATTGACACATAATCCATGTACATTTTGTTAATACCGGATATAATCTAATTAGATGTAATCACATTACACTGTCTCCTTTATTAAAACTAATAGTTTACAATATGTTCATGATATATTATACAATGTATACCCACATATTTATTGTCACACAAGCATAAACATGTAGCTTATATATTTCAATCAATCTTAATACATGGTCTCTATGTGTAATGTATTCACATTGCACTATATAACATAGTTTATGTATACTTGCATGGTCACACCAAAGTGTTTCTCTACACTATATAATATAGTCGTATTCCATATACTTTATATTTAATTCTTGAACATTTGCACATAACATTCAATATAATCTCATTATATTATTAATTTACTTATTTGTTTCATTATTCATAATGTCAAATAAATAAATTATTAATCGTATTGATTAATTAACAATAATATTACCTAATCCATTCCTCATTAATCAATATAATTGTTAATCTCCATAACAATTTAATTAACCCTTATATGATTAATTATCACTTTAATATAAATCTTATTATATTTATAAACACGTTGCTTATTATTATTATTATATTTCTTGCAATAATAATAATCACATATTATTAATCAATCACAGTTAATATTCCACAATAATTAATTAATATTATACAATACCAATTAATTAATATTCTACAATAACAATTAATATAGATTAATTGTTCGCTTAAATTAATATAATCATTCTTATATTACGTCACTGTGCCACACAAGGCTATCAACGAGTTTATTATAAACTCCACATTTTTCTCAGTTATTATAATTATTCAATTTTATATAATTGAATTAATCCTTCTCATAACACAAAATCATCTATATTAAATAAATTCTCATTTCCATTAATATATTTATTTAATAATATTAGGAAATTCTCGGGTATTACAGATTATGTCATTTGCTTCTTAAACAAATATTCGTCCTTTTATGGTGTGACCCTTTAGGTTCTCTATATTAAATCTGTTGTGAATAAATTAATTAGAACAATTCTAATTTTATTTAAATAAATAAATTAACTATTAATTCATTTGAATAAATATTTATTCTACAATAAGGGTAAGCCCCCTTATCGCTCAATGACTTTCCAGATAATATAGATTTCAACATTAATCTTAAAAGAACCTTTGAGTAAATAGTTACGTACAATTCATTCTTTCTACCATACAATGTCCCAATTAAATATAAAACATGGATTTACTATCAAGTCTTATTTTATTTAATTATATGTATTCTGATCCTAAATGCACAAACTTCGATAATGCAAATTAGAAACTACTTTCTAATTTCATTATGCCTTGGCCAAGGACTACTGAGTTATCGTTTACCAAATCACATAGGACATTCACTTCTTTTACTAGAAGTGGTAGATCCTTTATTGATCATTCATTATTTTCATGTATAAATAATTATACCCAAGCATACCCTTTGATATACCCTCAGGGTCTTAAGAGACATGTCAAAGTATAACTCATCACATATAAGATACTATGATGATCTCAAGTCTAAGGATTACTTGTACTACTATCACTAAAGGAATTCCTATTGATATGGGAGTAAAACTCCATTAGGTATTCCTTAGCGAGCCACGTTCAGTGTACTTATTCTCCAATAAGCCTCTACATACTTGCTTTAGTGTCTCCACACAAATGATTATGAGATCGATCATTCTCTTCCAAAGAGCAAGCAACGTACGTATGTACCAATCTATTTCATGGATTCTCTAATCCCTTATTTAGTAGTCCATCGATTGAGAACTATTTTAGTTTTAATCTATCTAAGAATTTAGATTTTATTAGCATGATCATCATCATGATTCTAAAAGCATTGCTTAAAACTATGATTTTATCACATTTAAATATAACAGCATTATGTAGATAATATAAACGCCTTTAAATAAACAATTCTTTTATTAATAAATGAATAATATTGTTACAAAGTATATGCTTTATCATCATACATGATTGACTTGTGTGCATACTACTTTCAAGATTCGGGCATAGGCTTTCTAAGATGTCTTGACAAGGATCAAGCTCAAAGACTCATGGATGAAGTACACGGTAGAGTATGTGGATCACATATGAGTGGGCCCCTGCTTGCTAAGAAGATATTAAGGATGGGACATTATTGGATATCCCTCAAAGATGATTGTGATGACCACGTTAGGCGCTGCTATCAATATCAAATCCATGCTAACGTGATCCATACATCGCCTCACCAGCTCCATTTCATGACGTCGCCATGGTCGTTTTCCATATGGGGAATGGACGTGATCGGACCCGTTGAACCTAAAGCCAGTAACGGTCACAGATTTATCTTCACCATGATTGAATACTTTACCAAGTGGGTGGAAGCAGCCTCTTTCCCCAAGGTTACCAAGAAGGTCATTTTTGGTTTGATCAGAAACAACGTCATCTGTCGATACGGGTAACCTTAGGTTATCGTGTCAGACAACGCCAAGAATTTAAATAATGAGATGATGAGGGAATTGTGTAGTAAGTTCAATATCAAGCACCTCAATTCCGTTATTTTATCCCCCAAAGATAAATGGCGCGGTGGAAGTTGCTAACAAGAACATTAAGAAGATAATGCTGAAGATGTCGGCAAACCACCGAGGATGGCCGGATTTGTTTCCTTTAACCTTGCTCGCCTACTAAACGTCGACTCGTACCTCGACTGGGGCATCACCCTACATATTGGTTTATGGCATGGAGGCGGTACTCCCCGTAGAAATTGAACTAGAATCGCTAAGAGTAATTCTAGACTCCCAGATAGAGGAGGGCCAGTGGGTACAAGATCGATACGATCAGCCGTCGCTTATAGATGAAAAGAGAGCCGCAGCTATCTTTCACGGTCAACTATACCAGCAGCGAATGTCCCAGTCCTATAACAAGAAAGTAAGACCTCGGGCATTCAAAGAGCATAATTTGGTACTGAAGAAGATCATTCCAGGCCAGGATGCAGCCAGAGGAAAATTTTCCCCGAATTGGGAAGGAACTTTTGTTGTCAAAGCAATCTTGTCAGGCGGAGCCATAAGGGTTGAAGAGATGGATGGTGAAGAATTCCCACAATTGATCAACTCTGATTTCGTGAAACGGTATATGTTTGAGACCCATTTTCACTCGAACTGGAATACTTTGTCTTTAAAAAAATCAAGTCAGTTTTGATCTCCCCTCATCCACGGGAGTACATAGGCAGCCATTTATGGTGAGGTCTAACCCTCAAAAACAAAAAAATCAAGCCCTTTTACCATATATTCACCTAAACCTTAAGCCTTAAACCTCAAAAAAACCAAAAATAGCCAGATAAAACCCTCAAAGTCGACTGCCCATACTGAAAGAACCTTCCGATATCTCGGCATTGCTCTACCCGATTTTGCACAAGGATGATAAGAGCCACTTTATATCAAGATAATAAGCCATGAAGTGGAAATAACAATTAATATACAAGTTTAGACGTACACAAACAAGGGAACTGGGCTAAACTTGTTACTTTTTATATATACAACTGTTTAGAATATAAAATCTGTTCTAATATGCGACAAAAGATAATAACAAAGTCTGTTCAGGAAAATAAAATAGGACTACAAATCTGCGGTCAGGCGAGACAACATCTCCAAGTACACAGCTGTATCTGCAGTCATAAGACCATCTGTAAGAACCCGAATTTTTAGATATTATTAAATAAGGATTTAATAAATAAAATTCTTAAACTGTGAGATGGGTTCGAATAATAATGTATATATGTGATATGAGGTATGTGGTATTATATTACATAGGGTAATATGGACTATGTAATATGTGTTTTTGTGATTTATAAATATATTATTAATATATATTTGTTACTTATCGTAGAGACGATCCAGTTGAGATAAAGGAGGTGGATAAATTCCTATCGATATTAAATAATTTATAGAATTATTTTATAGTAAGTTGGTGACATTAAATATCCTTAATGTATAAATCACCATATTCTTGTGTATGTGTATTAATAACTAGTATGTTTATAATATAAGTTATTAATAGCACTTAAGCTATCTGTGAATAGGTTTGGATAGTGAAGCATGAGTTAGTTAAGGGAATTAACTAATAAGAATAAATATTAGTTAATATAAGTTGTGAGTTATATTATGGAATAATATAATGTCAGTATTGAATCTTAATTAACTATGATGATATAGTACAATGTTTAATTTACTTAAGTAAATGAGTGAATTAATATGTGTGTTGAATATGTAATTATAGTTGATACTTTTTATATATATTACTTAGAGTGGTAATATGAGAGAAAGTCTAATGTGCGAATAACGTTAAATATATATACGTTATTAAAGGGAAATGGAAATCATTATATGATTAAATGAATATTTGAAGAAATTGTTTTGGGAACAATTTATAGAAAAGAAAGAGAAATAGTTATTATATATTTCTAATAAAGGATATTAAAATAATTTCTAATATTGAATTATTTTAATAAAAGGAGGAAATGTTATTTTTGAATAATAATATTACCTTATATGTTTTTGTATGAGGTGTGTTTGGTTAATATAGTAAATATATTAAAACGTATTTGCTATATGTAATTAAATTGATGGAAACGATTTATTATAATAGAAAATAAACTTATTATCTATTTTCTATATATAATATATGTACATGTGTCGTACATATAGTTATTTGATATTATATTAAAAATAATATCATGAGACAATAAGTAAATTATTTTCTAATAACGAATGTGCTTATTTGGAGAAAACATAATATTTTATGATATGGCTAAATACATAATTTTAAATGTATTTTCAAGAGAGTTTAATTAATGAAAGGAAACTAAGTTATTTTAATATATTAAATAACTTAAGTTATTATTTGATCATAAATATTATTATTGGAATAATTAATAGAGTATATATTAATTATTATAAGCGTAAAGGTTATACTTATTATAAGTATAATTAATTGAAGTAGTTTAGCATTTTAATAGCTTGAGTTATTATATTTTCGTAAAGGTTATATATAATATTTGAATATTCGATTTGTAAAATATTTATATGTGGACCTTGGATTTAATAGTTCTAATTTAATTGAACAGGTTATAAGTAGTAATGTGGTGAGAAATGAGTAAGTGATGAGAATAATGATAAGCTTAAGATTGAGCTTGTGAGAGATGCCTTGTGTGGCACAAGAATAGATTCAGTAATGAATTGACTAATTTAATGATGGAGGAATTATTAATTAAACAATTAATCTAAATTAATTGTTAATTGTTATTATGATAGTATGTTAAATTATTATGGCTAGTGATAGTATAATAATAAGGACATTGATTATAAGTATAATCGGATTTGTGATGAGATAAATTGTCTTCTAATATTAATTATTGTTATGAACAATATACTATTATCAAGTAATTATTTGATAATATGATGATTAATGAGTAAATAATTTATAAATATAAAAAGATTTATATTTATTTAACGTGATAATAAATCATATAAAGTGTTAATCAATTAGCGTGGGAATTATAATTCCATGGATTAATGAGAAATAGATTAATTAATATTATTATTAATTAATTGATAAGATAAGTAATTTATTAATTTCTATGTGCAACCATGTGATATTAAAGTATAACGTATGATAGTTAACTATATGTTATGCGAAGTATAAAGTGCAATGCGACTATGCTATATATGAATATAAACTATATAGTAAAGTTTATTGAGTTGTAAGAGAAACATGTAATGTGGGTGTGACAATGAGTATACAATAAAATAATATATCATAAATATATGGTAAACAATTATTGAATTTAATAATAAAGGAGACAATACACTGTGATGATACCCGATAGAATTATATTCGGTGTTAATAAGATGTACATGGATTATATATTGAATATATGTATCCCTACTTGCTACATTGTAATATTAGTTATATATTGAAAGTACATTGTGACTCAAATTATAACCTAAGTATATGTTATGTGTATAATAATTTAAGTGTTGTGTGTTGCTAGAATGCTGAGTATGTGCATTGTCCCATAATGAGAGGCACATTTCCCTCTCACGTGATTAACTCAATTGCTAGTCTACCCCCTATTGCTCTCAACCTCAGCATTCCATAGCAAATGATGAGCAAGGGTGAGGAATTCATGATGAGTTCCAACAACTCTCACCAACTAATTGCTAACCTCCATATAATTCTACAATCTATTGGTTTGATTTGGGAGATTTTGCATTTGTCTGGGTATTGATTTGGTTATAAATATGAAGCTCTCCTTCTTCATGTTTTCATTGCTGAGATTTTTGCTTAAGTGATATTGAGAGCATATTAAAGTAAGAATGCATTAGTAATATAGCAACATTTTGAGTTGAAGATTTCAGCAAGCTTGATACACATTTGCAGAGGTATAACACCTCATGTTCTTCAATTCATGTTTTCTGCAATTTCTAAGATTTCTAATTCTTGAATTTATTCATGATAATGTGATCAAGAATTGTTTGTTAGTTGATATGTGGGCTGATATATATGTTAGTATGGCTAGTAGCTTGTCTGGAATGAATTTCGTAGGCAATTTCTGAGATGGGTCTGTAGAATTGCCAAGCAGAAGGCTGCTCTGTTTCTGGCCGACCAACTGCGCAGCTGCGCCAGTTTTGTACTGGCCAGCAGCGCAGCTGCGCCGGTACCAGACTTGAGTTGGGCAAGGCCCTGCGCAGCTGCGCCAGTTTTGAACTGGGGCTCTGCGCAGCTGCACCGGGACCAGTTTCTGGGTTTTGTTTTCTGTTGCAGGTTCTGTTATATGCTAGCATAAGTTATATAATTAGAACAAGCATGTGGACATAGATAACATACATATATGATTACCTTGATATGAAATGAGCATGTGTAACGGTATTAGTACACACGATTGAAGAAAAACTTATAGTTTTGAAATGAAACTTATAGTTTCGATTGTGAACTTGGACACATATGTAATATGTATATAATCTGATATTTTAAACATGATAGTATGGTTTATATTGACATGAAATACATAATTTAAGTGTTAATCGTACACTAGCTTACATGAGTGAAGGATTCAAGAGGTTTTCAAGAAAAACATAAAGACTTTTTGAAATAAACTTGACCAAGACTTACGTCTTTTAGATTCTGACCATGTGAGAACATTTATGTGGTTTAGATATGTGTTTCGAGTGCACATGAGTTATATGTTGAGATGCCTTGCATGTACTAAGATTAGTGTACTTTTCAAAGAAAGATTTGAATGTGAAAACTAATATCATAAAGTACTAAGTGAACTTACGTTATGAACATGCAAGCATGTATATTAGGATTTCATTGTACCTATAGACATGTTGACATAAGCATCATGCGATGAAACATGGATTTCACCTATGCACGCATATTCATAGAAAATGAATTTCTAAAGCATAAACTATGTGATTAACATATACATGTGTGATATACGCACGAGCATGCATATTTAGTATTGTTTAGCCTCGTGGTGTGTTGATATGACTTTAGTAATGGACCATTAGTAACGTGGGCTTGATTTATTTAAAGTTTATCGGCATATGGCCTTAATTGGATTAGGATGAGCATGCTAGGTTCGAACTTGAAATTATAACCATAGAGCATGCGTATTGATTAATATCAGTAACTTGAATGATATTGATTGAACTCGGGTGGTCCAGCAGAATGAAATTTCATTTCTGGTTTGACCAGTGAGTGGCGCAGCTGCGCCACTCTTAAGGCCAATACATGCGCAGCTGCGCCATCCTGTTTTCAGGATTTGTGCTAGTCTGTTTGTTCTTGATTTTGTAGTAGACTTGTATTATTACTTAAACTGCAAATCATGGTCTGACCCCTACTGGTTTATGACTATATGATAAACATAATAACCTTGCATGCCTAGTTTAAATTATGACAAGGATTTTGAAAGGTGAAACTTAGAAAAGTTTGAATGTAATGGTTTCGATAAGATTTGAGAAACGTAAGAGCAATATGGATTATAGATTTATGAGTTTGCAATATGTGTCGAACACTTAAATAGTTAAGTGGTTAATATTGATATTGAGTATGGTTAAGATATCACTATACGTACCTAACGATACTAAGCGTATGATAAGAAAGTGAAACAAGGTTCTAAGAAACAAGTTAGACAACAATGTAACCTTTGTTATTACATTGAGAATGTGTGGATGCATATAACTGATGAGTGTGATCTCTATGGTTAATATAACTGTGTAGGATTACACAAAGTGCAGAGATTCTTAAGCAGTTAAGTCGTAGTTGTTAAACTACGAATCAGGCATGTGACGCCCCCAAATTCCAGGACCGCCACTTGGTCTCTCGAATTCGGTTCATCACGTGCTCATGGTAATACATCACAATAATAATAATTAAATATCACACGATCACAGCGGAAAAATCTATTCTAGAATAATTTACAATGATTTATTATAATTATTCCCCCAAGTCTCGCAACCTACAGTACTTAATAGATTACATAATAATATCAGTTAACGACTTATTACATAATCTAACTTAAGCTTAAACATAATCAAATCCAGTCTTACTACATCATCTTCATACAATATTAATATATTTAAAACATAACAGACATAAGCTAGTTGGTAGCTTTGCCCTTGCCCTTATCAACGCCCGAAGGTTCACCATGCTCTGCCTTAACTGAAATGTTTTAGGGAAAGCAAGAATGAGCACAAATTGCCCAGCAAGTAATATACAATAAGGGTGAGTAATAAGATTCTCAATTCTCGAAAGGGTATAACAAGATTTGATAGTTCAAGAATAACAAGAATATCAACAGTTCTCAATATCAGTCTCTAAGGACAGGATAATATCAATATGATTCAATAATAAGTCAATTCAAGATTTCAAATAATTGAATACTGAGTAGTCACTACGGACTATGAACTTCTACTAGAATTGACAGTGATAAACTGAAAATCCAACAAAAACAGATACAGCAGGTGATCAGCCTAAAGTACCCTTGTTATGCATAACAATCAACCATACTCAAGTGTGCACGTCGATTCTCTGACAATTATATATTCCCTTCAAAGAAGGTTGTTCTTCTCAGTCAAATACAAGATCCCGCACCAATCAATTAGTTTGGGTTGCTTTTCAATAACATAAGTCCAGCCGAATCAAATGGCATAGACACTTTCACAATATTCAAGAACAATACTAAGTTCAACATGAATAATAGCTTTAATGAAATAAGAGTTCAAGTATGCTAATTCGATTCAACCGATTAAATAGGAAACTGGTTCGCAATACACAAGATAGGATACTTGCATAGTAAAAGAGTATAAGTTAGGAAACTTTCACAATTATAGATTTCCTTGCATAAAGTAAATGCGTCGGTTAGGATACTTGCACTTTAAAAGAGTGTAAGTAAGAGAACTTGCCTTTAGCGTAGTTTATCCACGAAAAGCAATTCAACACTTTCGAATTCCTATCGTAATACAGTTACGTATATATATGATATTCATTAGTCATATAATTTAACTTCACATTTTCTCTTTGAATATACGATCAACACATAAGCTAAGTTTTACCTAGCTACACAATTATATAGAATATAATTTCTATCCTTAACGTTCCTTCTTTAGAGTTTAAACGCATTCTCATATTATATAAGATCTCAACAATTTGCAAACATGCTTGCATATTATTAATATCACATAAGACCACAATCAATACTAAATATATTTCATTTTAGCAAGTTACGGCATCTCCTTAAGTTAACCGTCAAAATCGGGTTCAAGTAACATCATATAATATCACGTAGCATGTATTCATATTTAAAGGATACTTTCATGCTTGTATAACTTTTCCAAATCCAATCGTACATGGTATAGGTTCTTAAGTTAATACTTAAAGCCATTCAAGGACACGAACTCATATGGTCTAACATGGTCGCTTTTAAACACATAAGATATTCATATAACTTGTATTAGTCATGCTCATGAGTACTCGTATTGCATATATGTAGCTAGCATTGTTATTATCTTGAAAACATGCTTTGTTCATGCTAAACTTTAATCATGGCAACTAATCATGGTATATATATATGCATGACACATGAATGAGTCTAAGAGTACTATCACATGTGTCCATAAATGTCAAATTCTAATTCTCGTCATAACATACCAACGTTCATGTTCAAAGCTTATACTTTGTTAGTATAGTTCATTACTAAGGTCTATCATGTTCATTCTTCCTTATGAAACCTATATATGTAAGTTAACATGCTTTTCATGTATTTCAAGGCTATCTAAACATGCTCATAACATCAAAATGACTATATAGCATTTACATGATCATATCCACCTTCAAACTTCTATTCTTGTTAGGAATGAGCACTAGTTAGGTTCACATGTTCATATTTTATTACGGAACCAATATAGATAAGCTAACATGCACTTCATGTGTCTCTAGGTGGTACTAACGTGCTTGCAAGGTCAGTATGTAAACATGCTTCATATATGTTAACGTCGTTTATGAAACTTTAAATTCGTTTCCAAACTATATGTCGTTTGGTTAATCATGCATGCTAATATACTAAAACATGCTCACATTGCCTCATTAGGTTTATATATAAGTATTAATCATGCTTTCATGCTTGTTTAAACAAAAATCAAACAATTAGTTCATAACAGTTTTGTTGCAGAATACAAAAACTGAACACAGAGGCTGGCGCTGCGGCGCGGCACAGCAGCTCACTACTGGCGCTGCGGCGCGAGTGGCGCTGCGTACGGCGCTGCGGCGCGGGCTGCGGCGCGTGTGGCGCTACGACGTCGAGGCAGTTTTCTGCGGTTCAGACGGCAGCGAAAACCGACCCAAAACCTCCTATTTCATCGATTTCAACATACCCAGACGCTATTAGACTTGTTTAACTTACTAACACATACATATATGCTTATATAACAGTCAATAGCAATTATCAATTCCCAATTTCATGAACATCAACTAATTTCACGATATTTGATGTTTTTACAGAAATCTCAGAAATGGAAACACCAAAAATGAAATTGAAGAGCAATGAAGCATATATAGTAATTCTAATCACATATATAAGTCCTTTAAACAACTAATTATTATTCTCAATTCACAAAACCATAACTTCCAACTGAAATCAAGAATTCACGAATAGAAATTTTGACAGAAAATGACAATGAAGACATGAAGAGGATTTATACCTCTGTAAATGATTTAAGCTTGCTGCTATCTCAATAACACTGATATATATATATATGCTCTCTAGTCTCACTTAGCCAAAATGCTCAGCAAAAGAACTGAAGAATGAGGAGAGCTTATTTATAGAGAATCCATTATTCAGTCCATAGCTTTGCTCATCATTTTGAACTAACGGAAGAGAGGATTGCATGGTGGTTATGGGAGAGTTGGTATTTAGTTGTTGAAAGCCATCATTAGAGCCACTCCTCATATAATTATTGCTAGCTAAGCTTGGGAGAAGAATGGGGAGAATAGGCCTTAGCCTTTTTGCCATACACGTGAAGGAGAAGGAGAGTGACTATTATATTGGGACAAGGCCATATGTCAGCATTCTATAATTTGTATATATACACAACATTTATGCCAAAATATGTTACATGTATATATACTATATAATTAGGCCACAATTATAGTTACAATGTAATTCTAATGATACTAACATAGATTCACATAATGTAATAAGTGTGAATTGTGCACATATAATTCATGTACATTTTTATCATACTGGTATAATTTAATCGGATGTTATCACATTACATTATCTCATGTATTATTAAATTGTTCACCATATATTCATGGTGTCTCACTTTATTAAAATTAATAGTTTACAATATGTTCATGATATATTATACAGTGTATTCCCACATGTTTATTGTCACATCAGTATTATCATGCATTCATAACATATAGTTACTATACATTTAATTCGCATGCTTGCACATATAATTTCTCATCTTATAAATTGAATATTAATTAATAATATACACATATCCTACATCAATCAATATAATCTTATTATATTAATAACTTACTTATTTGTTTTATTATTCATAATGTCAAATAAATAAATTATTTATCTTATCAATTAATTAACAATAATATTAATTAATCCATTCCTCATCGATTATTAATAACACCTAATTAATAATCATAGGATTCATTATCACATTAACAAGTATGAATCTCAGCACAATTATAAACAAGTGGTTTATTATTATTATATTTCTTGCAATAATAATAATCACATATTATTAATCAATCCTCATTAGTATTTTATAACAGTTAATTAATATTCTTCGATTAACAATTAATATAGATTAATTGTTCGCTTAAATTAATATAATCATTCTTATATTACGTCACTGTGCCACACAAGGCAATCAACGAGTTTATCACAAACTCCACCAATTTCTCAATTATTATAATTATTCAATTATATATAATTGAATTAATTCATCTCATAACACAAAATCATTTATATTCAAATAAATTCTCATTTCCATTAATATATTTATTTAATAATATATGGAAATTCTCGGGTATTACATCCTCCCCCCCTTATAAAAATTCCGTCCCGGAATTGCTACATGGTTACACAAATAGATGGGGATAGTCCCTCATCATCCTATCTTCTAACTCCCACGTTGCCTCCTCGACATCGTGGTTACGCCAAAGTACTTTTACAGATGAAATAATTTTATTTCTCAATGTTTGTTCTTTCCTATCTAATATCTGGACAGGAATTTCTCCATATGCCAAGTTCTTCTCCACTTGAATGGGCTCGTAAGAAATCACGTGCTTGTAGTCGGCCTTATACGGTCGCAACACGGAAATGTGAAACACGTTGTGGATGTGCTCCAGTTCGGGTGGCAACGCAACTTTGTATGCCACTTCGCCCACTCGCTTCAGTATCTCGAACGGTCCTATGAATCTTGGACTCAATTTTCCTTTCTTGCCGAAACGGATTTTTCCCTTCCATGGAGATACCTTCAAGAATACGAAACTGCCGACTTTGAAGTCTCGGTCCTGCCGATGCAAATCTGCGTATTTCTTCTGGCGATCTTGAGCTGCTACAAGTCTGGCTCTTATCACTGTCACCACGTCTGCAGTTTGTTGAACTAACTCTGGTCCGAGTATTCGTCGTTCTCCAACTTCGTCCCAACATAACGGCGTTCTGCACTTTCTCCCGTAAAGAGCTTCGTACGGTGGCATGCCAATACTCGCATGGTAGCTATTATTATATGCGAATTCTACTAAGGGTAGGTGGTCGTCCCAATTTCCCTTAAAATCCATCACGCAAGTCCTAAGCATGTCTTCTAGCGTTTGTATTGTTCGCTCACTTTGTCCGTCTGTTTGAGGATGATAAGCTGTACTCAACCTCAACTGCGTTCCCATTCTTTCCTGCAAACTCTTCCAAAAATTGGACGTGAAGCGCGGATCTCGATCAGAGACAATTGACACCGGCACTCCATGTCGTGAAATAATTTCTTTTACATATAGGCTTGCTAATTGGTTCAAACTGTAGCGGATCTTGATTGGTAGAAAGTGTGCGGTCTTCGTTAGTCGATCCACGACAACCCAAATAGCATCATAACCTTTCTGTGTAACTGGAAGTCCTACCACGAAGTCCATGGTAATATGCTCCCATTTCCACTCTGGTATTTCTAACGGTTGTAGTAAACCACTTGGCTGCTGATGCTCTGCTTTAACGCGTTGGCAAGTCAAGCATTTACTGACGCACTCTGCGACTTCCCGTTTCAAATTAGGCCACCAAAAATGTTGCCTTAGATCTCGGTACATCTTTGTGCCTCCCGGATGAACGGAATATGTCGTATTGTGTGCCTCGTGCAAAATCTCTTCCCTCAACTCGGTTACCGCTGGTACCCACACTCTTCCTTCAAATCTCAAAATACCATCTTTATCCATTCGAAAATTTTCTTCCTCATTTTCCGTGATCCTCTTTCGGATTTTCTCACACTCTTCATCCTTTTCTTGGGCTTCCTTTACTTTATCCAACAATATCGGATGAGCTTCCATTACAAACAACTTCTCACCAGACTTTTCTGGTCCTTTCACTTCTATCTCCAATTTCTCCATCTCTCTTATCAACTCTTCCTGAGTCGTCAAATTAAACAACTTCTCCCTTCCTTTCCTGCTCAGAGCGTCGGCAACCACATTTGCCTTTCCCGGGTGATAAAGAATATCGCAGTCATAGTCTTTGATTAATTCTAACCACCTTCTCTGCCGCATGTTTAACTCCTTCTGTGTGAAGATATATTTCAGACTTTTGTGGTCCGTGTATATCTCACATTTTTCTCCGTATAGATAATGCCTCCATATCTTTAACGCAAAAACTACTGCCGCTAACTCTAAGTCGTGAGTAGGGTATCGTTTTTCGTAATCCTTTAATTGTCGTGATGCATATGCAATGACCTTGCCGTGCTGCATAAGCACACAGCCAAGTCCCTTGTGCGATGCATCACTATACACCACAAAATTTCCCGCATCATCTGGTAATGATAACACAGGTGCTTCGCTCAATCTCCTTTTCAGTTCTTGAAAACTTTCTTCGCATTTGTCGGTCCATACAAATTTCACCGTCTTTCTAGTCAAATTGGTCAACGGGGTTGCTATCTTAGAAAAATCTTGGATGAATCTTCGATAGTACCCAGCTAACCCTAGAAAGCTTCTCACCTCCGTCGGTGTTCTCGGTTGTTCCCAATTACTTACTGCTTCGACCTTCGCAGGGTCTACAGAGATTCCATTCTTATCCACCACGTGGCCTAAGAATTGAACCTTCTCCATCCAAAATTCGCACTTAGAAAATTTTGCATACATCTTCTCCTCCCTTAGTGCCTCCAAAATAATCTTTAGATGTTCGGCGTGTTCTTCCTCTGTCTTTGAGTAGATCAAAATGTCGTCGATAAAAACCACTACAAATTTATCCAAGTATGGCTTGAAAACTCGGTTCATCAAGTCCATAAATGCTGCCGGAGCATTAGTCAATCCAAATGACATTACCAAAAACTCGTAGTGTCCATAACGGGTTCGAAACGCAGTCTTTGGTATGTCCTCATCCCTCACTTTCAGTTGATGATATCCTGTTCGTAGGTCAATCTTCGAGAAACACTTTGCTCCCTTCAGTTGATCAAACAAGTCGTCTATCTTCGGTAGCGGATACCGGTTCTTTATCGTTACTCTATTCAATTCTCGATAATCGATACAGAGCCTCATCGATCCGTCCTTCTTCTTAACGAATAGTACTGGTGCTCCCCAAGGAGAAACACTCGGTCGAATGTAACCCTTATCCAATAATTCTTGCAATTGTATCATCAATTCCTTCATTTCTACTGGCGCCATACGATATGGAGCTTTCGAAATTGGTGCCGTTCCCGGTGCTAAGTCTATTACGAATTCGATTTCTCTGTCTGGCGGAAGACCAGGCAGATCGTCCGGAAACACATCTTGGAATTCATTAACTACGGATATATCCTTAATTTCTACTCCCTTTTTTCGAGTATCAACGATGTAAGCTAAATATCCTCCACATCCTTTCCTTAATAATTTCTTAGCCTGCATCATCGTAACGCAACACGATTGCTTAAGCGATGAGCTACCATAAAACACTACCTTAGACTTACTCGGAGTCTGAAGGTTCACACATTTGTTCTGACAGTCAATTATCGCAGCATGGTTATACAACCAATCCATTCCCAGTATTACGTCAAATTCTCCCAGTCTAATAGGAATCAAGTCTACGCTCAGTTCATGTTTACTAATATTTGCGCGATAATTTCGATAAACGTATTCTACAGGGATCACTTCCTTATTAGCAACTTCTATGATCAAAGGATTTTCTAATAGTTCTCGAGGTGTACTAAGTCTACTAGCAAATTCTTCAGATACAAAAGAACAGGTGGCACCCGAATCAAATAATACATAAGCATTTATATCATTGATTGGGATTATACTTGACACCACATCCTTCGCAGTCACTGCGTCTTGGACGGTCATGTTAAAGGTTCTGGCAGTTGGGCGGTTGGATTGTGCCGGTCCACCGATCATCAGCTTGTTACCTCCTTGCTGATTACTACCCCCGCCACTTCCCTTCTTTGGGCAGTCCTTAATTCGGTGCTCCGTCGAGCCACACGCAAAGCATCCTTGTATCTTTTTCGGTTTCAAACAGTTGGGCGAGATGTGCCCTTCCTGTCCGCAGTTGTAGCAAGTGCCACGTCCCTTCCAGCACTCGCCCTGGTGATTCTTCCCACACTTCGGGCATCCTTCAGCCCTCTTCTTGAAACCTCCATGAAAATTCCCTGATTGATTATTATTGTTGTTTTTGTTGTTGTTGTTGTTGTCCCACTTTCTCTTTCCCAAGTTGCTTCCTCCGCTACTGCTTCCTCCCGTACGATTCTCTCCTCTAGTATTCTTTCCTTTCTTTTCTTTGTTATACAGACTTAAGGCCTCACTGCCACCTTCCGCAATGATTGCCTTCTCCAGTAATGTTGCAAAGGAATCAATTTGAAGAACTGATACCTTATTGAACAGCCATGGCTTCAACCCTTGTTCAAAGCGTCTAGCCTTCCTCTCTTCATCACCAACTTGGTGCTCCGCAAATCGCGCTAGTTCGTTAAACCTAGCCGCGTATTGCGCCACCGTCATCTCACCTTGTTTTAACTCTAGGAATTTCACCTTCATCCTATTCTTCATAGTTTTCGGAAAGTAATTCTCGAAGAACAGTGTCTTAAACTTATCCCAAGCTATTATCCCTTCTCCAGCTCTTTGTTGATTAACCTCCCACCAGTAGTTCGCTTCTCCCCTCATCATGTACGTGGCAAACACCGTCTTCTGATCTTCGCCTACGCTAGCTATAGTGAAAGCTTTTTCGATCTCTTTGATCCACGTTTGTGCGACGATTGGGTCGGTAGTTCCCTCGAACTCCGGGGGTCCTACACTCTTAAAGTCTTTAAAAGTTGTTACTGGCACAGTTTGAGGGTTCGGGCGAACGGGTTCATTGTTCCTTCCCCTTAAGGCTTCTCCTAACAAGTCTACCAGTTTCTGGATCGGGTCTACTTGTTCTCTCTCATTGTTAACGGATTCTTCGGGTGCAGTCAATCTACGTCTGGGCGGCATTATCTGCATCACAATTTTTCACTTTATTATTATTCAAGTATATCACTTAAGTATTTCTTTTAATACTAAAAGAATAAATTTATAACACGTTTCTAAAATCAACTCCATTTATATTCATATGCCATTTCATTTCATTACATGATTTTCCTAGCATACTGCTATAAATGTTATCACATATATCCCCTAATATCACAAAAGACGGGGAATATACCAACCTACTACCATACTACCCCTCTAACAAAAGCTAACTCGGGGTTTACATCATCATCCCACATCTTACACAAAAGATCGGAATTACAACATAGTATATACAATACATAAAGACACAACTAGTACTACCACTAGACTGGCTAAGGAAATCTCATCCCATCATCCCGCGCTCCACTGCGCTCTTGTACTCCAACTGTGCTATATACGCGACCAGCTCTCGGCTCAAGGTATGTAGAGTCTGTCCCTGTTCTGCCGGGTAGTGGTACACACCATCAATCACCCTTTCAAAAGCTGAACGGAACACATACCCCATCTTGTTCATCTTTCTCTTCTTGCACCTGACCTCGTCCTCAAGGTCGTCAACTCTCTCATTGGATGCTTCCCACTTCTCCTCGAAATGTAACCTATCCATCACCTCCAACTCTAGCTGAGTACGGAGTGCCTCTTTCTCAGTTTTCTCACTCAGTTCCCTCTGCTCAACCTCTTCTAGCTTCTCTGCCAAATCTACATTCCTAGCCACTGACCTGTGAAATAGAGTCCCCATCTGGATCCCTGCCTCCCTACGGTAGGCAATCTCCACCTCTAACTCTTGCATAGCCAGCTTCCTCTGGTGGTCCTCGTCCCTCAGCTTCTGGAACTCAGACTCTCTCTCGTGGGCCTCTGCCTCCAGCTCCTGAACTCTACAGTCTAACTCTAGGATCCGCTCCTCGTATTCTCCTAACATCTGCTCCTCTATAGTAGCCTCATCAGAGTCCTCTACTGGCTCATCCTCCATCGGCTCCTCCTCTGGATCAGTCTCTATCTCAATCTCGATCTCATCCTCGTCATCAAACTCGGATGGTGCAACTGCCTGCACTGGCGTAGCCTCTAGAGGTGCCTCGTACACTACATGTATATCCCTGGGCTCCTCCTCGGCCACTCTACTAGGTACACCTGTGTCTGTCATCCTATAATCACAAACACAAGGCACGAAATAGCATCTCCATTAGAATGTTCAATAAAATATAAGTTCATTGTATAGAATGAAGTTACATTTCATAACAGACTAAGTCTCTCAAGGAAAACTCTACATGAGTTTTATCTCCTTCCTAACTTCTAAGTTCACCTAAGTTATAGTCTAAGGACACTCGTTCCTAAGGTTTATAACTACGGCTTTGATACCAACCTGTGACGCCCCCAAATTCCAGGACCGCCACTTGGTCTCTCGAATTCGGTTCATCACGTGCTCATGGTAATACATCACAATAATAATAATTAAATATCACACGATCACAGCGGAAAATCTATTCTAGAATAATTTACAATGATTTATTATAATTATTCCCCCAAGTCTCGCAACCTACAGTACTTAATAGATTACATAATAATATCAGTTAACGACTTATTACATAATCTAACTTAAGCTTAAACATAATCAAATCCAGTCTTACTACATCATCTTCATACAATATTAATATATTTAAAACATAACAGACATAAGCTAGTTGGTAGCTTTGCCCTTGCCCTTATCAACGCCCGAAGGTTCACCATGCTCTGCCTTAACTGAAATGTTTTAGGGAAAGCAAGAATGAGCACAAATTGCCCAGCAAGTAATATACAATAAGGGTGAGTAATAAGATTCTCAATTCTCGAAAGGGTATAACAAGATTTGATAGTTCAAGAATAACAAGAATATCAACAGTTCTCAATATCAGTCGCTAAGGACAGGATAATATCAATATGATTCAATAATAAGTCAATTCAAGATTTCAAATAATTGAATACTGAGTAGTCACTACGGACTATGAACTTCTACTAGAATTGACAGTGATAAACTGAAAATCCAACAAAAACAGATACAGCAGGTGATCAGCCTAAAGTACCCTTGTTATGCATAACAATCAACCATACTCAAGTGTGCACGTCGGTTCTCCGACAATTATATATTCCCTTCAAAGAAGGTTGTTCTTCTCAGTCAAATACAAGATCCCGCACCAATCAATTAGTTTGGGTTGCTTTTCAATAACATAAGTCCAGCCGAATCAAATGGCATAGACACTTTCACAATATTCAAGAACAATACTAAGTTCAACATGAATAATAGCTTTAATGAAATCAGAGTTCAAGTATGCTAATTCGATTCAACCGATTAAATAGGAAACTGGTTCGCAATACACAAGATAGGATACTTGCATAGTAAAAGAGTATAAGTTAGGAAACTTTCACAATTATAGATTTCCTTGCATAAAGTAAATGCGTCGGTTAGGATACTTGCACTTTAAAAGAGTGTAAGTAAGAGAACTTGCCTTTAGCGTAGTTTATCCACGAAAAGCAATTCAACACTTTCGAATTCCTATCGTAATACAGTTACGTATATATATGATATTCATTAGTCATATAATTTAACTTCACATTTTCTCTTTGAATATACGATCAACACATAAGCTAAGTTTTACCTAGCTACACAATTATATAGAATATAATTTCTATCCTTAACGTTCCTTCTTTAGAGTTTAAACGCATTCTCATATTATATAAGATCTCAACAATTTGCAAACATGCTTGCATATTATTAATATCACATAAGACCACAATCAATACTAAATATATTTCATTTTAGCAAGTTACGGCATCTCCTTAAGTTAACCGTCAAAATCGGGTTCAAGTAACATCATATAATATCACGTAGCATGTATTCATATTTAAAGGATACTTTCATGCTTGTATAACTTTTCCAAATCCAATCGTACATGGTATAGGTTCTTAAGTTAATACTTAAAGCCATTCAAGGACACGAACTCATATGGTCTAACATGGTCGCTTTTAAACACATAAGATATTCATATAACTTGTATTAGTCATGCTCATGAGTACTCGTATTGCATATATGTAGCTAGCATTGTTATTATCTTGAAAACATGCTTTGTTCATGCTAAACTTTAATCATGGCAACTAATCATGGTATATATATATGCATGACACATGAATGAGTCTAAGAGTACTATCACATGTGTCCATAAATGTCAAATTCTAATTCTCGTCATAACATACCAACGTTCATGTTCAAAGCTTATACTTTGTTAGTATAGTTCATTACTAAGGTCTATCATGTTCATTCTTCCTTATGAAACCTATATATGTAAGTTAACATGCTTTTCATGTATTTCAAGGCTATCTAAACATGCTCATAACATCAAAATGACTATATAGCATTTACATGATCATATCCACCTTCAAACTTCTATTCTTGTTAGGAATGAGCACTAGTTAGGTTCACATGTTCATATTTTATTACGGAACCAATATAGATAAGCTAACATGCACTTCATGTGTCTCTAGGTGGTACTAACGTGCTTGCAAGGTCAGTATGTAAACATGCTTCATATATGTTAACGTCGTTTATGAAACTTTAAATTCGTTTCCAAACTATATGTCGTTTGGTTAATCATGCATGCTAATATACTAAAACATGCTCACATTGCCTCATTAGGTTTATATATAAGTATTAATCATGCTTTCATGCTTGTTTAAACAAAAATCAAACAATTAGTTCATAACAGTTTTGTTGCAGAATACAAAAACTGAACACAGAGGCTGGCGCTGCGGCGCGGCACAGCAGCTCACTACTGGCGCTGCGGCGCGAGTGGCGCTGCGTACGGCGCTGCGGCGCGGGCTGCGGCGCGTGTGGCGCTACGACGTCGAGGCAGTTTTCTGCGGTTCAGACGGCAGCGAAAACCGACCCAAAACCTCCCATTTCATCGATTTCAACATACCCAGACGCTATTAGACTTGTTTAACTTACTAACACATACATATATGCTTATATAACAGTCAATAGCAATTATCAATTCCCAATTTCATGAACACCAACTAATTTCACGATATTTGATGTTTTTACAGAAATCTCAGAAATGGAAACACCAAAAATGAAATTGAAGAGCAATGAAGCATATATAGTAATTCTAATCACATATATAAGTCCTTTAAACAACTAATTATTATTCTCAATTCACAAAACCATAACTTCCAACTGAAATCAAGAATTCACGAATAGAAATTTTGACAGAAAATGACAATGAAGACACGAAGAGGATTTATACCTCTGTAAATGATTTAAGCTTGCTGCTATCTCAATAACACTGATATATATATATATATGCTCTCTAGTCTCACTTAGCCAAAATGCTCAGCAAAAGAACTGAAGAATGAGGAGAGCTTATTTATAGAGAATCCATTATTCAGTCCATAGCTTTGCTCATCATTTTGAACTAACGGAAGAGAGGATTGCATGGTGGTTATGGGAGAGTTGGTATTTAGTTGTTGAAAGCCATCATTAGAGCCACTCCTCATATAATTATTGCTAGCTAAGCTTGGGAGAAGAATGGGGAGAATAGGCCTTAGCCTTTTTGCCATACACGTGAAGGAGAAGGAGAGTGACTATTATATTGGGACAAGGCCATATGTCAGCATTCTATAATTTGTATATATACACAACATTTATGCCAAAATATGTTACATGTATATATACTATATAATTAGGCCACAATTATAGTTACAATGTAATTCTAATGATACTAACATGGATTCACATAATGTAATAAGTGTGAATTGTGCACATATAATTCATGTACATTTTTATCATACTGGTATAATTTAATCGGATGTTATCACATTACATTATCTCATGTATTATTAAATTGTTCACCATATATTCATGGTGTCTCACTTTATTAAAATTAATAGTTTACAATATGTTCATGATATATTATACAGTGTATTCCCACATGTTTATTGTCACATCAGTATTATCATGCATTCATAACATATAGTTACTATACATTTAATTCGCATGCTTGCACATATAATTTCTCATCTTATAAATTGAATATTAATTAATAATATACACATATCCTACATCAATCAATATAATCTTATTATATTAATAACTTACTTATTTGTTTTATTATTCATAATGTCAAATAAATAAATTATTTATCTTATCAATTAATTAACAATAATATTAATTAATCCATTCCTCATCGATTATTAATAACACCTAATTAATAATCATAGGATTCATTATCACATTAACAAGTATGAATCTCAGCACAATTATAAACAAGTGGTTTATTATTATTATATTTCTTGCAATAATAATAATCACATATTATTAATCAATCCTCATTAGTATTTTATAACAGTTAATTAATATTCTTCGATTAACAATTAATATAGATTAATTGTTCGCTTAAATTAATATAATCATTCTTATATTACGTCACTGTGCCACACAAGGCAATCAACGAGTTTATCACAAACTCCACCAATTTCTCAATTATTATAATTATTCAATTATATATAATTGAATTAATTCATCTCATAACACAAAATCATTTATATTCAAATAAATTCTCATTTCCATTAATATATTTATTTAATAATATATGGAAATTCTCGGGTATTACAAGGCAAGTCTTTCGGTTCCTATTTGATATATGAATTCAATAACTGTTAGTTGAATTATATTATGCTGTGATAATGTGAACTTATATATGAACTGTATATGAGATATAAATGAGATTGAAAGTTGATCTTTGATGATATACTTGTTATGTGAAAAGTAACATGCGTAGTAAATATAAACTGTTTATAAATGCATGAACTGAGTATGATGTTATATGCTATGTGATGCATGAGGACTGTTAGAATTGCTGAGCTGTCGAGCTCACTCTTGCAAATAGCCACTTTTGCAGGTTAAGGATTCACGGCAAAGATTTCGTGCTTCTTGATTGATAAAGATAGATAGTATCGCATTGAAGAATATTACTTAGATTATTGTCTGGACCATATTTAGATTCTAGATGATGTACTCGATAGTTGCTTACACTGTTTAATACTTGTTGTATTGTAAGAATGTATTAATTAATACATAGAGGATATCGAGTTGAGTTGTAAATGTTTATACGATAACTCCGATAAGAAGGAATCATATTATATAGTTGATTCAAGATTTGTAATCGGTATCAAAGTTATGAAATCAATAAAAAGATTTTATTCAAGGAGGATTGAAAAGTTTAAATTATTCCGCATTTTAGTAACATCGAATATGATGTAAAGACGAGATCTTAGATATGAATAGAATTTATATTCTAAATTGTAATAAGTAAAGATGTATTCTTTTAGTAATGATTAAAAGATGTAATAGTTTGACGATAGTAGTATCGTGACTGCATCGAATTCGAGGTTTCGAAGGAACGTGGATTTGGGGGCGTCACAGGTTGGTATCAAAGCTGTAGGTTATAAAGCTTAGGTAAATGTACCTTAGACTATAACCTGAGAGAGTGAAAGATAAGATTAAAATATATACGTGAAGATTCAAAGAAGAATCTCGAAGTATCTAGAGAATGAGAAACAGGAGTTTCCTAACTCCGGTAATGAAAATGTTAAGATGATGTCTATAAGATGTATATGACAAAGATAATGAGAATGAACTCAGATGGAGTTTGGTTGATAATAGGGAAAGAACCCTAAGGTATAGTGATGATCACGACGTGATCAGATTGAACTGTGAAATGATAGATAGTCTGTAATGACTAAGTATGTATAGCTTGATGCTATAAGAGAATGTACTATGATAAAGTACGAGATGAACTCATGAGGAGTTGTATGTGGTGAAACGTAGAAAGCTCGTAATGAGCAAGTGATAGAGTAAGATATAGTTAAGTGTTGGACTACCATTGAGGACTCATGTAACGGCTTAGTTGTACAAACTTTTGTATGGGCAGAAGTTTTGTGCTTGCACTGAGTGCGTCACATTGATAATCGTTGGAATGTTAGTGTCGCGGTATCATTATACATATGGCGGAAAGGTGATTCTTTTCTCATATTTATTTTGATAGATAGAGATTTCTAAGATATAATTAGATAATATTAAGTTTAGGTGCGAGTTCTTAAGACTCATGCCTATGACAAGTTCGTGAGTCATAATCGTATGATGGGACCCCTCAGCGAATGGACGATTTTGGTCTGACTAGGATAAGTTCCTCAACCCATATGATTATGGTAAGTTCCTGAGCTTCCATGGTGTGGTAAGTTGGTGAACTGTACTGAGAATAGATATATTATATAAGAGTTTTGGAATAGTAAGCATTGATGGTGGTAAGAGATTGAAGCGATGGAGAAATTGGATTTTCCTAAATCCTCTACCTACGCTAGATTTTCAATAATTATTGACTTCGTGCTAGTGTTTGCACTTCGGTTTTCTTGAGAAAACATTGGGTCAGGTAACTGAACTAATGAATTTTAAAAACAACACCGTTATTCGTATGTCTACGCTATTTGTTTCGGCTAAGACAAAAATAATTTGAAAATCTTTCAAAATGTATTTTGACCATATGCATCATTTGATATGATGTAGAATGGTAAACGATGGAGTCATCAATGCAATCGAACCTAGTGTAGGTTGTGATCGAAAGATCGTCAGCCCAATATGGTATGTTGTAATATGACAAAGTCATAAAATGGCGGAATCCTCAACGTACTACTAATCTAGTATGGTATCATGACGTCATAAAAGAATTTTTGGTTTTCTTGTAAATTATAAAGAAGGTCAATTAAGTTGGCTAAATTATTTTGATTGATGTCCGAATTGTTGATGAGAGTCTAAGCTATTTGATTCGGCTAGGCGACTGTTGGAAAGGGATTATAGAATTCAAGTATTCTTGTGTATGTATGCCAAACCAGATTGCTCTGGTGCGGATTTTGACGTTGAAAAGCTGAGGTGAACAACCCTATAAAGGGGACATGTTTTCGGGGACAATGGTTCCGAACGTAACGCATATAGTCGTTACAAAACACTACGTTGCGGCCCAACATAGTGGTACAATAGGCTGGCCACCTAGAGTACGCGTGGAGGGTGTTTTCAGTCTTTGTGATTGATAAACACTCTGGTTTGCGGTGTGAAGAATTGTGTTGAAGCATTAGTAAACCTGGAGAAAAGTTCACGGTCTTGTGACCCCTCAGCATAAATTGGAATCTGAGTTATTCATACTACTTCCCGATTATTGAAAAATCGTGGAAGATTCTTATTCTTCTAAAGGATGAATGTAGTAAGTAGAATGTTCCTTAGAAAGGAGAAAGTGGTAGAATGAGATTGAGAAAGTTATAGTAATAAAACTTCTGAAAAGAGAATGAATAAAATTATTCAAGAGAATATGTAATATTCGGAATAGCACCGAGTAGAGGAAGTTTCTGTGATTCCGAGGACAGAATCCTTATAAGGGGGAGAGGATGTAAGAACCCGAATTTTCAGATATTATTAAATAAGGATTTAATAAATAAAATTCTTAAACTGTGAGATGGGTTCGAATAATAATGTATATATGTGATATGAGGTATGTGGTATTATATTACATAGGGTAATATGGACTATGTAATATGTGTTTTTGTGATTTATAAATATATTATTAATATATATTTGTTACTTATCGTAGAGACGATCCAGTTGAGATAAAGGAGGTGGATAAATTCCTATCGATATTAAATAATTTATAGAATTATTTTATAGTAAGTTGGTGACATTAAATATCCTTAATGTATAAATCACCATATTCTTGTGTATGTGTATTAATAACTAGTATGTTTATAATATAAGTTATTAATAGCACTTAAGCTATCTGTGAATAGGTTTGGATAGTGAAGCATGAGTTAGTTAAGGGAATTAACTAATAAGAATAAATATTAGTTAATATAAGTTGTGAGTTATATTATGGAATAATATAATGTCAGTATTGAATCTTAATTAACTATGATGATATAGTACAATGTTTAATTTACTTAAGTAAATGAGTGAATTAATATGTGTGTTGAATATGTAATTATAGTTGATACTTTTTATATATATTACTTAGAGTGGTAATATGAGAGAAAGTCTAATGTGCGAATAACGTTAAATATATATACGTTATTAAAGGGAAATGGAAATCATTATATGATTAAATGAATATTTGAAGAAATTGTTTTGGGAACAATTTATAGAAAAGAAAGAGAAATAGTTATTATATATTTCTAATAAAGGATATTAAAATAATTTCTAATATTGAATTATTTTAATAAAAGGAGGAAATGTTATTTTTGAATAATAATATTACCTTATATGTTTTTGTATGAGGTGTGTTTGGTTAATATAGTAAATATATTAAAACGTATTTGCTATATGTAATTAAATTGATGGAAACGATTTATTATAATAGAAAATAAACTTATTATCTATTTTCTATATATAATATATGTACATGTGTCGTACATATAGTTATTTGATATTATATTAAAAATAATATCATGAGACAATAAGTAAATTATTTTCTAATAACGAATGTGCTTATTTGGAGAAAACATAATATTTTATGATATGGCTAAATACATAATTTTAAATGTATTTTCAAGGGAGTTTAATTAATGAAAGGAAACTAAGTTATTTTAATATATTAAATAACTTAAGTTATTATTTGATCATGAATATTATTATTGGAATAATTAATAGAGTATATATTAATTATTATAAGCGTAAAGGTTATACTTATTATAAGTATAATTAATTGAAGTAGTTTAGCATTTTAATAGCTTGAGTTACTATATTTTCGTAAAGGTTATATATAATATTTGAATATTCGATTTGTAAAATATTTATATGTGGACCTTGGATTTAATAGTTCTAATTTAATTGAACAGGTTATAAGTAGTAATGTGGTGAGAAATGAGTAAGTGATGAGAATAATGATAAGCTTAAGATTGAGCTTGTGAGAGATGCCTTGTGTGGCACAAGAATAGATTCAGTAATGAATTGACTAATTTAATGATGGAGGAATTATTAATTAAACAATTAATCTAAATTAATTGTTAATTGTTATTATGATAGTATGTTAAATTATTATGGCTAGTGATAGTATAATAATAAGGACATTGATTATAAGTATAATCGGATTTGTGATGAGATAAATTGTCTTCTAATATTAATTATTGTTATGAACAATATACTATTATCAAGTAATTATTTGATAATATGATGATTAATGAGTAAATGATTTATAAATATAAAAAGATTTATATTTATTTAACGTGATAATAAATCATATAAAGTGTTAATCAATTAGCGTGGGAATTATAATTCCATGGATTAATGAGAAATAGATTAATTAATATTATTATTAATTAATTGATAAGATAAGTAATTTATTAATTTCTATGTGCAACCATGTGATATTAAAGTATAACGTATGATAGTTAACTATATGATATGCGAAGTATAAAGTGCAATGCGACTATGCTATATATGAATATAAACTATATAGTAAAGTTTATTGAGTTGTAAGAGAAACATGTAATGTGGGTGTGACAATGAGTATACAATAAAATAATATATCATAAATATATGGTAAACAATTATTGAATTTAATAATAAAGGAGACAATACACTGTGATGATACCCGATAGAATTATATTCGGTGTTAATAAGATGTACATGGATTATATATTGAATATATGTATCCCTACTTGCTACATTGTAATATTAGTTATATATTGAAAGTACATTGTGACTCAAATTATAACCTAAGTATATGTTATGTGTATAATAATTTAAGTGTTGTGTGTTGCTAGAATGCTGAGTATGTGCATTGTCCCATAATGAGAGGCACATTTCCCTCTCACGTGATTAACTCAATTGCTAGTCTACCCCCTATGGCTCTCAACCTCAGCATTCCATAGCAAATGATGAGCAAGGGTGAGGAATTCATGATGAGTTCCAACAACTCTCACCAACTAATTGCTAACCTCCATATAATTCTACAATCTATTGGTTTGATTTGGGAGATTTTGCATTTGTCTGGGTATTGATTTGGTTATAAATATGAAGCTCTCCTTCTTCATGTTTTCATTGCTGAGATTTTTGCTTAAGTGATATTGAGAGCATATTAAAGTAAGAATGCATTAGTAATATAGCAACATTTTGAGTTGAAGATTTCAGCAAGCTTGATACACATTTGCAGAGGTATAACACCTCATGTTCTTCAATTCATGTTTTCTGCAATTTCTAAGATTTCTAATTCTTGAATTTATTCATGATAATGTGATCAAGAATTGTTTGTTAGTTGATATGTGGGCTGATATATATGTTAGTATGGCTAGTAGCTTGTCTGGAATGAATTTCGTAGGAAATTTCTGAGATGGGTCTGTAGAATTGCCAAGCAGAAGGCTGCTCTGTTTCTGGCCGACCAACTGCGCAGCTGCGCCAGTTTTGTACTGGCCAGCAGCGCAGCTGCGCCGGTACCAGACTTGAGTTGGGCAAGGCCCTGCGCAGCTGCGCCAGTTTTGAACTGGGGCTCTGCGCAGCTGCACCGGGACCAGTTTCTGGGTTTTGTTTTCTGTTGCAGGTTCTGTTATATGCTAGCATAAGTTATATAATTAGAACAAGCATGTGGACATAGATAACATACATATATGATTACCTTGATATGAAATGAGCATGTGTAACGGTATTAGTACACACGATTGAAGAAAAACTTATAGTTTTGAAATGAAACTTATAGTTTCGATTGTGAACTTGGACACATATGTAATATGTATATAATCTGATATTTTAAACATGATAGTATGGTTTATATTGACATGAAATACATAATTTAAGTGTTAATCGTACACTAGCTTACATGAGTGAAGGATTCAAGAGGTTTTCAAGAAAAACTTAAAGACTTTTTGAAATAAACTTGACCAAGACTTACGTCTTTTAGATTCTGACCATGTGAGAACATTTATGTGGTTTAGATATGTGTTTCGAGTGCACATGAGTTATATGTTGAGATGCCTTGCATGTACTAAGATTAGTGTACTTTTCAAAGAAAGATTTGAATGTGAAAACTAATATCATAAAGTACTAAGTGAACTTACGTTATGAACATGCAAGCATGTATATTAGGATTTCATTGTGCCTATAGACATGTTGACATAAGCATCATGCGATGAAACATGGATTTCACCTATGCACGCATATTCATAGAAAATGAATTTCTAAAGCATAAACTATGTGATTAACATATACATGTGTGATATACGCACGAGCATGCATATTTAGTATTGTTTAGCCTCGTGGTGTGTTGATATGACTTTAGTAATGGACCATTAGTAACGTGGGCTTGATTTATTTAAAGTTTATCGGCATATGGCCTTAATTGGATTAGGATGAGCATGCTAGGTTCGAACTTGAAATTATAACCATAGAGCATGCGTATTGATTAATATCAGTAACTTGAATGATATTGATTGAACTCGGGTGGTCCAGCAGAATGAAATTTCATTTCTGGTTTGACCAGTGAGTGGCGCAGCTGCGCCACTCTTAAGGCCAATACATGCGCAGCTGCGCCATCCTGTTTTCAGGATTTGTGCAGTCTGTTTGTTCTTGATTTTGTAGTAGACTTGTATTATTACTTAAACTGCAAATCATGGTCTGACCCCTACTGGTTTATGACTATATGATAAACATAATAACCTTGCATGCCTAGTTTAAATTATGACAAGGAATTTTGAAAGGTGAAACTTAGAAAAGTTTGAATGTAATGGTTTCGATAAGATTTGAGAAACGTAAGAGCAATATGGATTATAGATTTATGAGTTTGCAATATGTGTCGAACACTTAAATAGTTAAGTGGTTAATATTGATATTGAGTATGGTTAAGATATCACTATACGTACCTAACGATACTAAGCGTATGATAAGAAAGTGAAACAAGGTTCTAAGAAACAAGTTAGACAACAATGTAACCTTTGTTATTACATTGAGAATGTGTGGATGCATATAACTGATGAGTGTGATCTCTATGGTTAATATAACTGTGTAGGATTACACAAAGTGCAGAGATTCTTAAGCAGTTAAGTCGTAGTTGTTAAACTACGAATTAGGCAAGTCTTTCGGTTCCTATTTGATATATGAATTCAATAACTGTTAGTTGAATTATATTATGCTGTGATAATGTGAACTTATATATGAACTGTATATGAGATATAAATGAGATTGAAAGTTGATCTTTGATGATATACTTGTTATGTGAAAAGTAACATGCGTAGTAAATATAAACTGTTTATAAATGCATGAACTGAGTATGATGTTATATGCTATGTGATGCATGAGGACTGTTAGAATTGCTGAGCTGTCGAGCTCACTCTTGCAAATAACCACTTTTGCAGGTTAAGGATTCACGGTAAAGATTTCGTGCTTCTTGATTGATAAAGATAGATAGTATCGCATTGAAGAATATTACTTAGATTATTGTCTGGATCATATTTAGATTCTAGATGATGTACTCGATAGTTGCTTACACTGTTTAATACTTGTTGTATTGTAAGAATGTATTAATTAATACATAGAGGATATCGAGTTGAGTTGTAAATGTTTATACGATAACTCAGATAAGAAGGAATCATATTATATAGTTGATTCAAGATTTGTAATCGGTATCAAAGTTATGAAATCAATAAAAAGATTTTATTCAAGGAGGACTGAAAAGTTTAAATTATTCCGCATTTTAGTAACATCGAATATGATGTAAAGACGAGATCTTAGATATGAATAGAATTTATATTCTAAATTGTAATAAGTAAAGATGTATTCTTTTAGTAATGATTAAAAGATGTAATAGTTTGACGATAGTAGTATCGTGACTGCACCGAATTCGAGGTTTCGAAGGAACGTGGATTTGGGGGCGTCACACCATCCCTGATCTCTTGCTCTTGTGTATCAACCCGTCTCAGCAACTCTACCGCTGACCTAAAAATACCCTCCTGACTCTAGATAATCTCTCAGCCCATCCGCAAAAGATCGGATTTCATCCCTATCAGCTATAGCCTCATCCCGAGTAGTAAAGGACATATCTCTGTCAACAATGGATGCATCCCTACCTGCCACAGCGGAACATCAAGGCCCGAGCTTGATCTCTCTCAAAAGTCAAGAGATGCACTTGACGATCCAGCACATCCCTAGAAGTCGGAATAGAACTCGGAGCTGTGCTGACTAGAACCACTGTCAAACCTGGAAACAAATCCTCCTCAGTGGGTGATATGGGGTCCTTCATCAGGTCCTTATCATTCGACCAATCCCACATCCCAATATAATCTACAGCAACTGGAATCAAATACGACTCTAGCCAAGCTAAATACTTTGTTAATCGGCCCGGATGGCTTTCTCTAAACTCTGCAGTCCACTGTTAGAACCAAAGCCCATAGACTCTAATCAACTCTGCCTCAGTAGCTAGGCAAATAGGAAAGTGATAATCCTTAGCACCCTCGAAAGTATAAACCTCCTAATTCTAATCGAACTGACCCATCACTACCAAAGGACTGATATGTGGTCACATCCCTCAAACCAACCAAGGAAGGTAGTCCAGGTCAGCCGCATGAGTGACAAAGCTTAGAAAGGAGCAATAGCTAGAGTACATAATGATCTCAAATGTCTACTCCACGGCCTCCAAAAAGGCGATCCAAGACGTCACATCCACACATGAAGATGGACAAAAAGAGTAGGTCAAAGACATACCATGGCAAAAATAGAATCTATGACGACGGAGCCTACCAATAGGTCTCAAGTGAGTTATGCACCAGATGTACAGAAGGACGGAGCTATCACGAAACTCCTAATCCCTAACGGTTTGGCAGAAGGATGCCGATATGATAGTCTCCGCGAGGATAATGGGAAGGATGGTAAAGTCATCTCTAAGAGCCTTGATGACCATCGACATCCTTACGTCCAGATGATCGGCGTAGAAAGGCATATACAAGTAAGATAAGATGCATATGATCAGGCCATCTACCCGTGCAGTCTGCCATCTCTCCTCGGAAGTGGCAAAATCTGCCCGATGGACAAGGAAGATGTCAGCAGAGGCGAAATGGTGTATCATGAAGTTAATCGAGATAATGTGGCTACCACCAACCTCGTCTAAGACGACCGCCCTCCTCAAACCAGTGACAGGCACAAACTGGTGGCGCATATGCCCCACTGCCACTCTAAGCGCAGCGCCCCTCCATAGATAAACCAGAAAAGCAACCATACTCCTCCAAAGTGGGAGTCAACTTACCATAGCAAAACCTGAAGACATGTCGCTTTGGGATGCAATGAGTGAGCATGTCGTCGATAAATCCCTCTAGAACCTTGAAGGATAACAAAGATAGGGAATGGCCTAGCATGCGACCGACTACAATGCGATCAGAATCAGAGAGACTGTCATGCCAAGACCTCAAACTAGTGGCTATCTGACTAGGCAGAAGGTGATCTAAGAGAACAACGGACGAGGAGGCCATCTGTAAAAATTGTGTCAAAAAGACCATATAGGGGTCAATCTCTATCCAAACATTTATATATATATATATATATATATAAAGCATGCATCTTAATAAGCGATAATACATCATATGAAATGAACAAACGGGAAAGACAACAATATATATATATATATATCAAAATAAAATACATCAGTTTTATATATACATCAATGTCATACCTATGATACATGTGAAAGCTAAAAATAAAAAGTATAGGATAATGGGGCACATACGCCCAATGTCTAACAAAGGCCTATAAAAGAATATCCATATCATCCAGGAAGGTGTTGGAATTGTCAAACTGATCAACCTGAGCTAGATCATCCTGAGTAGGCATACCCTGCATATCTGGGTGGTGATGCACATCCTGCATATCCTTAAGATGAGGCATCTCTTACATACCAAAGTGATAATCAGAGGGACCCTCCCCATCCATAAAGCCACCAGTACCTGATGGTTCGGCCTCATGCCCCTGGGAATCAAAAGTACAAGCTAATGAAGGATCCCTACCCAAATGGCGATAGTACATCGACAACCTCTCCACTTAATAAGTCAAAGCTGCGATCTAGGACTGATGAGAAGGCTCCTGAAAGCAAGCGATCCACTCGGTCATTACAATGAACCCTGGAACCATTTCTCCATAGAACTGGGAAGCCCTGGTCTGAGCTCCAATAGAGCGAGGATGCCACCAAGCAGAGAAGTCATTCGAGGTAATGGGGTCGTCTGATAGGTTAAACCCCTCATACCCAGCTATAGGAATCTCTGAAATAGGCAAAGCCAAATGCCAAAATCTTTGGGGCGGAGGTAAGAATGGAAGACGAATCTCCCCTGTGATACATCGGAAGGCATGCTCTCTAAGGTAGAGCTCCCAGCCTCCATCGAACAGGAAAAGAATCCGACGAGTAGACAGATAATACTTAGGTCTTGTCGGGAGACCATCCTCAAATCTCTCAGTCAGGTGCTCTACAGTATAGGGGACCCACACTATGTCAGATGTTGATACCAAAACTCTAGCTGGAGGCGGGCATGGGTGAAATCCACCGAAACAAAAATCTCTAATAATGTAAACTGATGCCATCTACGACCCCGAGGGTAGGTATCCAAGCCCATAATAGTGAGAGGTCGGAGGCAAGAAAGCCTCTCGTAAGACTAGAATTGTCAATTCAAAGAACCTGACATTAGTTATGAAAAGGAAAATTAAGATTTAAAGAATCATAAATCGGTTAAGAGGACTCACCAAAAAGAATAGGTAGAAGCCAAGCCAAGCATCGGTCACTCCCTCCGAGCGCAGTCGCATCCCATGAAGGAAGATAGTGAATGTGAAAGATCCCCAGTCGTAGTCCCCAATGCGATCTACATCCCGAACAGCCCCTACTAAGATAAAGAGAACACTGGAGGAGTTGTTCGCAATGAAACAACCCCTCATGATGGTCAGGAATAGACGCCACAAGATGCGATCCCTCTCCACCAAGTCATCGGGTAATGGCTCCTGCAGAGTACCCTGAGCCGCGTCCACACTCAAAGAGCCTAACCAGATACTACGAGCCTTGAAGGCTCGCTCTCGAAGAGAAAAACTTAGAAGGGTGCGAACAATGGTAGCTGTAATATTTACCTCCAAAGGTACACGGTCCCTAGCAAACTGCAAACTAGTAATGTACCACTAATCCATAGGCATCATCATAACATCACAATCCAGCAGATGAAGGGACTAACTCTGATGAAACCATTTCTTGGACAGAGCTCGGAGATAGCTCCATGGGCAATGGAGTGAGGAAATGGTGAAGAAGCCCTAAAAACCCCAAGAATCCACCCGAGCCTGATACTCTGGGTGAAGCGACTGGTACAAAGAGAATATGCTAAACCTATTACCCCTGGGCTAGGTAAACTCCGGGACCTGCACGACATCAAGGTTAAAAACCAATTGTTGGCAAGAATGGAGAAGTAAAGCAAATCCATATGGAAAACTTTAGTACCTCGTTCGCCTACAAGTAAGCAGATGGATGACGGCTCAAACCAGTGCCCAAAAAATCAAGAACAGATACCTGGATACCATGAAGAAATCTGGGAACAACAGTAGGACGAACCTCAGGCTCAAGGACATCAGCCCCCTCATCCATGTCACCCCTATCCTCATTAAGAGGAGAGTGTACTAACTCCATCAATCAACGAATCTGTCAAGTAATCCGTAGAATAGGAATATTCAAAACGGGCCTCCAAAGGCGAACCCCAGATGAAGCCCTAAAAAAACCATAACTTCTAGGTCTATCTGACTCCATGCCTGGGCAACGAGTTAATGGGAATCAGAATAAGAAAAGGTGAGTCTTTATCTTCATTTTATTTTAATATGCAATTACGATAACCTAGAGACAGTAGACTCCTAAAAATTTAACTTTGGTCATAGCATCATGCATGTCCTACACGTGTCTTAAATAGATGCGTACATCATTTTGACATAAATATCCTAGCATAGCTAAGCATGCATATAGGATCCTGTCATTTAACTCATGAATTTTTTTGCCAGAGTTTCCTCTATAATATGGACTATCCACATGCACGTAAGCACGCATTAAACCACCCTATGAGGGTATATCATCACAGCCAAGCAATTAAAGAGCAATTTAAATATTTTTTCTAATACATTGTTAGAATACATGTCTAGATTAACTATTAAAGAGAAATATACTTCATTCATACGATCCATATGATGATACGTAATCATCCATTGCATTATAATATGTCTATCAAGCTATATATGCATACATGTTTAATATATTGCGTTTAATGAAGAAAGTAGGGTAAATCACCGGTTAAAACGCAAAATAGTTGGATGTATACGTTATATATAGTGCGTAGAACGAACGTACGGTGGTGGAATACCCAAAATCAAGGCCAATTTGAGTAGATCTAAGAAGAAGGGTCGAATTCTAAAGAGAGAATGAAAGAAAACTCGAATCGAGTGAGCGAATATGAGCCTGCCCGGGGGTATAAGGCAAAACACGACTAGCCTCAGGCACACCTGCTCCATCACCTGCGGCTGCCCAAGGTGGGGCCCCGCGGCTCCATGTTTGGTAAAATGCAGTCCAAAACGCATTCTTATGGGTCCAAAACGAAGTAGTTACTAAGAAAGGTACCCTTCCGGGTCATTTTTAAGCCTCAAAAACCCTGAAAAAACCTCCAAAAGGGGAGAAAACAAGGGAAAGCCAGAAACCCGCTGAAGAACGACGAGAAACCAGGAATATTTCAGAATCACTTTATCCATAATCCATCTTTGAATTTGTTGGCAACAACCTAATGAAGACATCAGCTTAACCCCAGTGTACAATCCGTTGGCAACAACCAAATGAAAACCTAGGCAGTACTCGATGGTGTCGATGCAATTTGATAATGAGTTAATATATGACTGGCGATGCGAGTTGACTATGAGTCAGTATGCGATTTGCAATGCGATTTGCCAATGAGTCAATACACGATTAGCGATGCGATTTGACAATGAGTTAGTATGCGATGTGCGGTACGATTTGATAACAATGCAAAATGCAATTTGCGAAGGTATCGGCTCAACACCGATGTAGAATCCACTGGAATTAACCCCAGTGAAGGTATCTGCTCAATCCCGATGTAGAATCCACTAGCATTAACCCCAGTGAAGGTATCAACTCGACCCCGATGTAGAATCTACTGGCATTAACCCCAATGAAGGTATAGGCTCAACCCCAATGTAGAATCCCCTGACATTAACCCCAATGTAGGAATTGACTCAACCCCGATGTAGAATCCACAAGCATTAACCCCAGTGAAGGTATCAGCTCAACCCCGATGTAGAATCCACTTGAATTAACTCCGTTGAAGGTATCAGCTCAACCCCGATATAGAATCCACTAGCATTTACCCTAATGAAGGTATCAGCTCAACCCTGATGTAGAATCCACTGTTATTTACCTTAGTGAAGGTATCGACTCAACCCTGATGTAGAATCCACTGGCATTAACCCCAGTGAAGGTATCGGCTCAACCCCGATGTAGAATCCACTGACATTAACCCCAGTGAAGGTATCGGCTCAACCTCGATGTAGAATCCACTGGCATTTACCCCAGTAAAGGTATCGACTCAGCCCCGATGTAGAATCCACTGACATTTACCCCAGTGAAGGTATCGGCTCAACCCTGATATAGAATCTACTGGCATTAACCCTAGTGAAGGTATCAGCTCAACCCCAATGTAGAATCTACTAGTATTTACCCCAATAAGAGTATCGGCTCAACCCCGATGTTGAATCCACTGGCATTAACCCCAGTGAAGGTATCAACTCAACCCCGATGTTGAATTCCTTGGATATAACCCGATGAAGGTGTCGGCAGTGCTCGACAACATTCTCACAATCCTTATCTTCCCCAGCAGGTAGGAATAACCCTTCTTAAATCTGAATCACACATTTCATTGCATACTTTACATATGATATTGTATCATTAGATATACCTTGTCATGTATCTTTATGTCTAGTAATATTTGTCGTGTTCATTCCATTGCATTGCATTAACATGACAAAGAGGGGCATCTGTAGACACTCAAAATTTTGCTTTCATTGGACTAACCTTTCAGGAGGTTAAAAGCGTAATTTTACTTTAGAGATAACCCCGAGGTAGGGCAAAAGCATCTTTTCACCCTGGAGACAACTCCGTTGAGAAATAAAAGTGCCAATGACGCCTAGACACGACGCGGAGCGAACGAGGACCGCAAAGTTGAGAAAGTGGCACTAAGAAGTCACCACAGTAATTATTGAACTGTGTGCTATCAAGACGAGCCGATTGACGACCATCGAGAATCAGAAGATACCTTTTAGCTTACTGCATCATCTTCCCAGACACTTACTTCGTCAGACATGACCTTATTTGGTAGCCTTCCGCAAGGACTTTTTAGGATTTTTGGGTACGAAACTCAACTTTCACCAAATTGAGACCTAAGGCACAAACTTCGAGGCAACCAAACCCTTGGGACCCAGCCTCAGATGCACCTGCTCCAGCAGCAGGTGCACCTGCTCCAGCAGCAGGTACACCTGCGGCTGCCCCTGGAAGCTTATATCAGCAGCCAGCAGCTTATTAAGAAAAAAAGTAGAAGTTAGAGAGAGAAAGAGATTTTAGAGAGAGAAACCCTCGGGTTTGGCTTTTCTTCACCACATTTGAGTGATTTAATCTTTGATCTAGTATACTTTGAGTGTCTAGAGCAATATATAGTGATCCCGAGCCATAAGAAGCTTGTTCACGCGTCCCCTAAGGTGAAAAACGGTCATTTTAGGCACTTTCCTTGTAAATCTTTTCTTTAATATACTAGATTTATGTTATATATTACTTGAATCTAGTTAAACTTGTTGTTTTTTACTTATATTGCGTAGTAGTTGGTAGATCTTGAGTTTTTACTGGTTATATTGTGCATATATTATTGTAAATCAAGTCTGGAGACTAGATTTACCTAGATTTAAGTCGGATCTAGCCTTTTTGAGTGGTTATTAAGCATAAAACTTTAACCCGTATGCTTGATCGATTTAGATCCAAGGTAGATCTACGTGTTTTACTACTTTAAGTCAGTCTCGGTCACTCCGTAGAGCCTTAGATCTCTATCTAGCGGTGAGGGGGTCCTAATGTCTAGTGATTGGTATTTTAACCGATAAAATCATCCATTATCGAGTTTAGGAAATGTTTTACAGACATATTTAAGTATAATAATGTGAGCCTAGGAATCCTAGTGTCAAGATCCAATGATCGGATTTTGACTTGATTTCCACGATAGACGTTTCCTTTTCAATGTAATGTTTAGATAATGCAAAATCATTGTATATGTAATGTTTGGATCTTGAAAACGAATTCGAGGAGTTAGTCCTGAGAGTTCGGATTCAAGATCCCGTGACAGTGAAAATTATATTTGTGGGTGTTTGGGTTCATTGAGATGACTTTCATGCCCGATGATGATCCGACCCTTTTTGGCGCTTTCTAGCATGTAATTTCACAAAAAAATGATTTCCAAATCAAAATAGCAAAGAGCTTTCATAATAATAATAAAGTGATTCGGGGATAGACATTTAGATAATAAATGGAAGTATCAAAGGACCTCGATTCCTATTTGACGAAGGATTTGAAAACTTTGTTTCCAAAATATCATTGATATATATTGCATTCTAAAAATGAGCGTTTATATAAATCAAATCCTTTGTGCATAAGGTTAAAGAGGTATAACACTACTTTCGGAATAATTTTATTGACTTAAGAATTAATAATGGAAGTATCAAAGGTCCTCGATTACTATTCGGGGGAGAAGTATTTAAAACCTTGTGTTTTTCCCAAAATATCACATGAAATGTATATTTTGTCTAAAAATGAACTTTTTGCTAAATCAAACCCTTCGTACATAGGTGCAAAAGAGGAACAACATTACTTCCAAATAACTCACAATGAGGCTTAGAATAAACTTTCAAAATAAAACACATATACTCACACACACACACACACACACACACACACACTTTATGCATAGAAAATAAATAAGATGCAGTAATCGTGTTTTCACGGAAGTCGGGGGGTGCCTAACACCTTCCCCTCGCTTAAGCTAGCCCCCGAATTCTAAGAATCTAGATTTCATACCAATACTACGGAGTCACATATCGGACCATATTGCAAAAACCTTCAAAATTCGGATGAGTTGGTACATCCATTTAAATCATACCAGCTGGCGGCACTGTCTCATTCGGTCCAATCATCAAAGTTAATCAATAAAATCAAACTTTGTAAAATAAGTCGACTAATGTCGGTCTTTTCCTAAATCTCACCCTTCAGATGATTTAATTAACATAGAAAAATAAAATGGGTAAAAAATAATAGGAAAAGCGAAAAAAAGAAGACAGTTAATCTTCAAACAAACGCGAAATATATATGAAGACTTTAAGTTTTTTCCCGGCATCGATAAGCAGCTAGAAGAATTATGGAAGCAGATGAGTTCATGAGGGCTAGCTTATATTATGGATGGTTTCCTCATTTATACGAGCACCGCTAGTTACCATTATGTTCGCTTGATTAGTTCTTCTTGAGTTCAATTGTATAATTGGACTTCTATATATGTTCTTATAGGTTTGTAGGAAATTTTCTTAAAGGATAGATTGTTGGTGTGATTGGGGTTGGACGTATCGGATCTTCTTATGCTAGAATGATGGTAATGCATTCATATTCAGCTTATATTCTCGTTCCTGACATGTTTCCCCTGATCCTCCTAAACTGGTAAAAGGGGTAAAAGAACTGTTTAAATGACACATTTCTTGTGAGAAATCTATCATACTTCCAGCTTTCTAAAACTTTTTTTGTAAGCCATATGGCTATTATACTCCAGAGAAATTTCATGCCTATTGTTCCATTACAATCACTGTTAGATTATTTCCTTAATTTCTCAAATATCAATCTCTTTTTTCTTATGAGTTAATTTCAGGAGAGTTGGATGAGTACATTGTTTAGCTGATAGAATTAATATGTTGTTCATATTTGGCAGATTTAAGGGTTCAAAATGAACCTAATTTACTATAACCTGTACCAAGCGACACATCTAGAAAAGTTTGTTATAGGCATGTCAAAGTCAATCAATCTTTTTTCTACAGTAAGCTTTTGATCAGCTCTGCGAATAATTATGGTTTGTTGGTCGATTTAACGATCATTAAAACACACGCAAGTATACACGGTCAAACAAGTAATACAATGATAAGAGAGTCGTCGAACCCACAGGGAATTGATTCTAATATAAACTAAGCACTAACTATGTATCAAATTAATCTTATTTAAACAAATGATAATTTGGATTTTTGTTAATTAAAGATAAATGACATAACAAGCAAAATAATGAAGAACTAATATTAACAAGTCTAAGATTATAATTTCCGCCAACACTTCATTTAAATCTCTTAACTCACTCTTTTAAGATTAATTAATCACATGAATTAACATCCGAGAAATCACAATTACATAAGAGCCTCTCTCAATGGTCAATTATGAATCTCCCTAATACGGCATGTAGGTATATCTCTATCCCACACACTATCAAGCAACCAATCTCAAGAACAATTAACAAGAAACACGTCACTATGTTCATAAGTATATTTCTATTCTATGAACACATCTCGTTAACCACTCCGAAGATTACCAACTCTCGCAAAGGAAGTCATTAAGATTAGATTCTTTATTAGTTGTATATGATATTTAGATATATCTCTATTCCAAACACTAGCAAGTTACCTATTCTCTTAGACAAACACTAGGACACACGTCACTAAATCTTATTATCCACTCTCAAGAATCTTTAACTTTGGCATGATATCATAATTAGGTCTCAACCTATACTCCGTTGCCCAAGTTCATATAGGTTCCCAAGGTAATTACTAGCTAGGTAATTAATCTAAGAAGAACAAATTATAATAACCAATTCAAAAGCAATCAACTAATATCAAAAGGAGAGAAATTAATTCAAACTACATATAGGGTTCCATTGAAATCTTAGAATTAAAGTTCTACTTCATTGTAACTATATACAGCATCAAGCTCAATTTGTAAGATATAACTTGAATTACAACAATGGAAAGGAAACAATAGAGATAAAACCCCTTTTGATGAATTTCAGATATTGCTTGTATGGTTGGTGATGATCTCTAGCTCCTTCTCTAAAGCCTTGCACTCCTTGATGCCTTAGCTCCTTGGCTTGTTACTGAATTTCTCCTTGTATTGCAGCACTTTGCTCTCCTTTTGGATGTCTATTGTAGCCAACCACTCTTTAGATCTCCAATTATGAAGCCCAAAAGAGATATTATATAGTGCCCCATTGAAATCCCTAGTTTAGCCCTCTAATTTTGATCAAAATACAGCAAAAGTCAGCCCAAGTCGCGATCTGGAGCACCCGCTCTGAGCCTGGCGCACCCGCGCCCACGTTTTGCTAGTTCTGCCCAGTTGGAGCAGTCGCGGCCCCAATGTGTCTACGCCCGCGCGCGCGCCCCAATCTGCTCCCACACACCTGATGCTGCAAGGTTGGCGCGGCCCGTGCGCTCCCGCACCCCCAAAGCGCTGATGCCTGATGCACATGCCCGATGCTGCTCGATGTTGCTCCCCCATGCCTGATGCAGGTGCTGTCGGTGCCCCCCGTGCGAGCCCACACGCCCCAACGAGCGCTCAGCTGCCAAAGCTTGCCGATGCCTGCTACAATGCCCCACATGACTGTGCACACGAAACACCCATTTGACTTTATTTTCAATATCGAGCACCACCAAGCGCTAATTTCTATATTAAAATAAGCCAAGCACAGATTTTCACATACGAACACTAAGACGACAAACGTCATGCGTGGACCATTTGACTCTGCAATGGCTATAAGCCATCCAAAACGCATCTGTGCCCTTGTGTTCGTCAAGATACCGGATAGAACGAGGTCGGGGTTGGTTCTAAACTGGGTTGCCATGTCAATGACAAGCCTAGAACTTGAACGTGACAACTCCAAACATTGATCCAAACGACGTTTAATCAAATTCCTACAAAACAAAGTTAAAACACATAAAAATCATACGAAATCACATGAAAGCTATACGAAACAACATTTACACAAATAAGATAAAATGATATAAAAACTAACTAGAAAGCCTTAAGATTTGCAAGATATCGAGATTAAAAGTATCCAATAAGTAGGTATAAAACCTTATTATCAAATACCCCCAAACTTGAATATTTGCTTGTCCTCAAGCAACACAAAGATAAACTACCAATAATAATTAACTTCTACCCCAAACACAACATGAGTAATAAGATTCTTGAAACTTAGAATGGCCTCAAAGAATAAATATCAAAGAGGACACAAGAGCAACATGAAGTTACAATTGACAAAGTCACTAGGCTCATAACAACTCAAGATCCTTTCAAAGTGTGTGTGTGTGTGTGTGTGTGTGTGTGTGTGTCGTATGCTTAGGCGAGTTAGAATTTAAATAACGAATGTAGTTATACATATGAAATATTACACTATAAATCTATCAACTCATCATTAGCATCAATCACTACTAAATAAGATAAACATATAAGAAAGGGATCCCAAGGGTAGTATTGTATCAGCACAAAACAAACTTCATTCTTGGCCGTGCAATGTCTAATTACATTAGGCTACAAAGTTACCCATGTAACGAGTGTTTGATCAATGACTCCCAAACCAGATGGCTTTAGGGCATTAGGTGCAGAACACCCCTAAGGATCTATTAGCTCGAGTAACAATAGCCACGTAATTAAACTTAGCCAGACTAAAGTCATTGTTTTTCCTTCTTTACTAACTACTCCATAAGTTTGACCGTGCAATGTCTAATTACATTAGGCGATTTAGAGTTACCCATGTAACGAGTGTTTGATCAATGACTCCCAAACCAGATGGCTTAATTTAGGGCATTAAGTTTAGACACGTCCCTACGGATCTATTAACTCGAGTAACAAAGGCCACGTAATTAAACTTGGTCAAACTTGGAGTTACTTTTATTTTGTTTTTTTTTCAATTTTGTTTTTCTTTCTTTTTTTCGCAAAGGATTCCCCCAAACTTAAATGACAGTCTAAATTTAGCAATAAAAGCTATTGAAATAAGTTTAATACATTTCAAGGATAATCCATTAAACATTTAAGCAAATAAGTTTTCACAATACTAACTAGATAAGCAATTTGGAAGCGTGCACAAAGATGTGAAAGAATTAATAATAGTGAGAATCCAGTCAAGATGTCAAAAAGGTAACTAAGCATGCTCAAGACTTCCCCATGCTTAAGAATAACGTAAACTTTGTCTTATCACTAGCCAATCTTAAGTTCCAAATAAGACATCACTCAACCAACACGACACACAAACATTCAAATTTTTAAAAAATTTCTCAATTTTTAACTACACCCCAAACTTGAACTAAACATTGTCTTTAATGTTAAAACAAACAAAATTTAAATAGAGAACTCCCCTATATGTCATCCAACAGCACCAACCCCATAAGACTAAACATCTTATCTAAACTAGCAATTCAAAATCAATCAAATGCAAACAAATTCCAAATACAACAAAACTAATGCACCCCCAAACTTAAACTAGACATTGTTCTTAATGTTTGAGATAGAAAAAAGTAAATCATATAACTTCCCTAAGAACATGTCAGCTGGCATCAGAGCGTCTTCCTCGCCCATGAATTTGTGGTACAATTCTTTATGTCAAATACTTGAACCTGAAAGAAATTGAGTTAAGAAATTAAAATGTAGTTAAATAAACTAAAATGTAATTAAACAAAAACAAACAAATAAAGCATTAAACTTGGGTTGCCTCCCAAGAAGCGTTTGTTTTATAGTCATTAGCCCAAGTCCTTCATATCTTTTCAATCCAGCTCAATCGTAAAAATAACCATAGCATGCCGCTTAGCTGTTGTGACACCCCCAAATCCGGTATCTTAATTTTCACAGGATTTGGTGTTCACTGTTCCAATATCATACAACTATCTACCTATAAATAATGAAATCCATTTATTAGATAAATAAATCATCATCATACATCATCTGAAATACTAATACATCATAAATCCCAGGTTATACTTAACCTTAAATCTCTGTTGCGGAAACGTAAATAAATAAGTCTTAAGTCATCACACATAAATCTTGAACTTTAACATTCTTAACATCAACACAAGTCTTCAACACTTGTTAGCTTTTCCTTTGCCCTTGCTACTAGAAGGTACATCACTTCGTTCATTATTTGCTGCAATGTTATTATGCAAGAGTGAGCACGGAGGCCCGCAAGTATAAAAATATGATAGAATAATAACATGCGAGTGAAAGAATTCTTAATAACAGAAAGCTTAATATTTGAATCAAGAATATTAATCAAGGGTCAAATTACTTCTCAACTTTTGAATCAAGAATATTAATCAAGAGTCAAATTACTTTTGGGGGTCATTAAGACCTTGAACCGAGTCTTAGGTTGTCAAGTATATTAACCTTTCAAACCATTAACAGTCATAAGACTACAGACTTTACTTCTCGTACTTAGGAAGATCAGCCCTTTGTACTGATACTGTGCACACTATTTTAACGCTTAAAGCATCTTCATTAATCCCCTATATTAGGGTTGTTCATCATCTCAGTTTGACATCAGAATCCGCACCAAATAAAGTTGGTTTGGATAACTCAATAAATGATATTCAAATTGAATATTAACTTCTCAAGGTATACAATCGAATAAGTATTGTACACTTAAATGATACTTTTAAAAGAATCATGGCATCTCATGTGAAATTCTAAACTTGGATATTCAAGAGTAAGAATTTGCTCAACAATAGTAATTAAGCATAGCAATTGCTCAATTTAAAAAGTTTAGTTTAGGAAACTTGCCCAACAATAATAGTAAGTTAGGGATAGAAAACTTGTCTCGTGCGCAAGCTACAATTATTACTCACTTCTTTAATTACTCTTACCTATCACACATTTACAATATCAATTAATCACAGGTTCGGTATGATTATTGATTTACAATAGTATTCTTCGAACTCATTATTAGGTTTGTCAATAATGGTTCACGTTGATTAATTAACTTATTAATTAACCACATAACTTAAGTTATTAACTTGTATTAACAACTTATTACATACATGACATGTCTTCATGTTTATTAGACTTAAACTAATGTCTTAATATTTATAACACATTATTTAGACTTGAAAAATAATAGTTTAAGTCAAGTAATTAATTTATTAATTAATCACTTAACATAAATTATTAAACTTATATCAACATCTTATCATATATATACTATGTTTTCATGTTTATTGGATTCAAAACACATTTCTCAAATTCCAACACTTAACAAAAAAAAATTCAAAATTTTCTGACTGGCGCGGCCGCGAGGCTGCGGAATCTCAGAATCTGAAGTTCGCGAACGAACACAGATTTTCTCCCATTTTTCCCAATTTACATCATTACACTGATGTATAACGTTACCCATAAAGTATAAATTTCGTAGAAACAATATACAACACTTATATCATGTTCTTAACAATTATAATCACATAGTTATACAATCTAACACTTTTAATTTCACTGTTCTTCAACATTTTGCAAACTTTAAAGAAAATATAAAATTTCTCATTGCGGATTCGTTACTACACCGAATCCACTCATTCAAACCCAATTGGGAAACCCAATTTCACAAAAAACCAAAAGTACGTAAATAAAAACTTTGGAAAATATAACTTTTGAAAACTTAAAAGAATGAATTACGCTTAGTGGTGAAGATGATATAATCAAAGATAATTCAATGATCTCTCAAATCCTCTCAATTTCCTCTTCTCTTGTAACGACCCTAAAATTCATACAATATAACTCTCGAAATCGGTCGTTAACAATACATCCTTATTCAGACTTTACATCATTAATCAATGATACAATCACTAAAAATACAGAATATTTAAAACTTTTATATTATTCCTTCTTTATTATCCCTGAATCTCAACCTTTATCATTACATAACTTTGATTCAACTTTATTTCATGAATCGCTTCGTCAGAGTTATTATAAACTAAAACTTACAACCACGTTCAATAACCCTTATACATCGGGTAAAATTTAAACTTTACAACTCAACATCTGTTAACCATCATACATTATCAAATACATTATCTGAAACCTTAAACAGGGTCCAAAATAATAACAATTTAGCCAAAGTATATAAATCTTCATGCATTACATCTGATTCATTTCTTTCAAGTAGCACATAGCGTTACCTTGAATCATTAACCTGCAAAAGTGATTATTTGCAAGAATGAGCTCGACAGCTCAGCAAGATCTAACAGCTTTCATGCATCACATAGCACATAAATACATGCTCAACATACATCTCATAATAATTAAAGTAACATGGCATACATGCTTTACATCACATAACAAATATAAAGATTCAGTTCCTTACTCAATCAACATTCTTTAATCAATCAATGTAGTCATAAATTGACTTTAACATTTCATGCTTACAACATATATACAACATATCATGCTTCGTTGCAAAATAATTTAAAACAGTTCATCATCAAGTGCACGTAGAAAATAGGAACTGAAAGACTTGACTTGATCGTTGTTTACCAATAATGTACAGTTTAACAGCTTACAGATATCTGCACTTCACGTGCCCTACACAATTATATAATCATGCACATCAACTATTAGTCACATAGAAAAGCATATTAGTTGTAATATAAACTTTACTCTACATCTCATAAACCTTCCTATTATCAATACACAATGTTCAATTTGATTGTGTTAACTATCGACTTATATTTCACTATGTTTCTTTTTCGTAATATTTGAAATTCATTCAAGTGTTTAAGTCTTGCAAGGACTACTTATTGGTTTTATACTAACCCCATTTCAAATCTTATAATGTTCATTTCATTTGACTTAAAACACTTTTTACATTCATTAACACTTGGCACTGACGTTCATTCGTCACCCGCCCGAATTGTCTCTTTTTTGCATGCCTATTGTGCTTATACAACTAATCTAATACATCATTTATTAATGTTAAACATCATTATATTTACTAACATTCATATTTTATAACTTATAACAACATCTATTATCATCGACAACACTATACTTGCGTATGTGCATGTCTGACGCCCTCCAATTGCCTCTGAATACGCATCAGTCACAAAGATAATCATTTTGACCCTAGCTAAGGACCTCAAATAGAAACAATTAAAGAACAAAAGTTGTAGGTCTACTCGTGCTCGTTCCGGATCATCTTGAATCACCTCAATCCGAGTCCGTATGAGAAAGTTATGGCTGTTTTACTACAGGACGTCAAAACAGTCCACTCGGGCACGTCTGCGCCTGACATGTGTCCGACGCAGCTGCGCCCCTTTAAGCCTTGGAAAAGGCGCAGCTGCTCCATAGAGGGAAGCTGCACCCCAAAAGGCTTAGGTCACAGAGCAGCTGCGCCTGGTAGCAGAACCAGACTTTACTGATCACTGTTCTCGCGATTTTTGGACGTTTCCTCCTTCAAATCTTCATAATTTGAGTTATACACATCCGTTTGAGTCCGTGTTTGACTCTATAGATTCGTAATTCATAGAACTACAACATATCAAAGAACTAATAATTTATAGAAACACTAACCAACCTAAATTTTGGCCTAAAACTCATGTTCATATTAGTTTTACATGTTTTAACATGTTTTAGCGAACTCATTCACCACGGATTCGATTCCTAACCGAATCAATCCGTTTAAACTTCGTTGTTTTTATCTTTCAACATATTAACAACATATATTATCAATTTCAGATTATATACATGATCTAACCATCAATTTAAGCCTTAAAATGGACTAAAATACATGTACTAAGCCATAAACCAAATTTCTTCTTCTAACACATGTTTCCACGAATATGATTACATGAAAACCTGTTATAGATTACATATAAAAAATTATACATACCAATTAACATATATGATCAATCTTTTAACAATTTAACCCTCAAAACTAATTACAAAGAAGAACTTCTAGAAAATAAAACCAAAGCTAGAAACTCCAAAAATTTACCTTTGATTCTTCTTTAAATTTAGAATAGATGATTGGAAGTCCTTGTTTAATCCTCTTTTTCATCTTGATTCTCAGAGTTTCTCTTCCCTCTTCTCAATTTCTCTCTAAGCTCCATCTTTCTCTCTGTGTTTTCTCTACTCATGTGAAGGAGGAATAAACTGATGAAAGTTACGTAATTTTAATTTGTTTCGGTTATACAAATGAAAATTTTTCAGCCGTTAAAATATGGAGAGTCTCTAAGCCTTGTTTGGCTAACTTCATTAGACTCTCTTCTTGATTATTTTAATATTCCTTTTTCTATATGATACCTATGTCACGCTACACTTTATTGCTAAATTATTTAGCTAGCTACATTGAATAATTATACAATTATAATATGTATAACTATTACTCCATACATTACGAAATTATATTCATAACACCTCAACTTAAATGAAACATTTCCATTAACATAATTAATATTTATTATCTTTATTTTAATTAACTCACATGAATTATATAATTATAATATATAATTATTTAATTCCTTTCCTCGCATAAATTGTCTCAATACAATTTATTTAATCCATACATCTAATCACTACTTAAATATTAATCAATTTATTTAATACCATCATACTTAAATAAATTATTCCATAATAATTTCCATTGAATATTTATTTTATTCATTAATCCTAACACCAATATTTATTTATAATTATATCGGTTCTTCTCATTCTCATACCCATTTACATTCACTTGGCTAAATATAATATATTAAGCCATTACATAAACGTATTACTCTTACATGTAATATATTACCTTTATATTTTATTAAAATAATTATATTTATATTAATTCACTATTTTATTTAAGTGAATACTCAAATTATTTATGAGATTTAATTCATAATAATTCTACTGCCAACAAGGAATAATAACCAAATTATATTATTTCATAATATAATCTTTAACTTAATTAAATTAACTAATCATTTTCAGTTAATTTTCTTTTCGTAATAACTTTATTTAATTTTTTCACTAGTTAAATTAACTATTAAACATCATCATCCCAATATATGAATATATATATATATATATATATATATATATATTTACTTACACGTAAAACACGTCATAATAAGAATTTCATTCATTAAATTCTTATTTTAACAATTTATGAAAATCCGGGTTGTTACATCCTTCCCTCCTTATAAGGATTCCGTCCTCGGAATCACCGAAACCCTACCTTGCTCAGGTTTCCATCAAATCTCTTTAAAAACATTTATCGTTGAATAACTTCAACACATTACCTTATTATAGGTTATACATATATATTCTACTACATTCCGTTCTTCAACAAATTTTAGGTTTTATTTCATAACCTTCAATTAAACACAATTATGTTTCAAATATTATATATTATCTAACTCGTTCATTTCTTTTCTAAGGATCATTACCATATACTTTACTCGTCGAAGACATATACTTCATAATTCACTATCTTATAAGTATTCGGGTTATCACATTCACCTCTTCTTCTAAGAATTTCGTCCTCGAAATTTTTATTAATCTTCATTCATTCAATCTATCAAAGTAGATTTTATGTTAATCTTATTCACTAACTTGTTTTGTTCTACAACTATTTCTTTCTAGGGAATATCATTTTTGCCACCTTCACCTTCAGAATAATAAGAGTCTTCCGCAATTCTTCAATAATTGGGAAGCGATATGAATAACAGCAATTTAAAAAATTCCAATTCATGCTGAGGGGTTATAAGACCTTGAACTCTTCTCCAGGTTTAATAGTGCATCACCACTGTAACCCATCTTTAACAGAATGTTTAGCAATCACACAGACTGAAAACACTCTCTGCAAGTACTCTAGGTGATCAGCCTATCGTACCCCTACGTCGTGCACAACGTATTACATCTTAACATCGTAACGACTATATGCGTTACTTTCAGAACCATTGTCTCCGATAACATGTCTCCTTTTACAGGGTTGTTCACCTCAGCTTCTTAACATTTGAATCCACACCAAAACAATTTGGTTTTGTATAGTTTGACAAAGAACGCTTGAATTTCATGAACATCTTTTAATATTCGTCTTGCTGAATCAAGTAGCATAGACTTCTAGCAATAACTCGAACATCAATCAAGATATATATATATATATATATATATATGTATGTATATATCTTTAACCAACTCAAAATATTTTTTTTTCATTTAAAGAAACTAAAAGTAAATAAATCCCCTTTTTTTTATATAGTTTAAGGAAACTAAAATAAATAAATCTTTTCATAATATCCTGATACCGTACCGTAATAATGGTACGTTGAGGATTTCGTCATTACTTGACGTCGTCATACTACATTATACCATAGTGGGCCGATGATCATACGATCACATCCAACACTAGGTTTAACTGCATTGATAACTTCCTCGATTATTGTCTCTACACCATATCAAATGATGCATAGAACACATAAAATACATTTTGAAAATTTAAAATTATTTTTGTCTAGCTGAAGCAATTAGCATAGACATGTGAATAATTGCACTATTTTAAAAATTCATTCGTTCCATCGTTTGATCCAATGTTTTTCAAGAAAACAGAAGTGCAACATCAGCACGAAGTCAATAAATTTTGAAAATCTAGCAAAGCTAGGAGATTTAGAATGTAACACTTTCTCCATCAATTAAATTTTTAATCCATCATTACTTAATCATTCTATCAACCTTATACAACATCAATGCTTCCTGCACCATAACCTTTCTATTCCTAGTATTGTTCATCAAACTTTCCACACTTTGGAAGTCAGGAACTTTCCACAATAATATGAGTTTAAGAACTTCCTATTCAGATCATAGGCGTCCATTCGCTGAGGAGTTCCAAACATACCATATGATTATGAGTCATGAACTTACCATAAGCATGAGTTTTAAGAACGCGCACTTAATCCTAATAACATCTTACTAATCTTAATAGTCTCTAACTATCAAATATACACATGAGAAAAGAATCACCTTTTCACCACATATACATTGATAGCGCGACACCAACATTCCAATGATTATCAATGTGATAAACTAAGTGCAAGCACAAAACCCTAGCCTGTACAAAGGTTTGTACAACTCAGCCATCACATGATTCTTCAATTAAAATCTCACCTAACTCTATCTTGCTCATAACTTGCTCTTTACTCGATACGAATTTTCCGCATCTCATCATTTATAACTCCTCGGGAGTTAATCTCGTACTATGTCATAGTACATTCTCGTTATAGCATCAAACTATAACTATTCAATCATTACTGACTATCTGTCTTTCAACTTTAAAAGATCACACCGTGACCTTATTCTATAATCATCTCCCTTATGATTCTTTCTTATCTCATTATCGTTTTGTTTTAAAGCTTCTTATCTTTTCCTTTCATTAAGTTATATCAGGACCTCGTTATGATTTAATCTTATAGACTTCGTCTATTCATCGTTATTCGTCATCTTTATTATTGGAGTTAGGTAACTCCTGATTCTCATCTTCGTATCTCTTCAAGATTCTTCTTTGAATCTTCTTGTTTATTTATTAACTCTTCTTTTAAGAATTTCTAACTTCGTTCATAAAGTTCAACATTTTATTTGAGTTTTATTCCTCGTTATTCTCACATTCTTCTTATAACATTTCTAGGACTTAACTCATCCTATACTTCTACGTATGTGAAAAGAATCACCTTTTCGTTATACGTAACTTAACTTCTTATAACCTAAGGTCATAGCCTAAGGTAATCTTACCTAAGGTTTATAACCTATCAGCTCTGATACCAACTGTAATGACCCCAAAATTAATACAATACAACTGTCGACATCGGTCGTTAACAATACATCCTTATTCAGACTTAAATCATTAATCAATGATACAATCACTAAAAATACGGAATATTTAAAACTTTTATATTATTCCTTCTTTATTATCCCTGAATCTCAACCTTACATAACTTTGATTCAACTTTATTTCATGAATTGCTTCGTCAGAGTTATTATAAACTAAAACTTACAACCACGTTCAATAACCCTTATACATCGGGTAAAATTTAAACTTTACAACTCAACATCTGTTAACCATCATACATTATCAAATACATTATCTGAAACCTTAAACAGGGTCCAAAATAATAACAATTTAGCCAAAGTATATAAATCTTCATGCATTACATCTGATTCATTTCTTTCAAGTAGCACATAGCGTTACCTTGAATTATTAACCTGCAAAAGTGATTATTTGCAAGAATGAGCTCGACAGCTCAGTAAGATCTAACAGCTTTCATACATCACATAGCACATAAATACATGCTCAACATACATCTCATAATAATTAAAGTAACATGGCATACATGCTTTAGATCACATAACAAATATAAAGATTCAGTTCCTTACTCAATCAACATTCTTTAATCAATCAATGTAGTCATAAATTGACTTTAACATTTCATGCTTACAACATATATACAACATATCATGCTTCTTTGCAAAACAATTTAAAACAGTTCATCATCAAGTGCACGTAGAAAATAGGAACTGAAAGACTTGCCTTGATCGTTGTTTACCAATAATGTACAGTTTAACAGCTTACAGATATCTGCACTTCACGTGCCCTACACAATTATATAATCATGCACATCAACTATTAGTCACATAGCAAAGCATATTAGTTGTAATGTAAACTTTACTCTACATCTCATAAACCTTCCTATTATCAATACACAATGTTCAATTTGATTGTGTTAACTATCGACTTATATTTCACTATGTTTCTTTTTCGTAATATTTGAAATTCATTCAAGTGTTTAAGTCTTGCTAGGACTACTTCTTGGTTTTATACTAACCCCACTTCATATCTTATAATGTTCATTTCATTTGACTTAAAACACTTTTTATATTCATTAACACTTGGCACGGTGTTTTGACGTTCATTCGTCACCCGCCCGAATTGTCTCACTTTTGCATGCTTAGTGTGCTTATACAACTAATCTAATACATTATTTATTAATGTTAAACATCATTATATTTACTAACATTCATATTTCATAACTTATAACAACATCTATTATCGTCGACAGCACTATACTTGCGTATGTGCATGTCTGATGCCCTCCGATTGCCTTTAAATACGCATCAGTCGCAAAGCTGACCGTTTTGACCCTAGCTAATGACCTCAAATCAAAACAGTTAAAGAACGAAAGTTGTAGGTCTACTCGTGCTCGTTTCGGATCATCTTGAATCACCTCAATCCGAGTTCGTATGAGAAAGTTATGGCTGTTTTACTACAGGACGTCAAAACAGTCCACTCGGGCACGTCTGCGCCTGACATGTGTCCGACGCAGCTGCGCCCCTTTAAGCCTTGGAACAGGCGCAGCTGCTCCATAGAGGGCAGCTGCACCCCAAAAGGCTTAGGTCACAGAGCAGCTGCGCCTGGTAGCAGAACCAGACTTTACAGATCACTGTTTTCGCGATTTTTGGACGTTTTCTCCTTCAAATCTTCATAACTTGAGTTATACACATCCGATTGAGTCCGTTTTTGACTCTATGGATTCGTAATTCATAGAACTACAACATATCAAAGAACCAATAATTTATAGAAACACTAACTAACCTAAATTTTGGCCTAAAACTCATGTTCATATTAGTTTTACGTGTTTTAACATGTTTTAGCGAAATCATTCACCACGGATTCGATTCCTAACCGAATCAATCCGTTTAAACTTCGTTGTTTTCGTCTTTCAACATACTAACAACATATATTATCAATTTCAGATTATATACATGGTCTAACCATCAATTTAAGCCTTAAAATGGACCAAAATACATATACTAAGCCATAAACCAAATTTCTTCTTCTAACACATGTTTCCACGAATATGATTACATGAAAACCTGTTATAGATTACATATAACAAATTATACATACCAATTAACATATATGATCAATCTTTTAATAATTTAACCCTCAAAATTAATTACAAAGAAGAACTTCTAGAAAATAAAACCAAAGCTAGAAACTCCAAAAATTTACCTTTGATTCTTCTTTAAATTTAGAATAGATGATTGAAAGTCCTTGTTTAATCCTCTTTTTCATCTTGATTCTCAGAGTTTCTCTTCCCTCTTCTCAATTTTTCTCTAAGCTGCATCTTTCTCTTTGTGTTTTCTCTACTCATGTGAAGGAGGAATAAACTGATGAAAGTTACGTAATTTTAATTTGTATCGGTTATATAAAAGAAAAGTTTCCAGCAGTTAAAATATGGAGAGTCTCTAAGCCTTGTTTGGCTAACTTCATTAGACTCTCTTCTTGATTATTTTAATATTCCTTTTTCTATATGATACATATGTCACGCTACACTTTATTGCTAAATTATTTAGCTAGTTACATTGAATAATTATACAATTATAATATGTATAACTATTACTCCATACATTACGAAATTATATTCATAACACCTCAACTTAAATGAAACTTTTCCATTAACATAATTAATATTTATTATCTTTATTTTAATTAACTCACATGAATTATATAATTATAATATATAATTATTTAATTCCTTTTCTCGCATAAATTGTCTCAATACAATTTATTTAATCCATACATCTAATCACTACTTAAATATTAATCAATTTATTTAATACCATCATACTTAAATAAATTATTCCATAATAATTTCCATTGAATATTTATTTTATTCATTAATCCTAACACCAATATTTATTTATAATTATATTGGTTCTTCTCATTCTCATACCCATTTACATTCACTTGGCTAAATATAATATATTAAGCCATTACATAAACGTATTACTCTTACATGTAATATATTACCTTCATATTTTATTAAAACAATTATATTTATATTAATTCACTATTTTATTTAAGTGAATACTCACATTATTTATGAGATTTAATTCATAATAATTCTACTGCCAACAAGGAATAATAACCATATTATATTACTTCATTATATAATCTTTAACTTAATTAAATTAACTAATAATATTCAGTTAATTTTCTTTTCGTAATAACTTTATTTTATTTCTTCAATAGTTAAATTAACTATTAAACATCATCATCCCAATATATATAAATATATATATATATATATATATATATATATATATATATATATTTACTTACACGTAAAACACGTCATAATAAGAATTTCATTCATTAAATTCTTATTTTAACAATTTCTGAAAATCCGGGTTGCCACATCTCTTCTCTCTGAACTTTCCTTTGAAATTTCTAACTTTGAATATGAAAAAGTAAAATACGTCTGACGACGATATACATATATAATATATAATATATCTGTTGCAATATAACTCCCACAAGGGTCTTGTTTGGCAATCCTCCTAATTTCTTTTCAATTTATTTTAATTAACTAGTTTAGTATATAGTTAATTGTAACACTTTAATTAATCAATTAACTTTATTTAAATCAATTAAATAAAATTAGATAATTCATAATAAATCACATTGTCACATAATTAATATTTTTATTTATTAATTATGTCAATTCATTAATTCTTTAAGTAACTATTAAATTAATTAAAGTAACATTATGCTTATTTAATTAATTCATTTAATCAAATAAACTCAATTAATTAAATACTTTGAACTATTAAATTACTACACATTAATTTAATTAATGTAACATAGATAATTAAATTAATCCACCACAAATTCTTGAATTAATTATTTAACTCAATAGTTAAATCATTAAAAATATTTATTTATTTTAATAAATATTCAAACATCTTTACAAAATTCTCGTTCGTCACATCTTTCCCCCCTTAAAAGGATTCTGTCCTTAGAGTCACGGTTCAATTAATAATTTCGTCCCATCACATTCTTTACATCATAAGAAATATTTAATTATTTCAATAAATATTCAAATAATTGTACAAAATTTACAAAATTCTCGTTCGTAGCATCTTTCCCCTCTTAAAAGGATTCTGTCCCCAGAATCACGTTTACCTATTCATAAAATAAGTGTGGATAAATTTTCTTCATATACTCTTCGAGTTCCCACGTAGCTTCTTCAGCGTTGTGGTTCCTCTAAATTACCTTAACATAAGGTATTACTTTGTTCCCGAGAACTTGTTCTTTCCTGTCAACAATCTGAACAGGAACTTCTTCGTAGGATAAATCTTTCTCAAATTGTAGGGGTTCATATTCTATCACATGTTTGTAATCGGGTTTATAACGTCGTAATACCTGTGACGCCCCCAGAATAGTTCCAGTCAACCCAACCCATTCTGTGTCGTCAAATACATGGTACAGAATTCAAATACAAACTTTATATCATACGGTTGTACAAAATACGACCACACAACTGTGAGTGTCAATACAAATATGTAGAAAATATTAATATTCAAACTAAGTCCTCATTACAATTATTATCACACTATTTATCAGAAATAGTGAGGACTACTACTGCTCTAACTCGGACCATCACTCTGTCCCCCGACTAGTCCTTGCGACATTCTCATTTCCTGAAGAAGACAATAGATAAAAAGGGTGAGCTCAACTAGCCCAGTAAAGAATATTATAACTAAGATAATGGAAAATAAATTATCGTTAGTCTTCAACAAATCAGATAAAATATAATGGACAACCAACTTTAGATCAATATTCGCAGCGGAAATAACAATTCATTAGAAGAGTTAAGTAGAGAATGAAGTCTACTATCTTCTATGATTTAAAAGTCCATCATCAATATTTTATCCCTGTAACATCAATCAATATACATCTCGAATCAATATTCATCTTTGCACTACAGGCCAAAGATATTCATTTGTATCATCAGTGGTCATGTTCATCTCAACACCTGTCATCTTTCACTACGGCCAAAGATATTCATCGGGTAATCATTCATATTTGCTCTACAGGCCAAAGATATTCAGTTATATCACCACTTAGGACTGAGGATGATGAAAAATAATATAAATAACGAATCCAGTGAAATAAAGGACAAAGATTAGGGATTCTTATTTTAGTTTATTCAAGTTCAAGAATATTCCATAATAATACCTTGTGGAGCAAAATTCAAGAATAAAGCTCAAAACTTAGATCTAATCAAAGATAGTAACCATAACAGACAATTTGGACAAATAGAAGAAAATTTAGTTTTTCCGTGAATAGTGCCGTATACGTGAATAGTGTCGTATACGTGAATAGTAACCCCGACGGAAAAAGTAAGAATTTTATAATAAAATCCATGTCAATATTTTGGTATAATGATATTAAAAAGAATAACATCATTTACGAAAGAAAATAACATCCCTTACCTCAAAAGAATAGTACCTCTGACTGGAATATCGGATATAATACCGAAGGAAACTTGCACTGAATAGTAATACTCAAAGTATCTAAATACTCACAAAAATACGCTCGATATTATAGAGAGAGAAAACTTCTGATTCTGGTGTGATTTTCAATTCTAACATAAGCACCCTATTTATAGGAAAAACTTAGGATGCCAAAGGAGATTAAAATAATAAAATATATTATTTTTTTAAAAAAAATTCCGCCGACTCGCGGCTTTCAAAATTTCAAAATTTTCAACAAAAGTGGGGCCCACCCATTAAAAAATATTTATTTTCCTGAAACTTCAATAATTCATAATAAATAGCCCCTTTGTCAGAAAAATACAAATTCTATGTCCTTCTATAGGAAATTTAATTCTCTACAACTTTGTAGAAGGAAGTTTTTCCAAATTCCAAACATAAATTATCCGAAATTCACAAACGGATATTTTTCACACTAAAATACTGATAAAAACACATCAGCGCTAATTCCTTCTTTTATATACACAAAATAAATATTTCCTTATCATATAGATCAATAATTAATTATTCACAAATAATATTACAGAACTACAATATTGACAACTAGGTCATTCCCAGGAAAGAGGGGGCCTTCCGATAAGGACTTCTCCTTACTGGCGCGCAATTAAATAATCCCTCCTAGACAGAACTTCCTTAGACATTGTCAATAATGCTATCTAATAATATTATTCAAATAATATAAATTATTGAGTTGATAATGTGAAATACTATGTAGTGACAATTATTGAATCAATAATACCAAAATATCAACTGTAGCCATTATTGAATCAATCATATAAAATAGCAACGTAGCAATTATTGAGTCAATAAAATATCAATATAACAATTATTGAGTCAATAATATAAAATATCAATGTAGCAATTATTGAGTCAATAATATAAAATATTGAACAGTAATTACTGTAACAATAATGGAGTAAGTTCCTTCTCACGTAAGACTCAATAATTCAAAATACTGTGCAATACCGTGTGCTACTGTGCAACACCGCGTATCACTGTATTTTAACCACCGGGTATTTCAACAGTACTAACGGTAACAACTACGCCGTTATTTTATAAAAAAAAAGTTATTTCTGTCTCTTTCTATATCCGACAGTTATTTCGTTGTGGGGCCCACAAATAGCTGCGCCGTCGTACGAATATTCCCCGACAACAAGAATATTCCACGACCAAACGAATATTCCCCGACAACAAGAATATTTTATAACCACTTGTTCATTTTAAAAATATTTGCACATTTCACCCAAAACTTTCATATTTATCAAATCAACACCTTACTATTTCGAAATAATATATAAAGAAAATTAAATCTTTATTCATAAAAGTTGGGGTCTTACAACCTCTCCTCCTTATGAAATTTCGTCCTCGAAATTGACGTACGTACCTGATATGTCGAAAAGGTGAGGATACCTCGCTTTCATTTCCGATTCCAACTCCCAGGTCATTTCCTCAATTGCATGGTTTCTCCACAAAACTTTAACTTGAGGTATAATTTTCGAGCGTAGGACATGCTCCTTCCTATCCAAGATCTTGACAGGTACCTCCTCGAACTGTTAAATCTTCGGCTATCTCGTCTGGTTCTAACTCAATAATGCGATTTGGATCTTTCACATATCTACGAAGCATGGATATGTGAAAAACGTTATGAACACGAGACATGCTTGGAGGTAAAGCGAGTCTATAAGCCACATTTCCTACTCGGTCAAGAATCTCAAATGGACCAATGAATCGTGGATTGAGCTTTCCTTTCTTCCCAAACCTCGTAACTCCTTTCCACGGAGCAACACGTAATAACACATGGTCCCCAACATTAAATTCACGTCCTTTCGATGAAGATCCGCATAACTCTTTTGTCGATCTTGTGCTATTTGTATACGTTGTCGGATTATTTGGATCTTTTTTGTAGTCATACGTACCAACTCCGGTCCCAATAATGTTGCTTCACCCACCTCATTCCAGCATACTGGAGAGCGACACTTTCTCCCATACAACGCTTCGAATGGAGCCACGCCTATACTTGCTTGATAACTGTTGTTGTAGGAGAATTCCACCAATGGTAAGTACTTATCCCAACTCCCTTTGAAGTCTAGAACACACAGTCTCAATAGATCTTCAAGAGTTTGAATAGTCCTTTCGATTGTCCGTCTGTTTGAGGATGATAAACCGAACTGAATCGTAAATCCGTGCCCATAGCTTTTTGCAAACTGATCCAAAATCGTGAAGTAAATCTTGGATCACGATCCGAAACTATAGATACTGGCATGCCGTGCAATCTCACAATCTCATTCACGTACATATGAGCAAGACGTTCAAGGGAATAAGTTTCTCGTATCGGCAAGAAATGAGCAGACTTGGTTAATCTATCAACAATAACCCAAATCGCATCTATGCCTTGAGAAACCTTGGGAAGACCCGTAACGAAATCCATCGTAATGTGTTCCCACTTCCATTCCGGAATCTCCAGTGGTTGCAATGGACCCTTCGGTACTTGATGCTCCGCCTTTACACGTTGACACGTTAAACATCTCGAAATAAACTCCGCGATCTCTCTTTTCATATTGCCCCACCAAAATGTATGTCGAAGATCACGATACATTTTAGTACTCCCAGGATGGATTGTAGACGGTGTGTTGTGTGCCTCCATCATGATTCTATACTTCAAGTCAGAATCGTTAGGAACACAAAGTCTGGAGTTGACTCGAAGTATTCCTTCTTCATCGATTCTTGCTTCTGGAATGACACCTTCTTGCACCTTCTTCTTCATCTTCATCAGCTCCGCATTCGTAGCTTGAGCAGCTTTAACTTTATCAATCAAAGCTGGTTCTACGCGTATACTTGACATCATTGCACTCGTGCCCACATATGATCTTCTACTCAACGCGTTAGCTACCACGTTCGCTTTTCCAGGATGGTATTGGATGGTATGATCGTAATCTTTCAACAGCTCAAGCCGACGTCGTTGCCTCATGTTGAGTTCCTTCTGAGTGAAGAAATATTTAAGGCTCTTATGATCCGTATAAATCTCCACTTTCTCTCCGTACAGGTAATGTCTCCAGATCTTCAACGCGAAAACGACAGCTGCCAACTCTAGATCATGAGTAGGATAATTCCTCTCATATTCTTTGAGTTGTCGCGAGGCATAGGCTATGACTTTCCCATGTTGCATGAGAACACATCCTAACCCTTTGCCCGAAGCATCGCTGTAGATAACAAATCCATCCGAACCAGATGGTATTGTTAGAACAGGTGCCGAGATAAGTCTTCTCTTGAGCTCTTGGAAGCTCTTCTCACATTCCTCGCTCCAAATGAATTTTATATCTTTCTGAGTCAACTGAGTTCATGGAGTAGCGATTCGAGAAAAACCCTCTATGAACCTCCGATAATAACCAGCTAAGCCCAGAAAGCTTCGTACTTCGGTCACCGACTTAGGTTGCTCCCAGCTTTGTATTGCTTTAATCTTTGCCTGGTCAACAGATACTCCACGTTTCGATACCACGTGCCCAAGAAATGCTACTTCCTCAAGCCAGAAATCGCATTTCTTCAGCTTGGCATATAGCTTGTTCTCACGAAGCTTTTGAAGTACCAACTTCAAGTGGTGCTCATGATCTTCACGGCTTTTAGAATAGATGAGAATGTCATCAATAAAGACAACAACGAATTGATCCAAATACTCCATAAATACACGGTTCATCATATCCATGAAAGCAGTAGGAGCATTAGTCAATCCAAAAGACATGACTAAGAACTCATAATGCCCGTACCGAGTTCTAAAAGCAGTCTTTGGAATATCCTCAGTTTTAATCTTCAGCTGATGATATCCAGAACGAAGATCGATCTTTGAAAAGAATTGCGCTCCTTGCAACTGGTCGAACAGGTCATCAATACGAGGTAGAGAATACCTATTCTTGATGGTGACATGGTTCAACTCCCGATAGTCAATGCAAAGTCGCATACTCCCGTCTTTCTTCTTTACGAATAAAACAGGAGCACCCCAAGGAGACGTACTAGGACGAATAAAACCGATGTCTAACAACTCCTGTAGTTAGACCTTTAACTCCTGAAGTTCAATAGGAGCCATTCGATATGGGCTTTTAGAAATGGGTTTTGTACCGGGTTCAAGGTTAATAAAGAATTCAACTTCACGTTCTGGGGGTAGACCGGGAAGTTCTTCGGGAAATACATCAGGGAACTCATTAACAACGGAAATATTATTCAAATCTGATGTATTCTGGTTTAGATCGGTGACATGAGCTAAGAAATCTTGACATCCATTTTTCAATAAACGAATAGCTTTATGACTTGAAATGATATTGACTGATTTTAGTGGTTTGGTGATTTAGATTCGTACAACAGGTTGATTAGGAATATGAAAACTAACAACCTTACGAAAACAATCAATTTTGGCATGGTAAGTGGTTAACCAGTCAATTCCTAAAATCACGTCAAATGCAAGTATTTTCAAAGATATAAGATCAACAGGTAAGGTAAGGGTACCAATCTGAATCAAGCAAGATTTGTAAACTGTAGATGTAACGAAGGTTTCTCCCAATGGAGTTTCAACAGATAAGTCAAAGTCTAATTTATCAGAAGTCAAGTTCAAACGTTGAGCACAAGCAGGTGAAATAAAGGAATGGGTAGCACCGGTATCTAACAAGGTGTAAACTTCGCAAGAGTTTATGATTAGCTTACCTGTAATCACCTCGTGTGGATTCCTCACGTTTTGAGCTATCACGACAAACGCTCTTCCAGGAATCACCGACTTTGACTTGTCCGAAACTGCCTTTGGAATCACCACCCCTGCTGGATTTGGTTTCGCAATAGGACAATCTCAAGCTATATGTCCTTCTTTTCCACAGTTATAACATGCTTTGAACTGTTATGGGCAATTTGGGCTAATGTGTCCCACTTTCCCGCATTTATAGCATACGATCGGTGATCGTTCTCCTCCCCTAGAAACAGTTGATGTTGACGTCTTCACTTTCTCATTGTTGTATCTTCTCTTCTTGAAATCTCCTCCCGATTCGCTTTTCCTACTATCATGGCCACGATTACCACCGGAGTGGTTACCGTTTCTGTCATACTTTCCTCCTCGCTGGTTGTCACTGCTCCGATGACTGCTGCCACCTGTACGACCTTGGTTGTGGTCCCTCGGTTGAATATAATCATTATCTCGTTCTAATAACTGGGCCCTGTTTACTACATCCGAATATAAAGAAAATTTATGAGAAATGAGGTATTGACGTATTTCGAGGTTTCAAACCTCTTAGAAACATCCGCGTCATACGTTCCTCATTCTCCACCAAATGAGGTGCAAACCTGGACAGCTCCGCGAACTTAGCCTCGTACTGGGATACCGTCATGTTGTTTTGCTCGAGTCTGAGAAACTCTACCTCCTTCATATAACGAATACTTTCATGAAAGTACTTGTCATTGAACAGTTTCTGGAACGCTTCCCAAGACATCTTGAGTGCGGCATGCTGGGTAAGCTTCACAGATTCCCACCAGTAATCTGCCTCTCCACGGAACATAAACGTGGCGAATGGAACCTTCTGTTCCTCCGTACATCCCAAGACATTAAATATCTTGGTAATTTGTTTAATCCACGTCTCCGCCTTGATCGGATCTGGCTTTCCCAGAAACTCTGGTGGTCCCAATTCTTTGAACTGCTTGGCAGTAACAATTCGCGAGTTGTTATTATCTCCACCTGTATGTTACACACGAGTCTCCCTCGTCTGATTTTGCATGAACTGCAGAAAACTTCTAAACATGTCATCGTTTATCGTCTGACCAGCGTTGTTTTCAGGATGAACATTGCCTTCTTGTTGCACGTTCTCCTGGTTAGTGATTAAAGGTCTCTCCACGGTCTCATTCACTTCGTTGTTAACATTCTCAGCTGCCATTCTCAAATACTGCCATAAAACAAGGGTTAATTAAACAAATAACATATCACATATTAACCCTATGCTCCGATTGACCAATTAAATACCACATAAGCTTAGGTAGGACATACTAGTGAATGATTTACTCGTCTCTCCCCTGCTAGTTCTATTCCCCGATCTCCGCCAGAGATCATATCCCTAAGCTCTGATACCAACTGTGACGCCCCCAGAATAGGTCCAGTCAACCCAACCTATTCTGAGTCGCCAAATACATGGTACAGAATTCAAATACAAACTTTATATCATACGGTTGTGCAAAATACGACCACACAACTGTGAGTGTCAATACAAATATGTAAAAAATATTAATATTCAAATTAAGTCCTCATTACAATTATTATCACACTATTTATCAGAAATAGTGAGGAACTACTATTGCTCTAACTCGGACCATCACTCTATCCCCCGACTAGTCCCTGCGACATTCTCATTTCCTGAAGAGGACAATAGATGAAAAGGGTGAGCTCAACTAGCCCAGTAAAGAATATTATAACTAAAATAATGGAAAATAAATTATCGTCAGTCTTCTACAAATCAGATAAAATATAATGGACAACCAACTTTAGATCAATATTCGCAGCGGAAATAACAATTCATTAGAAGAGTTAAGTAGAGAATGAAGTCTACTATCTTTTATGATTTAAAAGTCCATCATCAATATTTTATCCCTGTAACATCAATCAATATACATCTCGAATCAATATTCATCTTTGCACTACAGGCCAAAGATATTCATTTGTATCATCAGTGGTCATGTTCATCTCAACACCTGTCATCTTTCACTACGGCCAAAGATATTCATCGGGTAATCATTCATATTTGCTCTACAGGCCAAAGATATTCAGTTATATCACCACTTAGGACTGAGGATGATGAAAAATAATATAAATAACGAATCCAGTGAAATAAAGGACAAAGATTAGGGATTCTTATTTTAGGTTATTCAAGTTCAAGAATATTCCATAATAATACCTTGTGGAGCAAAATTCAACAATAAAGCTCAAAACTTAGATCCAATCAAAGATAGTAACCATAACAGACAATTTGGACAAATAGAAAAAAATTTAGTTTTTTCGTGAATAGTGCCGTATACGTGAATAGTAACCCCGACGAAAAAAGTAAGAATTTTATAATAAAATTCATGTCAATATTTTGGTATAATGATATTGAAAAGAATAACATCATTTACGAAAGAAAATAACATCCCTTACCTCAAAAGAATAGTACCTCTGACTGGAATATCGGATATAATACCGAAGGAAACTTGCACTGAATAGTAATACTCAAAGTATCTAATTACTCACAAAAATACGCTCGATATTATTGAGAGAGAAAACTTCTGATTCTGGTGTGATTTTCAATTCTGACCTAAGCACCCTATTTATAGGAAAAACTTAGGATGCCAAAGGAGACTAAAATAATAAAATATATTATTTTTTAAAAAAAAAAATCCGCCGCCTGGCGGCTTTCAAAATTTAAGAATTTTTAACAAAAATGGGGCCCACCCATTAAAAAATATTTATTTTCTGAAATTTTAATAATTCATAATAAATAGCCCATTTGTCAGAAAAATACAAATTGTATGTTATTATATAGGAAATTTAATTCTCTACAACTTTGTAGAAGGAAGTTTTTCCAAATTCTAAACATAAATTATCCGAAATTCACAAACGGATAATTTTCCACACCAAAATACTAATAAAAACACATCAGCGCTAATTCCTTCTTTTATATCCACAAAATAAATATTTCCTTATCATATAGATCAATAATTAATTATTCAAAAATAATATTACAGAACTACAATATTGACAACCAGGTCGTTCCCAGGAAAGAGGGGGCCTTCCGATAAGGACTTCTCCTTACTGGCGCGCAATTAAATAACCCCTCCTAGACAGAACTTTCTTAGACATTGTCAATAATGCTATCTAATAATATTATTCAAATAATATAAATTATTGAGTTGATAATGTGAAATACTATGTAATGACAATTATTGAATCAATAATACCAAAATATCAACTGTAGCCATTATTGATTCAATCATATAAAATAGCAACGTAGCAATTATTGAGTCAATAAAATATCAATGTAACAATTATTGAGTCAATAATATAAAATATCAACGTAGCAACTATTGAGTCAATAATATAAAATATTGAACAGTAATTACTGTAACAATAATTGAGTAAGTTCCTTCTCACGTAAGACTCAATAATTCGAAATATTGTGCAATACCGTGTGCTACTGTGCAACACCGCGTATCACTGTATTTTAACCACCGGGTATTTCAACAGTACTAACGGTAACAACTACGCCGTTATTTTATAAAAAAAAGTTATTTCTGTCGCTTTCTATATCCGACAGTTATTCCGTTGTGGGGCCCACAAATAACTGCGCCGTCGTACGAATATTCCACGACCAAACGAATATTCCCCGACAACAAGAATATTTTATAACCACTTACTCATTTTAAAAATATTTGCACATTTCACCCAAAACTTTCATATTTATCAAATCAACACCTTACTATTTCGAAATAATATATAAAGAAAATTAAATCTTTATTCATAAAAGTTGGGGTCTTACAATACCGACACGTGGAAGACATTGTGGACATGCTCCAGTGCCGGAGGTAAAGCTACCTCATAGGCTACTTCTCCAATTCTCCGGAGTACCTCAAAGGGTACAATGAACCTCGGGCTCAATTTTTCCTTCTTACCAAATCTGATCTTTCCCTTCCAAGAAGAGACCTTCAAAAATACAAAACTACCCTATTCAAACTCTACATTATTGCGGTGTGAATCAGCGTATTTCTTCTTCCTATCTTGAGCCGCTACTAATCTTGTCCGAATAACTCTAACTATTTCTGCCGTTTGTTGGACCAATTCTGGTCCTACCAATTGTCTTTCACCAACTTCATCCCAGTACAGTGGAGTTCTGCACTTTCTATCGTACAACGCTTCGTAAGGCGGCATACCAATACTAGCGTGATAACTATTATTATAACCGAATTCTACAAGCAGCAAATGATCATCCCAATTGCCTTTGAAATCCAAGATACATGCCCTCAGCATATTGTCTAATGTTTGGATCGTTCTTTTGCTTTGCCCGACAGTCTGAGGGTGATAGGTAGTACTCATCCTCAACTGTGTTCCCATACATTCTTGCAGTCTTTTCCAGAAATTCGATGTAAAGCGCGGATCTCGGTCAGAAACAATTGACATTGGCACTCCGTGCCTCGAAACAATCTCTTTCACGTATAACTTTGCCAATTGTTCTAAGTTAAATCTAATTCTGATCGGAAGGAAGTGTGCGGATTTTGTTAATCGGTCGACGATAACCCATACTGCGTCGTAGCCTTTGTGGGTCGTCGGAAGGCCAACAACAAAATCCATTGTAATATGTTCCCATTTCTATTTTGGGATCTCAAGAGGTTGTAGTAAACCACTTGGTCTTTGGTGTTCTGCCTTGACCCTTTGGCAAGTCAGACACTTGGCAACACAATCGGCAACGTCTCTCTTCATATTCGGCCACCAAAAGTGTTGTCGTAAATTCTGATACATCTTGGTACTTCCGGGATGAATGGAATACCTCGAACTATGAGCCTCGTTCAGAATGTCCTCCTTGATTTTTGGTATGGGCAGAACCCAAACTCTATTTTCAAACCTTAACAATCCTCCATTGTCTATTTTAAACATAAGTTCAGTCCCTTCAAATATCTTTTTCTTTACTTCCTCACATTCCTTATCCAGGATTTGTGCTTCCTTAATCTTATCCAATAAAATTGTACTAGCTTGCATCTGGAATAGTTTCTCGTCAGTCTCCATTGGACATCCTACCTCCAATTCCAGCTTTTCCATTGCTGAAATCAACTCCTCCTGTGCTGTCAACACCATCAACTTTTCTCGACCCTTTCTGCTTAAGGCGTCGGCTACAACATTCGCTTTGCCGGGGTGGTATAAGATATCACAATCATAATCCTTAATTAACTCCAGTCACCTTCTTTGGCGCATATTCAAGTCTTTCTAAGTAAAAATATATTTCAGACTCTTGTGGTCTGTATATATTTCACACTTCTCTCCATAGAGATAGTGTCTCCAAATCTTTAAAGCGAATACCACCGCAGCCAATTCCAAATCGTGGGTTGGATATCCCTTCTCATAATCTTTCAACTGTCGTGACGCATACGCAATGACTCTGCCATTTTGCATAAGCACACAGCCTAGCCCTTTATGCGACGCATCACTATGTACCACAAAGTTTCCTATATCATCCGGTAGGGATAACACAGGTGCAGTACTCAACCTTCTCTTAAGCTCTTGAAAGCTTTCCTCACACTTCTTCATCCAAACGAATTTTATAACTTTCCTAGTCAAATTCGTTAGCGGAGTGGCGATCTTGGAAAAATCCTGAATAAATCTTCTATAGTAACCGGCTAATCTAAGAAAACTTCTTACTTCCGACAGGTGTTTTCGGCTGATCCCAATTCATCACCGCTTTGACTTTGGAGGGATCCACCGAAATTCCGTCCTTATCAATCACATGTCCGAGAAATTGCACCCTTTCAATCCAAAATTCACACTTTGAGAACTTGGCTTACAACTTCTCTCTTCTCAACTCTTCCAATGTTAACTTCAGATGTTCAACATGCTCTTCCTTGGTCTTAGAATATACCAATATATCATCGATAAAAACCACTACAAATTTTTCCAAAAAGGGCTTGAACACTCCATTCATTAGGCCCATAAATGCTGCAGGCGCATTCGTTAGACCAAATGACATAACCAAAAATTCGTAGTGACCATATCGTGTCCTAAACGCTGTCTTTGGGACATCTTCAGGCCTCACCTTCAGCTGATGATATCCACTTCTTAGGTCTCTCTTCGAGAAGTATCTCGATCCTTTTAAATGATCAAACAGATCATCAATTCTTGGTAATGGATACTTATTCTTAATGGTAACCTTATTCAACTCTCTATAATCGATGCAGAGTCGCATCGTCCCATCCTTCTTTTTAACAAATAACATCGGTGCTCCCCATGGTGATACGCTCGGTTGAATATATTTCTTATCCAATAGTTCTTGTAATTGAACCATCAGTTCTTTTATTTCTACCAGAGCCATCCGGTACGGTGCTTTAGATATTGTAGCCGTTCTTGGCACCAAATCGATTACAAAATCTACTTCTCTATCCGGTGGAAGTCCTGGAAAATCGTCCGAAAACACATCCATGAAGTCCCTTACGACTGGTATTTCCTCTAACTTTGGATTCTCTTTACGACTATCGACTATATAGGATAAATATCCTACACAGCCTTGTCTTAATAACTTCCTGGCTTGCATCATCGTCAGACAACTCGCTTGTCTAGGTGACTTGCTGCCATAAAACACAACTTTTGATGGAGTCATAAGGTTAATACATTTCTTCTAGTAATCAATTACGGCTCCATAATTGAATAGCCAATCCATTCCCAGGATAACGTCAAATTCCCCAAGTTTAATCGGGATAAGATCTACATTTATAACATTACCCTTAATATCCACTCTACAGTTCTTGTGTATATACTTAACAAGAATTACTTTCTTATTCGCGTATTTATGCAATTCTAAGTTCTTGGCAAAGTCATCGGATATAAGTGAACAAGTAGCACCCGAATCAAATAAAACATAAGCATTGACTTTATTGATCGGGATGATACCTGACACCACATCACGAGACTGCATCGCGTCCTGTACTGTCATGTTGAATGTTCTTGCGGTTGGTTGGTTTGTCGAAGTCGGTCCGATAATTATCAGAGGATTTCCACCATTATTTCCCTTATTTCCACTTGACCCTGCCCCTCCAGATGCCTTCTTTGGACTAGTCTATAGCCAAGTGATCCTTTGACCCACATGTGTAGCAGGCGCCCTTCTTAGGGTTAGGGCAGTTAGGTGCTATGTGGCCTTCCTGATCACAATTGTAGCAAACTCTTTTTCCTTTCATGCAGACTCCCAAGTGAGTCTTCCCACAGGTTGGGCATGGTTCTAACTTTTTCTTCTGACTACCTTGCTGACTTACAGACGACGGGTTGTCATTCCACTTTCGTTTATGATTATTAGTTCCCCCTGTGTGACTGCCACTAGCCTTATTGTTTCCTTCACTATCATTCTTCTTCTTCTTTTGATCCTGATTGTACTTGGACACTGCCTTGCTTCCACCTTCAGCGAGGATGGCCTTCTCCAAAACTCCAGCAAAAGTGTTCAATTGAAACATTGACACCTTGCTATACAACCAGGGTTTTTGTCCCTGTTCAAAATGCCTAGCCTTTCTTTCGTCAGTATGCATCTGATATTGTGCAAACCTAGACAATTCGTTAAACTTTACCGCGTAGTCGGGCACAAACATATTCCCCTGCTTCAACTCTAGAAACTGCACCTCCATTTGATTCTGGGAGCTAGGTCGGGAAATACATCTCGAAAAATATTTCTTTAAACCTTTCCTAGGTTATTACACCTTCTCTTCCCCTGATCTTATTTGCCTGCCACCAGTAGCTGGCTTCTGATTTTAACATAAATGTCGTGTAGGCTGTCTTTTGGTCCTCCCTAACTCGGGCAAACTCAAAAATTTTCTCTATTTCCATAACCCAAGTCTGAGCTTCTATCGGGTTCGTGGAACCCTTAAAATCTGGCGGTCCCACTGACTTAAAGTCTTTAAATGAGGAGTTCGGTGGAGCTTGAGGCTGATTGTTCATTGCTCCAGCCAACAGATTTACCAACTGCTGAACGGGGTTCGCATTGGCATCATTGTTGTTATTGTTATTGGTTGACCCTTCTTGGGCTTGTCGACGATTTTGTCTTCTTCTTAGCGGCATATTTCTGTTAAAAATACGCTCATTAGATCTTTATTCAATCTCTTAAATATTTAAGACTTAACTCAAATATTTAACATAACCACTTTAACTCTTTTCTTTTCAAATAACCTTTGATATTTTATTTAAATCAAAAGTTTTAAACATGGTACTATAGCATCTCTGCCATTTACGTCAACTATCCCAAGATAAAGAATCTTCAGGATTTAGTTTCTCAAAATATTGCTTTGTTTTTAATCACATCGAAATTTACATTAACTACTCCAAAGAGTATCACATAATGTTAAATACTTTAACATACTCACTTAACCCATATCATCTTGAACAAACTTTTTTATTTTATTAAAACCAAAAGCTTTTAATACAATACGATAGCATTTCTCCCATTTACATCAACTATCCTGAAATAAAGTTTCTACAGGATTTACATTATCACAATATTCCTTTGTTTATAATCACATCGGAATTTACACTATTTACGATTATTTAAACATTAACAATATCATATTATCCTATCAGGGCCTACTAAGGCGTCAAACAGCTTCACTACGCTACTCCTCTATAATGTGGGACATAGTCCTGCGATCTAACATATACCCAGACAATCCCTCAAACTGAATTGGATATCTCATAACTCGATCCAGGGCCTCATCTATTGCCCTCAGAAACGTGTAGCACATCTCTGCAACCTTAACTCTCTTCGGACGTGCATCATCCTCTGCCAGATCTGCACGTCGTGCATTTCTCACCCAAGCTTCTTCCACTATAGCGAGTCTTTCAGATTTCTCTTTTAACTCATTCTTTAACTTTTCTATCTCCTCTGTCTTCTGCTCAGTTTGGCCCTTCTTGTGAACCAAATCCCACTCCACATTGCCAAGACGGGTGTGGAGTGTCTCAATCTCACCACCCTGAGCAACTGACTACTCCCTCAACTCCTGAATTGTATCTCGTAACTCTACGTTGCGATCATACAATAAATCATACATATCAGCACTGACAAAGTTCGGTGGGAACTCCTCAGGGTCTTCCTCCTCTTCTTCTTCCTCCTCGGCTTCCTCAGCCGAAATCTCAACCTCCTCAGGATCCTCCTCTGAGTCAGTCTCTGGCTCATGCTCCTGACCAAAAATCTGGAATCACAGGAGATGGCTCTGGCTGTACTAACTGCTCTCAGACAGTATGTATGTCCCGGGGCTCCTCATCTATAGTTTCTAGGGGTACAACATCCCTGGGCTGACTAGCTCCTCCAGTATCTGACATCCTGGCCAAATAAGTTTTAAGTCTTAGTTTTTACGTGATGCTAATCAAAACTCTAACAAGTATGAACACATAAGCACATAGCACATAAGGTAATTTTATTATCTTTCTTAGAACTCAATTAAAGTTATCATTACTATCTTCACGAAGGCTACTATCCTAAGGTTTTCCTCCCACCTAAGGTTCATAACCAACGGCTTTGATACCAACTTGTGACACCCCCAAATCCGGTATCTTAATTTTCACAGAATTTGGTGTTCACTGTTCCAATATCATACAACTATCTACCTATAAATAATGAAATTCATTTATTAGATAAATAAATCATCATCTTACATCATCTAAAATAATAAAACATCATAAATCCCAGATTATACTTAACCTTAAATCTCTGTTGCAGAAACGTAAATAAATAAGTCTTAAGTCATCACACATAAATCTTGAACTTTAACATTCTTAACATCAACACAAGTCTTCAACACTTGTTAGCTTTTTCTTTGCCCTTGCTACTAGAAGGTACATCACTTCATTCATTATTAGCTGCAATGTTATTATGCAAGAGTGAGCACGGAGGCCCGCAAGTATAAAAATATGACAGAATAATAACATGCGAGTGAAAGAATTCTGAATAACAGAAAGCTCAACATTTGAATCAAGAATATTAATCAAGAGTCAAATTACTTCTCAACTTTTGAATCAGGAATATTAATCGAGAGTTAAATTACTTCTAAGGGTCATTAAGACCTTGAACCGAGTCATAAGACTATAGGTTGTCAAGTATATTAACCTTTCAAACCTTTAACAGTCATAAGACTATAGACTTTAGTTCTCGTACTTAGGGAGATCAGCCCTTTGTACTGATACTGTGCATACTATCTTAACGCTTAAAGCATCTTCATTAATCCCCTATATTAGGGTTGTTCATCTCAGTTTGACATCAAAATCCGCACCAAATAAAGTTGGTTTGGATAACTCAACAAATGATATTCAAATTGAATATTAACTTCTCAAGGTATACAATCGAATAAGTATTGTACACTTAAATGATACTTTTAAAAGAATCATGGCATCTCATGTGAAATTCTAAACTTGGATATTCAAGAGTAAGAATTTTCTCAACAATAGTAATTAAGCATAGCAATTGCTCAATTTAAAGGGTTTAGTTTAGGAAACTTGCCCAACAATAATAGTAAGTTAGGGATAGAAAACTTGCCTCGTGCGCAAGCCACAATTATTACTCACTTCTTTAATTACTCTTACCTACCACATATTTACAATATCAATTAATCACAGGTTCAATATGATTATTGATTTACAGCAGTATTCTTCGAACTCATTATTAGGTTTTTCAATAATGGTTCACGTTGATTAATTAACTTATTAATTAACCACACAACTTAAGTTATTAACTTGTATTAACAACTTATTACATACATGACATGTTTTCATGTTTATTAGACTTAAAATAATGTCTTAATATTTATAACACATTATTTAGACTTGACAAATAATCGTTTAAGTCACGTAATTTATTTATTAATTAATCACTTAATATAAATTATTAAACTTGTATCAACATCTTATCATATATATAACATGTTTTCATGTTTATTGGATTCAAAACACATTTCTCAAATTCCAACACTTAACAAAAAAAAAATTCAAAATTTTATAACTGGCGCGGCCTCGCAGCTGCGGAATCTCAGAATCTGAAGTTCGCGAACGAACACAGATTTTCTTCCATTTTTCCCAATTTACATCATTACACTGATGTATTACGTTACCCATGAAGTATAAACTTCGTAGAAACATTATACAACACTTATATCATGTTCTTAACAATTATAATCACATAGTTACGCAATCTAACACTTTTAATTTCACTGTTCTTCAACATTTTGCAAACTTTAAAGAAAATATAAAATTTCTCATTGCGGATTCGTTACTACACCGAATCCACTCATTCCAATTCCATTTTCTTTATTTTAACACATACAATCATAATCATGTGTCAATTTTATTAAAATATATGATTACAACATGTATTTCAGTCATATGGCTTACTAACCCATATTCAAGACTCTGATTTATTTAAAACTCATTTATTAACAAAATTACTTGGTGTAATCACTGTGAATCATGAATGTATAGCCTAAATTATATCATGGACATATGTTAATGTGAAACCCCCAAATCTGGGTACTTCAATTCCATGGGATCTGGTGTTCACTATACAAATATCATCTATCTATCTACCCATAATAAAAGCAAACCATGAAATAAATAAAAATAATCCTCCCCTTATGGGGTTACAACATCTGAAAATAAATACATCAATCCCAGGTCGTACTTAACCTTAAATCTCAAATGTGGAAACATAAACAATTAAATAAGTCTTACACAACTTTAACATAAGTCTGAAACATAAACACATAAAATAAACAACAAGTCTTCATCACTTGTTAACTTTGCCCTTGCCTTTGCTAGAAGAAGGCTCGTCGGACCTTTCGTTCTTAACTGCAATGTTATTATTACGCAAGAGTGAGCACGATTGCCCACAAGTATAATAATATGACAATAATATAATAACATGCGAGTGAATCAAAGACATCTGAATAAAGAAACTCAACTTTTGACTCGAGGATAAATAACAGGAATCAAAAGAACATCTGAGGGTCATAAGACCTTGAACTATGTCCTAGGTTGTAAAGTGTTTATACTTTAAACCTTTAACAGTCATAAGACTATGGACTCTACTTCTCGTACTTATGGGGATCAACCCTTAGTACCATACTGTGCACAATATCTCAACGCTAAAGCGTAAATAATCCCCTATTAAAGGGTTGTTCATCTCAGTTTGACATCAGAGTCCGCACCAAAGGAAGTTTGGTTTGGATAAGCTCAATAAAAATTCTAGAATTTAGAACGTTCATCAACTATGGACTAGTCGAATCAATAAGGGTTCGCTAGTCTTATAACGTTTAACAATAACAACGATATTCAACTTGAATAATAAATATCAAGAGTATACAATCGAATAAGTATTGTATAACTGAAGTAATACTTAAAGGAATAGTAATATCTCATATGAAAATCTCAAATTGAATAAACAAGGATAAGAACTTGCTCAATGTAAAAGTAAGATTTGAGTTTAGGAAACTTGCAAAATATTAAACAAGTTTAAAGATAAGAAACTTGCCTCTTGCACAAGCTACAATTTATAATTCACGTTCTTTATTAAATCCTACATATCAATACGTTCACAATACACATTAATCAATAACTCGATATACGTATCGAATCACACACATCGGTCTTGAGTGCGTTATTGGATTATACAATTAACGATTCAAGTCATGTAATTAACTTATTAATTACTCAAATAATATAAGTTATTAACCTCTTATTATATGTTTAATCATGTCTTCATGTTTATTACATTAGGTTCCAATTACATTTCCTGGACTTGAACAATTAAAATCTCACTTTTGGGCAAAATTGCCAAGTGGTGCTGCAGCTCCACCATTTGAACTAAAAATGGCGCTGTAGCTCCACTGGCGCTGCAGCCCCAATCTTAGGCTTAGAGCTGGCGCAGCAGCTCCACTGGCGCTGCAGCCCCAATCTTAGGCTTAAAGCTGGCACTGCAACTCCACCGGCGCTGCAGCCCCACTCTTAGCCTTAAAGCTGGCGCTGCAGCTCCACACGCCATTTTCAGAATCTGCAGTTCACGAATAACAGAGAACTAGGACCAGAATTCACCATTTAATGCTACCACAACAATTTAATTGCTACCCATGAAGTATGGACTTCATAGAAACACTATACAACGTTTCTATCATGATCTTAGCATTCTAAATCATGTAATCACTATAATCCAAGGCATCTAATTTCACTGTTTTCATACTTTATCATGTTTTGAAGGAAAATCACAAAATTTAACTTTACGGATTCGTTATAACACCGAATCCGTTTGTTTAACTTCCGTTTTGTTCGTATAAATGTGTACAATCATATGCAAGTGCTAATTCAAAGTTAAATCATCGATTCATGGTATAAAAATTGTACATAAGGACCGTATGGCCATATATACAACTTTTCTACTCTGTGACTTTGTAAAATCAAATCAAGCATAATTGTATGAAATTTATTACTTTAAATCATGCATACATGGTATAAAACATGTTATGATCGTATAATAACACATATAAAACTATATCATGCATTAATCATCAAATTAGTCATTCACATAGAACTTTTTAAGAATACGTTAATGGAAACTATAAGAACTTGAATTTAAAAACGTAGGAGAAAGAATTACCCTTGCTAGTTAGTGATGATGATGCAACTAAATTCTTCAATCTCTTCTCTAACTAATTCTCAAGTCTTTTCTCTCAATTTCTCTCTTTTTCTCTCTACTTTCTTAACTGATGAATGCAATATACGATATATGATATACCACTAATATGATATACGTATATAATAGTGGAGTCATGGGTCGTCCGTTAATCCCATAATGGGTTAACTGACCCCAACCCCCAATAAGGCTTTGTTTGCTTGCCCCTTATATTCTTCATTTCCCATTAATTTAATTAACTTACTAGTATATAGTTAATTAATGTCACACCCAATTTAATCAAATAATATTATTTAAATCAATTAAATAAAATAGCATAAATTCACATTAAATCACATAGTCACATAATTAAAATTCTTATTTATTAATTATGTCTAATCATAAATCTCTAATTAATTATTAAATTAATTAGAATAACATTATGCTTTTTAATTAATATATTAATCAAATAAGCTCAATTAAATACATACTTTGAATATAAAAATTCACCACAATAATTTAACTAATGTGACACATATAATTAAATTAATCTACCATAATTTCATCAATTAATTATTTAACTCAATAATTAAATCATCAAAAAATATTTATTTAATTCAATAAATATTCAAATTAAATTACAAAAATCTTGTTCATCACAGTTAATATATATATATATATCCATAAAATCATCAATTGTCAACTTTCTCCATTAACAGAGGACTTTTACAAAACATGTATATGAAAAACTCTGTAAATCTTTGAAAACCCAATTAAAGGCCAAATTATATAAAATTGATCTTTTAAAATATGATTATATGTTAGAATACATGTCATGATCACATACCCCTTCTAGATAAAGCCATATCATAACCCAATTGGGAAACCCAATCTCACAGAAAACCAAAAGTACGTAAATGAAAACTTTGGAAAATATAACTTTTGAAAACTTAAAAGAATGAATTACCCTTAGTAGTGAAGATGATATAATCAAAGATAATTCAATGATCTCTCAAATCCTCTCAATTTCCTCTTCTCTTCTCTCTGAACTTTTCTCTGACAATTTCTAACTTTGAATATGAAAAAGTGAAATACGTCTGACGACGATATACATATATAACATATAATATATCCGTTGCAATATAACTCCCACAAGGGCCTTGTTTGGCAATCCTTCTAATTTTTTTTCCATTTATTTTAATTAACTAGTTTAGTATATAGTTAATTGTAACACTTTAATTAATCAATTAACTTTATTTAAATCAATTAAATAAAATAAGATAATTCACATTAAATCACATTGTCACATAATTAATATTTTTATTTATTAATTATGTCAATTCATTAATTCTTAAATTAACTATTAAATTAATTAAAGTAACATTATGCTTATTTAATTAATTCATTTAATCAAATAAACTCAATTAATTAAATACTTTGAACTATTAAATTACTACACATTAATTTAATTAATGTAACACAGATTAAAAGATCACTGATTACTTTGAATTACCCGTCGGTCACTGATTACTGGACTCCGGTGGCGATTAAGTCTAAGTGAGGCTCAGGAAAGGTACCACTCAGATCTGCTCCAGTTAAAAGATCGGATTAGCTTCCTATCTAGTAGATTGAGATGATCTGAGAACCTCCATGTCGAAATCCCGTGAGAGTAAATTTAAGATAGGTCAGCCTCTGATAAATCGAACGCGATGGGAAGGCTGTTCATACCTTTCCCTTTCAATTCCATATCAAATATAAAATGTTGTAAATATCAATTCATTTCAAATATTGTAAATTGTAAATTCTTGCAAATTTATTGTAAAATATCAAATACTGTCATGATATCCTGTCATCAAAATAACTGACCTCGATTTTGCAGGAAAATATTAAAAAAAACCCTAAACCTGACACATTGCATAGCATGCATACTGTTCAGGTTTATCAAGACTAAACTACCTACTTTTATTTTAGGCAAGATTGGTCCCACTACCAGATCCAAATCTAAGAAGGCAAAAAGCCTACCCACTAATATGGAAGAAAGTACCCAACAGGGGACAGGCTTCGTGTCTCGAGAAGAATTCGAGGGACTCAGAAATCAGATAGCATAACTAACTATTTTCTTGAAAGAACAGAGCAAAAGTACTCATGGTCAATAGATACCCAATTAAACAGAGTCCTCCAAACAAGATGGCGGTCAGGGTACTAACAAAAACAAAAATACTCAGATATATGAGCCTTAAATCAAGGATATGACCAATAAAACCCTTAAAATCTCTAATCTCAGGAATGATCAAGAAACTGGTGATATTAGGAAGAAAATCCGACAAATAGAAGAAAATTTTTGGTCAATCAAAGGGACTGGATCTTAGGGAAGTGTCAACTATTCAGACCTTTGTATCTTTCCCGTGGCTTGGTATCCAGACAAATAATAGATCCCGAATTTTGAAAAATACAACGGATTGGGAGATCCCTACACCCATTTAAAAGTTCTCATTGGATAACTCGAATCCTATACAGAGGACGAGAAGCTGAGAATGCAGTTGTTTCAGAAAAGTCTGGCCGGAGAGGCTAGAGCTTGGTATGCTAGACTGGATAATTCCAAATCTATAGCTGGGAAGAGCTAGCTCATACCTTCCTAAATCAATACAGCTTCCAGTCACAAATGGCTCCGGATAAATATCAAATTACTAAAGTTAAAAAGTAAAACACTGAGTCATTCAGAGAATTTGCCCAAAGATGGAGGCGTCTAGCTGCTCAAGTCATCCCATCAATGACAGAGACTGAGATGGTGATGACATTCATCGACATGCAAGAAGCTCCATTCTATGAAAGGGTCCTAGCATGCATAGGAAAATAATTCTTAGAAATGATCAAACATGGAGAAATGGCTGAGATGGGACTGAAGTCTGGAAAGATTAAAGACCTTATTGCTTTGGAAGCCGTGGCTGAGCACATTCAGGCTGGAAATTATGGGAATAATCCTCGGAGAGTTCATAAAAAGAAAGAAGAGGATGTATCCTTGGTACTACAAGGACAAACTCAAAGAGGCAACCAAAACCTGCCTAGTCAAAGGAAAAATTATTCCTCTTTTCAAAAATCTGTGCAACCTGCAAATCCAAAGTTCTAAAGAACTGGAAAGGCTAAACATCGAAGAACATTCACACCCTTAGGGGATTCACTTGAGAATATACTTAAGCTTCTGATAACACAGAAGAAAATTGCTCAGCTCCTTCCACCAGCCAATCCAAGTGGGAAGAATTTTGAACCAAGAAAGAAATGTGCTTACCATTCTGGATCTCTTGGCCATGACACCCAAGAATGTTGGTCTCTAAAGCACAAGATCCAAGACCTGATAGACAGTGGTGAGATCGTGGTGACAAAACCAGAGCAGCCACATGTTCAAGATAACTTTTTGCCTCAACACAATGACGAGGTAGTCAACATGATCAGTATGAGGAATGGAGAAGGTTCCAAGTACCCCAAATATGTACTATTTGGGTATATTCTCTGAATAACTCAGTGTTTTACTTTGGGAATATTCTCTGAATCTTTAGCCATATTGTCTGAATACCAGGCATATTCTCTGGATTCTCCACAAACAAGCAAGGATAGCTCTGACAAATGGGACCATTCAGAAAGTCGCTTCCTGATAAAACGAGAAACAAAGTCTATCAAGGATCGGATTAGTCAGCTGGCAGAGCTGATGGTATAACAGAACCAAGTGACGTGACAGTTGATAACTCAAGTCAACCAAAGGAGAACAAATCCTCCCATGCCCAAAGTTCTTCCAATTGCAAGGAAGGATCATTATCAATTCTATGAACACGAAACCTGGCCAGACAAAGTTTCTGATTTGATTGATCTGAATGTGAGATTTTTAGGAAAAGACCGACATATAATGTCGATGATTTTGAAGAGATTGATTTTATTGGTCCGAATTAGACAGAGTCGCCAGTTGGTATGAGTTAAATGGTTGTAGAGTTTTGAAAGATTTTGCAATATGGCCCAATTACTGGACTCTGTTTAATTGGTCTTAGAGACCGAGATTCATACAGTTTGGGGGCTTGATTAAGCGGGGGGGAGGTGTTAGGCACCCCCTAACTTTCGTAAAACACGGTTACTGATGAGAATAAAATATGTTATATTTTATTCCCTTAATACTTAATCTTTTATATCTCTTTTGTACCTAAGTATATTCATTTATCTTATATTTGTTATTTTAGGTGCAATTGATCCAAGGAGGCAAAATGGGCTCAAAAGGAACAAACAAGGCCATGATTTATATCAGCCACTTCGGTTAGGAAATTAAAGAGAAGCCCACAAATTTATTATGCAAAGAAGCCCATGAAATTGATTACTATATCTAGCAGCAGGCCACGAATTGGCTGCAGCTTGTTGAGGAATTATCGTAAAGTGGGCCACGCACATGTGGGTTAAGGAGCAGCTTGGATGACCATGACCCCACGAATTGGTTCAGCCAATCAAGAGCATCCCACGGTTTGGTCCAGCAAAATAAACAAGTTGAAGCTTCATGCAATTCAAGTGGGCTATGAAATAAGCAAACAATTAAAGGATTGGCCCAGCAGCACTTCTCTTATTCCTATTGGGATTTAATGATATTAAACTCAAGGATTGTTACTCTAAGAAGGGCCACGTTGTCATCATCAAGCAAAAAGGAATTCCAAAATTAGTAGATTAGTCCAGCACATGCACGGTTGGGTTAATAAATCCTAGCAGGTCTCGGTTTCTAATGCAAGTCTTTAAAGGAATTACACTACATTAGTGGGCCCACGTGACATATAGCTAGAAAAAGGCAAGGTCCAAGCACCTCATGTGGAGACCAAGTAGCCTATTAATCTTAGTAGGTCACGAAATTGATAGTTTCAATTGGGAAAAAAAAAAGCAAGGAGCAACTTTACGAAATAGGGAAATAAGGGGATGCGGGTCAGCTGTCGGATTCCTTTTGCGAAACGAATTTGGATGCAAGTGAAGGGAAGATTATGGCTGCAATCTTAATATTATAAAAGGGGATCCAATTCCTTGTATTTTCATCTTCTTATTTTTCTTTCATATTAGATTTAGGTTTATTTGGAGGCATGAACTAATTCTTTCAATTCAGTTCGCAAGGGATGTTGAACCTTATTCATAATTCATGGTTTGATCAAGTTTATTTTATTTAGTTCTTCTTACATGAGATTTATTCTGATTATCTACTTTAATTTCTTGTATGCTATTCAATTTACTAACGTGATTCTGCAGGATTAAATTAGTGAATTGGTGTCATATGCTAGATCAAGGAATAGTATTACGTGTAATTGATATTATTCTTAATCACAAGTAGCAATTAGTAATACCTGATTGTGGACAAGCTTTTGAGTATTGCTATGATTATTAGAAGACAAGTTAAACAATCCGAGCTTATGTGTTTGTTGCTTGGAATAGTCTAATTCCCTAGTTCTTAATACTGCTTTTATATTAAATCTAGAGAGCTTGTTCTAGGTTATATAATGGTTAGAATCTTGTGAAGAGCTTGTTTCATTGAGTGACAATCTAAGGGGAATTTCGGGTCGCAGAGCTTATTGTTACCTAGGGCTATTAGTTTCACTGAAGGGTAAATAATGTTACACTTGATTAATCCATAATTGTGAAAAGGTGATACTGAACTGAAGAACTGAAGCTTTTTATTCATTGTTAATTCTTATTACTTTATTCTTGATAATTTAGTTTAATCAATTCAAAACCCCCTTTTCATTAGAAATCATAGGATAAATATAAAATAAATCACTCTCTGTGGGATCGATCCTTGCTTACTACTGTGCTAATTGTTTAAATTCGTGAAGTGAAAGTAAGGTTAATTTAGGAGTGTAAACGACAGCTCCCAGTTACCGCGTCTTTTCAATTTCTTAATCATTATGTGTGTGTGTGTGTTACAGTTAATTGGGCCTAAGTGCTTGATTTGAAAGTTGTGATGTGCTTCGTTGGACCTATATACGAAGGGTTTGATTTATTTGAAAAATCCATATTTAGACAAGATATGAAAATGATGTTTTGAGAATATATTTCAAACCCTTTTGCTTGCATAGGAATTGAAGCCTTTTGATACTTTCATTTTATTCTATATTCGGCTTGATTTTATTTTATTCTCGAAATGCGAAGCATCTTCGACAAAATAATATATACATAGATGTCGGGCTCCTTTTGGGCATGAAAGTCATCGAAGTGACCCGAGCACCACAAATAACACTTTTACTATGTTGAGACCTTAAATTCGGATAACCGTTTTAAGGTCCCTCTTATTTACATTTATAAAAAGGCCTGCAAGCTATTTATATCATTCCAATTTGTTCATCATGAGAATCGGATCTAGATCCATGTAATTAATTGTAGATCCCGTGATTCCTAGGCTCACAAAATATCATTTAAAAGCTTGCACTGCAGCTATATGGAACTAGAATGCAAATTAAAATCTAGACGTCGCAAAACAAAGGATTCATCACTTAAATCCTTGCATGCGCGTAGCCAAGCTTCCCGTTTCATCTAGATACAGATCTAAGGTCGCGTAGTTGCTTAATATTTACAAAACTAGAAAGAAAACTAGAATTAAATAAATCTTAGCCACTCTAGCTCAACAGTTCCAGTTCTACAACCTTTGAACCGGTTAAAAGTTAGATATGGCTAGATTTAGATAAATCTAGTCCACAAACTTTGTATTAGTACAGATTTACATCAAATGGATATTTAAAACTGATATTTAATCAAATTAAATAACTAATATATATCACTTATATATATATATATTAAAGCAGGAAAAAGCCACGGATTCACAATCCAAGCGTGACTGATCAATATAAATATATATATATATATATATATATATATATACCCATATATACATATATTAAAGCCAGAAAAGCAACAGATTTGCAATCTAGGCAAAACTAAGAATTATAAATATATATATATATATACTCATATATATATATATATATATATATTAAATCAGTTAAAAGTTTCAGATCTGAAGAAATCTCACAGTGTACAGTGAGGAAGGCTTTAAACTGCTTTTGTAGGTTGAAAACTCCGTTTTCACTGCTTAAAACTTAATATGTTAGTATATATATATTTATATATATATAGAAGTGTTTACAACAAACAATATTGGGATTTGGAACACTAATGGAAGCTGAAACGGGTGGAATTTACTCTATTTCCTCCTTTTTATCTTTCTTTTTGGCTGATGGGGGGGTCTATTTATTGACCAAACGAACCACGGATCAAACCTTGACAGCTACATGTCTACCTGCTGCTGACCCAGGTGGGCCCGGGCACGTGGGTCCCGTCGTCTCAAAGTACGTGCACCCTGACCAACGCGCTGTCTGCTTGAACCTTCATAACTTTCAATCCGAGAATCTGATGGAGGCGTGCTATACCTTTCCGAAAAGCCCTTTCCGAGAGCTACACAATGACATGGGATTTGAACTTTTCTAAATCCGAGAAGATTGGTCCATGCCCAGATCTTCGAGTTTTCATAGTTCGTCTATTGAGCTGTCTTGTGTTGTTTTCACTCGGGGTTGACGTTATGGTTCTGCATAACCTTCATGGTAGTGACTTGACTTGGATTGATGTTGAGTTGGTCAAATGACCATTTTGCCCTTTCGGGGGTTATCTCTAGGGTTGTCGGGGCTTTCAACTGTTTCTCGGTGTCTCCCAGCCGATTATGTTCTTCCTCAAGGTCACCTCCGGGGGTTGATCTAATATCCTGGGTTTGTCTCTGGGGATTGATTTTATGCTTCGAGGTCATCTCCGAAGGTTGAAGGTTGACTTAATCTCCCGGGGTTGTCGCTGGGATCGGACTTGATCTCCCTAGGTTGTTGTCGGGGTTTGACTTGATCTCCCGGGGTTATCGCCAAGGTTTGGCTTAATCTCCCGGGGTTGTCACTGGGGTTTGACTTGATCTCCTGGGGTTATCGCCGGGGTTTGACTTGACCTCCCAGGGTTGTCGTCGAGGTTTGACTTGATCTCTCGGGGTTGTTGTCGTGGTTTGATTTGATCTCCCGGGGTTGTCGTTGTGACGCTCCAAAATTCGGGTCCCAAGAACCTCGGACCTGGTACGTTACGGTACTTCATTATCACATATATTCTATCATCTAATGCAGAATATATAAACATATATTATTTATTTCACATGATTCTATTACATTTTTCAAGGTCTGTTAACCTTAACTTAATACATACCTTAAGTAATTAAAAAGGTTTATAACATTACTTGCATATGATAACTAAATAGTTATGAATGCGTAATAATCTACTCTTTGGAATTTATCTTTGTCTCTGTCTTTCTTCGAGTCTTCGTCTTAATCTGAAATTTGTTATCATGATATAGAAAGGGTGAGCGACTAATACTTTCTCTTTTCTCTCTCTTTTTGTTTTTCTTATTGTTAGCAAATAAGAGATGAAAGAGAAATGATAAAGGTTTTATTTGTTGGTAAAAATTATATATATATAACTAGTACATCTATATAATATCTTCCACCACATCTATCCTTCTCTCTCTTCCTTATCACTTTGATATGGCTTGCAAGCTTGGGTTTACATGTAGACTTGGTTAATGGTGTTGGTAAAATGAGAGAGTGACACCTAGCTTGTAGTTGGTAGGAGTTGGTAGATTACATAATTACATTCATTCCCTTTTTCTTCTCCTCTCCATAACCGACCATGTGGCCCTTTTTTTTCTCATTTTAGATTTATTTTTAATGTCCAATTTTGCTTTATCAAATGACCATAATGCCCCTCCTCAATTGGGCTAAGATTCGGCCATGCCTTTAATTCTTTTTGGGCTTCCTAACTAATTGTTTGGGCTATGTAAACTAACATGGCCCAATGCCTTAATTTTTATCTTATCCTAATCATCTAATTAGAGTTTCCATTACACACATTTGTAAATCAATTCCTTACTCATGTACATTTAATTTCATAACCCAATTAGACTTGCTTTACTTAGGTTATAAAATTAATTAATTGAGATGTATAAAATAAATCTGTTAGGGTTAGTATATATTTTTAAATACTAACATTCTCTCATATTATAATCCCTTATGTTATTTAATTACCATACTTAATATATATATATATATATTAGGTTACATAACTTTATTTTTAATTTTTTTTATATACAAAATAAATGTATACACATTATATAATGTATATATTTATTTAATCACGTACATAATCCACATAAGTCAAAACATATTCCACTAGTGTATTAACTTAATTGCCCTAATTGGCATAATAAGTTATAAACACTCACATAATCATACAAGCTAATCTAATAGGTTGAGATATATTTCATAAATCTCTTAGATTAGGTCACTAGTATATAGTTAAAATACTAGGACAATTAAATAAAGATAACCCTTGAGGTTATTTAATTCAATTACCTAATTTATATATTAGGTCACAAAACTTTATAGGTATCGTAATACCTTATCCTTAATTTCCTTCAAGTACATATAAATTCATTTCTAGGGTTTTCAAATTTTATAACCCATATTTTCTCTATTCTCTTTTAATTAGTAAGCCATATAGGTTCTTCATAAAATTTTTAAATAAATCCTCAAATTTCCATCTAGGTTTTATTCTTTAAGTTTTATTTTAATCATTTAAGATCTTATACATTTTCGGGTTGTCACATTCTTCCTCCATTATAAGGATTCGGTCCCAGGAATCATTATTCACTAAAAATATGTTTTCATTTTAACCTCTATTAAATCACCTCTGATTACACTCGTACTTAATGAGTTCATGATATCTCCTTCTATGAGGATCTCTTCTATCTCCACATGCTACCATGACTATCCACTAGGAGTTTTCACAATAATTCAATAATTATGAAGTATAATACATAACTTGGAAAGGTTTTAACAGAAATTCATCTGCAAACCGTTTTATCTGGACACCAACTTGTGTAAATTTGATACCAATTGCATTAACTTGACACCAACTTGTGTCAATTTGAAACCAACTTGTATCACGTAATGCTGACACCAACTTGTGTCGGATACCAGTTTGTATCCATTTGATACTAACTTAACATAAGATTCTGCACCAAAATAATTTGGTTTGGCATAAGCTCTCAAATAATACTTGAATTTCATAAATATTTTTCTAGCTGAATCAAATAGCTTAGACGTATACCAATAATTCGAATATCAATTGAAACATGTATCTGGCCAAATTCAATTGGCAATAAATTATCTTTAAAATTCTAAAAATCATTTTATGACGTCATGATACTGTACTGTATTTACAGTCCGTTTGAAGATTCCGTCATTTTGTGACTTTGCCATATTACATCATACAATAGTGGGCTGACGATCCTTAGATCACATCCGACACTGGGCAATACTGCATTGATGACTCCATCATTTTTATCATCTTTGCACCAGGTTCTATGATGCATTGATGATATATAAAATATATTTTGATAATTCAAATCATCTTTGTCTAGCCGAAATAATTAGCGTAGACTCTACTTTAAAAAGTTCAAAACCATTGAAAAATCATTTTTGTTGTTATCATGCCACAACAGGTAACGATGTGTTAGTGGTTCGAATCCCACTTCTACATACTTGTAACCATATGTTGAGGATAATAAAAATTCATTTGTATTTTTAAAGGCTAATCAGTACGAATTTAGCTTGATTTCAAAAATTTTGAAGTCTAGCATAGCTAGAAGATTTGGAATACCTATGCTTCCATCATCAACTCTAATTTTCTCTAATATCCTATTACTTAATAATTATATCTATTTTTTCATCCTTAAAACTTAATATACTAAAAATCCTCAATTCTTCATCCACAGCATTTCTATACCCCAGTATAGTTCATCAAACATATCACACGTTATGAGTTCAGGAACTTTCCACAATAATATGAGTTTAGGAACTTATCCTAGCAATACGTAGTTCATGAACCAATCAAGAACTGTCCATACGCTTAGGGGTTCAAAAACATACCATATGATTATGAGTCACAAATTTACCATAAGCATGAGTTTTAAGAACTCGCACCTAATTATAATATATTCTACTATCAAATATAAATATAAGAAAAGAATCACCTCCTCGTCATATATATATCAATAGCGCGACACCAACATTTCAATGATTATCAATGTGATAAACTAAGTAGAAGTTAGACCAAGCACAAAACCCCCGCCCATACAAAGGTTTGTACAACTCAGCTATCACATGAGTCCTCAATTGAAATCCCACATAATTCTAGTCTTAGCTTACTCTTTTCTAAATACAAATTTTATTTAATCCATGCCTTCAGCAATTATTACTCTTTCTTGAGTTTGCATAGTACAATTCCATAGTACAACTATCGTACAACAATTCTGCTATAATGTTTTCAGTCAATCAATTAATCATTTGTCCTCCTATGACCTCATCAGATCACGTTGTGACCTCTTCTTATAATCGTGTTATATTACAATTTTTTTCTATGTTATGATCGTTTTATTTTACGATCTTCTTATTTTAATGATGAATGTCCTAAATTCATCTCTTAACACTTAAACTCTATTTGAGTTTATTCCTTATCCTCATCTCTACGGTTATTGCCTAAGGTAACCCTACCTAAGGTTTATAACCTACAGCTTTGATACCAACATGTGACACCCACAAATTCAGGTCCCAAGAACCTCGGGCCTGGTACGTTACGGTACTTCATTATCATACATATTCTATCATCTAATGCGAAATATATAAACATATATTGTTTATTTCATATGATTCTATAACATTTTCCAAGGTCTGTTAACCTTAACTTAATACATACCTTAAGTAATTAAAAAGGTTTACAACATTACTTGCATATGATAACTGAATAGTTATGAATGCGTAATAATCTACTCTTTGGAATTTTCCTTTATCTTTGTCTTTCTTCGAGTCTTCATCTTAATTTGAAATTTGTTATCATAATATAACAAGGGTGAGCAACTAATTTGCCTAGCAAGTTTAAATATAATAAAGATATATCATGATTAAAAGAAGGAATAAGCTTTTAAATTTTCAACAATATAATAATTGTGAAAGAGCATGAATCAAAATATCAATAATTGAATGACTGAACCAATAATGTTTAATGTCAACAAGGACCATGAACAACTTTAACTGAACCTTATGGTAATGAAGGTGATCAGCCTTTCATACCTGATGAACTTATGCAATATGCACTAAGTGCGAATCAATAATCAGTATAGATTTGAATAATCAACAATAATTATTCACTAACATGCTTTGAAAATATAACTCAAGTTTGAGTTAGGGAACTTGCCTGTACCATTGACTACTGCTACGCAATCTAATTTAATCTCCTTATTGAAAAGACCTATCATTATTAAGATTGATCTTTCAATTAGCATAACATACTTTATCTCACAATACTATTACTTTATAAGTAAACTATCTAACATTTCACCACATAGTCAAATATTAGATAATACCTTAACACCATATGTATTCACAAGTCTAAACCTAGCACACATCGAGTCTTTAATAGTATTCAATATAGTATACGGAGTGGTTTTTCACAAACAACCAACAAACTAGTTTTCATCTCGTCTACACTATTTTTCACAGCGAGTTAGATCGGTTGCTAGTTCGTATATACCTCCGCTCGCTGAAGGAATTGTTTAGCCAAATACTATACATCAACTATTACAGAGTACGAGTGTACTACTTTAGACTTAACACTTACTCATTCATTTTATAAGTTCTTATTATAACTCGGTAAACTGTTTACGAATTCAGCAAACTGAATACATTAATTCAGCAAGCAGAATCCAATTGTATTCACTTCCTAACATTTTCAGTTTTCAATCCAGCAACCTGAATTGTTCAATTCAGCAAGCTGAATTACCATTTACATGAAAATACCAAATCATCTTATTATTTTTCCATTCTTTGGTCACACATATATAAATATATTCCATACACAAAAATAATTATTCTGGAATTTTTCAATTTGCTTTAGTATTTTTCTAAAATTCGTTTATAGTTCATAGCTTAAGAAACTTTCTATATCATGCTCAACTCTAAAAATTCCCAACTCTTGGCATAATCTTACACATATTAACGTGAACTTTCATTTTAAATTTCGTGGCCATCGGAGTTATAAAACTCTAGTTATAGCGGTTTTCGTAAAAAAAAACCCCCAAATATTGAAATGACCATAACTTGGTCAATTTAAGTCGGAATAAGCTCATTTTTGGACATGAGCTACTTTATATCATATATTTTCATGTCCCAAAAGATTGGAATTTATTTAAATAAATAAGTTATAGAAATTACCCCTAGAAGTTTTGGACATATTGCTCTTTGTTATTTTTTAGATTTTTTCTACTTTGCTAAAAACCGTCCACACGAAAATTTACAACACCTTTTTTAGTGATTCCACTTTAAAATGTTATAAGACTCATAGATCTAACTCTAGGACTTGACCACACTCAAAAATTCAAAATATAATGAGAGATATGGTCATTTGAATTTCATGTTTCGTTTTCACAAAAATTTGATTTTCAATCCTTTGTGATTTCTAAGAAAACTTTCATGTTCTCACACATTAACTAACATAACCCATCATCATACATACCAATATCTCATATACTCATGTATCTACCTTTATCCATGATCTATTTCATCAAACAATCACCAAATACTAGATTAAACACAATCAAGACTAATAAAAATTAGGGTTTTCTACTTTTGAAAACCTAGTTTCCATTTCATTTTTAGATCCAACTTTTGATCCTTAAAAGGGTTAGATCTAAACATGAAACACTTATAAACACATAGATCTAAGGTTTTAAACCTCAATATCATAACTTTATATTATCAAAAATTAAATCAAACAAAAAGGAATTAAACTATAATAAGTAAAAACCTTTTATACCTTAGCTTGTTCTTCCTCTTCTTCTTCCTAAGATTTGATTAAGGAACTATAAAGCTTAAACCAAATCACACTTTCTCCTCTCTTATCTTCCCTATGGGCTGCCGAAAATACTCTCACTTTTCTCTCTCTTTTTGTTTTTCTTATTGTTAGCAAATAAGAGATGAAAGAGAAATGATAAAGGTTTTATTTGTTGGTAAAAATTATATACATATAACTAGTATATCTATATAATATCTTCCACCACATCTATCCTTCTCTCTCTTCCTTATCACTTTGATATGGCTTGCAAGCTTGGGTTTACATGTAGACTTGGGTAATGGTGTGGGTAAAATGAGAGAGTGACACCTAGCTTGTAGTTGGTAGGAGTTGTTAAGAGTTGGTAGATTATATAATTACATTCATTCTCCTTTTCTTCTCCTCTCCATAACCACCCATGTGACCCTTTTTTCTTATTTTAGATTTATTTTTAATGCCCAATTTTTCTTTATCAAATGACCATAATGCCCCCCTCAATTGGGCTAAGATTCGGCCATGCCTTTAATTCTTTTTAGGCTTCCTAACTAATTGTTTGGGCTATGTAAACTAACATGGCCCAATGCCTTAATTTTTATCTTATCCTAATCATCTAATTACAGTTTTCACTACACACATTTGTAAATCAATTCCTTACTCATGTAAATTTAATTTCATAACCCAATTAAACTTGTTTTACTTAGGTTATAAAATTAATTAATTGAGATGTATAAAATAAATCTGTTAGGGTTAGTATATATTTTTAAATACTAACATTCTCTCATATTATAATCCCTTAGGTTATTTAATTACCATACTTAATATATATATATTAGGTTACATAACTTTATTTTTAATTTTTTTTATATACAAAATAAATGTATACACATTATATAATGTATATTTATTTAATCACGTACATAATCCACATAAGTCAAAACATATTCCACTAGTGTATTAACTTAATTGCCCTAATTGGCATAATAAATTATAAACACTCACATAATCATACAAGATAATCTAATAGGTTGAGATATATTTCATAAATCTCTTAGATTAGGTCACTAGTATATAGTTAAAATACTAGGACAATTAAATAAAGATAACCCTTGATGTTATTTAATTCAATTACCTAATTTATATATTAGGTCACAAAACTTTATAGGTATCGTAATACCTTATCCTTAATATTCCTTCAAGTACATATAAATTCATTTCTAGGGTTTTGAAATTTTATAACCTATATTTTCTCTATTCTCTTTTAATTAGTAAACCATATAGGTTCTTTTTAAAATTTTTAAATAAATCCTCAAATTCCCATCTAGGTTTTATTCTTTAAGCTTTATTTTAATCATTTAAGATCTTATACATTTTTGGGTTGTCACAGTCACCAGGGATTGACTTGATCTCCCGGGGTTGTCGCCGGAGTTTGATTTGATCTCCCGAGGTTGTCCCCGGAGTTTGATTTGAACTTCCAAGGTTGTCTCTAGAAGGTAAAAGACGGTTTTTCCCTCCTATATGGTAAGTAACAGGAATGCAAAATTTTGAGTGTCTACACTGGTCACTATCAATGCCAAACCAGAGTATCCTGTATATGTACAAGGGGATATGCATGTGATCAGCCTCAACGAATGAGTTGAGCCAGCCAGTTGTCAAGCCTTCGAAGTGAGCAACACTCACTATCGACCTATTGGAGCTCCAGCCTTAAAGCTAAGAGTTTATTCCGAATTGATGTCTGTCAATAAAGAAATGATATATCTAGATTTATGTCCCTGCAAAGGACTAGGGAAAAATCAACAAGGGATCAAACATCTAGTTCAGATACCTAGCCAGGCAAGGAAGGCTGGATTAGGCTATTTCTATGGATCAAACCACAAAAACCCAAATAAACATTAGCCGGTTTATGCGTCCACCATTCTGCTACCAAATCTCATGGATGCCGGGTTCGTGAAGCTAATAAAGAAAGTCCCTACTTCTGTGTCAGGCATGATAATTCCTCAATTCAAACCGGTCAGTGAGAAAGAAATCCAGATTCCTGCTAAGGAAAACTAGAAAAGGAATGAAAGGTTCCTACAAGAAGTGTAAGGTCGATTTGCAAAGATATATTTTCTGGCACATACTGAGGTTATAAACGACAATATCCCAGATGATGACTATTTAGAGGATCTAATCCTGATCCCTAGCATCAATAGAGCTAAGGAGAACTGTTCAAAGAAAAGCACTGACCCTGATGAGAATTCAGTCATGGACATCATCAAAGTGGAGGAGGAGGATAACAGTAACCCCTTCATCATATCAGTCAATAAGGACCTAACCCTGGACAACTGGAGCAGCACTCCTTGCATCTGTCGCAAAGGGTAAAAGGGCAGAAAATCCATCTGCCCTGAAGCGTAGATATTATATACTAATTACTTTTGTTGCATAGTACTAGTAGTTACTTTTTTCATGCTTTCATTGCTTCTTTGTATAATTAAACAATATCATATATTAAGTGAAGGCATTTTGTTTTTAGGACTCTAAATTTGGATTTGTCTAACCTTGCCAATGAATTTCCAAGTCTCAGCGGTGACTACAACTTTGATGTAGAACGGGACTTTGACTTGATGGGGATTGATCAAGAGGAGACAGCTGACTATGAGGTGCCTGAGGAGATCAAGGAATGGGTCTAAGATAAACCCAAACCAAACCTCGATCAAACCACTACAGTCAATATCGGAACCTCAGATAATCCAAAAGAAATTCAAATAGGCAATGACCTTACCCCAAATCAAATGACGGACCTGATTGAACTCTTAACTCAGTTCTAGGATGTGTTTGCATGGTCACATGAAGACATGGTCGGTCTGTCTACTGACATTGTCATTCACCGATTGCTCATTAAAGAGGGATTCAAGCTTGTTAAATAGAAGCTCAGGAGACTAAAGCTCGAGTGGAGTTTAAAGGTCAAAGAAGAAATTGTCAAGCAATTCAAATAAGACATTATCATGGTCTCAAACTACCCTGAATGGTTATCCAATATAGTTCTCGTATCTAAGCCCGGAGGGAAGGTACAAGTATATTTGGATTATTAGAATTTGAACAAGGTATGTCTCAAAGAAGACTTCCTAGTACCTTTCATCCACATATTGATAGACAACACAGAGCAGTATGGCTTATACTCATTTATCGACTATTTTGTCGGATACCACCAAATCATGGTTGCCTAAGAAGATAGAGAAAAAACAGCCTTTATCACCTATTGGGGAACCTTCTGTTACAAGCGATTGTCTTTTGGCTTTATCAATGTTGGTGCTACATATCAGCGACCCATGATAGCCCTTTTTCATGATATGATGCATAAAGAGATAGAGATATATGTGGATGACATTATCGTCAAATCTCGAAGGGAAGATGATCACATCGACCATCTTAGAAAGCTATTCGACATGCTTTGCAAATACAACTTAAAGCTAAACCCAACCAAGTGTGCTTTCGGTGTTAAGTCAGGAAAACTGTTGGGATTTCTGGTAAGCAACAGAGGCATTGAGCTGGATCCCACCAAGATTAAAGCTCATTGAAATATCTGTACCCCAAACAGAAAATAAAATACTGAGATTTCTTGGGAGAATCAATTTCATAAGCAGATTCATCTCCCAACTCACAGCAACTTGTGAGCTCATATTGAAGTTGTTAAGGAAAAATTCCTCCGAAAAATGGAATGAAGACTGTCAAAATGTCTTCCTCATCATCAAGAAGCAACTGGTGGAAACTACTATTTTGGTACCACCAAGGAACAAAGTTCCCTTATTCATACACATATCGATCAATGCCAACGCTACGGGCTGTATGTTGGGGCAGAAAGATGATAAAGGTAAGGAAAGAGCTATCTATTACCTCAGTAAAGGATTAAGCAGCGGTGAGCAGAAGGACACCTTGATTGAAAAGACCTGTTGTGATTTAGCATGGGCCGCCATAAGATTACAACGTTATCTTCAAGGACAAACAAATTATCTCATATCCCGCACGGATCCTCTGAAGTACATATTCAGCAAGCCCATGTTGAATTATCGATTGTCCAAATGGCAATTGATCCTTTAGCAATTCGATATCATCTACATAACTCAAAAGTCCATCAAAGGTCAATGGAATTACAGATCAATTGGATGAAGCAACATCAAGGAACTTCAAACCCTTGCAAACTTATTTCCCAGATGATGAAATAATGACAATTCAGCAAAACCCTCGAAAAGATACCAGCCAGTTCTGGAAACTGTACTTCGATGGGGCTGTAAATATGGAAGGTACAGGAGCAAGGGCAGTCCTTGTATCCATCACGGGAGAACACTATCTCGTGGCTATCAAACTTCAGTTTGTCAACACCAACAACACAGCCGAGTATGAAGGCTGTATAATGGGATTAAAATTGGCCCAATCTATGGGTATCCAACGGTTAACAGTTTTTGGAGATTCCGAGTTGGTCATCAAACAAACCACTGGGGAATATCACACCAAGGGAATTGAATTTGTTTCCCTATCATCAGTAGGTCATCAAGATGGCTATGGATTTCAAAGAAATAGCCTTCATCCACATCCCTCGAAACAGAAATGATTTCGCAAATGCATTAGCAACATTGGCTTCCTTGATCCACATATCCGATAGGAGAGGAATCCCTGATATCAAATTTACAAGCCAGAAGGCACCAGCCTATGGAAATTACATTGGAGAAGTATCTGGTGAACTACTTCCGATCAAACAGCCTTGATATTAGGATATCAAAGAATATCTGCGAAATGGATCTATGCCCACTAGGGCAAGCCAAGTTGAAAGAAAGCAGATCCATAGAATGGCCATTAAGTTCTACTTAAGCGGAGATGCACTCTACAAAAAAGATGCTGGAATAGGCCTGCTAAGGTGCCTAGACAAAGACCAAGTCCAAAGACTTATGGACAAAGTCTGTAGCTCCCCTAAATTCGGGTCCCCAGAACCTTGGACATGGTGCGTCACGATATATCATCTTCATACATATTCTATAAACTAATGCAGAATATATAAACATATATTGTTTATTTCACATGATTCTATAATGTATCCCAAGGTCTGTTAACCTTAACTGAATACATACATTAAGTAATTAAAAAGGTTTACAACATTACTTGCATATGATAACTAAATAGTTATGAATGAGTAATAATCTACTCTTGGAGTTTGCCTTTGCCTCTGTCTTTCATCGAGCGTTTGTCTTAATCTGAAATTTATTATCATGATATAGCAAGGGTGAGCAACGACTTTGCTCAGCAAGTTGAAATACAACAAGGATATATCATGATTGAAAGAAAGAATAAGCTTTCGAATTTTCAACAATATAATAATTGTGAAAGAGCATAAATCAGTGTTTCAATAAATGAATGACTGAACCAATAATGTTTAATGTTAACAAGGACCATGAACAACTTTAGCTGAACCTTAGGGTAATGAAGCTGATCAACCTTTCATACCTGATGAACATATGCAATATGCACTAAGTGCGAATCAATAATCAGTAGAGATGTGAATAATCAATAATAATTATTCACTACCATGCTTTGAAAATATAACTCAAGTTTGAGTTAGAGAAAAACTTGCAATAAATGCGAATATTCAATAATAATCTTAGAGGTGGAATAATCAACAATAATTATCTACTACCATACTTGAAAAATAATAACTCGAGTTTGAGTTAGGGAACTTGCATGCATCGTCGATTACTGTTACGCAATCTAATTTAATCGCTTTATTGAAAAGACCTATCAGTTATAAGATTGATCTTTAATTGTATAACATACTTATCTCATAATACTATTAGTTTAAAAGTAAACTATCTAACACTTAACCACATAGTCAAATAATAAATAACCTTAACACCATACTAATTTACAAGTCTAAACCTAACACACATCGAGTCTTTAATAGTATTCAATATAGTATATTGAGAGGTTTCCCACAAACAACCAACAAATTAGTTTCCGTCTCGTCTACACTGTTTTCACAGTGAGTTAGATCGCTTACTAATTCGTATATACCTCCGCTCCCTGAAGAAATCGTTTGGCCCAACTATTATACATCAACCATTAAAGGGTACAATTGCACTACCTTAGACTTAACACTTATTCATTCATTTATAAGTTCTTATTATAACTCGGTAAACTATTTATAAATTTCAGGACACTTAATATATCATTTCAGTAAGCTAAAACCAAACTGTCTTTCCTTCCTAACCTTCTCAGTTTCCATTTCAGCAAGCTAAAACCAAACTATTTCCTCTTCCTGATATTTCATTTCCATTTCAGCATCCTGAATTATTCATTTCAGGAAGCTGAAATACCCTTTTTACGAACATAACAAATCATCTTATTATTTTCCTATCCTTTGGCCACACATATATACATATAATCTATACACAAAAATAATTTTTCTGGAATTTTTTAACTCCCTTATATATTTTTCAAAAATCTATTTTTAGTTAATTTCTCAAGACATTAGCTACCTCATGTGTAACTCCAGAAATTTCCAACTCTTGGCAAGATCTTACATGTGTTAGCGTGAGCTTCCAGTTTAAATTTCGTGGCCATCGGAGTTATAGAACTCCGATTATAGCTGTTTTCGTCGAAAAAATATAAATATTGAAATGGTCATAACTTGGTCAATTTAAGTCGGAATGAGCTCATATTTGGACACAAGTTACTTTATCTCTTATATTTTCATGTCCCAAAAGAATGGAATTTATTTCATAAATTAAGTGGACGAAACTACCTCTACAAAATAGTGGCAGCAGCTTTTTGTCCATTTTCAGATTTGGCATCCTTTGCTAAATTTAGTCCACACAAAAATTTATAACTCATTTTTTAGTGAATCCACTTGAAAAAGTTAGAAGACTTATAGATCTAACTCCAGAAATTGACCACACTCAAAAATTCAAAATAGAATGAGAGATATGGTCGTTTCCATTTCGTACTTCGTTTTTACAAAAATCTAATTTTCGTTACTTGGTGATTTCTAAGAAATCTTCCATATTCTCACATAATAACCAACATAACTCATCATAAATCACCATAATACATATCAATACAATCATATATTCATGGATATATCATGATCCATAATCTATTTCACCAAAAATCACCAAACATAAGATTAAACACAACTAAGGCTAAGAAAAATTAAGTTTTCTAACTTTTGCAAAACATAGTTCCTATTTCATACTTTAGATCTAACTTTTGATCATCAAAAGGGTTAGATCTAATCATATACTACCTATACACATATAGATCTAGAGGTTTGAAAACTTAGCTCTACATCTCATCAAAAATAATTACATAGAATGAACTAAGGTAGATTTTTATACCTTTGCTTTGATCTTCTTCTTCTTCTTCTTCTTCTTTCCGTGGAAAATATTTCTCCTTCATCTCTCCCCTAGGGCTGCCGCCCCTCTCCCCTTTTCTCTTCATGCTCCCACCAAGTCTTTCTCTTGCACACTCTCTAATTTCTTTCTTTTGTTTTCTCTCTCTTAGTTAGCTTTAAGAAATAAAAATGAGATGAAATTGGTATATTTAATTTATTTAAATGAAAGGTATAGATATAATATATATATATATATATATATTATCTCCACCATCTTGCTTCCATCTCTCTCTCATCATTAATACAAGAGTTTGCTTGCAAGAAAGAACAAAGGAGGTGTCCAAATAAGAAAGCAACACTAATAAAGTGATTACCTACTAAAGTAAGAATAATAATTATATTACTCCCCCCTTATTCTCCTCTCCCAATTTCGGCCATGTGGCCTTCTATCTACCCACTTTTGTTTTTATTATACACTTTGATTAATAACTATTATACCTCTCCTTAAGTGGGATAAACTTGGGCTCTCATTTTAATTTCTTTTGGGCTTGGATTTTCATAGTTTGTTTACTAACAAAAATGAACTTGGCCTCCTCCACCAATTAAATTGGGTTATTATTATACTTGCCCTATACATGATATATTAGGCTAGTTTAATATTTTAATTGCTCTTAAATCAATTTATCTATAAGTCCAATGCTTAAATAAATAATTGGGATTACTTAAATTACTTACCCTCCTTAGTCCATTAAATCTATTATCACTAGAACTAATGCTCAATATTATTGATATTCACGTATTCTTAATTCTCTTTTTAAACAAAATAAATGTATACACATTATATAATGTATATTTATTTAATCATACACATAATTCACATAAGTCAAAATATACTCCACTAAGTGTAATAACTTAATGGCCCTAATTGACTTAATAAGTTGTAAACACTCACATAATCATACAAGATAATCTAATATGTTGATACATATTTCGTAAATCTATTAGATTAGATCACTAGTATATAGTTACAATATTAGGACAATTAAATAAAGATAACACATGAGGTTATTTAATTCAAATACCTAATTTATATATTAGGTCACCAAACTTTATAGGTATCATAGTACCTTATCCTTAATATTCCTTCAAGTATATATAAATTCATTTCTAGGGTTTAGAAATTTTTTAACCCATATATCCTCTATTCTCATTCGAATAGTAAACCATATAAGTGCTTCTTTAAAAATCTTAAATTAGTCCTCAAATTTCCATCTAGGTTTTATCCTTTAACCATTATTTTAATCATTCAAAATCTTATAAATTTTTTCGGTTGTCACATTCACCCATTCTTCTAAGAATTTCGTCCACGAAATTATAGCCTACTAATCCCTACTCCTTTCATTCACCAAGACTAGGTTTTTAACTTAACCTTTATCTGATTTCATTCTTATTTAATGAGAACATATGGATTCCTTCTATGAGGAACTATTCTACCATCACCTGACCACGAAATCCCTTATCTACATCCCTAAGTGACCATACGCATTTAGGTGAACAAATTTGGATTTGTTTTAATAACAACTTACATTAACTTGACACCAGCTTGTGTCAATTTGATACCAATTGCATTAACTTGACCCCAACTTGTGTCAATTTGATACCAACTTGTATCACGTAATGCTGACACCAACTAGTGTCAGATACCAACTTGTACCCATTTGATACCAACTTAAAATAAGATTCCGTACAAAAGAAATTAGGTGTGGCATAAGCTCTCAAATAATACTTGAATTTCATAAACATTTGTCTAGCTGAATCAAATAGCTTAGACATATACCAATAATTCGAATATCAATCGAAACATGTATCTGGCGTAATTCAATTAGCACTTGACTTTTCTTTAAAATTATGAAAATCATTTTATGACGTCATGATACCGCACTGTATTTACAGTCCGTTTAAGGATTCCGTCATTTTTGTGACTTTGCCATATTACATCATATCATAGTGGGCTGACGATCCTTAAATCACATCCGACACTAGGCAATACTGCATTAATGACTCCATCATTTTTATCATCTTTGCATCAGGTTCCATGATGCATTAATGATATATAAAATACATTTGATAACTCAAATCATTTTTGTCTAGACAAAACAATTAGCATATACTCTTCTTTAAAAAGTTCAAAACCATTGAAAATCATTTTTGGGGTTATCATGCCGCAACAGGTAACGATGTGTTAGTGGTTCAAAGTCACTTCTACACAATTGTAACCATGTGTTGCTAATAACAAAAATTCATTTATATTTTTAAAGGCACATCTTTGCGAATTTAGCTTGATGTCAAAAATTTTGAAGTCTAGCATACCTAGAAGATTTGGAATTCCTATGCTTCCACCATCAACTTCAATTCCTCTAATGATCAATTGCTTAATAATTCTATCTATTCTATTATACTTAAAACTTACTACACTAAAAATCCTTAATTCTCCATCCACCACTTTTCTATACCCCAGTATAGTTCATTAAACATACCATACATTATGAGTTCAGGAACTTTCACAATAATATGAGTTTAGGAACTTATCCTAGCAATACGTAGTTCAAGAACCAATCAGGAACAGTCCATATGCTCAGGGGTTCAAAAACATACCATTCAATTATGAGTTACAAACTTACCATAAGTATGAGTTTTAAGAACTCGTACCTATCTTATATTCTCTACCTATCCGTTATACACATGAGAAAAGAATCACCTTCTCAACATACATATAGCGAATAACGCGACACCAACATTTCAATGATTATTAATGTGATAAACTAAGTAGTCGTTAGACCAAGCACAAAACCCCTGCCCATACAAAGGTTTGTACAACTCAGTTATCACATAATTCCTCAAATAAAATCCCATATAATCTGATCTCCCTCTTTACTCAATACGAATTTCATTTAATCCGCATCTACAATTCTACAACTCTTTCCTGAGTTTTCATAGTATAATTTCATATACAACTGTCGTACAACAATTTTGCTATAAAGTTTTCAATCAAACGATTGATTATCTGTCCTCCTATGAACTTATCAGATCACGTTGTGACCTTTTCTTATAAGCGTGTTGTTGGGAATATACGTGAGAATGTTATTCCTATTTTATATGATTTGATTATGATATAAATGAATGAATATGCAAGTATGCTTGCATTGATAAAAGTTGTAAACTCCTTTGATAGATAATAGGAATATATGTACAAGGACTTAGACTGAAATGATCAAATATGTCAGGTTGATCCTACATAAGCAAAATAGCTTTGTAAAGTCCTTAAAAAGAAATGATGTACAAGGACTATAAATATAGAAAGATCAAGCTTGTTAGGTTGATCTTATAAAGTGTAATAGATAGGCTTGTCTGATCGTCGAGCACTGCACCAGCATCGTAGTCTGCTAGGAGAGACAAGGAAGACTCGAGAACTATCAAGGCGGAATCGTAGTCTATAAGATAGTAGATCTCGAAGTTCGTAGTCTACCAGGAGAAACGAGGAAGGATCGTAGCGTATCGAGAAGAACTTTCTCAGAGCCGTAGTCTACTGAGGAAGTCATACTCAGAATCGTAGAGACAGCCTGTCTATGAGCCGACCGAGCATCTGCCAGAGCTAAGTCAAGAATCGTAGATCACACTTGTAGTAGTGGAGTCTACTGATCATATCAAAGGCAGAGATCGTAGTCGAGCAAGATCAGACGAGGACAGCAAGCATGAAGGCAGAAATCGTAGTCTGTCAAGATCTGATCTCGGAGTCGTAGTGCCTGCAGAAACAAGGCTAAATTGTAGTCTGCAGGACTAAGGCGTCTACAGAGGTTGCTCACAATGCCAAGGCAGAATCGTAGTGTCAACACGATTCTCAATAGATGAGCACTCCCAGAATATCCAAAGCATAAAGCCTCTAGTCTGAGCTGTAAAGATACATTCCACCTTAAGGAAACCAGAGAGCACTTAACGAATGGCATGCAAGCTAACGAAAGATCTAAGCACCAACTCAATCGTCATCCAGGTTGAGTTGTGAAGCCATTCAAGATGAAGTCTACCACAAGCCGATCAGAAGAAGACTTCAGATAAAGTGACTGACTAGAGAAAGTCAGCAAGTGCAGTAGCTACCAAGGGAACAGAAGTCAATGATCTTGGGATTAACCAGGATCGTAGTGTTTGCCAAACGAGCAGGAACTGATGCAGTTTACACAAAGATACTGGCCAACTTATGAAGAATAAGACAGAAGTGATTAAGTATGGGTCAGACCATTGTTGATAGGTGAACGAGAGATCACTAGGAGAAAGAGAGTTGGGTATGCCACAAATCTGACGTGTCTTACTATTCAGAAGGAGGCCAGAACAAGGAGTCAATTTATCAGTTCCTGAGATCAGTTAAGGCAAGCAGAAGTGTTAAAGCACTGCACAAGAGAAGGAAGAGGTGCTGTACATTGCATATCTAAAGAACACTCTTCAGAATCGTAGTGTTGTCTCAACCTGTCAAAGAGCAATATTCAACAAGACACACTACGATCAAGGTCCAAGAACATCTGCATCAAAATCGTAGAGTTCGATCATCTAAAGATTGAAGCATTGGCAACTGTTTAATCTGAAAACTGATAATCGAACGTTGTTGATTGAGAGCATCGATGCAGAAGGATAATTTCTGATGTTTTGATCAAGAAGTCAAAAAGAAGAAATAAAGGTGACTACCAGCCTGACACGAAGTAGTGACATCTCTTAGGCGGTAGGTGAAGTAGCAGACTGCTGTGTCAGTAAAGTTAAAAAGGAGCTATCACGTCACATCAGTAGTCTGCACCAAATAACTCAAGATCTGCAAAGAAATTCAAATAGCTTCCAACGGCTATTTTCCGATGGGAAGATCCTGAAAAGGTATTTAACAGCTGAAGCTTCAAAGATGAAAAAGTTGCTAAGTTATTGGAATGCTACATTGTTGACTCTACGAGTTCTACCAGAGCTAAACAGAACAAGTCTCAGTGGGAGTGAGACTACGAAGGTGGAAGTGAAGCAAATTTGAAGAAGGACTTGAACAGACTAAAGCTTCACTTAACAAGGATGAGAATGCCATTGAAGGTGGCAGCTAAGCTGAGAGCCGAAAAGGCCGAGAAGATAGCATTTAGGAAAGTGGCTGAGCATAAAGAAGATCAGAAAAGCCACTCTACAGATCACCATGAAGAATCAGAGGCTGAAAAAAAAAGATGTAGAACCATGTCTGCTTATCTATCAGGAAGGGTTCAAGGGCTGCTAAGGACCAGAAGTAGATGACCCACAATGAAAAGCCTTAGCAGTCCTATGTGGTGATGGTGCACAGCTGACATCAGAAGAAGATGAGCTAAACAGAATGAAGATCAGCTACACTTGAGAAGAAGAGGTCCAAACTCGAAGCAGAATGCTGAGGACCAAGCCAAGCTGCTAAGTACACGAGATGATAAAGCTTCAAGTCATCTTAGCAGCAAAGCACAAACAACAACAACAACTACAACAACTAGTAGCCAGGTCCTGAGGGGTCCTTGTCCGGAGGGACTAAATGAGTTCCAAGGCTGCTGGCCTTGAAGAGTTCTTAGTGAACTAGAGGAGTTTCAAGCCTGCTGGGCTTGAAGAGTTCTTAGTGAACTGAAGTTCCAAGGCTGCTGGTCTTGAATGGAATCTTAGTGATTCAGGGTGCTGCCCTTCCTTAGTGGATTTCCTGCGAGAGTGTAGAAGAGTGGATTAGGAGCTTGAGTCTCTGAACCACTTAAAACCCCTTGTGTCTTTTACATTCTGTCATTTACTTTCTGTCATTTACATTATGTACTTAACTGTTATAACTGCTATGATTGTAGTAACTACTCACAACTAAACTAACTCCAAGAACAATGTATCAATGTTTATCAATATATCAATGAAGGGGACATTTAACTTATTCCACTGTGCTTGAAATGATTCTTATGTTTCATGTGCTAACTTCTTAGCAATACAAAATAAATTGGAAAAGAGTTTAAAAACGCAAAGGATCTATTCAACCCCCCCTCCTTCTAGATCTATTGTGTGCCTACTAGGAACTAACAATTGGTATCAGAGAAGGTTCTCAAGCTATATTCAACAAGCTAATCGCTTTGAGTCTGATCCTAGGCACAAACATTGTTCTAAACTTGTTTAGTAGTAAGTCACTTATAAATGCAGAAGAGCTCACAATTTGGAAATAATGTATACAGGTAAATTTGTATATACACCTGAAGCTGCTCAGATTGGTCCGTGTTCTTGAATGCTATAGCAACAAGACCAATTCTTATCCACAGTCAATCTTGTAGTCTGAAGACCAGAGATGGGAAGTCAAGAGGTATCAACAGCAAAGAATCAAGCATCCTCCATTCTGAAAGATGAAAGGCCATACATGCTAAGAAATGCTTATCCAGAGGAGAAAGAGGACTTTCTCAAATATATACTTGGCTAACCAGAAGTTGGATGTGAACCTTGAGGTTCAAAGTTATTAAAGAACTAAAGATGCCAAGACTTTCTTAGCTTACCTCTTCAAGGCTACGACTGATTGATCAAAGGACAACTGGAGCAACAAGCTGTCAGAAATAAATGTAAAGATATGCACATCAATGCCTAACATCATTATAGCAAGAAAGTGACTATCAAGAAACTAACAATGTAAAGGTACAGTTCCTCATTTATACTTATATGAATATCATGTTGCATCACCTTATGCACTATAACAGTATTCTATCAAGAGACCATACTCTTCCTAAAAAAAAGGGAAGAGAGAAAGTACACTAAGGTTGGAAACTTAATTGCTAACAAACTTTCTCTCCATCCAAGTTTTAGGTTAAAGATAACATCTTGAAAGAAGTCTGAAATAGGTCATAAGCATATCAGGATTTAATTAAGCTTAAGTGGAGTAATCCTTGCTAAAGGGCTGGTATGTATGTGCAAATCCATGTTCTAAGTTTTTGATAATATGTAGAGTATGATCAGTTCTAGAGGAGTATCTTAAAGATTATTAGAAATTGATCATCTCCATGAATCAACCAGATACAAATAAGTAATAGAGTTGATTCCTACTCTGTGAACATTTAAAATCTGTGAACATAACCAAGCAAAGGGTGAAACCTTCAAAGAAAAAGGGTGTCTTATTAAAATGATTAATCCTACACACACTCACAATCATGCATTTTAAATGTCATATCTAAATCTGATACATGCATATATATGATTATTAATACTAAAGTTGGTGTAAATTCTAGTATATGATGAATAGGGGTTTTTGAGAAACTAACCTAGCAGGACCCATTTAACCATGGGTACCAAATATAGAAATTTATCTAACCTGTAGATACTTGGTCTATCTGACGACACTAAGGAATGCTGAAGCAGATGGCTTCAGTCACTAAGATTCACCCAGCTGGATGCTCAAGACATTTCAGCAATGTTCTTGTCAAAACTCATCTTATGCCAAAGCCGGTTTCTAAAGATGAGCTAAGCCCACATGAATAAAGCTCACCTGATTGCTGATCTTCAAATGGTAGCTGACCATTCATGCCAAGATCCTCTATGCTTATTCATGCAAGGCATATCATCTTAGAAGAAATCTCGAAGAAGTTCACATCAGAGGATCATCAATTCTTAAGTATGAAGAATTTATCATAAAAGCCGAACTCCACGAGTGCAGTCTATCAAAGAGCTTAAGGAAAATTATAGTGTTCTCTACGGTCAAGACTGAGTCAAGCCTGTGCAAGCCAACACACAACGATTATGGTACAATGACCATAATCGTAGTGTCCCTCCAGTCAGCATCAAAGTCCGTAGTTCTGGTAAAGGAGGAAGGGCAACCAACTGAAGAAAGGCTGATAAATGTTGAGGAATTGATAGCCCCAAATGATTCTTCATTCATCCTTAGTGTATACTGAAGAAACTAAGGAAGGACTACAAGCCTGCTGTAAACACCTGTTCAGGTGTCAGATAAAGAAGACTACGTTGGTAGTTATGTCAACAATCGTGGAGTAATCAGTTCTGAAGATATCTCTCTCTATGATGCAAGGAGGTTTACATGATAGTGATGATTCCAGTTAGAAGGAGATATGTAAAGCTGCCTTCTGATGCATATGAAGAAAAAGAACTCATACTTTTCTGAGAAGGTATTATCAACTATGGGGGAGCAGTGATCTGCTAAGAACAGCAACACTAAGAGTGTCAGAGGTGCTCTATGAAGAAAACCCTTTAGATCTTCCAATCCCTGATAATAAAGTTTTAAGTGACAAATGAAGATGAAGCTGAAGGAAGTTGTGAACTTCAAAAGAAGAAGAAAAGCAGCCACAGAACAAAGAAGTCCTCACTCACTAAGATTATGGAGTCATCACCAATCGTAGAGTCCAGACAAATTACTACTGCAGACGGAGAAGCTGCAACAGCCTCTCAGCCTGAACAAATGGTCAAGGCTAAATCTGAAGAAAGTGCCAATGCTATATCCAAGTCAAAGAAGAGACCAGAGTCATAGAAGATGATCAGGAAGTGATCAGTCATGCAGAGCATACTACTGCACCTGATCAGACCAAGATCAATGATGAAAAAGGAATGCAAGAACCAAGTGATGCTGCTGAGAAAGAACAGTTTAAAGGTGGTGAAGAGTGTAGAAGATTATCTGAAGATATGGAGATGGTGAAGCTCTGAAGACAAAATGAAGAAATGGAATTTTTGCCAGAAGATCTGAGAAAAGCTCAGAAGATAAGTCAATCATGGTGCATGTCTGTCGACCACACCATGATCACTTCTGTCGAGTTCATAGAGAATAGGAGCAAACCCAAAAACAAAAATATCCCAGTTACAAAGTCCCAAAACTTTGTGGCTGATGAACTAAATGAAGATCCATAGTCATTAGTAACGTCCCAAAATGTTCTACTGATAACCATATCAACCATCCACCTCAAATCGTGGAGTGTCTACGATCAAACATCTAATCGTAGTGTAAGAACAGAAGGACGCCATGATTGCAGCCTACACCAAAAACAACACCATTGAATATCAAGAATTGGTGAATGAACTTCCCAGCAGAGAGGTCAAATGTGATGCCAGTACTGACCATGTCTAAAGCTCTTCATCTGATAAGCGCCTCAGGGACAAACCTAATCCTTAGCCTTGGTCTAAGAGGTTGGCCCTTCCTGAGCAACCTTAATCCAGAAGAAGTGCAAATATTAATTACATCACAAAAATCTCTGCTGAAGCAAGCAGCATCTCATCAGAAGAATACAAGCTACAAATGACAATTGCCAATCCCTTATAATCTAAATGAAGAAGTTGTCTATTGAAGCATGACCACAGACTACAATCTTCGAAGAAGATGCAAAGGTTATAGGTCAGTTTGGAAAATCGTGGAGTACCAAGCTAAGTCAATAGTCAACAGAAGAAAAGACAAATCTGGTTAACTGACACGATGGAGAAGTTATAGATTATGACCTATCAACGTCTTATAACTGTCCCACTAAGAAACGTGGAGGGAACAGTTACAAGAGGGAAATTCAAATTATTGGCAATTTCATTTTAGAGAGTTCATCAAAAGCTGCAAACCTATCAAATCCATACACTTACCCTCTCAAGCCAAAACCTAAACACTTTTAACATATCGAATCTTCTAAAACAGAGATCCTTTCTCAAATCGCTTCTTGCTACCTCACAAGATCCTCACAAGCCATAAACCTAGAAAACCCTAACTCTTTAAATGGCACATTGGCGAGTAATCACTGGCATTCAGCTCGGGACTAAGACATTTGAGAAATCTGAGAAGAAGTTCAGAGATATTCTTGAACTTGTGAAGAAAGCTGGATTCTCAGAATGCCTTGAGTCAAATACTCCAATCTATGTTAACTTGGTTAAAGAGTTCTACTCCAACATTACTACAAACTCTGGAACCCTTTCTACCAAAGTAAAAGGTCAGATTCTGAAGCTGAAATCTTCTGACATCAATCAGTGCTTAGGTTTTCCTGACCTAGGTCTGAAAGATCTTGATGAAGTCAACACTGAAGAAGCCAAAAAGATTATGAGGTGCAGAAGAAACCCTAGTCTGAAGGACATGAAGAAAAAGGAGCTTCCTGAAGAATTTGAGTTCCTCGCAGAGATTATAGGCAATTGTATACTATGCAAGGACACTACAGATGACACTGTGAATGATCAACAGCTGAAGATAATGTCTGCGATAGTTTTGAAGAAGTGTATCAACTTTGGAGTTATTCTGATCGACCAAATGTCCAAATGGCTGGATAGAGCAGAGAAGAAGAGGTTAACAGGGAAAACACTCACAAAGGTTTTTCATGGAAGGCTATTGAGTATTATTCTGAAGAAGAGGCTGAAGAACAAAATTAAAGATGATGAAGGTGAAGTTCTTAACAACCATAAGATAATGACTACATAGCTGTTTGCAAACTGGAAGAAGAACCCAATGGAGAACAAACGGCTAACACATGGCAGCAGCAGCTAGAGTACTTCAAGAAAGAGAAAGGCAAGTGCCATAAAAGAAGAAGAACTGTCACACTCTGAAGATTCAGAGCCCAAGCCTGTAAAACCTTTGAAGAAGAAAGTCAAAAGGGTGCAGAAGAAAAAGTCAGTTCCCCAAAGGAGTATATCTACTGAAGAAGCAAACGTAGAGTCAGAAGATGAGATGGAAACTGAGAGGTCCAAGGATGAATCTTCTAGGAGCAAGTTTGGTGGTGAAGAAGAATATGCAAGTCCTATGGCTAATCCTCAGAGTAGTCATTCTGCTAACAATGGAGTATCTGAAAAAGAGAAAACAGAACCTAAAGAAGGAAATGCTAGTCTCATGGCTGAACTTCAGAACAGCCAGTCTGCTGATAAGGAAGGATCTAAATCTGAAGCAGATAGATCTTCCTCGGTCAAAGCCCCAAGGAATTCTTTTAATGATTTAAGGGATGAAGGGTCTAAAGAAGAATCATCTGCCCCTCCTGCTGTTGAACCTCAAAGAAGTCTGTTTGATGAATCAGAGACTTCAAAGACTGAAGATGAAGAAAGGTCTGAATCTCCTATAGTTGAACCCCCAAAATAGAGGAAGAGCAATAGATTGCGTGCCCAAGCTATTCTAGAAAAGAAAGGAAAATCTTCTACAGCAATCATCGAACTCAGTGATGATGAGGAAATGTCAAAGGTAGAAGAGGCTAAGGGAAGAAGAATGAAAATGTCTGCAAAGGCTAGTAGCAAGAGACTGAAAACTGCGGAGCCCAAAGTGTCAAGTAAGTCTGCAAAGACTAGCTCTGATGAAGATGATGATTAAATGCTGGAACATACTGATGAGTCAGTTAAAGAAAGTCTGCACCTAGTCTGACTCCAAGTAAGGACAGGAAGAAAGTAAAGAAGATTCCAATCCTGAGAATGATATTCCAGAAGATTTTCACATCCCTTGTCCTGTTCATCGCAAGAGAAGAATAATGGTGGAAATTGATGAAGAACCACTAGATGTAGTTCTAGGAAAATGGGTTAATCTTGGAAATGAGAGGTTGAATGTGGTGAAGATGACCGCAGTATATCTGCTCAACAATCTCGAAGCTATGAAGCTGGATACTTCAACTCTGATATATGAGGCTGAAGTCAAGGACCATACGATAAGGTGGTTTTATCCTCATATGCCATGGGTAAAGGCATCCCTCACTGGAGACAACTGCTATTTCTCATGGTGCTTCTCTCACCTCCCAAACCTAGAGCTGGTGGCACAAAATTTTACAAGGGTGAAAAAGTTTTCAACTCTGCTAATCAAAGACCAATCACATTTCAAGGTCTATCGACATGCTGGAAATCATTACATTCCCTATGAATGTCGAGCAAACTCTGATGGCAAAAGCATCATACCAAAGACTATGATCATAGAGTTCCCTCACTCTACCATTGAAGATGATTATGTTGAGTTTGAGAAATTCTATGCTAATCTGACATTGTTGAATGATAGTACTCCATCCTTCAACAACGATTGGCACTCAATGATCTACCAGATTCTCACTACCTTTGAAAGACTGTCTAAGAGTGAGAATCGTAGAGTTCAATCAGATGATCAGCAGGAGGCTGATCAACCAGTTGCTCAGAAAGAGGATGAACAATATGATGCCAGATATCTTCAAGAGCAAGAGCTTCAAAAGAATTCAAAAGAATTGATTGAGGAAATCTCTCTCATTGGTGTAGAAGTCAAGGACATGTCAACAGGAGAAGATAATGAGTTGTCTAAAAGTCTTCAAGCCAGACTATCAGACATATCCCTCAAGCTTCAAATAAGGGATCAAGTTTTTCTGAAGCTATGAGTGATCAGAAGGAAGAAGCTCTACGAGCTCAAGGCTAATGAAGAGCAAATTCTATCTCTCTCTGACAAGATTGACAATCTGAATCAGTCTTTCTCCCTACAACTTGAGCTAAGCCAACAAGAACTAAAGATTGAGGTTGGTAACTCATCTCACCTGATGGAGCAGTTTAAGTCAAACGTAGAGCAGCTCTCACAAGTGATTAATGACAAAAAGGGGGAGAAAAAGAGACATAAAAAGAGGCATCCAAGGAGAAGCAAGGAGAGAAGAATGAAGTAAGAAAAGAAGGCCAAGAGCAGAAAGACAAAGGAGGAGAAGAAGAAGAAGACAGCAGCAGCAGCAGAAGCAGAGTCATCATCTGAGGGGGAGCCAAAAGATGATGACCCTATGAACACAGAATCATAGGGGGAGCTAAACAAAGAAGTGAAGCATGCATCTGAGGGGGAGCAGGGGAAAGAAGAAAAAGAAGAAAGAAAAATGAGCAGCAGCAGAAGCTAATCAACAGACATTCTGGAGACATATATGGTGCAAAAAAGGTATATCTCTATCTACTTAGGTATGTTTTGGATCCAGGATGTAGAGTGTCATAATTTATATAAAGTCCATATTATTCATCAATGGCATTCATGATTATCTGCTTTAGAAATACAGCTGCTCACTGTATATATAAGATTCATTCATCTCATGCATATGCATTGATTGTTTTTGTCATAATCAAATAGGGGGAGATTATTGGGAATATACATGAGAATGTTATTCCTACTTTATATGATTTAATTATGATATAAATGAATGAATATGCAAGTAAGCTTGCATTGATAAAAGTTGTAAAGTCCTTTGATAGATAATAGGAATATATGTACAAGGACTTACACTGAAATGATCAAATATGTTAGGTTGATCCTACATTAGCAAAACAGCTTTGTAAAGTCCTTAAAAAGAAATGATGTACAAGGACTATAAATATAGAAAGATCAAGCTTGTTAGGTTGATCTTATAAAGTGTAATAGATAGGCTTGTCTGATAGTCGAGCACTGCACCAGCATTGTAGTCTGCCAGGAGAGATAAGGAAGACTCGAGAACTATCAAGGCGGAATCGTAGTCTACAAGATAGTAGATCTCAGAGTTCGTAGTCTGCCAGGAGAAACGATAAAGGATCGTAGTGTATTAAGAAGAACTTTCTCAGAGCCGTAGTCTGCTGAGGAAGTCATGCTCAGAATCGTAGAGACAGCCTGTCTATGAGCCGACCGAGCATCTACCAGAGCTAAGTCAAGAATCGTAGATCACAATTGTAGTAGTGGAGTCTACTAATTATATTAGAGGCAGAGATCGTAGTCGAGAAAGATCAGACGAGAACGACAAGCATGAAGGCAAAAATCGTAGTCTATCAAGATCTGATCTCGGAGTCGTAGTGTCTGCAAAAATAAGGCTAAATCGTAGTCTGCAGGACTAAGGCGTCTACAGAGGTTGCTCACAATGCCAAGGCAGAATTGTAGTGTCAACACTATTCTCAATAGATGAGCACTCCCAGAATATCCAAAGCATGAAGCCTCTGGTCTGAGCTGTAAAGATACATTCCACCTGAATGAAACCAGAGAGCACTCAACGAATGGCATGCAAGCTAACGAAAGATCTAAGCACTAACTCAATCGTCATCCAGGTTGAGTTGTGAAGCCATTCAAGATGAAGTCTTCCACAAGCCGATCAGAAGAAGATTTTAGATAAAGTGACTGACTAGAGAAAGTCACCAAGTGCAGTAGTTGTCAAGGGAACAGAAGTCAATGATCTTGGGATTAACCAGGATCGTAGTGTTTGCCAAACGAGCAGGAACTGATGCAGTTTACACAAAGATACTGGCCAGCTTATGAAGAACAAGACAGAAGTGATTAAGCATAGGTCAGACCATTGTTCATAGGTAAATGGGAGACCACCAGGAGAAAGAGAGCTAGGTATGCCACAAATTTGACGTGTCTTACTATTCAGAAGGAGGCCAGAATAATGGATCAAGCTATCAGTTCCCGAGATCAGTCAAGGCAAGCAGAAGTGTTAAAGCACTGCACAAGAGAAGGAAGAGGTGTTCTACATTGCATATCTAAAGAACACTCTTCAGAATCGTAGTGTTATCTCAACCTGTCAAAGAGTAATATTCAACAAGACACACTACGATCAAGGTCCAAGAACATCTGCATCAGAATCGTAGAGTTCGGTCATCAAAAGATTTAAGCATTGGCAACTGTTTAATCTGAAGACTGATATTTGAACGCTGTTGATTGAGAACATCGATGCAGAAGGACAATTTCTGATGTTCTGATCAAGAAGTCAGAAAGAAGAAATAAATGTGACTACCAGTTTGACATGGAATAGTGACATCTCTTAGGCGGTAGGTGAAGTAGCAGACTGCTGTGTCAATAAAGTTAAAAAGGAGCTATCACGTCACATCAGCAATCTGTACCAAATAACTCAAGATCTGCGAAGCAATTCAAATAGCTTCCAACAGCTATTTTCCAACGGGAAGATCCTGGAAAGGTATTTAACAGCTGAAGCTTCAAAGATGAAAAAGTTACTGCGTTGTTGGAATGCTACATTATTGACTCTACGAGTTCCACCAGAGCTGAACAGAACAAGTCTCAATGGCAGTGAGACTACGAAGGTGGAAGTGAAGCAGATTTGAAGAAGGACTTGAACAGACTAAAACTTCACTCAACAAGGATGAGAATGCCATTAAAGATGGCAGCTAAGCTGAGAGCCGAGAAGGCCGAGAAGATAGCATTCAGGAAGGTGGCTGAGCATAAAGAAGATCAGAAGAGCCACTCTACGGATCACCATGAAGAACCAGAAGCAAAAAAGGAAAAGATGCAGAACCATGTCTGCTTATCTATCAAGAAGGGTTCAAGGGCTGCTAAGGACCAGAAGAAGATGACCCACAATGAAAAGCCTTAGCAGTCCTATGTGGTGATGGTGCACAGCTGACATCAGAGAAGATGAGCTGAACAGAGTGAAGATCAGCTGCACTTAAGAAGAAGAGGTCTAGACTCGAAGCAGAATGCTGAGGACCAAGCCAAGCTGCTAAGTACAAGAGGTGATAAAGCATCAAGTCATCTTAGCAGCAAAGCACAAACAACTACAACAACGAGTAGCCAGGGCCTGAGGAGTCCTTGTCCGGAGGGACTAAATGAGTTCCAAGGCTGCTGGCCTTGAAGAGTTCTTAGTGAACTAGAGGAGTTCCAAGCCTGCTAGGCTTGAAGAGTTCTTAGTGAACTGAAGTTCCAAGGCTGCTGGCCTTGAAGGAATTTTAGTGATTCAGGGTGCTGCCCTTCTTTAGTGTATTTCTTGCTAGAGTACAGAAGAGTGGATTAGGAGCTTGAGTCTCTGAACCAATTAAAACCCCTTGTGTCTTTTACATTCTGTCATTTACTTTCTATCATTTACATTATGTACTTAACTGCTATAACTCTATGATTGTAGTAACTACTCACAACTAAACTAACTCCAAGAACAATGTATCAATGTTTATCAATATATCAATGAAGGGGACATTTAACTTATTCCGCTGTGCTTGAAATGATTCTTATGTTTGTCATGTGCTAACTTCTTAGCAATACAAAATAAAATAGAAAAAAGTTTAAAAACGCAACAGATCTATTCAACCCCCCCCCCCCCTTCTAGATCTATTGTGTGCCTACTAGGAACTAACACATGTTATATTACGATTCTTTCCTATCGTATGATCGTTTTATTTTACGATCTTCTTATCTTAATAATGAATTTCCTGAATTCATCCCTTATCACTTAAACTCTATTTAAGTTTATTCATATTCCTTATCTCTGCGGTTATAGCCTAAGGTAACCCTACCTAAGGTTTATAACCTACAGCTCTGATACCAAATGTAGCGCCCCCAAATCCGGGTCCCCAGAACCTCGGACATGGTGCGTCACGATACATCATCTTCATACATATTCTATAAACTAATGCGGAATATATAAACATATATTATTTATTTCACATGATTCTATAACTTATCCCAAGCTCTGTTAACCTTAACTGAATACATACCTTAAGTAATTAAAAAGGTTTACAACGTTACTTGCATATAATAACTAAATAGTTATGAATGAGTAATAATCTACTCTTGGAGTTTGCCTTTGCCTCTATCTTTCGTCGAGCCCTCGTCTTCATCTGAAATTTATTATCATGATATAGTAAGGGTGAGTAACGACTTTGCTCAGCAAGTTAAAATACAACAAGGATATATCATGATTGAAAGAAAGAATAAGCTTTTGAATTTTCAACAATATAATAATTGTGAAAGAGCATAAATCAGAGTTTCAATAAATGAATGACTAAACCAATAATGTTTAATGTCAACAAGGACCATGAACAACTTTAGCTAAACCTTAGGGTAATGAAGGTGATCAGCCTTTCATACCTAACATATGCAATATGCACTAAGTGAGAATCAATAATCAGTTTAGATGTGAATAATCAACAATAATTATTCACTACCATGCTTTGAAAATATAACTCAAGTTTGAGTTAGAGAAAAACTTGCAATAAATGCGAATATTCAATAATAATTTTAGAGGTGGAATAATCAACAATAATTATCCACTACCATGCTTGAAAAATAATAACTCGAGTTTGATTTAGGGAACTTGCCTGTATCGTCGATTACTGCTACGCAATCAAATTTAATCTCTTTATTGAAAAGACATATCAGTTATAAGATTGATCTTTCAATTAGTATAGCATACTTATCTCATAATACTATTACTTTAAAAGTAAACTATCTAACACTTAACCACATAGTCAAATATTAGATAACCTTAATACCATACTAATTTACAAATCTAAATCTAGCACACATCGAGTCTTTAATAGTATTCAATATAGTATACTGAGTGGTTTTCCATAAACAACCAACAAATTAGTTTTTGTCTCGTCTACACTATTTTTACAGTGAGTTAGATCGGTTACTAATTCGTATATACCTCCGCCCTCTAAAAGAATCGTTTAGCCCAGCTACTATGCATCAACCATTAAAGGTACGATTGTACTACCTTAAACTTAACACTTACTCGTTCATTTATAAGTTCTTATTATAACTCGGTAAACTATTTATGAATTTCAGGAGACTTAATATATCATTTTAGTAAGCTGAAACCAAACTGTCTTCTCTTCCTAGCCTTCTCAGTTTCCATTTCAACAAGCTGAAACCAAACTGTTTCCTCTTCCTGATATTTCAGTTTCCATTTCAGCATCCTGAATTATTCATTTCAAAAAGCTGAAATACCCTTTTTACAAAAATAACAAATCAGCTTATTATGTTCCTATCCTTTGGCCACACATATATACATATAATCTATAGACAAAAATAATTTTTCTGGAATTTTTCAACTCCCTTAAGTATTTTTTAAAAATCCATTTCTAGTTAATTCCTTAAGAAATTAGCTACCGCATGCGTAACTCTAGAAATTTCCAAATCTTGGCAGGATCTTACACATGTTAACGTAAGCTTCTAGTTTAAATTTCGTGGCCATCGGAGTTATAGAACTCCGGATATAGCGATTTTTGTCAAAAAAAAAAAACTCAAATATTGAAATGGTCATAACTTGGTCAATTTAAGTCAGAATGAGCTCATTTTTGGACACAAGATACTTTATCTCATATATTTTCAAGTCCCAAAATATTGGAATTTATTTCAAAAATTAAGTGGATGAAACTACCCCTACAAAATAGTGGCAGCACCTTTTTGTCCATTTTCAAATTTGGCGTCCTTTGCTAAATTCAGTCCACACAGAAATCTATAACTCATTTTTTAGTGATTCCACTTGGAAAAGTTAGAAGACTTATAGATCTACCTCCAAAAATTGACCGCACTCAAAAATTCAAAATAGAATGAGAGATATGGCCGTTTCCATTTTATACTTTATTTTTACAAAAATCTAATTTTCGTTACTTGGTGATTTCTAAGAAATCTTCCATATTCTCACATAATAACCAACATAACTCATCATCAATCACCATAATACATACCAATACAATCATATATTCATGGATCTATCATGATCCATGATCTATTTCACCAAAAATCACCAAACATAAGATTAAACACAACTAAAGCTAAGAAAAATTAGGTTTTCTAACTTTTGAAAAACTTAGTTCCTATTTCATACTTTAGATCTAACTTTTGATCATCAAAAAGGTTAGATCTAATCATATACTACCTATACACATATAGATCTAGAGTTTTTAAATTAGCTCTACATCTCATCAAAAACAATTACATATAATGAACTAAGGTATAATTTTATACCTTTGCTTTTATCTTCTTCTTCTTCTTCTTCTTCTTCTTTCTATGGAGAATATTTCTCCTTCATCTCTCCCCTAAGGCTGCCGCCCCTCTCCCCTTTTCTCTTCATGCTCCCACCGAGTCTCTCTCTTGCTCTCTCTCTAATTTCTTTCTTTTGTTTTCTCTCTCTTAACTAGCTTTAAAAAATAAAAATGAGTTGAAATTGGTATATTTAATTTACTTAAATGAAAAGTATAGATATATAATATATATCTATATATTATCTCCACCATCTTGCTTCCATTTCTCTCTCACCATTAATACAAGAGTTTGCTTGCAAGAAAGAACAAATGAGGTGTCCAAATAAGAAAGCAACACCAATAAGGTGATTACCTACTAAAGTAAGAATAATAATTACATTACTCCCCCATTATTCTCCTCTCCCAATTTAGGCCATGTGGCCTTCTATCTACCCACTTTTATTTTTATTATACACTTTGATTAATGACTGTTATACCCCTCCTTAAGTGGGATAAACTTGGGCTCTCATTTTAATTTCTTTTGGACTTGGATTTTCATAGTTTGCTTACTAACAAAAATGAACTTGGCCTCCTCCACCAATTAAATTGGGTCATTATTATACTTGCCCTATACATGATATATTGGACTAGTTTAATAATTTAATTGCATCTTAAATAAATTTATCTACAAGTCCAATGCTTAAATAAATAATTAGGCTTATTTAAATTACTTACCCTCCTTGGTCCATTAAATCTATTATCACTAGAACTAATGCTCAACATTATTGATATTCACATATTCTTAATTCTCTTTTTATACAAAATAAATGTATACACATAATATAATGTATATTTATTTAATCATACACATAATTTACATAAGTCAAAACATACTCCACTAAGCGTATTAACTTAATGGCCTTAATTGACTTAATAAGTTATAAACACTTACATAATCATACAAGATAATCTAATAGGTTGATACATATTTCATAAATCTATTAGATTAGGTCACTAGTATACAGTTAAAATACTAGGACAATTAAATAAATATAACACTTGAGGTTATTTAATTCAAATACCTAAATTATATATTAGGTCACCAAACTTTATAGGTATCATAGTACCTTATCCTTAATATTCCTTTAAGTACATATAAATTCATTTCTAGGGTTTAAAAATTTTGTAACCCATATATTCTCTATTCTCATTCGAATAGTAAACCATATAGGTTCTTCTTTAAAAATTTTAAATTATTCCTCAAATTCCCATCTAGGTTTTATCCTTTAACCATTATTTTAATCATTGAAGATCTTATAAATTTTTGGATTGTCACAAAGTCAACGGCGGAGTATGTGGTCCCCATATGAGCAGTCCTTTACTTGCCAAGAAGATATTAAGAACAAGGCATTACTAGATATCCATCAAAGTTGACTGTGAATATCATGTCAGAAGTTGTTATCAATGCCAAATCCATGAAAATGCCATCCACGCTACTCCAAATGAACTGCACAATATTAGTTCACCATGACCCTTTTCCATGTGGGGGATGGACGTGATTGGGCCAATAGATCCCAAAGCCAACAATGGTCATCAGTTTATCTTCACCATGATGTACTACTTCACCAAATGGGTTCCCAAAGTCACTAAGGAGGTGATTATTGGTTTCATCCGAAATAATGTAATCTGTTGATACGGACAACTAGAGGTGATCGTATCAGACAATGCTAAGAATCTGAACAACCAGATGATGAAGGAATTATGCAGCAAATTCCATATCAAACATCTTAATTTCATCATCTATCGTCCCAAGATGAATGGTGCTGTCAAAGCAGCCAACAAGAATATCAAGAAGATTATGCAAAAGATGCCCGCTAATCACAAAGAATGGCCTGACTTATTGCCTCTGACTCTGTTAGCCTACAGAACGTCAATGCGCGCTTCTACTGGGACTACCCCCTATTCATTAGTCTATGGCATGGAAGATGTACTCCCCATAGAAGTAGAAATGGAATCATTAAGAGTATTGATAGATGCTCAATTGAAAGAAGACCAATGGATACAAGAGAGATACCACCACTTGTCTCTGATAGATTAGAAAAGGGCGGTAGCCATCTTCCATGGTCAGTTGGATCAGCAAAAGATTGCTCGGTCCTACAACAAGAAGGTCCTGTCTAGGAAATTCAAAGAAAATGACTTGGTCCTGAAGAAGATCCTCTCCAATCAAGATGTAGCCAAAGGAAAATTTGCCCCAAACTAGGAAAACCTGTTCATCGTCAAGGAAGTGTTGACATGAGGAGCCCTCAGATTGCAAGAACTGGTTGGGGAGGAATTTCCCCAACTAATCAATTCAGACACCGTAAAAAGGTATTATGTCTGAGTTGCCTGTAAACCACCATCCTGGTCTTGAAAAAGAATCAAATCAAATCAAATCAGGTCTTTACTACAAGGCCTGAACTACTAAAGACCTGATCTCCTTACACAGGAGTACGTAGGCAGCCATTTATGGTGCGGTCAAACTAAAAAAAAATTAAAAAACCCCTCAAACCAAGGTCAACCCCAAATAAACACTTTTCAACCGTCTAAGCCAAGCCTGAACTACGAAAGACCTGATCTCTCTCAACCTCGGGAGTACGTAAGCAGCCATATATGGTTCTGTCTAACCTTCGAAAGAAAAGCCAAACACTTTACCTATACATTCAAATATCTAATTAAATATCAGTCTCAAGACACCAAACCTTATATAAAACCCAAATCCAATAAAACGTCCATGATCAACAAACCATTCTAAGAGACCTTTTGACATCTCAATGTCAGTCCATCAAGGAAGAGCTCGTGATACATTAAGACAGCCAGTCACAAAGAAACTGGCAATCATTAAGCAAAGATCAAGACATATGCAAAAGGGAAGTGAATCAAAATATATTTTCTTGCCATATAATACTGTTTAATATATACAATGTCTCCTGTACATGACAAAAATGGCTAATCTAGTCTATGTAGGAAAATGAAAGCTAGTCTATAAGCCCGCAGTCAAACGGGACAGCAAATCCAACATAGCATCCCTCTCTGGAGATGAAGGCACATCTCTAAGCTCCTGGCCTGCAGCCTCAATACTAGCTAAAAGGTCTACCGCCATCTGCAAGGTGATACCATGGTCATCCATAAAGGCACTCATATCTGTAACAATACCCTCTGTGTATGATCTGAGAGCTGTACTATCAGCAACAGAAGCATCCCTGGTAGCTCAAGCATCAACTCTCTCAATAACATAAGCATCCCTGGAAGCCCGTGCCTCATTTCTTGGTAAAAGCAGTATCTTAGCCAGAAAGAGTCGGTAACACTATGGCTCTAGCCTGATTCCTCTCAAAAGTCAAAAGTTATATCACCTGCTCCAAAGACTCTACAGAAGGTGGGGCAGTTGCAGTTGAAGAACTAGGGGTGTCACTGATCAGGGCTGATGTCAAACCAGCAAATAGCTCATCCTCAGTAAGAGAAACAGGATCCTCTATAGGCTCCTCTTCATCGGAATCAGTGCTAGGCTCTGAAAAAACAACCACAGATGATGCAATATCTGCCTCTAGCCATGCAGAATACTCCGAGGAACGACCAGAATGACTCGAGGAAAAATCAACCCTCTCTTTATGGATAATCATAAACTCTGGCTAGGTCATCCTCTGACAAAGATGAGGCTGATGATCGCTGATCTAAAGCTCCATTAAAAGCACGGGCATCTTGATATTGATCAAACTGTCCCATGATAGCGAAAGGATGATACGTCGTCACTCCTCTCAAACCAGCCAAAGGCAAAAAGTCCATACCCACTGCATGGGTAACAAAGCTGTAAGGGGAGCTGAATCCTGAATAATGCAAAATGGAGAAAGGATCCTCAATCATGGTCAAGAAGACAAACCAAAACGCCGCATCTACGCAGTCAGCTGGTCGAAAAGAATAAGATGCAGATATCTCATGCGACAAGCAATATCCATGGGGTCTGAAGATGCCGATCAGTCTCAAATGCATTATAAACCAGATGTATAATAATACAGCACTGCCTCTAAAGAAATCAATAGGGTGAGTATGGAAGAAAGTGGAAGATAACAACGTCTCTGCTAATATCATCGGTAGGATAGTCTGACCCTCCCTAAGGGCAATAACCACGGTGACCAGGACAATATCAAGATGGCCCATATACAGTGGCATATATAAATATGTTATAACGCACATCAAGAAAACGTCCACCCGGACAACGTGCCAAGCGTCCTCAATAATGGTAAAATCCTCTGAATGAACCAAATAGCTGTCTGCAGACCCAAAGCGGTCAATTAAGAAGTCCATGGACACTACATGCCCAGATGTGATCTCGTCCAAAATGGTTGTGCGCTGCAGACCTGTCATGGTCATAAACTGCCGTCGCGACTGGTCCACAGCTACTCTAGCACACGGCCTATCTAGGGGTAAATTAGTGATACGCTCGTACTGCTCCAGTGTCGGAGTAAGCTCATCGATCCCAAATCTAAAAACCTGTCTCTCAGGGATCCAGCTTGATATCTTGCCCTCTGCAAAACTTTTGAGTAAAATCTAATTATGCACAACACGCAAGTATACATGGTCAACAAGTAATAAAGTGAAAGTAGAGTATCGTTCCCACGAGGAATTATTCAATAAAAATCACCAAGTACTAACCCGTAACCAACTTAATCTTATTTAAACAAATGATTTAGTATTTTGAATTAACAATATGTAATTAAATTAATTCTAACTACCCCTAAAATGAAATAGAATATGAAGACTTAAGACTACAATTTCACCTATTATTTTATTTAAATCAATACACTTCCCGTTAAATCAAATTAATTATTTCGGATTGTTAATCAAGAACACGAAGATAAAATATGATCATCTCTCGATGTACCATACCCATATCAACTTAAATTCACAGATGATAGAACTAAGTAGAACACCCTAATTAACTAATCCACTATATCTTTATATAAATTACAATTAAAGAGGGTTGAAGCTCAAGTTCTCAAAAAATTACATGTGGTACATAGGTATATCTCTATCCTAGGCATAAATCATGATTTCCATCGTCATGTAGAAGTCACAAACACATGCTATTATGATCAGATCTAAATCCATAATCTGTCTCTCAATTTCATACGGATTATCATAATAATTGATAGCTAAGCAATTAAGCAATTAAACACAAACCATAATAGACAATCCAATAATAATGAATAAGACTAACACGAAAACATATCAAAGTAAACTACGCAACAAGATCAATAATAATCTTAAAATAGAGTTTAGCTCGTGATGAAGTCAAAATCCATAATCCATAATTGTTTAAACATTGAAAGAGAAAGATAGAAGTAAAGAGAAGTTAGGAATTGAGATATGTAAATCTGAATTTCTCTTACTCCAATTCTGAATCTACAATGATCTTCAATTGCTTCAATCTTCAAATCAAATCTAAACTAGGGTTTTATCTAATCTAATCTAATATAATCTAATGGAATAGAATGGAATCCCCCTAATCCTTGTGAATACTCCACCTTTTATATCCCTTTTTATGTGTCTTTTAGCCCTCCTTAAAGTCCTTCAACCAATCAACCCCAACAAATCCTTTTTCGACTCAACTTCTGAAATTCCTCTACTTTTTTTCGACAACTTTGCCCCGACGAGTTTTTGTGCTAGGAAACTTCGCCCCGGCTAGTGAACAGAGCCATAATTTACAAAAATGTCATTAAGCTCCATTTTTTATGTTTTGACCCTTTGAAGCCGTTTCCTACAACACAAACACAAAAATAAATGAAATGACACTAAAAATAATTAAAGTTAACAAATAATTAAGCCTAAAAGGTGTCCAAATTGTAGGTATAAAACCCATTCATCAAAAATCCACTGGGACCTGGAATGACAGAAGGGCCATGGAATGCCCCAATATACGATCAACTGCCACACGGTCTAAATGAGGCAGACCATCATACCACGACCTCAAAGACGAGACTATCAAAGTCGGAGGACTATGATCAATACGGCTAACCGTAGATGATGACATCTGCAGAACCGTATCATGAGACCATCCAGGGGTCAATGCTAAACTCAACAATATACTTGCATATCCATGACATATAATGCATGCATCATAATAAATGACAATAATGAATGACAATATAATGCAACGAATAGAAAGCATTATACATACATTCCTAAATACATCATCATCATCTAATACATCATCTTTATCTGAAAGTTAAAAAAATAAAAAGTACAGGAAAATGGGGCACATCCGCCCAATATTTAATAGAGGCCTATCAAAAAAGATAACAAGCCTATCAAAAGAAATCTATGATGTCTACATCTAGCCAATCAACCTGTTGCAACTCTGCCTAAGTCACTGTATCTCTGCCAGACTGGATATCAGGTCGGTATAGCGGGGGATCTGCTCTAGTAAAGCTATCAGGATATGGGCCACCTGAGGGGCCAGCACCAGAGCTGGACGGATCAAAAGAATCTGTCTCTGAGGGATCTCTACCCAAATGCCTGATAAAAAAATGTGCCTGGCCTAATCTTTGGGTCAAGCTAGAAATTTGCTACAAATAAGTAGCCTCTCGGACACAGGTAATCCAGTCTGTCATCATCACAGACCTAGGAACTATGTCTGCCAAGAACTGAGTGGCACAGGTCTGAGCCCCAATGGTGCGAGAAGTCCACCAGTGATAAAATGCCTCCTGGGTATAAGGACCCTCTGACAATGTAAAGCCGTTCAAACCCGCTAGGGGATACTCTGTGATTGGATGAGATAAAGTCCAATAACGTCCAGTGGGAGGAAGATATGGAATGCAAATCTCCCATACAGTACTCCTGATGGAATGCTCTCCCAAGTAGAGCTCCCAGCCTCCATCTGCCAAGATAGGGATCCGACAAGTGGATAATATATACTCCATCTCGGTCAGAAAATTGTTCTCAAAACCGATTGTCAGATGATCAGGGGTGTAAGGAACCCATATGACAGAAAAGGTGAATGAGCCCCAATCAAACTCTCTGATACAGTCCACATCCTGAGTGGCGCTGACCAAAGCGAAAGAAATCATCGAGGAGTTATCTTCTTGGAAATAACCCATAATGATGACCAAGAATAATCACCGAAGGATGCAATCTATATCCCTCTAATCACTAGGCAGAGGCGCTGACAAAACTCCGTTCACAGCATCCATTCTCAAAGGGCCAGAATGGACAGCCCGACCCTTGAGGGCCGTAACAAGAACTCCCTAGAGGGATCGAACTACAGCCGGAGAAATATTTGCCACCAAAGGCACCGGTTCCCTTGTAAACTCAATCCCTTTGATGAACTGCCAATCCATCAGTGTCATCATCACCTCACAGTACAGCAGATGGAGTGACTAAGTATGGTAAAACCAGCGCTCAGACAAAGCCCTCAGATAACCCCATGGGCAGCGATGGGGTGGAATGGAAAAGAAGGCCTCAAGCCCCAAGAGTGGACAACGGCCTAATATTCCGGATGAAGGGTCCAATACAAAGAGTGAATGCAGAACCAGTTCCCCCTGGGCTGAGTAAAGTTGGGATCCTGCATTAAGTTCAGAATTAAGATCAAACAATCTCCCCAAAAGTGGAAAAAGAGGAAAGGAAAAATGAAAACTGCTACTACCTAGTTCGCGTGAAGATAAATAGACGGATGGCATCTTAAATCATCCAACAAATCTGGAATCATCATGCTAATATCAGGAAGCTCCCTACGAGGAGTAGAAATATGAGGGACGGGATCCTCAAAAGGAACATCATCCTCCTCGTCTATAACCTCCGTCCTATCCACATGAATGGGATGAATCACTGACTTAGTCAACCGGCGAGGCTGCCGGGCCGAATGAGGCAAAGGGACGTCAGAAGCCCTCCTCCTAACACCTGAAGAAACCTGGTGAGAACTGGTCGGTTTATCTAGGTCCATAACTAGAACAAAGTCTCCAAATCGCCTCAGAAAGCGTGAGGTACGCTTCAAAATTAAAGCCATTAAATTCAAATCATTGCATCATGCATAGCCCATGTGAAAACATGCATTAGTTTAACATACTTCCCCAGTAGAGTTAAAATTGCATGCCTATTAAATGCCCGTACTCGCAAAAAAAATTCGCCAGAGTCTCATTTGTAAAACAGACTATTCACATGCACAAAGACATGACTAGGTGGCCATTTAGTAGCACACCAACCCAAAATCATGAGCATTTCATATATATGAAAGAAATTAAAATCAAACTCGCCATGCCAAAAAGGTCGCCAGTTTACTGTCCCGAAAATGAAAATTTTTCACACCGGAATGTTCAGTGTAGTAAAATACATGTACTTATTAGGTCTATTCATTTTTATTAAGTCATCTATGCATACATATTTGATACATTATCTTTAAACTCATAGTGCATGAAAACTGACGTTCTAACGGTCAAACCTTGAAAAGAAAGGATGTAAACGTTACCAGAGTTGTGCAGAATGCTTGTACAATGACAAATTTCACGAAAAGCAGCCCGAACTGAGTAAATCTGAAAGAGAAATTTTGGATTTTTTAATTATTTGAAGTTAAAACTGAATTTTCAAAAGGCCAGGGGGTATAAATCCACCCACGGTCTGCTGTGACTCTACCTGTGGCAGCCTAGGGTGGGTCCCACCCCCTCCAATTTGATCAAATTTGAGTCACAGTGGAGTCCCCTAACGCCAAAAAAGTCAAATTAACAAAAAAAAGTTCTACGCGATTGAGCAGAAAGGGCCTGAAACCCTGAAACAGGGCGTCAAACTTCGAAGTCTAAAAGTTTTTATAAACCGTTGGTAACAGCTCTAGCGTAGCAACAAGGAATGATCTTGTGAATCAATCTGTTGGTAACAACTCCAGCATAGCATCGGGGAAGGCTCTGATGATGAAAACCGTTTAGACGAAGACCTGAGTACCTGACAGTGTGAACCATTGGCGACAACTTCAGCGTAGCATTGGGAAAGGTCCGATGGTATAAGCCGCTGGGAATTACTTCAGCGGAGATCAGAGTACCTGATATTGTAAACCGTTAACGACAACTCCAGCGTAGCATCGGGAAAGGACCGATGGTGTAAACTGTTGAAAAGCTATTTCTGCCAAGATCAGCAGATTTGACATTACAAGTCACTAGCATCAACCCAGTATGACATCCGAAAGACCTGGCAAAAATGACTATGTAAAGCTATCTTCATCGGGAAGGACCGATAATGGAATCTGTTATACAAGAAATCTTCAGCTGAGACACAAAGCAGAAGTTTTTGCGATGATCGACCGTTGTAAACTACCGTTTAAGTAGGCATCGAGGAGGTTCGATGATGGTCAACCCTTCAAACTACCGTTCCAGTAGGCATTAAATTAGTTTAATCGACCGTTGTAAACTACCGCTTGAGTAGGCATCGAGAAGGTTCGGTGATGGTCAACCTTGCAAACTACTATTCGCGTAGGCATTAAATCAGTTCAATCGACCGTTGTAAACTACCGTTCGAGTAGGCATCGAAGAGGTTCGGTGATGGTCAACCTTGCAAACTACCGTTCGAGTAGGCATTAAATCAGTTCAACAGACCATTGTAAACTACCATTTAAGTAGGCATCAAGGAGGTTCGGTGATGGTCAACCTTGCAAACTACTGTTCGAGTAGGCATCAAATCAGTTTAGTCGGCCGTTGTAAAATACTGTTCGAGTAGGCATCGAGGAGGTTCGGTGATGGTCAACCCTGCAAACTACCATTCGAGCAGGCATCAAATTAGTTCAATCGACTGTTTTAAACTGTCGTTCGAGGAGGCATCGAAGAGGTTCGATGATGGTAAAATAGTTGTAAACTATCGTTCGAGTAGGCATCAAAGATCCTATCCCAAACAAGAATGTCAACACCAACTACATAGAAATCCAACTCATTGGTGACAGCCCCAACGTAGCATCGGGAAGGATCCGATGATATAAATTAGTGCAAGTTATCATCAGAATAAGCACCAGGAGTCCCCACTGAGGTCACTCGTAAAAAGAGAAATATCCCCAGCGGAGGTAAAACCAGAGAGCATATCTTGAAAAGAGAGTGTTGGCGACAACCCCAACATCAAATTCAGAAAGGTACAGTGGTATCAACCATGAAAGTCATCCCCAGCAGAAAATAGAGAATGGGCATTAATCCAACCTATGGCAGCAGACCCCACAGAGGCATATAGCATTAATGACATATTATTTCATGCATTGCATTACATTTGTACTTATCATATTTCCAGTATCTAGCAATCTTTATCATGTTCATTCCATTGCATTGCATAAACATGATAAAGAGGGGCATCTGTAGACTGCAGAGATCTAAGTCGGATCTAGCCATTCGGGGGGTTATAGAGCACGAAGCTTTAACCTACGTTGGAGATCGGTTTAGATCCATGGTAGATCTAGATGTTTTACCGCTTTTGGTCCATCCCGGACACTCCGTTGAGCCCTAGATCTACATATAGAGGTGAGAGGGTCCTAATACCATGTGATGGGGGTTTGAACCAATGAAACCACTAGATCTTGAGTTTAGGATATATTGTACATGTGTTTATTTCCATAAATATGAGCCTAGGAATCCCGGGGTCGAGATCTACATGTTAGATTTTAACTAGATTCCCACGATGGACATTTTGCTTGTGTTGTAATGTTTAAATAATATCAAATCGATGTACTTGTAAATATTAGATCTTACAGCTGTCTTGAGGGCTTCGTCCAGATAATTTGGTTTTAAGATCTCATAATAATGAAAATCTGTGATTGTGGATGCTCGGTTCATTGCGATGGCTTAAATGCCCGATGATGATCCGACTCCTTTTTAATGTTTTTCACTTATATAATCACCAAAATGACTTTCCAATAAAAACCACAAAGAGCTTTCATAAAGAAAAATGCGATTCGGGGTAGATCACTTTAAGAACGTAAAGATAATGAAAAGGAAGTATTGAAGTCCTCAATTCCTAGTCAGGCGAAGGACTTGAAAACCTTATTTTCCAAAACATCATTTCAATTCATATATCTTGTTTAAAATGAACTTTTTGCTAAATCAAATCCTTCGTACCTAGGCTCAAAAGAGGTACAGCACTACTTTCAAATAACCCAAAATGAAGACTTAGAATAAAATGAGTAAACTTAAAATAAAGAACACACACTCTCACACACACACACAGACACTTTATACATAATAAATCAATAAGATACGGTAATCGTGTTTTTCACGGAAGTCTAGAGGTGCTTAACACCTTCCCCTCGCTTAAGCAAGCCCCCGATGTGACGCCCCCAAAATAGGTCCACACAACCCATTTTGAGTCGCCAAATACATGGTACAGAATCCAAATACAAATCTTTTTATATTAAACGGTCGTGCAAAATACGACCACACAAACTGTGACCTTCAATACAGATCGTATATAATATGAAAATATAAACGCTCAAATAAGTCCTCATTACAATTATTATCACACTATTTTACAAAATAATGAGGACTTCTATAGCACTATCTCGGACCATCGCTCCATTGCCCGGCTAGTCCCAGTTATATTCTCATTCCCTGAAGAGAACAATGGAAGAAAAGGGTGAGCTCAACTAGCCCAGGAAAGAATATTATGACTAAGATAATGAAGAATAAATTATCGTTAGCCTCCAATAAACCAGATAAAATATTATGGACAATAAGTTTTAGATCAACAACTGCAGCGAAAATAACAATCCATTAGAAGAATCAAGTAGAGAATGATGTCTACTATCTTCTATGATTTAAAAGTAGATCATCAATATTTTATCCCTGTAACACCAATCAACAAATATTTCAAATCAATAATTTATCTTTGCACTACGGGCCAAAGATATTCATTTGTATCACCAGTGGTCATGATCATGTCAAACACCTGTCAATTTTTGCACTACGGGCCAAATATATTCATCAATCAACAGTTCATATTTGCACTACGGGCCAAAGATATTCATCAATTAATAGTTCATCTTTGCACTACAGGCCAAAGATAACTTTCACCACAATTTAAGACTGAGGATGATGAAAAATGATATAAAGAACAAACCTAGTGAGATAAAGGATAAATATTAGAGATTTATAATTCAATTTATCCAGAGTTTAAGAATGTCCAATTTTTCAATATGGAGATCAAAATATGGATCTAATGTCAAGAATAAGATTCATAAATCAAAGATAATTTGGACAGAAAAAGAAACCAATTTTATCGTAAATAGTACCCCGTGAATAGTACCTCGTGAATAGTACTTGAATGAATAGTTGTGACGCCCCCAAATCCACGTTCCTTTGAAACCTCAGATTCGGTGCAGTCACGATACTATTATCGCCAAATTATTATATCTTTTAATCATTAGTAAAAGAATACAACTTTGTTCATTACAATTTAGAATATAAATTCTATTCATATCCAAGATCAAGTCTTTACATCATATTCGATGTTACTAAAATGCGGAATAATTTAAACTTTTTCAATCCTCCTTGAATAAAATCTTTTATTGATTTCATAACTTTGATACCGATTACAAATCTCTGAATCAACTTTTTAATATGATTCATTCTATTTGAGTTATCGTATAACGTTTACAACTCAACTTGATATCCTCTATGTATTAACTAATACATCTTTACAGTACGACAAGTATTAAACAGTGTAAGCAACTATCGAGTACATCATCTAGAATCTAAACATAGTCCAGACAATAATCTAAGTAATATTCTTCAATGCGATACTATCTATCTTTATCAATCAAGAAGCACGAAATCTTTACCGTGAATCCTTAACCTGCAAAAGTGGTTATTTGCAAGAGTGAGCTCGACAGCTCAGCAATTCTAACAGTCCTCATGCATCACATAGCATATAACATCATACTCAGTTCATGCATTTATAAACAGTTTATATTTACTACGCGTGTTACTTTTCACATAACAAGTATATCATCAAAGATCAACTTTCAATCTCATTTATATCTCATATACAGTTCATATATAAGTTCACATTATCATAGCATAATATAATTCAACTAACAGTTATTGAATTCATATATCAAATAGGAACTGAAAGACTTGCCTGATTCGTAGTTTAACAACTACGACTTAACTGCTTATAGATATCTGCACTTCGTGTAATCCTACACAGTTATATTAATCATAGAGATCACACTTATCAGTTATACACTTCCATACATTCTCAATATAATAATTAGTATTACATTGTTGTCTAACTTGGTTCTTAGAACCTTCGTCTTACTTTCTTATCGTATTCTTAGACTAACTATGTACGTATAAGTATACTTTAACCATACGTACTTACTACCATTCTCTACATATACACATGCCCGTCTACCACTAAAACCAAGAACAAACAGACTGCACAAATCTTGAAAATAGGCTAGCGCAGCTGCGCAGGTATTGGCCTTAAGAGTGGCGCAGCTGCGCCACTCACTGATCAAACCAGGAATGAAATTTCGTTCTGCTAGACCACCCGAGTTCAATCAATATCATTCAAGTTACTGATATTAATCAATACGTATGCTCTATGGTTATAATTTCAAGTTCGAAACCTAGCATGCTCATCCTAATCCAATTAAGGCCATATGCCGATAAACTTTAAACAAATCAACATTCATACACCTTTACTCGACTCGCTATGTGTTCGACACGTATTTAAAGCTCATAGATACATGATCTATATTGCTTTCATGTTTCTCAAACCTTATCGAAACCATTACATTCAAACTTTTCTAAGTTTCACCTTTCAAAATCCTTGTCATACTTAACTAATCATGCAAGGCTACTTTGAATCATTTTATATCTACTTATGCCATGTACGTATGTTATCATATTTAGAACTTTAAGTACACAAGTTCCTTTAAGTTTAATTTCAAGGCTTCAAGTTTTCTCTAGAACGCACACTAAAGTGACCAAGAGGTTCATGGTATTCAAAGGGGTTTGAAACCACATGACATACCTATTTCCATGCATAACTAGGTCATACAATCATCCTTAAAAATCAGAACATACACATCATATGTATATGTCAAGGTTCGTTTATAAAACTTTAAGTCTATTTTCAAACTACAAGTCTTTTCTATCAATAATGTATGGTAGTGTGATTAACACCTTAAACATGTATTTCATGTCAATATAAACCATACTATCGGGTTCACAAAATCAGAATATAAACATGACTTATATACGCCAAAATTTGTTTATAAAACCTTAAGTTTATTTTCAAAACTATAACTTCATCGTTCACGTAAGCGATCCGAATATAATATGCACATACTAGTTTAACAAGTCCATATATATGTATTAATCATACCAGCATGCTTGTCCTAATTTCTTTCAATATCTATCACTTAGCAGACATCAAGCAGGAACAAAATCTGCAGAAACTGGGATCAGGAATCGGCGCAGCTGCGCAGGGCCTTGCCCAACCCCAGTCTGGTACCGGCGCAGCTGCGCCGCTGGCCAGTACAAAACTGGCGCAGCTGTGCAGGTGGCCGGCCAGAAACAAAGCAACTTTCTGCTCGGCAGACTGCAACCCAACTCACAAATTTTCTCTACGAATTCTCTTCTAACCATGCCATATTGTATTACTAATATGATTACTAACGTAGATAATAACTATCAACCATTATTCAATCAATTTAACATGGAATGCAAGCATAATTAAGAACTTAACATTTTCAAGAATTGAAGAACATAAAATGGTATACCTCTGCTAATTGCTTCCTTCTTCTCCAGACTTCTACCACTGATATATGCTTACTCTCTACTCTCAATTAAATCAGAAAATCTCAGCAAGTGTAATAGAAGAAAAGAAGGCTCTATTTATAGGCAACTCAATATCCAGACAAATGCAAAATCTCCCAAATCAAACTAATAAATTTCAAGTTTGTATAATGGTTAAGGAATGGTGGTTGAGAGTGGGTGGATTCAATCATGAATCCCACTCCCCTTACACTCATTAGTTAATTATCATAATAAATAAATATAAATCTTTTTATATTTATAACAAATATACTTATTATCATGCTATCACTCGCAATAATAATAATTCAACATACCATCAAATAATTACTAGGTACTAGTATACTGTCCATAATAATAAATAATATTATAAGACAATATATCTCATTCCTCATCAGTACAATTCCGATTATATCTATAATCAATTTCCTTATTATTATACTATCACTAGCCATAATAATTTAACATACTATCATAATAACAATTAACAATTAATTTAGATTAATTGTTTAATTAATAATTCCTCCATCATTAAATTAGTCAATTCATTGCTGAATCTATTATTGTGCCACACAAGGCATCTCTCACAAGCTTAATCTCAAGCTTATTATTATTCTCATCACTTACTCATTTCTCACCACATTACTACTTATAACATGTTCAATTAAATTAGAACTATTAAATCCAAGGTCCACATATAAATATTTTACAAATCGAATATTCAAATATTATATATAACCTTTACGGAAATATAATAACTCAAGCTATTAAAATGTTAAATTACTTCAATTAATTATACTTATAATAAGTATAACCTTTACGCTTATAATAATTAATATATACTCTATTAATTATTCCAATAATAATATTCACGATCAAATAATAACTTAAGTTATTTAATATATTAAAATAACTTAGTTTCCTTTCATTAATTAAACTCCCTTGAAAATACATTTAAAATTATGTATTTAGCCATATCATAAAATATTATGTTTTCTCCAAATAAGCACATTCGTTATTAGAAAATAGTTTACTTATTGTCTCATGATATTATTCTTAATATAATATCAAATAACTATATGTACGACACATGTACATATATTATATATAGAAAATAGATAATAAGTTTATTTTCTATTATAATAAATTGTTTCCATCAATTTAATTACATATAGCAAATACGTTTTAATATATTTACTATATTAACCAATCACACCTTATACAAAAACATATAAGGTAATATTATTATTCAAAAATAACATTTCCTCCTTTTATTAAAATAATTCAACATTAGAAACTATTTTAATATCCTTTATTAGAAAAATCATATCTCTTTCTTTTCTATAAATTGTTCCCAAAACAATTTCTTCAAATATTCATTTAAAGATATAATGATTTCCATCTCCTTTTAATAACGTATATATATATTTAACGTTATTCGCACATTAGACTTTCTCACATATTACCACTCTAAGTAATATATATAAAAAGTATCAACTATAATTACATATTCAACACACATATTAATTCACTCCTTTACTTAAGTAAATTAAACATTGTACTATATCATCATAGTTAATTAAGGTTCAATACTGACATTATATTATTCCATAATATAACTCACAACTTATATTAACTAATATTTATTCTTATTAGTTAATTCCTTAACTAACTCATGCTTCACTATCCAAACCTATTCACGGATAGCTTAAGTGCTATTTATAACCTATATTAAAAACATACTAGTTATTAATACACATACTCAAGAATATGGTGATTATACATTAAGGATATTTAATGTCACCAACTTACTATGATAAAATAATTCTATAAATTATTTAATATCGATAGGAATTTATCCACCTCCTTTATCTCAACTGGATCGTCTCTACGATAAGTAACAAATATATATTAATAATATATTTATAAATCACAAAAACACATTTTACATAGTCCATATTATCCTATGTAATATAATACCACATACCTCATATCACATATATATATTATTATTCGAACCCATCTCACAGTTTAAGAATTTTATTTATTAAATCCTTATTTAATAATATCTGAAAATTCGGGTTCTTACATCCTCTCCCCCTTATAAGGATTCCGTCCTCGGAATCACCGAAACTTCCTCTACTCGGTGCTATTCCGAATATTACATATTCTTTAGAATAATTTTATCCATTCTCTTTTCAGAAGTTTTATTACTAAAACTTTCTCAATCTCATTCTACCACTTTCTCCTTTCTAAGGAACATTCTACTTACTACATTCATCCTTTAGAAGAATAAGAATCTTCCACGATTTTTCAATAATCGGGAAGTAGTATGAATAACTCAGATTCCAATTTATACTGAGGGGTCACAAGACCGTGAACTTTTCTCCAGGTTTACTAATGCTTCAACACAATTCTTCACACCGCAAACCAGAGTGTTTATCAATCACAAAGACTGAAAACACCCTCCACGCGTACTCTAGGTGGCCAACCTATTGTACCACTATGTTGGGCCGCAACGTAGTATTTTGTAACGACTATATGCGTTACGTTCGGAACCATTGTCCCCGAAAACATATCCCCTTTATAGGGTTGTTCACCTCAGCTTTTCAACGTCAAAATCCGCACCAGAGCAATCTGGTTTGGCATACATACACAAGAATACTTGAATTCTATAATCCCTTTCCAACAGTCGCCTAGCCGAATCAAATAGCTTAGACTCTCATCAACAATTCGGACATCAATCGAAATAATTTAGCCAACTTAATTGACCTTCTTTATAATTTACAAGAAAACCAGAAATTCTTTTATGACGTCATGATACCATACTAGATTAGTAGTACGTTGAGGATTCCGCCATTTTATGACTTTGTCATATTACAACATACCATAGTGGGCTGACGATCTTTCGATCACAACCAACACTAGGTTCGATTGCATTGATGACTCCATCGTTTACCATTCTACATCATATCAAATGATGCACAAGGTTAAAATATATTTTGAAAGATTGTCAAATCATTTTTGTCTTAGCCGAAATAAATAGCGTAGACATACGAATAACGGTGTTGTTTTTTAAAACTCATTAGTTCAGTTACCTGACCCAATGTTTTCTCAAGAAAACCAAAGTGCAAACACTAGCACGAAGTCAATAAATATTGAAAATCTAGCGTAGCTAGAGGATTTAGGAAAATCCAATTTCTCCATCGCTTCAATCTCTTACCACCATCAATGCTTACTATTCCAAAACTCTTATATAATATATCTATTCTCAGTACAGTTCACCAACTTACCACACCATGGAAGTTCAGGAACTTACCACAATCATATGGGTTGAGGAACTTATCCTAGTCAGACCAAAATCGTCCATTCGCTGAGGGGTCCCATCATACGATTATGAGTCACGAACTTGTCATAGGCATGAGTCTTAAGAACTCGCACCTAATCTTAATATTATCTAATTATATCTTAGAAATCTCTATATTTCAAAATAAATATGAGAAAAGAATCACCTTTCCGCCATATGTATAATGATACCGCGACACTAACATTCCAACGATTATCAATGTGACGCACTCAGTGCAAGCACAGAACTTCTGCCCATACAAAAGTTTGTACAACTAAGCCATCACATGAGTCCTCAATGGAATTCCAACACTTAACTATATCTCACTCTATCACTTGCTCATTACGAGCTTTCTACGTTTCACCACATACAACTCCTCATGAGTTCATCTCGTACTTTATCATAGTACATTCTCTTATAGCATCAAGCTATACATACTTAGTCATTACAGACTATCTATCATTTTACAATTCAATCTGATCATGTCGTGATCATCACTATACCTTAGGGTTCTTTCCCTATTATCAACCAAACTCCATCTGAGTTTATTCTTACTATCCTGTCATATTCATATTATAGACATCGTCTTAACATTTTCATTACCGGAGTTAGGAAACTCCTGTTTCTCATTCTCTAGATACTTCGAGATTCTTCTTTGAATCTTCACGTATATATTTTAATCTTATCTTTCACTCTCTCAGGTTATAGTCTAAGGTACACTTACCTAAGATTTATAACCTACAGCTTTGATACCAACCTGTGACGCCCCCAAATCTACGTTCCTTCGAAACCTCGGATTCGGTGCAGTCACGATACTATTATCGCCAAATTATTATATCTTTTAATCATTAGTAAAAGAATACAACTTTGTTCATTACAATTTAGAATATAAATTCTATTCATATCCAAGATCTCGTCTTTACATCATATTCGATGTTACTAAAATGCAGAATAATTTAAACTTTTTCAATCCTCCTTGAATAAAATCTTTTATTGATTTCATAACTTTGATACCGATTACAAATCTCTGAATCAACTTTTTAATATGATTCATTCTATTTGAGTTATCGTATAACGTTTACAACTCAACTTGATATCCTCTATGTATTAACTAATACATCTTTACAGTACGACAAGTATTAAACAGTGTAAGCAACTATCGAGTACATCATCTAGAATCTAAACATAGTCCAGACAATAATCTAAGTAATATTCTTCAATGCGATACTATCTATCTTTATCAATCAAGAAGCACGAAATCTTTACCGTGAATCCTTAACCTGCAAAAGTGGTTATTTGCAAGAGTGAGCTCGACAGCTCAGCAATTCTAACAGTCCTCATGCATCACATAGCATATAACATCATACTCAGTTCATGCATTTATAAACAGTTTATATTTACTACGCGTGTTACTTTTCACATAACAAGTATATCATCAAAGATCAACTTTCAATCTCATTTATATCTCATATACAGTTCATATATAAGTTCACATTATCATAGCATAATATAATTCAACTAACAGTTATTGAATTCATATATCAAATAGGAACTGAAAGACTTGCCTGATTCGTAGTTTAACAACTACGACTTAACTGCTTATAGATATCTGCACTTCGTGTAATCCTACACAGTTATATTAATCATAGAGATCACACTTATCAGTTATACACTTCCATACATTCTCAATATAATAATTAGTATTACATTGTTGTCTAACTTGGTTCTTAGAACCTTCGTCTTACTTTCTTATCGTATTCTTAGACTAACTATGTACGTATAAGTATACTTTAACCATACGTACTTACTACCATTCTCTACATATACACATGCCCGTCTACCACTAAAACCAAGAACAAACAGACTGCACAAATCTTGAAAATAGGTTAGCGCAGCTGCGCAGGTATTGGCCTTAAGAGTGGCGCAGCTGCGCCACTCACTGATCAAACCAGGAATGAAATTTCGTTCTGCTGGACCACCCGAGTTCAATCAATATCATTCAAGTTACTGATATTAATCAATACGTATGCTCTATGGTTATAATTTCAAGTTCGAAACCTAGCATGCTCATCCTAATCCAATTAAGGCCATATGCCGATAAACTTTAAACAAATCAACATTCATACACCTTTACTCGACTCGCTATGTGTTCGACACGTATTTAAAGCTCATAGATACATGATCTATATTGCTTTCATGTTTCTCAAACCTTATCGAAACCATTACATTCAAACTTTTCTAAGTTTCACCTTTCAAAATCCTTGTCATACTTAACTAGTCATGCAAGGCTACTTTGAATCATTTTATATCTACTTATGCCATGTACGTATGTTATCATATTTAGAACTTTAAGTACACAAGTTCCTTTAAGTTTAATTTTAAGGCTTCAAGTTTTCTCTAGAACCGCAAACTAAAGTGACCAAGAGGTTCATGGTATTCAAAGGGGTTTGAAACCACATGACATACCTATTTCCATGCATAACTAGGTCATACAATCATCCTTAAAAATCAGAACATACACATCATATGTATATGTCAAGGTTCGTTTATAAAACTTTAAGTCTATTTTCAAACTACAAGTCTTTTCTATCAATAATGTATGGTAGTGTGATTAACACCTTAAACATGTATTTCATGTCAATATAAACCATACTATCGGGTTCACAAAATCAGAATATAAACATGACTTATATACGCCAAAATTTGTTTATAAAACCTTAAGTTTATTTTCAAAACTATAACTTCATCGTTCACGTAAGCGATCCGAATATAATATGCACATACTAGTTTAACAAGTCCATATATATGTATTAATCATACCAGCATGCTTGTCCTAATTTCTTTCAATATCTATCACTTAGCAGACATCAAGCAGGAACAAAATCTGCAGAAACTGGGATCAGGAACCGGCGCAGCTGCGCAGCTCCCCAGTTCAAAACTGGCGCAGCTGCGCAGGGCCTTGCCCAACCCAAGTCTGGTACCGGCGCAGCTGCGTAGGTGGCCGGCCAGAAACAGAGCAACTTTCTGCTCGGCAGACTGCAACCCAACTCACAAATTTTCTCTACGAATTCTCTTCTAACCATGCCATATTGTATTACTAATATGATTACTAACGTAGATAATAACTATCAACCATTATTCAATCAATTTAACATGGAATGCAAGCATAATTAAGAACTTAACATTTTCAAGAATTGAAGAACATAAAATGGTATACCTCTGCTAATTGCTTCCTTCTTCTCCAGACTTCTACCACTGATATATGCTTACTCTCTACTCTCAATTAAATCAGAAAATCTCAGCAAGTGTAATAGAAGAAAAGAAGGCTCTATTTATAGGCAACTCAATATCCAGACAAATGCAAAATCTCCCAAATCAAACTAATAAATTTCAAGTTTGTATAATGGTTAAGGAATGGTGGTTGAGAGTGGGTGGATTCAATCATGAATCCCACTCCCCTTACACTCATTAGTTAATTATCATAATAAATAAATATAAATCTTTTTATATTTATAACAAATATACTTATTATCATGCTATCACTCGCAATAATAATAATTCAACATACCATCAAATAATTACTAGGTACTAGTATACTGTCCATAATAATAAATAATATTATAAGACAATATATCTCATTCCTCATCAGTACAATTCCGATTATATCTATAATCAATTTCCTTATTATTATACTATCACTAGCCATAATAATTTAACATACTATCATAATAACAATTAACAATTAATTTAGATTAATTGTTTAATTAATAATTCCTCCATCATTAAATTAGTCAATTCATTGCTGAATCTATTATTGTGCCACACAAGGCATCTCTCACAAGCTTAATCTCAAGCTTATTATTATTCTCATCACTTACTCATTTCTCACCACATTACTACTTATAACATGTTCAATTAAATTAGAACTATTAAATCCAAGGTCCACATATAAATATTTTACAAATCGAATATTCAAATATTATATATAACCTTTACGGAAATATAATAACTCAAGCTATTAAAATGTTAAATTACTTCAATTAATTATACTTATAATAAGTATAACCTTTACGCTTATAATAATTAATATATACTCTATTAATTATTCCAAAAATAATATTCACCATCAAATAATAACTTAAGTTATTTAATATATTAAAATAACTTAGTTTCCTTTCATTAATTAAACTCCCTTGAAAATACATTTAAAATTATGTATTTAGCCATATCATAAAATATTATGTTTTCTCCAAATAAGCACATTCGTTATTAGAAAATAGTTTACTTATTGTCTCATGATATTATTCTTAATATAATATCAAATAACTATATGTACGACACATGTACATATATTATATATAGAAAATAGATAATAAGTTTATTTTCTATTATAATAAATTGTTTCCATCAATTTAATTACATATAGCAAATACGTTTTAATATATTTACTATATTAACCAATCACACCTTATACAAAAACATATAAGGTAATATTATTATTCAAAAATAACATTTCCTCCTTTTATTAAAATAATTCAACATTAGAAACTATTTTAATATCCTTTATTAGAAAAATCATATCTCTTTCTTTTCTATAAATTGTTCCCAAAACAATTTCTTCAAATATTCATTTAAAGATATAATGATTTCCATCTCCTTTTAATAACGTATATATATATTTAACGTTATTCGCACATTAGACTTTCTCACATATTACCACTCTAAGTAATATATATAAAAAGTATCAACTATAATTACATATTCAACACACATATTAATTCACTCCTTTACTTAAGTAAATTAAACATTGTACTATATCATCATAGTTAATTAAGGTTCAATACTGACATTATATTATTCCATAATATAACTCACAACTTATATTAACTAATATTTATTCTTATTAGTTAATTCCTTAACTAACTCATGCTTCACTATCCAAACCTATTCACGGATAGCTTAAGTGCTATTTATAACCTATATTAAAAACATACTAGTTATTAATACACATACTCAAGAATATGGTGATTATACATTAAGGATATTTAATGTCACCAACTTACTATGATAAAATAATTCTATAAATTATTTAATATCGATAGGAATTTATCCACCTCCTTTATCTCAACTGGATCGTCTCTACGATAAGTAACAAATATATATTAATAATATATTTATAAATCACAAAAACACATTTTACATAGTCCATATTATCCTATGTAATATAATACCACATACCTCATATCACATATATATATTATTATTCGAACCCATCTCACAGTTTAAGAATTTTATTTATTAAATCCTTATTTAATAATATCTGAAAATTCGGGTTCTTACATCCTCTCCCCCTTATAAGGATTCCGTCCTCGGAATCACCGAAACTTCCTCTACTCGGTGCTATTCCGAATATTACATATTCTTTAGAATAATTTTATCCATTCTCTTTTCAGAAGTTTTATTACTAAAACTTTCTCAATCTCATTCTACCACTTTCTCCTTTCTAAGGAACATTCTACTTACTACATTCATCCTTTAGAAGAATAAGAATCTTCCACGATTTTTCAATAATCGGGAAGTAGTATGAATAACTCAGATTCCAATTTATACTGAGGGGTCACAAGACCGTGAACTTTTCTCCAAGTTTACTAATGCTTCAACACAATTCTTCACACCGCAAACCAGAGTGTTTATCAATCACAAAGACTGAAAACACCCTCCACGCGTACTCTAGGTGGCCAACCTATTGTACCACTATGTTGGGCCGCAACGTAGTATTTTGTAACGACTATATGCGTTACGTTCGGAACCATTGTCCCCGAAAACATATCCCCTTTATAGGGTTGTTCACCTCAGCTTTTCAACGTCAAAATCCGCACCAGAGCAATCTGGTTTGGCATACATACACAAGAATACTTGAATTCTATAATCCCTTTCCAACAGTCGCCTAGCCGAATCAAATAGCTTAGACTCTCATCAACAATTCGGACATCAATCGAAATAATTTAGCCAACTTAATTGACCTTCTTTATAATTTACAAGAAAACCAGAAATTCTTTTATGACGTCATGATACCATACTAGATTAGTAGTACGTTGAGGATTCCGCCATTTTATGACTTTGTCATATTACAACATACCATAGTGGGCTGACGATCTTTCGATCACAACCAACACTAGGTTCGATTGCATTGATGACTCCATCGTTTACCATTCTACATCATATCAAATGATGCACAAGGTTAAAATATATTTTGAAAGATTGTCAAATCATTTTTGTCTTAGCCGAAATAAATAGCGTAGACATACGAATAACGGTGTTGTTTTTTAAAACTCATTAGTTCAGTTACCTGACCCAATGTTTTCTCAAGAAAACCAAAGTGCAAACACTAGCACGAAGTCAATAAATATTGAAAATCTAGCGTAGCTAGAGGATTTAGGAAAATCCAATTTCTCCATCGCTTCAATCTCTTACCACCATCAATGCTTACTATTCCAAAACTCTTATATAATATATCTATTCTCAGTACAGTTCACCAACTTACCACACCATGGAAGTTCAGGAACTTACCACAATCATATGGGTTGAGGAACTTATCCTAGTCAGACCAAAATCGTCCATTCGCTGAGGGGTCCCATCATACGATTATGAGTCACGAACTTGTCATAGGCATGAGTCTTAAGAACTCGCACCTAATCTTAATATTATCTAATTATATCTTAGAAATCTCTATATTTCAAAATAAATATGAGAAAAGAATCACCTTTCCGCCATATGTATAATGATACCGCGACACTAACATTCCAACGATTATCAATGTGACGCACTCAGTGCAAGCACAGAACTTCTGCCCATACAAAAGTTTGTACAACTAAGCCATCACATGAGTCCTCAATGGAATTCCAACACTTAACTATATCTCACTCTATCACTTGCTCATTACGAGCTTTCTACGTTTCACCACATACAACTCCTCATGAGTTCATCTCGTACTTTATCATAGTACATTCTCTTATAGCATCAAGCTATACATACTTAGTCATTACAGACTATCTATCATTTTACAATTCAATCTGATCATGTCGTGATCATCACTATACCTTAGGGTTCTTTCCCTATTATCAACCAAACTCCATCTGAGTTTATTCTTACTATCCTGTCATATTCATATTATAGACATCGTCTTAACATTTTCATTACCGGAGTTAGGAAACTCCTGTTTCTCATTCTCTAGATACTTCGAGATTCTTCTTTGAATCTTCACGTATATATTTTAATCTTATCTTTCACTCTCTCAGGTTATAGTCTAAGTTACACTTACCTAAGATTTATAACCTACAGCTTTGATACCAACCTGTGACGCCCCCAAATCTACGTTCCTTCGAAACCTCGGATTCGGTGCAGTCACGATACTATTATCGCCAAATTATTATATCTTTTAATCATTAGTAAAAGAATACAACTTTGTTCATTACAATTTAGAATATAAATTCTATTCATATCCAAGATCTCGTCTTTACATCATTTTCGATGTTACTAAAATGCAGAATAATTTAAACTTTTTCAATCCTCCTTGAATAAAATCTTTTATTGATTTCATAACTTTGATACCGATTACAAATCTCTGAATCAACTTTTTAATATGATTCATTCTATTTGAGTTATCGTATAACGTTTACAACTCAACTTGATATCCTCTATGTATTAACTAATACATCTTTACAGTACGACAAGTATTAAATAGTGTAAGCAACTATCGAGTACATCATCTAGAATCTAAACATAGTCCAGATAATAATCTAAGTAATATTCTTCAATGCGATACTATCTATCTTTATCAATCAAGAAGCACGAAATCTTTACCGTGAATCCTTAACCTGCAAAAGTGGTTATTTGCAAGAGTGAGCTCGACAGCTCAGCAATTCTAACAGTCCTCATGCATCACATAGCATATAACATCATACTCAGTTCATGCATTTATAAACAGTTTATATTTACTACGCGTGTTACTTTTCACATAACAAGTATATCATCAAAGATCAACTTTCAATCTCATTTATATCTCATATACAGTTCATATATAAGTTCACATTATCATAGCATAATATAATTCAACTAACAGTTATTGAATTCATATATCAAATAGGAACTGAAAGACTTGCCTGATTCGTAGTTTAACAACTACGACTTAACTGCTTATAGATATCTGCACTTCGTGTAATCCTACACAGTTATATTAATCATAGAGATCACACTTATCAGTTATACACTTCCATACATTCTCAATATAATAATTAGTATTACATTGTTGTCTAACTTGGTTCTTAGAACCTTCGTCTTACTTTCTTATCGTATTCTTAGACTAACTATGTACGTATAAGTATACTTTAACCATACGTACTTACTACCATTCTCTACATATACACATGCCCGTCTACCACTAAAACCAAGAACAAACAGACTGCACAAATCTTGAAAATAGGTTAGCGCAGCTGCGCAGGTATTGGCCTTAAGAGTGGCGCAGCTGCGCCACTCACTGATCAAACCAGGAATGAAATTTCGTTCTGCTGGACCACCCGAGTTCAATCAATATCATTCAAGTTACTGATATTAATCAATACGTATGCTCTATGGTTATAATTTCAAGTTCGAAACCTAGCATGCTCATCCTAATCCAATTAAGGCCATATGCCGATAAACTTTAAACAAATCAACATTCATACACCTTTACTCGACTCGCTATGTGTTCGACACGTATTTAAAGCTCATAGATACATGATCTATATTGCTTTCATGTTTCTCAAACCTTATCGAAACCATTACATTCAAACTTTTCTAAGTTTCACCTTTCAAAATCCTTGTCATACTTAACTAGTCATGCAAGGCTACTTTGAATCATTTTATATCTACTTATGCCATGTACGTATGTTATCATATTTAGAACTTTAAGTACACAAGTTCCTTTAAGTTTAATTTTAAGGCTTCAAGTTTTCTCTAGAACCGCAAACTAAAGTGACCAAGAGGTTCATGGTATTCAAAGGGGTTTGAAACCACATGACATACCTATTTCCATGCATAACTAGGTCATACAATCATCCTTAAAAATCAGAACATACACATCATATGTATATGTCAAGGTTCGTTTATAAAACTTTAAGTCTATTTTCAAACTACAAGTCTTTTCTATCAATAATGTATGGTAGTGTGATTAACACCTTAAACATGTATTTCATGTCAATATAAACCATACTATCGGGTTCACAAAATCAGAATATAAACATGACTTATATACGCCAAAATTTGTTTATAAAACCTTAAGTTTATTTTCAAAACTATAACTTCATCGTTCACGTAAGCGATCCGAATATAATATGCACATACTAGTTTAACAAGTCCATATATATGTATTAATCATACCAGCATGCTTGTCCTAATTTCTTTCAATATCTATCACTTAGCAGACATCAAGCAGGAACAAAATCTGCAGAAACTGGGATCAGGAACCGGCGCAGCTGCGCAGCTCCCCAGTTCAAAACTGGCGCAGCTGCGCAGGGCCTTGCCCAACCCAAGTCTGGTACCGGCGCAGCTGCGTAGGTGGCCGGCCAGAAACAGAGCAACTTTCTGCTCGGCAGACTGCAACCCAACTCACAAATTTTCTCTACGAATTCTCTTCTAACCATGCCATATTGTATTACTAATATGATTACTAACGTAGATAATAACTATCAACCATTATTCAATCAATTTAACATGGAATGCAAGCATAATTAAGAACTTAACATTTTCAAGAATTGAAGAACATAAAATGGTATACCTCTGCTAATTGCTTCCTTCTTCTCCAGACTTCTACCACTGATATATGCTTACTCTCTACTCCCAATTAAATCAGAAAATCTCAGCAAGTGTAATAGAAGAAAAGAAGGCTCTATTTATAGGCAACTCAATATCCAGACAAATGCAAAATCTCCCAAATCAAACTAATAAATTTCAAGTTTGTATAATGGTTAAGGAATGGTGGTTGAGAGTGGGTGGATTCAATCATGAATCCCACTCCCCTTACACTCATTAGCTAGATTATTGCTGAGTTTGAGAGAAATAGTGGTAGAGTAGCTAGCTTCTAGAGTTCACGTGAGAAGGAAATGTGCCTCTCATTATGGGACAAGGCTTAATAAACTCAGTATTGTATTCCTTTGTGCAACATACATATGTATATTACATATATTCCTACATCAATGTATAATTGTACACTTAGGTTATATCCCTTTGGACATTATAATTCACATTAGATTTACTTAATATTGACACATTAATATAAGTCATATGTACATATACACAAACACATATGTACACCCTAATGTATCCACCCATCTCATATTGTCACATACCTCATGATGTATTAAATTAAATTATTGAAATCCTTATCATGTTACATAAGCGATAATGTTATGTAACTCACGTAGTTTAATTAGTCTTGATACATGGTCTCTATATACAGTATAGTCACATAATTATTGCACCACACTATATAATATAGTTGCACTACACTTCACACTTCATATAATATATAGTTAGTTACTATACGCTATACATTTTATTCGCATGCTTGCATATAGAAGAATATAATTTACTTATCTCCTCAATTAATTAATAATAATATTAATTAATCTATTTCTCATTTAATCAATGGAATTACAATTTCTATAACAATTAATTAACATTTATATAGTTAATTATCACAATAAATAAATATAAATCTTTTTATATTTATAACAAATATACTTATTATCATGCTATCACTCGCAATAATAATAATTCAACATACCATCAAATAATTACTAGGTACTAGTATACTGTCCAACATAATAAATAATATTATAAGACAATATATCTCATTCCTCATCAGTACAATTCGATTATATCTATAATCAATTTCCTTATTATTATACTATCACTAGCCATAATAATTTAACATACTATCATAATAACAATTAACAATTAATTTAGATTAATTGTTTAATTAATAATTCCTCCATCATTAAATTAGTCAATTCATTACTGAATCTATTATTGTGCCACACAAGGCATCTCTCACAAGCTTAATCTCAAGCTTATTATTATTCTCATCACTTACTCATTTCTCACCACATTACTACTTATAACATGTTCAATTAAATTAGAACTATTAAATCCAAGGTCCACATATAAATATTTTACAAATCGAATATTCAAATATTATATATAACCTTTACGGAAATATAATAACTCAAGCTATTAAAATGTTAAATTACTTCAATTAATTATACTTATAATAAGTATAACCTTTACGCTTATAATAATTAATATATACTCTATTAATTATTCCAATAATAATATTCACGATCAAATAATAACTTAAGTTATTTAATATATTAAAATAACTTAGTTTCCTTTCATTAATTAAACTCCCTTGAAAATACATTTAAAATTATGTATTTAGCCATATCATAAAATATTATGTTTTCTCCAAATAAGCACATTCGTTATTAGAAAATAGTTTACTTATTGTCTCATGATATTATTCTTAATATAATATCAAATAACTATATGTACGACACATGTACATATATTATATATAGAAAATAGATAATAAGTTTATTTTCTATTATAATAAATTATTTCCATCAATTTAATTACATATAGCAAATACGTTTTAATATATTTACTATATTAACCAAGCACACCTTATACAAAAATATATAAGGTAATATTATTATTTAAAAATAACATTTCCTCCTTTTATTAAAATAATTCAACATTAGAAACTATTTTAATATCCTTTATTAGAAAAATCATATCTCTTTCTTTTCTATAAATTGTTCCCAAAACAATTTCTTCAAATATTCATTTAAAGATATAATGATTTCCATCTCCCTTTAATAACGTATATATATATTTAACGTTATTCGCACATTAGACTTTCTCACATATTACCACTCTAAGTAATATATATAAAAAGTATCAACTATAATTACATATTCAACACACATATTAATTCACTCCTTTACTTAAGTAAATTAAACATTGTACTATATCATCATAGTTAATTAAGGTTCAATACTGACATTATATTATTCCATAATATAACTCACAACTTATATTAACTAATATTTATTCTTATTAGTTAATTCCTTAACTAACTCATGCTTCACTATCCAAACCTATTCACGGATAGCTTAAGTGCTATTAATAACCTATATTATAAACATACTAGTTATTAATACACATACTCAAGAATATGGTGATTATACATTAAGGATATTTAATGTCACCAACTTACTATGATAAAATAATTCTATAAATTATTTAATATCGATAGGAATTTATCTACCTCCTTTATCTCAACTGGATCGTCTCTACGATAAGTAACAAATATATATTAATAATATATTTATAAATCACAAAAACATATTTTACATAGTCCATATTATCCTATGTAATATAATACCACATACCTCATATCACATATATATATTATATTCGAACCCATCTCACAGTTTAAGAATTTTATTTATTAAATCCTTATTTAATAATATCTGAAAATTCGGGTTCTTACAATAGTACCCCGAGATGAAAAGATTAAAATTTCAATAAGAAGTTCAGACCAATATTCTAATGAAATAATATTTGATGAAGCGAAAACCTTAAGCAATTTCTAATCATTTCAGGAATTATAGAAGCAATACTTACCATAGTATGTTTAGATTTAAGAATATGAAATGAAATAATATCACTTACATAATATGGAATATAAAAGAAAAATGATATCCTTACGAGTATGGAAGGAAATAATATCATTTACGAGTATTGAAAGAAAATAACATCCTTGACGAGAAAAATAATATCCCTTAACTTAGTAGGAGATTGGATACTGCAATAGTGTAGTAGCAGAATACTCTTCTTCTTTCTCTCTTAATTCTCTCTATAGTTTCTCTCTCTATAGCTTTAGTGAATTGGTGAGAAAGAATGAAGAATGAGCTTCTATTTATAATCTTGGCAGATTCAGGGTAAAGTAGTCTTTTCACCATAATTTATGACATCATCGCTTACCTCATCATTCCTATGACATCATCGCTTACATCACTGTCCTTATGACATCATTTCTTACATCATCCTTCCTTTTATCACATGTTTTATATATATATATATATATATATATATATATATATATATATTAAAAACCTTTATAATTATTAAAAAGAATTTAAATTCAATTTGCTCTCTTCCACCTCATTTTATTTTTATACCATGAATTTATTATAATAATGTTACCATTTAAAATTATACTATTTACATTATCACATTATACTATTATAATGTAATATTATAATATATTTGAATAAATTATTTTATCGGAGAAGATAAAATGCCAACTTTCAACAAATGTATCATGCTAAAAATTCCTCCATATATATCAAAATTGAACAAATATTTACTTATCATATTTATCAACAATTTTTAGTTTATTCATTAATTATTATTCATAATTAATATTATGAAATCACAATATTGACAACTAGGTCGTTCTCAAGAAAGAGGACACTTTCCAATAAGGATGTATCCTTATTGGCGCGCAATTATATAACCTAACCCCTTTCCTTGACAGAAATTTTTAGGCATTGCCAATAATGCTATCTAATAATATCATTTAAATAATATGAGTTACTGTGACAATTATTGAATCAGTAATATAAGATACTGAACAGTAGTTACTGTGACAATTATTGAATGAGTGACTTCTTACGTAAGAATCAATAATTAAAAATACTGTGCAATACCGTGTGCTACTGTGCAACAACGCGTATTACTGTACTTTTATCACCGAGTATTTCAACAGTTTAACGGTAAAAATTTTGCAGTTATTTTTATAAAAAGGTTACTTCTGTCGCTTTCTATATCTGACAGTTATTCCGTTATGGGGCCCACCACTGATTTCGCCGTCGTACGAATATTCCACGACCAAACGAATATTTTATAACAACTTTCTTACTTTGTAAAATTTGTACATATCACCCATAACTTATCATATTTATCAAATTAACACCTTACTATTTAAAATAATATGTAGAGGAAATTAAATCTTATTCATAAAACGTTGGGGTCTTACACCCGATATCTATGAATCTCGGGTATCCAGACCAATCTTACGGAGTCACATATTGGACCATATTGCAAAAACTTCAAAATTCGAATGAGTTAGTACTTCCATTTAAAACCATACCAACTGGCGGCTCTGTCTCATTCGGTCCAATCATCAAAAATTAAACAATAAAATCAAACTTTGTAAAATAAGTTGACTAATGTCGATCTTTTCCTAAATCTCACCCTTCAGATGAATTAACCAACATAGCATAATAAAAAGGGGTAAGAAACGATAGGAAATGCGAAAAATAAAAGAAGGCATCTAATCTTCAAACAAAAAAATAAAACTCACGAAACACGAGAGGGAACGCGTATTTTTCCACGGCGTCAACAGATAGTGACTTCACTGGGGATTATTGAGGGCTTAAGCTGCATTCAATCTTTTTTATTTCCATTCTACATGTGCATCTTGTGTGAATTATCTTTGTGTATGATTAATGTTGCAATCTTTAAGCATTATTGTAATAGTGCCTCGCACAATATATTAGTGCTTTGCACAATGTCGTCATATTACATGCGGTAAGGAAGTGAATGTATGTGAATTTATTTTGTGTGGTCCCTCCATTAGGAGGCAATCCCGTCTGTTGTGAGGCTCAGGAAAGGCCCCACTCAGATCCGCTCCAATTGAAAGATGGATTTTTTCATCAAGTAAATTGTGAAGATTTGAGAACCAATTTTAAAAATCCCGTGAGAGTAACCCTCAAATAGGTTAGCCTCTAATAAACCAAATGCGCAATGTGTCTCTTCATGCCCTATTTGGTTTTTCGCGTATGTAAATGTCATCCATCTAAAACTGTCATTTACATATCCTGTCATCAAGTCAACTAACCCCTTCTTTTGCAGGAAAAAATTAAAAAAAACCATTAAACTGATGCATAGCATATCATGCATCCCTGTCTACCAATATCTAGTCTAAATTAGATATCGATTTTGTGCAGATTGGTCCTAGAACTCGGTTCTGAGCCAAAAAGGCACAATCACCACCAAGCAAAATGGCTTAGGGCAGTTCGTCAAAACCCATCCCTGTATCTCGAGAGGAATTCGAGGAGTTTAAGAAATAGATTGCCAAGATAACCACCCTGTTAAGAGAACAGTGTAAAGTGTCTCAAGAACCCAAACTCAAGAATCAGACTGAATCCTCCGCTCAGGAAGAAGTCTGAACACTAGGAAAGGATAGTGATACTCGGGCCTCTACTGCGACAACCCGAATTTTCAAAAATTATTAGAATAAGAATTTAATAAATAAAATTCTTATTACGAGATGTTTTGAGTTTGGATATGTGTATATATGTGTTATATATTGTGAAGTATCTGATGTGGTGTGAATATAGTAGATATATATATATATATATATATATATATATATATATTCATATGTTAGAATAATGAGGTTTAGTAGTTAATTTAATTTAACTATTGAAGAAGATAAATGAAATTATTTGAAAAGGGAATTAAGTTAATCTAATTAAGTTGGGAATTATATTATGGATTAATATAATTTGATTATTATGCCTTGTGTCAATGAATGTATTATGAATTAAATTTCATAACTAATGTGAGTAATTCACTTAATTAAAATAGTGAGTTAATGTAAAATAATTAGAATAAGAATTTAATGAATAAAATTCTTATTATGACGTGTTTAATAAAATAAATATTTTAATTGAAATATTTATGGATTAAAATAAATATTCAATGAAAATTATTATGGAATAATTTATTTAAGTATGATGATATTAAATAAATTAATTAATATTTAAGTAGTAATTAGATGTATGGGTTCAATAAATTGTATTGAGACAATTTATGCGAGGAAAGGAATTAAATAATTATATATTATAATTGTATAATTCATTTGAGTTAATTAAAATAATTAAGGGAATAAATATTAATTATTTTGATGGAAAGGTCTATTTTAAGTTAAGGGTTGTGAATATAATTTTATAATGTATAAGTATAATAATTATACATATTATAATTGTATAATTATTTAGTTTAGCTAGCTAAGTAATTTAGTAGTATGGTTAAAGTGTGACACTTAGAGAAAAAAAGATATATTATATAATAAGGAGATTATAAAAAATAAATTAGAATAGGATAATTGGGTTCTAGCCAAACATGACCTTGAGACCCTTGGTTTTTGCAACTGCTGAGACTTTGGGTTTTTGTACGGGCTGGAAAATAAAACTTACGCTTAAGTTTCACAAGGCTAAGTTAGAGAGAAACTGAGGGAGAGAACTCTCTGAGAAAGTTGAGAGTAAAGAGGAGTTCTGTGATTCAAGGAAGAGGTATAAGATTAACAAAGTTTTCTACATCATCTAGATATTTTAAAGAAGAAATCAAAGATAATTGTCTAAATCTAAAGTTTTGTTCTTATTAAACTTCACTGTAAATAGTGTTGGTGGATGATTTCTTAAGAAAATTGATTATATATGTTTTTTGGGTATATATATTCTATTATATATTATCTATAAGCAATTTTTAGGTAATTGAATTCATGAAATTATACTAAAGATGAAGAACTTGTGTTCTTAATGAAATATGTATGTTATGGCGTAGTTGGAGTAAAAGTTTAGTTATGAAATCATGATGAAAACCTTAAATTGATGATGTATTATGATAGTACTCGAAAAAAAGAAAACAACCCAAGTTGAACGAGTCAAAACGGATGTAAAACGAATTCGTAGTGAATGAATTCACTAAATATATGTAAAACATAAAAAATTAGCATGAACACTGAATTGGAACCCTTAAAATGAATTGTTAATGTTTTTGAATTGTTATAGTTATTATGTAGATGAGTATTTCAGTGTTTCACGAATCCATAGAGTCGAAAACGGACTTAATTGGATGTGTATAACTCAATTTATGAAGATTAGAAGGAGGAAAGGGTCAGAAAATTCACAAGAACAATAACTGGGAAACAAAATCGTGTAGGATGCTGCCAGTGGCGCAGCTCCGCTGCCCCCAAGGCTATTTGGGGCGCAGCTTCGCCTGAAGAGTTGTCAGTCCAGGACTGTTTTGACCTCCTGTGGTAAAATAGTCATAACTTTTTTATATGAACTCCGATTGAGGAGATTCAAGATGATTCGGAACGAGAACGAGTAGACCTACAACTTTTGTTCTTTAAGTTTTTCAATTTGAGGTCAGTAGTAAGAGTCAAAATGGTCATTTTGTGGACTGATGTGTATTCGGAGGCAATCGAAGGGCGTCGAGCATGCACGTATGCAAGTGTAGTGCTTCTGACGATTAAAGATGTTGTCTTAAGTTATAAAACATGAATGTTAGTAAATATAAGGATGCTTAACATTAATAAATGATGTATTAGATAAGTTATATAAGCACACTAAGCATACACAAGAGAGACGATTCGGGCGTGTGACGAATGAACATTGAAACGCCGTGACAAGTGTTAATGAACATAAAAAGTGTTTTAAGTCAAATGAAATGAACATTATAAGATATGAAAGGGGGTTAATATAAAACCAATAAGTAGTACTAGCAAAACTTAAACACTTGAATGAATTTCGAATATTACTAAAAAGAAATAGAGTGAGATATACGTCGAAAGTTAACACATCAAATTGAACATTGTGTATTGATTAATAAGAAAGGTTATGGGATGTAGAGTAAAGTTTACATTACAACTACTATGCGTTGCTTTATGACTAATAGTTAATATGCATGATTATATAATTGTGTAGGGCACGTGAAGTGCAGATAGCTGTAAGCTGTTAATATGTTATTGGTAAACAACGATCAAGGCAAGTCTTTCGGTTCCTATTTGTCTACATGAACTTGATGAACTGTTCTAAATTGCATAATATGTTATATGTGTTATAAGCGAGCATGATAAGTTATATATGTTCTAAGCATAAATGTTAAAGTTAATTTATGACTACATTATTGAGCAAAGTATGTTGATTGAGTAAGGAACTCAATCTTTATATTTGTTATGTGAATTAAAGCATGTAGGTCATGTTACTTTAATTATTATGAGATGTATGTTGAGTATGTTATTATGTACTACGTGATGCATGAAAACTGTTAGAACTTGCTGAGCTGTCGAGCTCACTCTTGCAAATAATAATTTTACAAGGTCAAGATTTCAAGGTAAGGATACGTGCTAAATGAGTTATAAAGATCCACATTCACGAAGATTACTTATGTCTTATGGGAAATGTTAAGGTTTTGAATGTAACAAATTGTTGAATTATAAGTGGAGTTATCCAATGTATATGGATATTACTTTATGATGTAAGACTTGGTATAGTCATTGTATTGTAACGATTCATGATATAGATTTGAATCAAAGTGATGTAATGTAAAGGTTGCGATTCAGGACAATAAATAAAGAAGTTTATAAAAGTTTTAAATATTCCGCATTTTTGGTGATTTTAATATCGAATAATGATGTAAAGATAAATTAAAGATGTATTGTTAACGACCGAAGTCGAGAATTATATTATATGAATTTTGGGGTCGTTACATCTACCCTAGTGTCTGTGACGCCCCCAAATTCGGATCGCCACTGGTCTCTCAAATTTGGTTCGTCACGTTCTAACCATCTAACAATAATAACTAGAATCACATAATCACAGCGGATAATCTAGAATAATATACAATGATTTATTATAATTGTTCCCCCAAGTCTCTCAACCTACAGTACTTAATAAATTACATAATAATATCCAATAACGACTTATTTCATAATCTAACTTAAGCTTAAACATAGTTCTGAACAAGTCTTAATACAACACCAAAAATTTTTAATATAAAAGGGACAAGCTAGTCAGTAGCCTTGCCCTTGCCCTTATCGACGTCCGAAGGTCCACCCTGCTCTGCCTTAACTGAAATATTTTTAGGAAAAAGCAAGAATGAGCACAAATTGCCCAGCAAGTAATATATAATAAGGGTGAAGAGTTTTATAACACGAGTTTGAAATATCAAAGTATAATCTCGATGATAAAACAGAGTGTAATGAATATTATCATGAATAACAAATATCAACAATTCTCAAATCAAATCCTTGGAATATGAAACGATAGTTCATTATAGACCAACAGAAATATATGAATTCAAAGGCTATCAACGTATCCAACTAGATAAAACAATTTTCACTGAGCAGTCACTAAGGACTATCGAACATCTACAAGAATTATCAATATTAAACTGATAACCCAAAAGAAATAAGTACGATAGATGATCAGTCTATAATACTTTATGTTATGCATAACACCATAGTAATTTTCATGCGTGTGTTGGGGCTTCCAACAATATACACTCCCCTTACCATAAGGGTTGTTCAACTCAGTTTTTCAAGATTTCAGCACCAGTCAATTGGTTTGGATAGTTTTCTAAACATGCATATAGTCTAGCCGAATCAAATGGCATAAACACTTTCACTATATTCAAGAACAATACCAAGTTCAACATGAATAATAGCTTTTATAAGGCTCAATGGAATAAGAGTTATTCAATAAGCATACTATCTCAATTTAAACGAGTAAGTAAGAAAACTTGCTTGCAATACTCCTTAAATAAAGTAAATACAAGGATAGGATACTTGCACCATAAAAGAGTGTAAGTTAGAGAACTTGCCTTAAGTGTAGTCTATCCACGTTAAATAAATCAACACTTTTGAATCCCTATCGTAATATAGTTATGTATATATATGATATCCATTAGTTATATAGTTTAACATCATACTTTATCTTATATATACAATCAACATATAAGTTAAGTCTTTAACTTACTATACTGTCATACTAATTTACAATCTTGATTAAGACAACTTTCATAGTCTTTTATCCTTAACGTTCCTCTTTTCGGGTTAATCAAGTTCACATAACATCATTATCACATAAGATCACAACCAGCACCAAACACATTTTATTTAGCAAGCTATAGGATGGATATGAGGTAACTGCCAAAATCAGATTAGCAAACTAATTCAGTTCTGCTTCCAGACTGGTGCAGCTGCTCCATGGCAAAGCCTAGGGGTGGCGCAACTGCGCTGCCCCCTGGCCAAGCCAAGGTTGGGCTGCTGCCTTATAGTTTCTATCCGACACACAAGCATACAACACAACATAGCATATAAACATTTTAAAGGTCCTTCCATGCTTGTACAACCCTTCCAAGTTCAATCATGCATGATATAGTTTCTACGTTAATACCTTTAATAACTTAAGGCCATTCAAGGTCATGAAATCACAAAGTCTAACATGCTAGCCTTTTAAACACATAAGGTATTCATATAACTCGTGTTAGGCATGTTCATGTGCATCCATATCATATACATGTAACTAGCATCGTTATCAATTTGAAAACATTCTTCATTTATGCTTAACTTGATTTCACGACATCTAACATGGTAGGCATACATGTATGATACATTAGTGAGGTTAAGAGCTCTATCAAACATGTCCATAAATATCAGAATCTAAATCTCAATATAACATGTCAAGGTTCACGTTCAACACTTATACTTCCGTTAGTATCGTTCACTAATAAGGTCTAACATGTTCATGCTATATATATACATATGTCAACATGTCCGTCATGCATTTCTAGGCCATATAAACATGCTCGCAAAATCGGTACACCAAGATGATACCCACATCAGAGTTCCCTTATTAAAGTTCTAAGTTCCTTTTGAAAATTTTGCTTCTCATCAATCATTCATGCAAACATAATAGAACATGCTCATTTTAGTTCTACGTACTCATATATACAAGTTACTCATGCTTGGCTAAGTTGTAGTAATCAATTAACACTTAGCAGATTTCTAACAGAATCAAGAAACTGACTCCAGAGGCAGCTGCGCCTCAGTAATAAACCGGCGTAGCTGCGCCGTGCCTGGTCTGTACAAGAGTTTTTCTTACTTCGGTAGAATGCAAGCCAATCCCCAAAATATCTTCACGAAATTGATTGCAATTACACCACATTGTATACTAACATGCTTATTAGTTCATATAACACTTAAACAAGCATTCTATAATCCAATTACAATCTAATTCAACATGGTCAAGAATTTGAAATTTACAGAATGAAGAAATGAAGAGCATTAACTTGCTGCTAATTATACCTTTGATTAGACCTTGTTGCAAATTGATTCCTCTCTCATCTGATTATCTATATATATATATATATATATATATATCATTTACTGACACAGAAAACTAAAGCCAAAATTTCTTTTTTAATAGTGTTGTAGTTTAATTGTGCCTGATTCCACGCGCCAGAGTGGAACCGAACAATTTGTTCAGAAGAAGCAGGAGTCAATTTCTGCTTCAGAATGCCGCCGAAGCCAATTTCGTAGGCGTCAGTTTCAACAATTTTGAAATTTATTTCAAAGTTCAATAAAAGTTTCAATTTTATTTAAACTTCTCTTATTACTTATGAACTGCTGCTTTAATTTCTTATAGTATTGCTATAGTTGTTATTCAGCTTTGTTTTGCGCCACTCTCTTCTCTTTTATCCTTCATCTTCCGCCTTTTGGTATCAGAGCCATGAGTTGTTTGTTTACTAAACGTTGTTCATGATCTTCTTTTTCTAGTCATTTTTAAAATCAAAATTTTTGATCTTTCTTTGTTCAAGAAGTCACCTAGTCTCTTTGTATAAACCACCCTCCATCGCCATAGGTCCCTGCCCAGCCTTTGTAAGTCTCAAGTGTGTGAGCAGTTCCGGCTTTCTGGGAATCACTAGATGATAGGGTATGTGTTTATGTTAAGCAAAGAAAGGGGTATGTACGGAAGAACACAGATTAATTAAAACTTTAATTTTTAACTATGAGTAGATTGTTTAGATCTAGTTCGTCGGTTAGTAATAGATCTTCTCTTCCTTCTGTTCCTAATATAGTTAACCAAGAAGAACAAAGTTATGAAAATATTAACCAAACTCTTACTAACTGGAATATACCAAGTGTTTCGCCTAAAGAAATTTACCAGTCAACCTTCATTGATAATTTCAAAACAGATTACAATGTTAAAACTGTTGAACGTGTGTATGCTATTAATAAAGAATATGAAAATTGTAGTCTTCTTTCTCCCGATGTCATAAATAAACATCGTAAAAAGGGTTATAATTTTATTCATATTGGTTTGGTTCAAGTTGCTGTTAAACCATTAACTATTAAAGGAATAAACTCAAGTGTCTTTTTATGCTTAAGAGATGCTCGTTATCTTAATTATGCTCCTAGTATTATTGGAATAATGGAATCTAGTTCGCATGATGGTCCTATTCATTTTAATTGCTTTCCTGATCTTCCTTTAAGTCTGTCTGAAATTAATTTACTTAAGGCTTTAACTTTGAATATTAAAACTGCTGGAGAGATAACTCAAATGATTGAGGGATCTCAACCCTTAGCTTTAATCTTTAGAATTTATTATAAAGTTATGAAAACCAATTTAAATATTCATGCTCTTAATAAAAGTCCTAAAGATCATACTGTTTTAATACAGAGTAGCACTAGTAATGCCAATGTTCAAACACCTAAGACTATTCTTTGGAAAGATGTCACGTTACCAAGTCAATGGATTCTTCCCCAGGAAGTTCCACAAAAACCAGTTAATAATAATTTGTTAAATTTAGAAAATATTAAGCAAGTAAAAGTAAATGTAATTACTTTAACTTTAGTTAAATGTTTTTAACTTTAGTTAAATGTTTTTACTTTACCTTTAGTAAATGTAAAAGTAATTTACTTTTAACCTAAGTTAAATGTTTTTAACTTAAGTTAAATGTTTCTTACTTTAGTTAAATGTTTTTACTTTTAACCTTAAGTAAATGTAAAAGTTACTTCGGTAAATATAAACCGGTAACTTTAGTTCTATTTAAAGGAACTCAAGTGTTAGAGTTTCCTTAGGCTTAGAAATGTAAACCATTTAGCCTCATCTGAGGTTCTCTCCTCCTTCTCTCTACCTTCTCTCTACCTTCTTTCTAGTTAGAAGAAGAAGAAGTTCCTGTACTTCTTCTTCCCTTTGTAAATAGATCCAGATACGATGTAATCCTTTCCCAACTGTTTATATTAATAGAAAGAGATTACTTCACCGATTCACTGGTCATCTTCTTTAAGTTTCAAAATTGTTTTAAGTTTAAAGTTTTATTTAAACTTTTCGTCCGCTGTTAAATGGTATCAGAGCCATGCGGTGTTGTCTCTTGGTGTCACTGTTTGTTCTCCGGTCAAACACAGAGGTCTGAGTTTAAAATTTGTTTTTACTTCTTCTTTAGATTTCTGTTGCTCCGTCCTTAGAGCACCTAGTTTAAGTCACCTAGTCTCTTTGTATAAACCACCCTGTTTCGCCATAGGTCCCGTCGAGCCGTTGTAAGTCTCAAGAGTGTGAGCAGTTAAGGCAAAAAGGGAATCACTAGATTCAAGGGTATGTGTTTATGTTAAGCAAAGAAAGGGGTATGTACTTAAGCGACTTTGGTATGTCTTTAAGTGGAATGTCAACAGATCTAGAGATTAGGTTTGAACATATAGGGGATGGTGATCTCTCTGAGAAGAAGATCAACAGCACCCACCGGCGAGGAAGGAGCCGGACCTCAACAGTCAACAGTCAGACGACGCTGGCCCCCAGGGTCCCACAGTCATCGGATGCTCCAGATGCAATCAACGCATCCGACACCAGTCATCATCAGATGCAATCAGTGCGTCCGACAAAGTCAAAAAGTAAAGGACAAATAGTCATTTGTGTTTTGTAATTATTGAGTTGTATTGGCTCCGCCTTTTCTCTTCCTATATAAGAGAGGCTCAGTCATTGTTATAAGGCAGGATTTAGCAATCCAATAGAGCGTTTGAGAAGACTCAGATTCCTATCTGACTAATCTTCAACTCTCTTGCCTTCTCTCTTAGATATGATAAGTTTCTATAATCGAGTCAATTTAAATATTCATGCTCTTAATAAAAGTCCTAAAGATCATACTGTTTTAATACAGAGTAGCACTAGTAATGCCAATGTTCAAACACCTAAGACTATTCTTTGGAAAGATGTCACGTTACCAAGTCAATGGATTCTTCCCCAGGAAGTTCCACAAAAACCAGTTAATAATAATTTGTTAAATTTAGAAAATATTAAGCAATTTTCTGATGGTACTGTTCCTGATGGTATTAATACTTTAATTTTCACTATAATAAAACATTTTATTGGTACTCCTAGTAATATTACTGAACGTATTCATGATCAACTTAGTAATCTTACTTGTCCTACTTTAAGTGATTTTAGATGGTATAAAGATGTTTTTATTTCTCGTGTCATGCTTCGTAATGATAGTAATAAACCTTTTTGGAAGGAAAAATTTGTTAATGGTCTTCCGTCTTTATTTGCTCATAAAGTCCGTGAAGAACTTAGTAAAACATTGGGCTATATTGATTATGATAACCTCACTTACGGTGACATTGTTAGTTATATTCAAAAAATTGGCCTAAAAATGTGTATTGATTTTAAAATTGCTAAACAAGCTGCAAAAGATAAAAAGAAAGCTAAGTATGAACTTGGTACTTTTTGTGAACAATATGGTCTGCCTCCTATTGCCCCTTCAAGAAGAAAGCATAGGAAAAAGCATTTAGAAACTCACAAAAAACGCAAGCACCATAAAAAGCGCTCTAGTCAGACTAATAAAGAAAGTTATTATGAAAAACCCAGGTCTAGAAAGAAAACTGGAAATAAAAAATCCACTTCTAAATCTAGTGATAAGAGTAAAATTACGTGTTTTAATTGTGGTAAAAAGGGACATTATAAGAATGAATGTAAATTAAAACAAAAATTAAACCAGTTAAATATTTCTGTTGAAGATTCTGAAAAGATTTTTGATTTGCTTAGATCTCAGTCTGATGAAGATAATGATATTTCTGATATTCCTTATTCTTCGGCTAATGATCAAAATAGTCAGACTCCTAGTGACGATAATGAAGTTACTTTGTGCACTGATAATTGTAGATCTGATTGTTGCAAAACTATTAATGTTCTTTCTAAAGAAGACCAAGAAAGTTCTTTGTTAATTGAATTAATTAGTAAGCTTACTGATGAAGATTTAAAATTGCAGTACATGAAACAGTTAAAAGAATTGTTTTCTAAAAACATTTCTGGAAAAGGTAAAGTTATAAAAGCTAAAGAAAAGCCGCTTATAAGCCTTAATAAAACCCTTGAGAGATTTAAAGTGGCTGAGAGAGAGATTACTCTCCCAGAACTAAATCAAGAGGTCAACAAGCTTAAGAAAGAGATTTCTAGTCTCAAGACTGAGATCTCCAACTTAAGAAGTGATATGACTGCGTTAGTTAACAAAGACTCTGAACTTCATATTTCTGATTCTTCAGAAAATGAAGACATGCCTGAAACTTCAGGAGTCAAGGATGAAGAGTCTCCTTTGTTTATTCAAGGTAATTCATTAAAAAGGATAAAAGATATTACCATTCAAAAGTGGTATATTTTGATACGGTTAATGGTTGATGGCACTTTTGCCATTCAACTTCCTGCTCTTGTTGATACTGGTGCAGATCTTAACTGCATCCAGGAGGGATTAATCCCCACCAAATTTTATGTTAAAACCAGTGAACGATTAAACTCTGCTAATGGAAGCAGCATGGAAATTAAATATAAGCTCCCTAAGGTTCATATTTGTCAAAATGATATATGTTTTAAAACTTCTTTTGTGTTAATTCGTAATTTAACTGATAAAATTATTCTGGGATTACCATTTCTGGCCCCCCAGGGTCCCACAGTCATCGGATGCTCCAGATGACTGTGGGACCCTGGGGGGCCAGCGTCTTCTGACTGTTGACTGTTGAGGTCCGGCTCCTTCCTCGCCGGTGGGTGCTGTTGATCTTCTTCTCAGAGAGATCACCATCCCCTATAACTGTTGACTGTCAAGAATCTGGCAATGATTACAATAGTGACTCAGATGAGGTTTCTGAGGTCGCTTCTGTTCCCGACCTTACTGAACAATTGAAAAGGTTAACATTTAATAACGCTAGTATTACAAAAAATTGGTATACTAGACCCACTCCCCCTGATCTTCAGTTCGAGGAAAAGAATCTTGACAATCAGTTTTCTGTTTCCTCTAATAAAATTTATGAATGGAATATTGATGGCTTCAGTGAACATCAAGTTCTTACCAAAATGAACCACATGTCTATGGTTGCTAATAGTTACATCACTGCTTTTACTAATCTTACTCAACCTGAAATTGTTGAAATTTTAACTAATGGTTTTTCGGGAGTTCTTCGCTCTTGGTGGGAAAAACACCTTGATGAAGATGCTAGGAACTCTATTATTCATGCTTATCAACTTGATGATAATGGTCAACCTATCTTCCGTGAAGATATTGGTTTTGGTGTTCCTGATGGTATTAATACTTTAATTTTCACTATAATAAAACATTTTATTGGTACTCCTAGTAATATTACTGAACGTATTCATGATCAACTTAGTAATCTTACTTGTCCTACTTTAAGTGATTTTAGATGGTATAAAGATGTTTTTATTTCTCGTGTCATGCTTCGTAATGATAGTAATAAACCTTTTTGGAAGGAAAAATTTGTTAATGGTCTTCCGTCTTTATTTGCTCATAAAGTCCGTGAAGAACTTAGTAAAACATTGGGCTATATTGATTATGATAACCTCACTTACGGTGACATTGTTAGTTATATTCAAAAAATTGGCCTAAAAATGTGTATTGATTTTAAAATTGCTAAACAAGCTGCAAAAGATAAAAAGAAAGCTAAGTATGAACTTGGTACTTTTTGTGAACAATATGGTCTGCCTCCTATTGCCCCTTCAAGAAGAAAGCATAGGAAAAAGCATTTAGAAACTCACAAAAAACGCAAGCACCATAAAAAGCGCTCTAGTCAGACTAATAAAGAAAGTTATTATGAAAAACCCAGGTCTAGAAAGAAAACTGGAAATAAAAAATCCACTTCTAAATCTAGTGATAAGAGTAAAATTACGTGTTTTAATTGTGGTAAAAAGGGACATTATAAGAATGAATGTAAATTAAAACAAAAATTAAACCAGTTAAATATTTCTGTTGAAGATTCTGAAAAGATTTTTGATTTGCTTAGATCTCAGTCTGATGAAGATAATGATATTTCTGATATTCCTTATTCTTCGGCTAATGATCAAAATAGTCAGACTCCTAGTGACGATAATGAAGTTACTTTGTGCACTGATAATTGTAGATCTGATTGTTGCAAAACTATTAATGTTCTTTCTAAAGAAGACCAAGAAAGTTCTTTGTTAATTGAATTAATTAGTAAGCTTACTGATGAAGATTTAAAATTGCAGTACATGAAACAGTTAAAAGAATTGTTTTCTAAAAACATTTCTGGAAAAGGTAAAGTTATAAAAGCTAAAGAAAAGCCGCTTATAAGCCTTAATAAAACCCTTGAGAGATTTAAAGTGGCTGAGAGAGAGATTACTCTCCCAGAACTAAATCAAGAGGTCAACAAGCTTAAGAAAGAGATTTCTAGTCTCAAGACTGAGATCTCCAACTTAAGAAGTGATATGACTGCGTTAGTTAACAAAGACTCTGAACTTCATATTTCTGATTCTTCAGAAAATGAAGACATGCCTGAAACTTCAGGAGTCAAGGATAAAGAGTCTCCTTTGTTTATTCAAGGTAATTCATTAAAAAGGATAAAAGATATTACCATTCAAAAGTGGTATATTTTGATACGGTTAATGGTTGATGGCACTTTTGCCATTCAACTTCCTGCTCTTGTTGATACTGGTGCAGATCTTAACTGCATCCAGGAGGGATTAATCCCCACCAAATTTTATGTTAAAACCAGTGAACGATTAAACTCTGCTAATGGAAGCAGCATGGAAATTAAATATAAGCTCCCTAAGGTTCATATTTGTCAAAATGATATATGTTTTAAAACTTCTTTTGTGTTAATTCGTAATTTAACTGATAAAATTATTCTGGGATTACCATTTATTTATTTGTTATACCCTTTCACCACCAGTAATAATGGGTTAACTACTGAGCACCTTGGGCACAAAATTGTTTTTGAGTTTTTAACTCAGCCCAAAGAAAGAGACTTAAGATTTATTCAAGATGAGTCTATTTCTAAGTCACTTAACTTGTTAAAATGTAAAACTTCTCATTTAAAGTTTTTAAAACATGAAATTAAGTATAAACAGGTTGAAGATCTTCTTTTAAGTGAAAAAATACAAGATAAAATTGAAGAACTCCGGCTATTCATGGTTAAAAATTTGTGTGCTGATTCTCCTAATGCTTTTTGGCATCGTAGGAAACATGTAGTTAAACTTCCTTACGCTAAAGAATTTAAAGAACACCTTATTCCTACTAAAGCTAGACCTATTCAAATGAGTCACCAACAAATGGAGCTTTGTAAACAAGAAATTAACGATTTACTTGCCAAAGGCTTAATAAAACATAGTAAATCTCCTTGGTCTTGCCCTGCCTTTTATGTTAATAATGAAGCAGAGAAAGAGAGAGGTGTCCCTCGTCTGGTCATCAATTATAAGCCTCTTAATAAGGTCTTAGAATGGATTAGGTATCCCCTTCCTAATAAGGAAGACCTTCTTAGTCGCCTTAGTAATGCTACCATTTTTAGTAAATTCGACCTTAAGTCTGGTTTCTGGCAAGTCAGTATCCATCCTAGTGATAGGTACAAAACCGCCTTCACCACCCCTTTTGGTCATTATGAATGGGTTGTTCAAGCATTCGGCTTGAAAAACGCTCCTAGTGAATTTCAAAATATCCTCAATGAAATTCTGAATCCCTTCAGTCATTTCATCATTGTCTATATTGATGATATCCTTGTTTTTTCTAAATCTATTGACGAACATTTCAAACACTTGAATTCGTTCTTCAAAGCTATCAAAGTTAATGGTTTGGTTCTTTCACCAACCAAATGTTCTCTTTTTCAAGTTAAAGTAAAATTTCTTGGTCATGATATTCATCGGGGTCTGGTTCGACCTATTCAAAGAGTTATTCAATTCGCTGATAGATTTCCTGATAAAATCCTGGATAGAACTCAACTTCAAAGGTTCCTAGGATCTCTTAATTATGTTGGCAAATTCTATAAAAATTTGCGAAAAATCTGTAAACCGTTGTTTCTTCGTTTACAGAAGAATCCTCCTCCCTGGACTGATGAGCATTCGGCCATCGTTCAGCAAGTTAAAAAATATGTTAAGGTTCTTCCCTGCCTTGGCATTTCTAATGAATTAGCTTTCAAAATTGTTGAAACTGACGCCTCCGAAATTGGCTTCGGCGGCATTCTGAAGCAGAAATTGACTCCTGCTTCTTCTGAACAAATTGTTCGGTTCCACTCTGGCGCGTGGAATCAGGCACAATTAAACTACAGCACTATTAAAAAAGAAATTTTGGCTTTAGTTTTCTGTGTCAGTAAATTTCAAAATGATTTATTAAATCAAAAATTTTTGGTTCGTATTGACTGTAAGTCTGCTAAATATATTTTAGAAAAAGATGTTAAAAACATCGCTGCTAAACATATTTTTGCCCGATGGCAATCTATTTTAAGTATTTTCGATTTTGACATTGAATATATTAAAGGATGTGATAATTCCGTTCCTGATTTTCTAACTCGGGAATTTATTAATTCAGGTACCCCTCAGGTTCAAAATGAGTGTGAGAGGGAAAGATAAAAATGTTCGGCCCTTGGGTCCAAGCCCAAGCCCTCCTAGTCAGAAGCCCGTGGGAGCTATAATCCCTCATCCAGTTACTCCTCTTACTGTAGTTAATAGGTTCACCCCTTTGGTTTCTAGCTCGAAACCCTATAGTTCAGCTCTGGTTCAACCCCCTTTAATGGTTGATCCTTATGCCTCCTCCAGTAATCCTCCTGCTGGTCAGCGTATTCAAACTGAATACATCCCTGTTTTCAGCACCAATTTATTTCATATCGAAAGACATATGAAATTTATTGATGATCCAGTCAAATTAGCTACCCAGTTCTTCCCGACTGGTTGGCATTTTATTCCTTCTGCTCCTTATAAATCTCTCATGTATTATAAGGACGTTCTTTTGCAAACTCAGTCAATCGCTATTAAACCTATTTATGATAGAAATGATTCTTCAAAAATCATCTATCATTCTCTTTATATTAAACAGGTTATCTCCATGCCTAACTGGGGTAATCATCCTAGTGATCTTAGGCAGCTTGAAGGTCATGATAGCCAGTTTTGCTATTATGATTACATGGAAGCTTGGAACAGAGTTTTTCTGTTTCAAACTCCATCTTTTAGTCATTCGTGGTTCATCCAATTTGACCACAAATTTAAAAGTCAATTTCCTCATTGGTTTGTTCTCTGGTGGGAACGTTATGGTCTCATCTTTGATATCCTCCCAATTGAGCTTCAGACTGTTCTTAATGTCTTTAGCTCTAGGGTTCCGGTTGTGCAGTCTAATTGCTGCATCCCTGTTATTCTCCATTTCGCTAGTAAATATAAAGTCCCATGGATCCTTCGATGGAACTATGGATTTTATTCTCCAACAGTCAATGTTGCTCTTTCTTCCTTAGTCGCCCCTGAAAAAGGCGCCTCTAGTAATCACCTTAATCAAATTACTCATGTTACTCGTGAGTTTTCAGTTAAATGGTGGGATAAGTTTGATCCTTATCGCATCGTAGGCCAAGTCCAGAAGGAATTCCCCAATCCTTCACCCATTCAAACGATTCCTCCTCCAAAGGAATCATCCTCCAGTAAATCTAAATCCAAGAAATCTTCCAGTTCTAAGTTAGATTTCGCGGATATTGATCATTGTACCAATAATGAGCTTAAACAGTTATCTCGTTTAATTCAGAAAAGAATGGATAAACTCAGTGAGGACTCAGTTCCTTCTGTTTGTTCATCTTCTTCTTCTCGCTCCAGTCATCACTCTAGTCCTACTGATCCGTACGGAAGCATCTCTCTTCAAGATGCCCAGGATCCGTTTGCTTAGGACCCGTGATCCATTTGCTTTGGGTTCCTACAGTCATCTTGGTCAGCCTCGTGGTTTTTGATGCCCCTGCCCGCGCAGCCCGTGCCTTCCTGTCCAAAGTCGCCGAAAGCAGTTGCTGAGTCTTTTGTTTTTGTCGGCCGGATGGCCTAGTTAGTGGTTGTTAGTAGTCCTGTTTGTCAAAAGTTGTAATTATTGTATTTGATTAATGCGTCTGTAATAGTAAAAAGTTGTTTGTAATAGTCAAAAGTTGTAATAATGCTTTCATCTTTTGATAAAGCATTACTGTTGTTCAATAGTCATTTGTGTTTTGTAATTATTGAGTTGTATTGGCTCCGCCTTTTCTCTTCCTATATAAGAGAGGCTCAGTCATTGTTATAAGGCAGGATTTAGCAATCCAATAGAGCGTTTGAGAAGACTCAGATTCCTATCTGACTAATCTTCAACTCTCTTGCCTTCTCTCTTAGATATGATAAGTTTCTATAATCGAGTCAATTTGTTGTAAGTAACCAAGTTAATTGTTTGTAATTATTTCAAAGTTCAATAAAAGTTTCAATTTTATTTAAACTTCTCTTATTACTTATGAACTGCTGCTTTAATTTCTTATAGTATTGCTATAGTTGTCATTTTTAAAATCAAAAGTTTTGATCTTTCTTTGTTCAAGAAGTCACCTAGTCTCTTTGTATAAACCACCCTCCATCGCCATAGGTCCCTGCCCAGCCTTTGTAAGTCTCAAGTGTGTGAGCAGTTCCGGCTTTCTGGGAATCACTAGATGATAGGGTATGTGTTTATGTTAAGCAAAGAAAGGGGTATGTACGGAAGAACACAGATTAATTAAAACTTTAATTTTTAACTATGAGTAGATTGTTTAGATCTAGTTCGTCGGTTAGTAATAGATCTTCTCTTCCTTCTGTTCCTAATATAGTTAACCAAGAAGAACAAAGTTATGAAAATATTAACCAAACTCTTACTAACTGGAATATACCAAGTGTTTCGCCTAAAGAAATTTACCAGTCAACCTTCATTGATAATTTCAAAACAGATTACAATGTTAAAACTGTTGAACGTGTGTATGCTATTAATAAAGAATATGAAAATTGTAGTCTTCTTTCTCCCGATGTCATAAATAAACATCGTAAAAAGGGTTATAATTTTATTCATATTGGTTTGGTTCAAGTTGCTGTTAAACCATTAACTATTAAAGGAATAAACTCAAGTGTCTTTTTATGCTTAAGAGATGCTCGTTATCTTAATTATGCTCCTAGTATTATTGGAATAATGGAATCTAGTTTGCATGATGGTCCTATTCATTTTAATTGCTTTCCTGATCTTCCTTTAAGTCTGTCTGATATTAATTTACTTAAGGCTTTAACTTTGAATATTAAAACTGCTGGAGAGATAACTCAAATGATTGAGGGATCTCAACCCTTAGCTTTAATCTTTAGAATTTATTATAAAGTTATGAAAACCAATTTAAATATTCATGCTCTTAATAAAAGTCCTAAAGATCATACTGTTTTAATACAGAGTAGCACTAGTAATGCCAATGTTCAAACACCTAAGACTATTCTTTGGAAAGATGTCACGTTACCAAGTCAATGGATTCTTCCCCAGGAAGTTCCACAAAAACCAGTTAATAATAATTTGTTAAATTTAGAAAATATTAAGCAATTTTCTGATGGTACTGTTCGAATTAGTTTTGAACGTACTAAAAGACCTTTTATTATTGAAGAATTTACCAGTTCTTCAGTCCCTTCTACCTCTAGAAGAGACACTGAAGTCTTAAGTGACTTTTCTATTCCTGATGTAAAGCTGAAAGGAGTGTTGAATCAAGGTCAGACAAGTCATCCTTGTTATACTCCTGCCTTTCAGACTGATGGAGAACATGAAGATGTTTCTCCTACGGTGTCGGTCGGTCCTTCTCCCTCTGATTTTGATGCCCCAATTAATCACCAATTAAGAGTCCTTACTAAAGTCTCTAAATTGGATTGGGAAAGTCTTGTTGATGATTTTAATTCTAAAACTAATCAAGCTAAACGACATGCTTTTCGTAATATGCATGATAAAATTGATAGAGATAAAATTGTTCATAATTGGAAAAAATTTGTTAAACTTACTAGAGAGAACCTTACATTTTATGATTGGTATGATAGAAATCATTGTAAAGTTCTTACTAAATCTCAATGGATAAAAGAAGATAAGTCCAAAACTTTAGCTTCTCATCCTCCTCTTGAAACTGTTCTTTTGCAAGTCAAAAATAACTCTGTTGTTGCTAGTCCCTTTAAGGTAGCTGATGGTAAAACAGATGATAAAAAGATTATTGAACAAAATAATTTTACTAATCAGTATTTGGCCACGATAGGAAAACAGCTTGATAAAATTGAAGAAAAGTTTGATAATACACTTATTAAAACCCCTGATAAGAAACTTGATCAGCCTTTGTTAACTCTTCCTGATAATAGAGATGGCAAGGGATTGCCTAGTAAAGATTCTGATCTTGTTAAAAGTATTGATAAACTTATTAAAAAGATTGGTTCTAGCTCTGGCGAAGCCAGTGGAACCGTTGCCATCATTGATCAGATTCAAGAATCTGGCAATGATTACAATAGTGACTCAGATGAGGTTTCTGAGGTCGCTTCTGTTCCCGACCTTACTGAACAATTGAAAAGGTTAACATTTAATAACGCTAGTATTACAAAAAATTGGTATACTAGACCCACTCCCCCTGATCTTCAGTTCGAGGAAAAGAATCTTGACAATCAGTTTTCTGTTTCCTCTAATAAAATTTATGAATGGAATATTGATGGCTTCAGTGAACATCAAGTTCTTACCAAAATGAACCACATGTCTATGGTTGCTAATAGTTACATCACTGCTTTTACTAATCTTACTCAACCTGAAATTGTTGAAATTTTAACTAATGGTTTTTCGGGAGTTCTTCGCTCTTGGTGGGAAAAACACCTTGATGAAGATGCTAGGAACTCTATTATTCATGCTTATCAACTTGATGATAATGGTCAACCTATCTTCCGTGAAGATATTGGTTTTGGTGTTCCTGATGGTATTAATACTTTAATTTTCACTATAATAAAACATTTTATTGGTACTCCTAGTAATATTACTGAACGTATTCATGATCAACTTAGTAATCTTACTTGTCCTACTTTAAGTGATTTTAGATGGTATAAAGATGTTTTTATTTCTCGTGTCATGCTTCGTAATGATAGTAATAAACCTTTTTGGAAGGAAAAATTTGTTAATGGTCTTCCGTCTTTATTTGCTCATAAAGTCCGTGAAGAACTTAGTAAAACATTGGGCTATATTGATTATGATAACCTCACTTACGGTGACATTGTTAGTTATATTCAAAAAATTGGCCTAAAAATGTGTATTGATTTTAAAATTGCTAAACAAGCTGCAAAAGATAAAAAGAAAGCTAAGTATGAACTTGGTACTTTTTGTGAACAATATGGTCTGCCTCCTATTGCCCCTTCAAGAAGAAAGCATAGGAAAAAGCATTTAGAAACTCACAAAAAACGCAAGCACCATAAAAAGCGCTCTAGTCAGACTAATAAAGAAAGTTATTATGAAAAACCCAGGTCTAGAAAGAAAACTGGAAATAAAAAATCCACTTCTAAATCTAGTGATAAGAGTAAAATTACGTGTTTTAATTGTGGTAAAAAGGGACATTATAAGAATGAATGTAAATTAAAACAAAAATTAAACCAGTTAAATATTTCTGTTGAAGATTCTGAAAAGATTTTTGATTTGCTTAGATCTCAGTCTGATGAAGATAATGATATTTCTGATATTCCTTATTCTTCGGCTAATGATCAAAATAGTCAGACTCCTAGTGACGATAATGAAGTTACTTTGTGCACTGATAATTGTAGATCTGATTGTTGCAAAACTATTAATGTTCTTTCTAAAGAAGACCAAGAAAGTTCTTTGTTAATTGAATTAATTAGTAAGCTTACTGATGAAGATTTAAAATTGCAGTACATGAAACAGTTAAAAGAATTGTTTTCTAAAAACATTTCTGGAAAAGGTAAAGTTATAAAAGCTAAAGAAAAGCCGCTTATAAGCCTTAATAAAACCCTTGAGAGATTTAAAGTGGCTGAGAGAGAGATTACTCTCCCAGAACTAAATCAAGAGGTCAACAAGCTTAAGAAAGAGATTTCTAGTCTCAAGACTGAGATCTCCAACTTAAGAAGTGATATGACTGCGTTAGTTAACAAAGACTCTGAACTTCATATTTCTGATTCTTCAGAAAATGAAGACATGCCTGAAACTTCAGGAGTCAAGGATGAAGAGTCTCCTTTGTTTATTCAAGGTAATTCATTAAAAAGGATAAAAGATATTACCATTCAAAAGTGGTATATTTTGATACGGTTAATGGTTGATGGCACTTTTGCCATTCAACTTCCTGCTCTTGTTGATACTGGTGCAGATCTTAACTGCATCCAGGAGGGATTAATCCCCACCAAATTTTATGTTAAAACCAGTGAACGATTAAACTCTGCTAATGGAAGCAGCATGGAAATTAAATATAAGCTCCCTAAGGTTCATATTTGTCAAAATGATATATGTTTTAAAACTTCTTTTGTGTTAATTCGTAATTTAACTGATAAAATTATTCTGGGATTACCATTTATTTATTTGTTATACCCTTTCACCACCAGTAATAATGGGTTAACTACTGAGCACCTTGGGCACAAAATAATTTTTGAGTTTTTAACTCAGCCCAAAGAAAGAGACTTAAGATTTATTCAAGATGAGTCTATTTCTAAGTCACTTAACTTGTTAAAATGTAAAACTTCTCATTTAAAGTTTTTAAAAATGAAATTAAGTATAAACAGGTTGAAGATCTTCTTTTAAGTGAAAAAATACAAGATAAAATTGAAGAACTCCGGCTATTCATGGTTAAAAATTTGTGTGCTGATTCTCCTAATGCTTTTTGGCATCGTAGGAAACATGTAGTTAAACTTCCTTACGCTAAAGAATTTAAAGAACATCTTATTCCTACTAAAGCTAGACCTATTCAAATGAGTCACCAACAAATGGAGCTTTGTAAACAAGAAATTAACGATTTACTTGCCAAAGGCTTAATAAAACATAGTAAATCTCCTTGGTCTTGCCCTGCCTTTTATGTTAATAATGAAGCAGAGAAAGAGAGAGGTGTCCCTCGTCTGGTCATCAATTATAAGCCTCTTAATAAGGTCTTAGAATGGATTAGGTATCCCCTTCCTAATAAGGAAGACCTTCTTAGTCGCCTTAGTAATGCTACCATTTTTAGTAAATTCGACCTTAAGTCTGGTTTCTGGCAAGTCAGTATCCATCCTAGTGATAGGTACAAAACCGCCTTCACCACCCCTTTTGGTCATTATGAATGGGTTGTTCAAGCATTTGGCTTGAAAAACGCTCCTAGTGAATTTCAAAATATCCTCAATGAAATTCTAAATCCCTTCAGTCATTTCATCATTGTCTATATTGATGATATCCTTGTTTTTTCTAAATCTATTGACGAACATTTCAAACACTTGAATTCGTTCTTCAAAGCTATCAAAGTTAATGGTTTGGTTCTTTCACCAACCAAATGTTCTCTTTTTCAAGTTAAAGTAAAATTTCTTGGTCATGATATTCATCGAGGTCTGGTTCGACCTATTCAAAGAGTTATTCAATTCGCTGATAGATTTCCTGATAAAATCCTGGATAGAACTCAACTTCAAAGGTTCCTAGGATCTCTTAATTATGTTGGCAAATTCTATAAAAATTTGCGAAAAATCTGTAAACCGTTGTTTCTTCGTTTACAGAAGAATCCTCCTCCCTGGACTGATGAGCATTCGGCCATCGTTCAGCAAGTTAAAAAATATGTTAAGGTTCTTCCCTGCCTTGGCATTTCTAATGAATTAGCTTTCAAAATTGTTGAAACTGACGCCTCCGAAATTGGCTTCGGCGGCATTCTGAAGCAGAAATTGACTCCTGCTTCTTCTGAACAAATTGTTCGGTTCCACTCTGGCGCGTGGAATCAGGCACAATTAAACTACAGCACTATTAAAAAAGAAATTTTGGCTTTAGTTTTCTGTGTCAGTAAATTTCAAAATGATTTATTAAATCAAAAATTTTTGGTTCGTATTGACTGTAAGTCTGCTAAATATATTTTAGAAAAAGATGTTAAAAACATCGCTGCTAAACATATTTTTGCCCGATGGCAATCTATTTTAAGTATTTTCGATTTTGACATTGAATATATTAAAGGATGTGATAATTCCGTTCCTGATTTTCTAACTCGGGAATTTATTAATTCAGGTACCCCTCAGGTTCAAAATGAGTGTGAGAGGGAAAGATAAAAATGTTCGGCCCTTGGGTCCAAGCCCAAGCCCTCCTAGTCAGAAGCCCGTGGGAGCTATAATCCCTCATCCAGTTACTCCTCTTACTGTAGTTAATAGGTTCACCCCTTTGGTTTCTAGCTCGAAACCCTATAGTTCAGCTCTGGTTCAACCCCCTTTAATGGTTGATCCTTATGCCTCCTCCAGTAATCCTCCTGCTGGTCAGCGTATTCAAACTGAATACATCCCTGTTTTCAGCACCAATTTATTTCATATCGAAAGACATATGAAATTTATTGATGATCCAGTCAAATTAGCTACCCAGTTCTTCCCGACTGGTTGGCATTTTATTCCTTCTGCTCCTTATAAATCTCTCATGTATTATAAGGACGTTCTTTTGCAAACTCAGTCAATCGCTATTAAACCTATTTATGATAGAAATGATTCTTCAAAAATCATCTATCATTCTCTTTATATTAAACAGGTTATCTCCATGCCTAACTGGGGTAATCATCCTAGTGATCTTAGGCAGCTTGAAGGTCATGATAGCCAGTTTTGCTATTATGATTACATGGAAGCTTGGAACAGAGTTTTTCTGTTTCAAACTCCATCTTTTAGTCATTCGTGGTTCATCCAATTTGACCACAAATTTAAAAGTCAATTTCCTCATTGGTTTGTTCTCTGGTGGGAACGTTATGGTCTCATCTTTGATATCCTCCCAATTGAGCTTCAGACTGTTCTTAATGTCTTTAGCTCTAGGGTTCCGGTTGTGCAGTCTAATTGCTGCATCCCTGTTATTCTCCATTTCGCTAGTAAATATAAAGTCCCATGGATCCTTCGATGGAACTATGGATTTTATTCTCCAACAGTCAATGTTGCTCTTTCTTCCTTAGTCGCCCCTGAAAAAGGCGCCTCTAGTAATCACCTTAATCAAATTACTCATGTTACTCGTGAGTTTTCAGTTAAATGGTGGGATAAGTTTGATCCTTATCGCATCGTAGGCCAAGTCCAGAAGGAATTCCCCAATCCTTCACCCATTCAAACGATTCCTCCTCCAAAGGAATCATCCTCCAGTAAATCTAAATCCAAGAAATCTTCCAGTTCTAAGTTAGATTTCGCGGATATTGATCATTGTACCAATAATGAGCTTAAACAGTTATCTCGTTTAATTCAGAAAAGAATGGATAAACTCAGTGAGGACTCAGTTCCTTCTGTTTGTTCATCTTCTTCTTCTCGCTCCAGTCATCACTCTAGTCCTACTGATCCGTACGGAAGCATCTCTCTTCAAGATGCCCAGGATCCGTTTGCTTAGGACCCGTGATCCATTTGCTTTGGGTTCCTACAGTCATCTTGGTCAGCCTCGTGGTTTTTGATGCCCCTGCCCGCGCAGCCCGTGCCTTCCTGTCCAAAGTCGCCGAAAGCAGTTGCTGAGTCTTTTGTTTTTGTCGGCCGGATGGCCTAGTTAGTGGTTGTTAGTAGTCCTGTTTGTCAAAAGTTGTAATTATTGTATTTGATTAATGCGTCTGTAATAGTAAAAAGTTGTTTGTAATAGTCAAAAGTTGTAATAATGCTTTCATCTTTTGATAAAGCATTACTGTTGTTCAATAGTCATTTGTGTTTTGTAATTATTGAGTTGTATTGGCTCCGCCTTTTCTCTTCCTATATAAGAGAGGCTCAGTCATTGTTATAAGGCAGGATTTAGCAATCCAATAGAGCGTTTGAGAAGACTCAGATTCCTATCTGACTAATCTTCAACTCTCTTGCCTTCTCTCTTAGATATGATAAGTTTCTATAATCGAGTCAATTTGTTGTAAGTAACCAAGTTAATTGTTTGTAATTATTTCAAAGTTCAATAAAAGTTTCAATTTTATTTAAACTTCTCTTATTACTTATGAACTGCTGCTTTAATTTCTTATAGTATTGCTATAGTTGTTATTCAGCTTTGTTTTGCGCCACTCTCTTCTCTTTTATCCTTCATCTTCCGCAGCGGACGAAAAGTTTAAATAAAACTTTAAACTTAAAATAATTTTGAAACTTAAAGAAGATGACCGGTGAATCGGTGAAGTAATCTCTTTCTATTATTATAGACAGTTGGGAAAGGATTACATCGTATCTGGATCTATTTACAAAGGAAGAAGAAGTACAGAAACTTCTTCTTCTTCTAACTAGAGAGAAGGTAGAGAGAAGGAGGAGAGAGGGAGGAGAGAACCTCAGATGAGGCTAAATGGTTTACATTTCTAAGCCTAAGGAAACTCTAACACTTGAGTTCCTTTAAATAGAACTAAAGTTACCGGTTTATATTTACCGAAGTAACTTTTACATTTACTTAGGTTAAAGTAAGAAACATTTAACTTAAGTTAAAAACATTTAACTTAGGTTAAAAGTAAATTACTTTTACATTTACTAAAGGTAAAGTAAAACATTTAACTAAAGTTAAAAACATTTAACTAAAGTTAAAGTATTTACATTTACTTTTACTTAAGTAAATTACTTTTACTAAAGTAAAGTTGTCCTTTACTTTTGACTTTGTCGGATGCATTGATTGCATCTGATGATGACTGGGGCATCCGATGACTGTGGGACCCTGGGGGGCCAGCGTCGTCTGACTGTGGACTGTTGACTGTTGAGGTCCGGCTCCTTCCTCGCCGGTGGGTGCTGTTGATCTTCTTCTCAGAGAGATCACCATCCCCTATACTTCGACCCCAAAAAAAAATCCAGGGATTCAATCCTTTTTCCCCCCAAAAATTATGTTTATTTTAAGAAAGGAGAAAAAATTTCACCGAAATTTTTGGTCACCGACTGTTAATTTCAAAAAATTTTATGTAAAATTTTTTAGAAAAACTGATCAGACTGTGTCTGATACAAGGATCACACGGCTGACTCTTGACTAACTGATGAACTCGATCTAAACAGTCTACTTCGTTTTAACTTTGTTCAAACCTAATCTCTAGATCTGTTGACATTCCACTTAAAGACATACCAAAGTCGCTTAAGTACATACCCCTTTCTTTGCTTAACATAAACACATACCCTAGAATCTAGTGATTCCCTTTTTGCCTTAACTGCTCACACTCTTGAGACTTACAACGGCTCGACGGGACCTATGGCGAAACAGGGTGGTTTATACAAAGAGACTAGGTGACTTAAACTAGGTGCTCTAAGGACGGAGCAACAGAAGTCTAAAGAAGAAGTAAAAACAAGGTTTTAAACTCGGACCTCTGTGTTTGACCGGAGAACAAACAGTGACACCAAGAGACAACACCGCATGGCTCTGATACCAAAAGGCGGAAGATGAAGGATAAAAGAGAAGAGAGTGGCGCAAAACAAAGCTGAATAACAACTATAGCAATACTATAAGAAATTAAAGCAGCAGTTCATAAGTAATAAGAGAAGTTTAAATAAAATTGAAACTTTTATTGAACTTTGAAATAATTACAAACAATTAACTTGGTTACTTACAACAAATTGACTCGATTATAGAAACTTATCATATCTAAGAGAGAAGGCAAGAGAGTTGAAGATTAGTCAGATAGGAATCTGAGTCTTCTCAAACGCTCTATTGGATTGCTAAATCCTGCCTTATAACAATGACTGAGCCTCTCTTATATAGGAAGAGAAAAGGCGGAGCCAATACAACTCAATAATTACAAAACACAAATGACTATTGAACAACAGTAATGCTTTATCAAAAGATGAAAGCATTATTACAACTTTTGACTATTACAAACAACTTTTTACTATTACAGACGCATTAATCAAATACAATAATTACAACTTTTGACAAACAGGACTACTAACAACCACTAACTAGGCCATCCGGCCGACAAAAACAAAAGACTCAGCAACTGCTTTCGGCGACTTTGGACAGGAAGGCACGGGCTGCGCGGGCAGGGGCATCAAAAACCACGAGGCTGACCAAGATGACTGTAGGAACCCAAAGCAAATGGATCACGGGTCCTAAGCAAACGGATCCTGGGCATCTTGAAGAGAGATGCTTCCGTACGGATCAGTAGGACTAGAGTGATGACTGGAGCGAGAAGAAGAAGATGAACAAACAGAAGGAACTGAGTCCTCACTGAGTTTATCCATTCTTTTCTGAATTAAACGAGATAACTGTTTAAGCTCATTATTGGTACAATGATCAATATCCGCGAAATCTAACTTAGAACTGGAAGATTTCTTGGATTTAGATTTACTGGAGGATGATTCCTTTGGAGGAGGAATCGTTTGAATGGGTGAAGGATTGGGGAATTCCTTCTGGACTTGGCCTACGATGCGATAAGGATCAAACTTATCCCACCATTTAACTGAAAACTCACGAGTAACATGAGTAATTTGATTAAGGTGATTACTAGAGGCGCCTTTTTCAGGGGCGACTAAGGAAGAAAGAGCAACATTGACTGTTGGAGAATAAAATCCATAGTTCCATCGAAGGATCCATGGGACTTTATATTTACTAGCGAAATGGAGAATAACAGGGATGCAGCAATTAGACTGCACAACCGGAACCCTAGAGCTAAAGACATTAAGAACAGTCTGAAGCTCAATTGGGAGGATATCAAAGATGAGACCATAACGTTCCCACCAGAGAACAAACCAATGAGGAAATTGACTTTTAAATTTGTGGTCAAATTGGATGAACCACGAATGACTAAAAGATGGAGTTTGAAACAGAAAAACTCTGTTCCAAGCTTCCATGTAATCATAATAGCAAAACTGGCTATCATGACCTTCAAGCTGCCTAAGATCACTAGGATGATTACCCCAGTTAGGCATGGAGATAACCTGTTTAATATAAAGAGAATGATAGATGATTTTTGAAGAATCATTTCTATCATAAATAGGTTTAATAGCGATTGACTGAGTTTGCAAAAGAACGTCCTTATAATACATGAGAGATTTATAAGGAGCAGAAGGAATAAAATGCCAACCAGTCGGGAAGAACTGGGTAGCTAATTTGACTGGATCATCAATAAATTTCATATGTCTTTCGATATGAAATAAATTGGTGCTGAAAACAGGGATGTATTCAGTTTGAATACGCTGCCCAGCAGGAGGATTACTGGAGGAGGCATAAGGATCAACCATTAAAGGGGGTTGAACCAGAGCTGAACTATAGGGTTTCGAGCTAGAAACCAAAGGGGTGAACCTATTAACTACAGTAAGAGGAGTAACTGGATGAGGGATTATAGCTCCCACGGGCTTCTGACTAGGAGGGCTTGGGCTTGGACCCAAGGGCCGAACATTTTTATCTTTCCCTCTCACACTCATTTTGAACCTGAGGGGTACCTGAATTAATAAATTCCCGAGTTAGAAAATCAGGAACGGAATTATCACATCCTTTAATATATTCAATGTCAAAATCGAAAATACTTAAAATAGATTGCCATCGGGCAAAAATATGTTTAGCAGCGATGTTTTTAACATCTTTTTCTAAAATATATTTAGCAGACTTACAGTCAATACGAACCAAAAATTTTTGATTTAATAAATCATTTTGAAATTTACTGACACAGAAAACTAAAGCCAAAATTTCTTTTTTAATAGTGCTGTAGTTTAATTGTGCCTGATTCCACGCGCCAGAGTGGAACCGAACAATTTGTTCAGAAGAAGCAGGAGTCAATTTCTGCTTCAGAATGCCGCCGAAGCCAATTTCGGAGGCGTCAGTTTCAACAATTTTGAAAGCTAATTCATTAGAAATGCCAAGGCAGGGAAGAACCTTAACATATTTTTTAACTTGCTGAACGATGGCCGAATGCTCATCAGTCCAGGGAGGAGGATTCTTCTGTAAACGAAGAAACAACGGTTTACAGATTTTTCGCAAATTTTTATAGAATTTGCCAACATAATTAAGAGATCCTAGGAACCTTTGAAGTTGAGTTCTATCCAGGATTTTATCAGGAAATCTATCAGCGAATTGAATAACTCTTTGAATAGGTCGAACCAGACCTCGATGAATATCATGACCAAGAAATTTTACTTTAACTTGAAAAAGAGAACATTTGGTTGGTGAAAGAACCAAACCATTAACTTTGATAGCTTTGAAGAACGAATTCAAGTGTTTGAAATGTTCGTCAATAGATTTAGAAAAAACAAGGATATCATCAATATAGACAATGATGAAATGACTGAAGGGATTTAGAATTTCATTGAGGATATTTTGAAATTCACTAGGAGCGTTTTTCAAGCCGAATGCTTGAACAACCCATTCATAATGACCAAAAGGGGTGGTGAAGGCGGTTTTGTACCTATCACTAGGATGGATACTGACTTGCCAGAAACCAGACTTAAGGTCGAATTTACTAAAAATGGTAGCATTACTAAGGCGACTAAGAAGGTCTTCCTTATTAGGAAGGGGATACCTAATCCATTCTAAGACCTTATTAAGAGGCTTATAATTGATGACCAGACGAGGGACACCTCTCTCTTTCTCTGCTTCATTATTAACATAAAAGGCAGGGCAAGACCAAGGAGATTTACTATGTTTTATTAAGCCTTTGGCAAGTAAATCGTTAATTTCTTGTTTACAAAGCTCCATTTGTTGGTGACTCATTTGAATAGGTCTAGCTTTAGTAGGAATAAGGTGTTCTTTAAATTCTTTAGCGTAAGGAAGTTTAACTACATGTTTCCTACGATGCCAAAAAGCATTAGGAGAATCAGCACACAAATTTTTAACCATGAATAGCCGGAGTTCTTCAATTTTATCTTGTATTTTTTCACTTAAAAGAAGATCTTCTACCTGTTTATACTTAATTTCATGTTTTAAAAACTTTAAATGAGAAGTTTTACATTTTAACAAGTTAAGTGACTTAGAAATAGACTCATCTTGAATAAATCTTAAGTCTCTTTCTTTGGGCTGAGTTAAAAACTCAAAAACAATTTTGTGCCCAAGGTGCTCAGTAGTTAACCCATTATTACTGGTGGTGAAAGGGTATAACAAATAAATAAATGGTAATCCCAGAATAATTTTATCAGTTAAATTACGAATTAACACAAAAGAAGTTTTAAAACATATATCATTTTGACAAATATGAACCTTAGGGAGCTTATATTTAATTTCCATGCTGCTTCCATTAGCAGAGTTTAATCGTTCACTGGTTTTAACATAAAATTTGGTGGGGATTAATCCCTCCTGGATGCAGTTAAGATCTGCACCAGTATCAACAAGAGCAGGAAGTTGAATGGCAAAAGTGCCATCAACCATTAACCGTATCAAAATATACCACTTTTGAATGGTAATATCTTTTATCCTTCATCTTCCGCCTTTTGGTATCAGAGCCATGAGTTGTTTGTTTACTAAACGTTGTTCATGATCTTCTTTTTCTAGTCATTTTTAAAATCAAAAGTTTTGATCTTTCTTTGTTCAAGAAGTCACCTAGTCTCTTTGTATAAACCACCCTCCATCGCCATAGGTCCCTGCCCAGCCTTTGTAAGTCTCAAGTGTGTGAGCAGTTCCGGCTTTCTGGGAATCACTAGATGATAGGGTATGTGTTTATGTTAAGCAAAGAAAGGGGTATGTACGGAAGAACACAGATTAATTAAAACTTTAATTTTTAACTATGAGTAGATTGTTTAGATCTAGTTCGTCGGTTAGTAATAGATCTTCTCTTCCTTCTGTTCCTAATATAGTTAACCAAGAAGAACAAAGTTATGAAAATATTAACCAAACTCTTACTAACTGGAATATACCAAGTGTTTCGCCTAAAGAAATTTACCAGTCAACCTTCATTGATAATTTCAAAACAGATTACAATGTTAAAACTGTTGAACGTGTGTATGCTATTAATAAAGAATATGAAAATTGTAGTCTTCTTTCTCCCGATGTCATAAATAAACATCGTAAAAAGGGTTATAATTTTATTCATATTGGTTTGGTTCAAGTTGCTGTTAAACCATTAACTATTAAAGGAATAAACTCAAGTGTCTTTTTATGTTTAAGAGATGCTCGTTATCTTAATTATGCTCCTAGTATTATTGGAATAATGGAATCTAGTTTGCATGATGGTCCTATTCATTTTAATTGCTTTCCTGATCTTCCTTTAAGTCTGTCTGATATTAATTTACTTAAGGCTTTAACTTTGAATATTAAAACTGCTGGAGAGATAACTCAAATGATTGAGGGATCTCAACCCTTAGCTTTAATCTTTAGAATTTATTATAAAGTTATGAAAACCAATTTAAATATTCATGCTCTTAATAAAAGTCCTAAAGATCATACTGTTTTAATACAGAGTAGCACTAGTAATGCCAATGTTCAAACACCTAAGACTATTCTTTGGAAAGATGTCACGTTACCAAGTCAATGGATTCTTCCCCAGGAAGTTCCACAAAAACCAATTAATAATAATTTGTTAAATTTAGAAAATATTAAGCAATTTTCTGACGGTACTGTTCGAATTAGTTTTGAACGTACTAAAAGACCTTTTATTATTGAAGAATTTACCAGTTCTTCAGTCCCTTCTACCTCTAGAAGAGACACTGAAAATTGTTTTTGAGTAATTAACCAATAACCAATAACCCATTATTACCACCAGTAATAATGGGTTAACTACTGAGCACCTTGGGCACAAAATTGTTTTTGAGTTTTTAACTCAGCCCAAAGAAAGAGACTTAAGATTTATTCAAGATGAGTCTATTTCTAAGTCACTTAACTTGTTAAAATGTAAAACTTCTCATTTAAAGTTTTTAAAACATGAAATTAAGTATAAACAGGTTGAAGATCTTCTTTTAAGTGAAAAAATACAAGATAAAATTGAAGAACTCCGGCTATTCATGGTTAAAAATTTGTGTGCTGATTCTCCTAATGCTTTTTGGCATCGTAGGAAACATGTAGTTAAACTTCCTTACGCTAAAGAATTTAAAGAACATCTTATTCCTACTAAAGCTAGACCTATTCAAATGAGTCACCAACAAATGGAGCTTTGTAAACAAGAAATTAACGATTTACTTGCCAAAGGCTTAATAAAACATAGTAAATCTCCTTGGTCTTGCCCTGCCTTTTATGTTAATAATGAAGCAGAGAAAGAGAGAGGTGTCCCTCGTCTGGTCATCAATTATAAGCCTCTTAATAAGGTCTTAGAATGGATTAGGTATCCCCTTCCTAATAAGGAAGACCGTCTTAGTCGCCTTAGTAATGCTACCATTTTTAGTAAATTCGACCTTAAGTCTGGTTTCTGGCAAGTCAGTATCCATCCTAGTGATAGGTACAAAACCGCCTTCACCACCCCTTTTGGTCATTATGAATGGGTTGTTCAAGCATTTGGCTTGAAAAACGCTCCTAGTGAATTTCAAAATATCCTCAATGAAATTCTAAATCCCTTCAGTCATTTCATCATTGTCTATATTGATGATATCCTTGTTTTTTCTAAATCTATTGACGAACATTTCAAACACTTGAATTCGTTCTTCAAAGCTATCAAAGTTAATGGTTTGGTTCTTTCACCAACCAAATGTTCTCTTTTTCAAGTTAAAGTAAAATTTCTTGGTCATGATATTCATCGAGGTCTGGTTCGACCTATTCAAAGAGTTATTCAATTCGCTGATAGATTTCCTGATAAAATCCTGGATAGAACTCAACTTCAAAGGTTCCTAGGATCTCTTAATTATGTTGGCAAATTCTATAAAAATTTGCGAAAAATCTGTAAACCGTTGTTTCTTCGTTTACAGAAGAATCCTCCTCCCTGGACTGATGAGCATTCGGCCATCGTTCAGCAAGTTAAAAAATATGTTAAGGTTCTTCCCTGCCTTGGCATTTCTAATGAATTAGCTTTCAAAATTGTTGAAACTGACGCCTCCGAAATTGGCTTCGGCGGCATTCTGAAGCAGAAATTGACTCCTGCTTCTTCTGAACAAATTGTTCGGTTCCACTCTGGCGCGTGGAATCAGGCACAATTAAACTACAGCACTATTAAAAAAGAAATTTTGGCTTTAGTTTTCTGTGTCAGTAAATTTCAAAATGATTTATTAAATCAAAAATTTTTGGTTCGTATTGACTGTAAGTCTGCTAAATATATTTTAGAAAAAGATGTTAAAAACATCGCTGCTAAACATATTTTTGCCCGATGGCAATCTATTTTAAGTATTTTCGATTTTGACATTGAATATATTAAAGGATGTGATAATTCCGTTCCTGATTTTCTAACTCGGGAATTTATTAATTCAGGTACCCCTCAGGTTCAAAATGAGTGTGAGAGGGAAAGATAAAAATGTTCGGCCCTTGGGTCCAAGCCCAAGCCCTCCTAGTCAGAAGCCCGTGGGAGCTATAATCCCTCATCCAGTTACTCCTCTTACTGTAGTTAATAGGTTCACCCCTTTGGTTTCTAGCTCGAAACCCTATAGTTCAGCTCTGGTTCAACCCCCTTTAATGGTTGATCCTTATGCCTCCTCCAGTAATCCTCCTGCTGGTCAGCGTATTCAAACTGAATACATCCCTGTTTTCAGCACCAATTTATTTCATATCGAAAGACATATGAAATTTATTGATGATCCAGTCAAATTAGCTACCCAGTTCTTCCCGACTGGTTGGCATTTTATTCCTTCTGCTCCTTATAAATCTCTCATGTATTATAAGGACGTTCTTTTGCAAACTCAGTCAATCGCTATTAAACCTATTTATGATAGAAATGATTCTTCAAAAATCATCTATCATTCTCTTTATATTAAACAGGTTATCTCCATGCCTAACTGGGGTAATCATCCTAGTGATCTTAGGCAGCTTGAAGGTCATGATAGCCAGTTTTGCTATTATGATTACATGGAAGCTTGGAACAGAGTTTTTCTGTTTCAAACTCCATCTTTTAGTCATTCGTGGTTCATCCAATTTGACCACAAATTTAAAAGTCAATTTCCTCATTGGTTTGTTCTCTGGTGGGAACGTTATGGTCTCATCTTTGATATCCTCCCAATTGAGCTTCAGACTGTTCTTAATGTCTTTAGCTCTAGGGTTCCGGTTGTGCAGTCTAATTGCTGCATCCCTGTTATTCTCCATTTCGCTAGTAAATATAAAGTCCCATGGATCCTTCGATGGAACTATGGATTTTATTCTCCAACAGTCAATGTTGCTCTTTCTTCCTTAGTCGCCCCTGAAAAAGGCGCCTCTAGTAATCACCTTAATCAAATTACTCATGTTACTCGTGAGTTTTCAGTTAAATGGTGGGATAAGTTTGATCCTTATCGCATCGTAGGCCAAGTCCAGAAGGAATTCCCCAATCCTTCACCCATTCAAACGATTCCTCCTCCAAAGGAATCATCCTCCAGTAAATCTAAATCCAAGAAATCTTCCAGTTCTAAGTTAGATTTCGCGGATATTGATCATTGTACCAATAATGAGCTTAAACAGTTATCTCGTTTAATTCAGAAAAGAATGGATAAACTCAGTGAGGACTCAGTTCCTTCTGTTTGTTCATCTTCTTCTTCTCGCTCCAGTCATCACTCTAGTCCTACTGATCCGTACGGAAGCATCTCTCTTCAAGATGCCCAGGATCCGTTTGCTTAGGACCCGTGATCCATTTGCTTTGGGTTCCTACAGTCATCTTGGTCAGCCTCGTGGTTTTTGATGCCCCTGCCCGCGCAGCCCGTGCCTTCCTGTCCAAAGTCGCCGAAAGCAGTTGCTGAGTCTTTTGTTTTTGTCGGCCGGATGGCCTAGTTAGTGGTTGTTAGTAGTCCTGTTTGTCAAAAGTTGTAATTATTGTATTTGATTAATGCGTCTGTAATAGTAAAAAGTTGTTTGTAATAGTCAAAAGTTGTAATAATGCTTTCATCTTTTGATAAAGCATTACTGTTGTTCAATAGTCATTTGTGTTTTGTAATTATTGAGTTGTATTGGCTCCGCCTTTTCTCTTCCTATATAAGAGAGGCTCAGTCATTGTTATAAGGCAGGATTTAGCAATCCAATAGAGCGTTTGAGAAGACTCAGATTCCTATCTGACTAATCTTCAACTCTCTTGCCTTCTCTCTTAGATATGATAAGTTTCTATAATCGAGTCAATTTGTTGTAAGTAACCAAGTTAATTGTTTGTAATTATTTCAAAGTTCAATAAAAGTTTCAATTTTATTTAAACTTCTCTTATTACTTATGAACTGCTGCTTTAATTTCTTATAGTATTGCTATAGTTGTTATTCAGCTTTGTTTTGCGCCACTCTCTTCTCTTTTATCCTTCATCTTCCGCCTTTTGGTATCAAAGCTAATGGTTTGGTTCTTTCACCAACCAAATGTTCTCTTTTTCAAGTTAAAGTAAAATTTCTTGGTCATGATATTCATCGGGGTCTGGTTCGACCTATTCAAAGAGTTATTCAATTCGCTGATAGATTTCCTGATAAAATCCTGGATAGAACTCAACTTCAAAGGTTCCTAGGATCTCTTAATTATGTTGGCAAATTCTATAAAAATTTGCGAAAAATCTGTAAACCGTTGTTTCTTCGTTTACAGAAGAATCCTCCTCCCTGGACTGATGAGCATTCGGCCATCGTTCAGCAAGTTAAAAAATATGTTAAGGTTCTTCCCTGCCTTGGCATTTCTAATGAATTAGCTTTCAAAATTGTTGAAACTGACGCCTCCGAAATTGGCTTCGGCGGCATTCTGAAGCAGAAATTGACTCCTGCTTCTTCTGAACAAATTGTTCGGTTCCACTCTGGCGCGTGGAATTACGTCGTATCTGGATCTATTTACAAAGGGAAGAAGAAGTACAGGAACTTCTTCTTCTTCTAACTAGAAAGAAGGTAGAGAGAAGGTAGAGAGAAGGAGGAGAGAACCTCAGATGAGGCTAAATGGTTTACATTTCTAAGCCTAAGGAAACTCTAACACTTGAGTTCCTTTAAATAGAACTAAAGTTACCGGTTTATATTTACCGAAGTAACTTTTACATTTACTTAAGGTTAAAAGTAAAAACATTTAACTAAAGTAAGAAACATTTAACTTAAGTTAAAAACATTTAACTTAGGTTAAAAGTAAATTACTTTTACATTTACTAAAGGTAAAGTAAAAACATTTAACTAAAGTTAAAAACATTTAACTAAAGTTAAAGTAATTACATTTACTTTTACTTAAGTCCGGTGGGTGCTGTTGATCTTCTTCTCAGAGAGATCACCATCCCTTATAGGACGCACTGATTGCATCTGATGATGACTGGTGTCGGATGCGTTGATTGCATCTGGAGCATCCGATGACTGTGGGACCCTGGGGGCCAGCGTCGTCTGACTGTTGACTGTTGAGGTCCGGCGAGGAAGGAGCCGGACCTCAACAGTCAATAGTCAGAAGACGCTGGCCCCCCAGGGTCCCACAGTCATCGGATGCTCCAGATGCAATCAGTGCGTCCGACAAAGTCAAAAGTAAAGGACACCTTTACTTTAGTAAAAGTTATTTACTTAAGTAAAAGTAAATGTAATTACTTTAACTTTAGTTAAATGTTTTTAACTTTAGTTAAATGTTTTTACTTTACCTTTAGTAAATGTAAAAGTAATTTACTTTTAACCTAAGTTAAATGTTTCTTACTTTAGTTAAATGTTTTTACTTTTAACCTTAAGTAAATGTAAAAGTTACTTCGGTAAATATAAACCGGTAACTTTAGTTCTATTTAAAGGAACTCAAGTGTTAGAGTTTCCTTAGGCTTAGAAATGTAAACCATTTAGCCTCATCTGAGGTTCTCTCCCCCTTCTCTCTACCTTCTCTCTAGTTAGATGAAGAAGAAGTTCATGTACTTCTTCTTCCTTTTGTAAATAGATCCAGATACGATGTAATCCTTTCCCAAATGTTTATAATACAAGAAAGAGATTACTTTACCGATTCACCGGTCATCTTCTTTTAGTTTCAAAAAAATGTTTTAAGTTTAAAGTTTTATTTAAACTTTTCGTCCGCTGTTAAATGGTATCAGAGCCATGCGGTGTTGTCTCTTGGTGTCACTGTTTGTTCTCCGGTCAAACACAGAGGTCTGAGTTTAAAATTTGTTTTTACTTCTTCTTTAGATTTCTGTTGCTCCGTCCTTAGAGCACCTAGTTTAAGTCACCTAGTCTCTTTGTATAAACCACCCTGTTTCGCCATAGGTCCCGTCGAACCGTTGTAAGTCTCAAGAGTGTGAGCAGTTAAGGCAAAAAGGGAATCACTAGATTCAAGGGTATGTGTTTATGTTAAGCAAAGAAAGGGGTATGTACTTAAGCGACTTTGGTATGTCTTTAAGTGGAATGTCAACAGATCTAGAGATTAGGTTTGAACAAAGTTAAAACGAAGTAGACTGTTTAGATCGAGTTCATCAGTTAGTCAAGAGTCAGCCGTGTGATCCTTGTATCAGACACAGTCTGATCAGTTTTTCTAAAAAATTTTACATAAAATTTTTGAAATCTACAGTCGGTGACCAAAAATTTCGGTGAAATTTTTTCTCCTTTCTTAAAATTAAACATAATTTTTTGGGGGAAAAAGGATTGAATCCCTGGATTTTTTTTGGGGTCGAAGTATAGGGGATGGTGATCTCTCTGAGAAGAAGATCAACAGCACCCACCGGCGAGGAAGGAGCCGGACCTCAACAGTCAATAGTCAGAAGACGCTGGCCCCCCAGGGTCCCACAGTCATCGGATGCTCCAGATGCAATCAGTGCGTCCGACAAAGTCAAAAAGTAAAGGACACCTTTACTTTAGTAAAAGTTATTTACTTAAGTAAAAGTAAATGTAATTACTTTAACTTTAGTTAAATGTTTTTAACTTTAGTTAAATGTTTTTACTTTACCTTTAGTAAATGTAAAAGTAATTTACTTTTAACCTAAGTTAAATGTTTCTTACTTTAGTTAAATGTTTTTACTTTTAACCTTAAGTAAATGTAAAAGTTACTTCGGTAAATATAAACCGGTAACTTTAGTTCTATTTAAAGGAACTCAAGTGTTAGAGTTTCCTTAGGCTTAGAAATGTAAACCATTTAGCCTCATCTGAGGTTCTCTCCCCCTTCTCTCTACCTTCTCTCTAGTTAGATGAAGAAGAAGTTCATGTACTTCTTCTTCCTTTTGTAAATAGATCCAGATACGATGTAATCCTTTCCCAAATGTTTATAATACAAGAAAGAGATTACTTTACCGATTCACCGGTCATCTTCTTTTAGTTTCAAAAAAATGTTTTAAGTTTAAATTGGTCACCGACTGTAGATTTTAAAAATTTTATGTAAAATTTTTTAGAAAAACTGATCAGACTGTCAACAGATCTAGAGATTAGGTTTGAACAAAGTTAAAACGAAGTAGACTGTTTAGATCGAGTTCATCAGTTAGTCAAGAGTCAGCCGTGTGATCCTTGTATCAGACACAGTCTGATCAGTTTTTCTAAAAAAATTTACATAAAATTTTTGAAATCTACAGTCGGTGACCAAAAATTTCGGTGAAATTTTTTCTCCTTTCTTAAAATTAAACATAATTTTGGGGGGAAAAAGGATTGAATCCCTGGATTTTTTTTTGGGGTCGAAGTATAGGGGATGGTGATCTCTCTGAGAAGCGAAGATCAACAGCACCCACCGGCGAGGAAGGAGCCGGACCTCAACAGTCAACAGTCAGAAGACGCTGGCCCCCCAGGGTCCCAAAGTCATCGGATGCTCCAGATGCAATCAGTGCGTCCGACAAAGTCAAAAAGTAAAGGACAACTTTACTTTAGTAAAAGTTATTTACTTAAGTAAAAGTAAATGTAATTACTTTAACTTTAGTTAAATATTTTTAACTTTAGTTAAATGTTTTTACTTTACCTTTAGTAAATGTAAAAGTAATTTACTTTTAACCTAAGTTAAATGTTTTTAACTTAAGTTAAATGTTTCTTACTTTAGTTAAATGTTTTTACTTTTAACTTTAAGTAAATGTAAAAGTTACTTCGGTAAATATAAACCGGTAACTTTAGTTCTATTTAAAGGAACTCAAGTGTTAGAGTTTCCTTAGGCTTAGAAATGTAAACCATTTAGCCTCATCTGAGGTTCTCTCCTCCTTCTCTCTACCTTCTCTCTACCTTCTTTCTAGTTAGAAGAAGAAGAAGTTCCTGTACTTCTTCTTCCCTTTGTAAATAGATCCAGATACGATGTAATCCTTTCCCAACTGTTTATATTAATAGAAAGAGATTACTTCACCGATTCACTGGTCATCTTCTTTAAGTTTCAAAATTGTTTTAAGTTTAAAGTTTTATTTAAACTTTTCGTCCGCTGTTAAATGGTATATAGGGGATGGTGATCTCTCTGAGAAGCGAAGATCAACAGCACCCACCGGCGAGGAAGGAGCCGGACCTCAACAGTCAACAGTCAGAAGACGCTGGCCCCCCAGGGTCCCAAATATAGGGGATGGTGATCTCTCTGAGAAGCGAAGATCAACAGCACCCACCGGCGAGGAAGGAGCCGGACGTCAACAGTCAACAGTCAGAAGACGCTGGCCCCCCAGGGTCCCAAAGTCATCGGATGCTCCAGATGCAATCAGTGCGTCCGACAAAGTCAAAAAGTAAAGGACAACTTTACTTTAGTAAAAGTTATTTACTTAAGTAAAAGTAAATGTAATTACTTTAACTTTAGTTAAATATTTTTAACTATATAGGGGATGGTGATCTCTCTAAGAAGCGAAGATCAACAGCACCCACCGGCGAGGAAGGAGACGGACCTCAACAGTCAACAGTCAGAAGACGCTGGCCCCCCAGAGTCCCACAGTCATCGGATGCTCCAGATGCAATCAGTGCGTCCGACAAAGTCAAAAAGTAAAGGACACCTTTACTTTAGTAAAAGTTATTTACTTAAGTAAAAGTAAATGTAATTACTTTAACTTTAGTTAAATGTTTTTAACTTTAGTTAAATGTTTTTACTTTACCTTTAGTAAATGTAAAAGTAATTTACTTTTAACCTAAGTTAAATGTTTTTAACTTAAGTTAAATGTTTCTTACTTTAGTTAAATGTTTTTACTTTTAACCTTAAGTAAATGTAAAAGTTACTTCGGTAAATATAAACCGGTAACTTTAGTTCTATTTAAAGGAACTCAAGTGTTAGAGTTTCATTAGGCTTAGAAATGTAAACCATTTAGCCTCATCAGAGGTTCTCTCTCCTTCTCTCCCCCTTCTCTCTACCTTCTCTCTAGTTAGAAGAAGAAGAAGTTCCTGTACTTCTTCTTCCCTTTGTAAATAGATCCAGATACGATGTAATCCTTTCCCAAATGTTTATAATATAAGAAAGAGATTACTTTACCGATTCACCGGTCATCTACTTTAAGTTTCAAAATTGTTTTAAGTTTAAAGTTTTGTTTAAACTTTTCGTCCGCTGTTAAATGGTATCAGAGCCATGCGGTGTTGTCTCTTGGTGTCACTGTTTGTTCTCCGGTCAAACACAGAGGTCTGAGTTTAAAACCTTGTTTTTACTTCTTCTTTAGACTTCTGTTGCTCCGTCCTTAGAGCACCTAGTTTATGTCACCTAGTCTCTTTGTATAAACCACCCTGTTTCGCCATAGGTCCCGTCGAGCCGTTGTAAGTCTCAAGAGTGTGAGCAGTTAAGGCAAAAAGGGAATCACTAGATTCTAGGGTATGTGTTTATGTTAAGCAAAGAAAGGGGTATGTACTTAAGCGACTTTGGTATGTCTTTAAGCGGAATGTCAACAGATCTAGAGATTAGGTTTGAACAAAGTTAAAACGAAGTAGACTGTTTAGATCGAGTTCATCAGTTAGTCAAGAGTCAGCCGTGTGATCCTTGTATCAGACACAGTCTGATCAGTTTTTCTAAAAAAAAAATTTTACATAAAATTTTTGAAATCTACAGTCGGTGACCAAAAATTTCGGTGAAATTTTTTCTCCTTTCTTAAAATTAAACATAATTTTGGGGGGAAAAAGGATTGAATCCCTGGATTTTTTTTTGGGTTCGAAGTATAGGGGATGGTGATCTCTCTGAGAAGAAGATCAACAGCACCCACCGGCGAGGAAGGAGCCGGACCTCAACAGTCAACAGTCAGAAGACGCTGGCCCCCCAGGGTCCCACAGTCATCGGATGCTCCAGATGCAATCAGTGCATCCGACAAAGTCAAAAAGTAAAGGACACCTTTACTTTAGTAAAAGTTATTTACTTAAGTAAAAGTAAATGTAATTACTTTAACTTTAGTTAAATGTTTTTAACTTTAGTTAAATGTTTTTACTTTACCTTTAGTAAATGTAAAAGTAATTTACTTTTAACCTAAGTTAAATGTTTTTAACTTAAGTTAAATGTTTCTTACTTTAGTTAAATGTTTTTACTTTTAACCTTAAGTAAATGTAAAAGTTACTTCGGTAAATATAAACCGGTAACTTTAGTTCTATTTAAAGGAACTCAAGTGTTAGAGTTTCATTAGGCTTAGAAATGTAAACCATTTAGCCTCATCAGAGGTTCTCTCTCCTTCTCTCCCCCTTCTCTCTACCTTCTCTCTAGTTAGAAGAAGAAGAAGTTCCTGTACTTCTTCTTCCCTTTGTAAATAGATCCAGATACGATGTAATCCTTTCCCAAATGTTTATAATATAAGAAAGAGATTACTTTACCGATTCACCGGTCATCTACTTTAAGTTTCAAAATTGTTTTAAGTTTAAAGTTTTGTTTAAATGTTTCTTACTTTAGTTAAATGTTTTTACTTTTAACTTTAAGTAAATGTAAAAGTTACTTCGGTAAATATAAACCGGTAACTTTAGTTCTATTTAAAGGAACTCAAGTGTTAGAGTTTCCTTAGGCTTAGAAATGTAAACCATTTAGCCTCATCTGAGGTTCTCTCCTCCTTCTCTCTACCTTCTCTCTACCTTCTTTCTAGTTAGAAGAAGAAGAAGTTCCTGTACTTCTTCTTCCCTTTGTAAATAGATCCAGATACGATGTAATCCTTTCCCAACTGTTTATATTAATAGAAAGAGATTACTTCACCGATTCACTGGTCATCTTCTTTAAGTTTCAAAATTGTTTTAAGTTTAAAGTTTTATTTAAACTTTTCGTCCGCTGTTAAATGGTTATAGGGGATGGTGATCTCTCTGAGAAGCGAAGATCAACAGCACCCACCGGCGAGGAAGGAGCCGGACCTCAACAGTCAACAGTCAGAAGACGCTGGCCCCCCAGGGTCCCAAAGTCATCGGATGCTCCAGATGCAATCAGTGCGTCCGACAAAGTCAAAAAGTAAAGGACAACTTTACTTTAGTAAAAGTTATTTACTTAAGTAAAAGTAAATGTACCAAAAGGCGAAAGATGAAGGATAAAAGAGAAGAGAGTGGCGCAAAACAAAGCTGAATAACAACTATAGCAATACTATAAGAAATTAAAGCAGCAGTTCATAAGTAAAAAGAGAAGTTTAAATAAAATTGAAACTTTTATTGAACTTTGAAATGATTACAAACAATTAACTTGGTTACTTACAACAAATTGACTCGATTATAGAAACTTATCATATCTAAGAGAGAAGGCAAGAGAGTTGAAGATTAGTCAGATAGGAATCTGAGTCTTCTCAAACGCTCTATTGGATTGCTAAATCCTGCCTTATAACAATGACTGAGCCTCTCTTATATAGGAAGAGAAAAGGCGGAGCCAATACAACTCAATAATTACAAAACACAAATGACTATTGAACAACAGTAATGCTTTATCAAAAGATGAAAGCATTATTACAACTTTTGACTATTACAAACAACTTTTTACTATTACAGACGCATTAATCAAATACAATAATTACAACTTTTGACAAACAGGACTACTAACAACCACTAACTAGGCCATCCGGCCGACAAAAACAAAAGACTCAGCAACTGCTTTCGGCGACTTTGGACAGGAAGGCACGGGCTGCGCGGGCAGGGGCATCAAAAACCACGAGGCTGACCAAGATGACTGTAGGAACCCAAAGCAAATGGATCACGGGTCCTAAGCAAACGGATCCTGGGCATCTTGAAGAGAGATGCTTCCGTACGGATCAGTAGGACTAGAGTGATGACTGGAGCGAGAAGAAGAAGATGAACAAACAGAAGGAACTGAGTCCTCACTGAGTTTATCCATTCTTTTCTGAATTAAACGAGATAACTGTTTAAGCTCATTATTGGTACAATGATCAATATCCGCGAAATCTAACTTAGAACTGGAAGATTTCTTGGATTTAGATTTACTGGAGGATGATTCCTTTGGAGGAGGAATCGTTTGAATGGGTGAAGGATTGGGGAATTCCTTCTGGACTTGGCCTACGATGCGATAAGGATCAAACTTATCCCACCATTTAACTGAAAACTCACGAGTAACATGAGTAATTTGATTAAGGTGATTACTAGAGGCGCCTTTTTCAGGGGCGACTAAGGAAGAAAGAGCAACATTGACTGTTGGAGAATAAAATCCATAGTTCCATCGAAGGATCCATGGGACTTTATATTTACTAGCGAAATGGAGAATAACAGGGATGCAGCAATTAGACTGCACAACCGGAACCCTAGAGCTAAAGACATTAAGAACAGTCTGAAGCTTAATTGGGAGGATATCAAAGATGAGACCATAACGTTCCCACCAGAGAACAAACCAATGAGGAAATTGACTTTTAAATTTGTGGTCAAATTGGATGAACCACGAATGACTAAAAGATGGAGTTTGAAACAGAAAAACTCTGTTCCAAGCTTCCATGTAATCATAATAGCAAAACTGGCTATCATGACCTTCAAGCTGCCTAAGATCACTAGGATGATTACCCCAGTTAGGCATGGAGATAACCTGTTTAATATAAAGAGAATGATAGATGATTTTTGAAGAATCATTTCTATCATAAATAGGTTTAATAGCGATTGACTGAGTTTGCAAAAGAACGTCCTTATAATACATGAGAGATTTATAAGGAGCAGAAGGAATAAAATGCCAACCAGTCGGGAAGAACTGGGTAGCTAATTTGACTGGATCATCAATAAATTTCATATGTCTTTCGATATGAAATAAATTGGTGCTGAAAACAGGGATGTATTCAGTTTGAATACGCTGACCAGCAGGAGGATTACTGGAGGAGGCATAAGGATCAACCATTAAAGGGGGTTGAACCAGAGCTGAACTATAGGGTTTCGAGCTAGAAACCAAAGGGGTGAACCTATTAACTACAGTAAGAGGAGTAACTTGATGAGGGATTATAGCTCCCACGGGCTTCTGACTAGGAGGGCTTGGGCTTGGACCCAAGGGCCGAACATTTTTATCTTTCCCTCTCACACTCATTTTGAACCTGAGGGGTACCTGAATTAATAAATTCCCGAGTTAGAAAATCAGGAACGGAATTATCACATCCTTTAATATATTCAATGTCAAAATCGAAAATACTTGAAATAGATTGCCATCGGGCAAAAATATGTTTAGCAGCGATGTTTTTAACATCTTTTTCTAAAATATATTTAGCAGACTTACAGTCAATACGAACCAAAAATTTTTGATTTAATAAATCATTTTGAAATTTACTGACACAGAAAACTAAAGCCAAAATTTCTTTTTTAATAGTGCTGTAGTTTAATTGTGCCTGATTCCACGCGCCAGAGTGGAACCGAACAATTTGTTCAGAAGAAGCAGGAGTCAATTTCTGCTTCAGAATGCCGCCGAAGCCAATTTCGGAGGCGTCAGTTTCAACAATTTTGAAAGCTAATTCATTAGAAATGCCAAGGCAGGGAAGAACCTTAACATATTTTTTAACTTGCTGAACGATGGCCGAATGCTCATCAGTCCAGGGAGGAGGATTCTTCTGTAAACGAAGAAACAACGGTTTACAGATTTTTCGCAAATTTTTATAGAATTTGCCAACATAATTAAGAGATCCTAGGAACCTTTGAAGTTGAGTTCTATCCAGGATTTTATCAGGAAATCTATCAGCGAATTGAATAACTCTTTGAATAGGTCGAACCAGACCCCGATGAATATCATGACCAAGAAATTTTACTTTAACTTGAAAAAGAGAACATTTGGTTGGTGAAAGAACCAAACCATTAACTTTGATAGCTTTGAAGAACGAATTCAAGTGTTTGAAATGTTCGTCAATAGATTTAGAAAAAACAAGGATATCATCAATATAGACAATGATGAAATGACTGAAGGGATTCAGAATTTCATTGAGGATATTTTGAAATTCACTAGGAGCGTTTTTCAAGCCGAATGCTTGAACAACCCATTCATAATGACCAAAAGGGGTGGTGAAGGCGGTTTTGTACCTATCACTAGGATGGATACTGACTTGCCAGAAACCAGACTTAAGGTCGAATTTACTAAAAATGGTAGCATTACTAAGGCGACTAAGAAGGTCTTCCTTATTAGGAAGGGGATACCTAATCCATTCTAAGACCTTATTAAGAGGCTTATAATTGATGACCAGACGAGGGACACCTCTCTCTTTCTCTGCTTCATTATTAACATAAAAGGCAGGGCAAGACCAAGGAGATTTACTATGTTTTATTAAGCCTTTGGCAAGTAAATCGTTAATTTCTTGTTTACAAAGCTCCATTTGTTGGTGACTCATTTGAATAGGTCTAGCTTTAGTAGGAATAAGGTGTTCTTTAAATTCTTTAGCGTAAGGAAGTTTAACTACATGTTTCCTACGATGCCAAAAAGCATTAGGAGAATCAGCACACAAATTTTTAACCATGAATAGCCGGAGTTCTTCAATTTTATCTTGTATTTTTTCACTTAAAAGAAGATCTTCAACCTGTTTATACTTAATTTCATGTTTTAAAAACTTTAAATGAGAAGTTTTACATTTTAACAAGTTAAGTGACTTAGAAATAGACTCATCTTGAATAAATCTTAAGTCTCTTTCTTTGGGCTGAGTTAAAAACTCAAAAACAATTTTGTGCCCAAGGTGCTCAGTAGTTAACCCATTATTACTGGTGGTGAAAGGGTATAACAAATAAATAAATGGTAATCCCAGAATAATTTTATCAGTTAAATTACGAATTAACACAAAAGAAGTTTTAAAACATATATCATTTTGACAAATATGAACCTTAGGGAGCTTATATTTAATTTCCATGCTGCTTCCATTAGCAGAGTTTAATCGTTCACTGGTTTTAACATAAAATTTGGTGGGGATTAATCCCTCCTGGATGCAGTTAAGATCTGCACCAGTATCAACAAGAGCAGGAAGTTGAATGGCAAAAGTGCCATCAACCATTAACCGTATCAAAATATACCACTTTTGAATGGTAATATCTTTTATCCTTTTTAATGAATTACCTTGAATAAACAAAGGAGACTCTTCATCCTTGACTCCTGAAGTTTCAGGCATGTCTTCATTTTCTGAAGAATCAGAAATATGAAGTTCAGAGTCTTTGTTAACTAACGCAGTCATATCACTTCTTAAGTTGGAGATCTCAGTCTTGAGACTAGAAATCTCTTTCTTAAGCTTGTTGACCTCTTGATTTAGTTCTGGGAGAGTAATCTCTCTCTCAGCCACTTTAAATCTCTCAAGGGTTTTATTAAGGCTTATAAGCGGCTTTTCTTTAGCTTTTATAACTTTACCTTTTCCAGAAATGTTTTTAGAAAACAATTCTTTTAACTGTTTCATGTACTGCAATTTTAAATCTTCATCAGTAAGCTTACTAATTAATTCAATTAACAAAGAACTTTCTTGGTCTTCTTTAGAAAGAACATTAATAGTTTTGCAACAATCAGATCTACAATTATCAGTGCACAAAGTAACTTCATTATCGTCACTAGGAGTCTGACTATTTTGATCATTAGCCGAAGAATAAGGAATATCAGAAATATCATTATCTTCATCAGACTGAGATCTAAGCAAATCAAAAATCTTTTCAGAATCTTCAACAGAAATATTTAACTGGTTTAATTTTTGTTTTAATTTACATTCATTCTTATAATGTCCCTTTTTACCACAATTAAAACACGTAATTTTACTCTTATCACTAGATTTAGAAGTGGATTTTTTATTTCCAGTTTTCTTTCTAGACCTGGGTTTTTCATAATAACTTTCTTTATTAGTCTGACTAGAGCGCTTTTTATGGTGCTTGCGTTTTTTGTGAGTTTCTAAATGCTTTTTCCTATGCTTTCTTCTTGAAGGGGCAATAGGAGGCAGACCATATTGTTCACAAAAAGTACCAAGTTCATACTTAGCTTTCTTTTTATCTTTTGCAGCTTGTTTAGCAATTTTAAAATCAATACACATTTTTAGGCCAATTTTTTGAATATAACTAACAATGTCACCGTAAGTGAGGTTATCATAATCAATATAGCCCAATGTTTTACTAAGTTCTTCACGGACTTTATGAGCAAATAAAGACGGAAGACCATTAACAAATTTTTCCTTCCAAAAAGGTTTATTACTATCATTACGAAGCATGACACGAGAAATAAAAACATCTTTATACCATCTAAAATCACTTAAAGTAGGACAAGTAAGATTACTAAGTTGATCATGAATACGTTCAGTAATATTACTAGGAGTACCAATAAAATGTTTTATTATAGTGAAAATTAAAGTATTAATACCATCAGGAACACCAAAACCAATATCTTCACGGAAGATAGGTTGACCATTATCATCAAGTTGATAAGCATGAATAATAGAGTTCCTAGCATCTTCATCAAGGTGTTTTTCCCACCAAGAGCGAAGAACTCCCGAAAAACCATTAGTTAAAATTTCAACAATTTCAGGTTGAGTAAGATTAGTAAAAGCAGTGATGTAACTATTAGCAACCATAGACATGTGGTTCATTTTGGTAAGAACTTGATGTTCACTGAAGCCATCAATATTCCATTCATAAATTTTATTAGAGGAAACAGAAAACTGATTGTCAAGATTCTTTTCCTCGAACTGAAGATCAGGGGGAGTGGGTCTAGTATACCAATTTTTTGTAATACTAGCGTTATTAAATGTTAACCTTTTCAATTGTTCAGTAAGGTCGGGAACAGAAGCGACCTCAGAAACCTCATCTGAGTCACTATTGTAATCATTGCCAGATTCTTGAATCTGATCAATGATGGCAACGGTTCCACTGGCTTCGCCAGAGCTAGAACCAATCTTTTTAATAAGTTTATCAATACTTTTAACAAGATCAGAATCTTTACTAGGCAATCCCTTGCCATCTCTATTATCAGGAAGAGTTAACAAAGGCTGATCAAGTTTCTTATCAGGGGTTTTAATAAGTGTATTATCAAACTTTTCTTCAATTTTATCAAGCTGTTTTCCTATCGTGGCCAAATACTGATTAGTAAAATTATTTTGTTCAATAATCTTTTTATCATCTGTTTTACCATCAGCTACCTTAAAGGGACTAGCAACAACAGAGTTATTTTTGACTTGCAAAAGAACAGTTTCAAGAGGAGGATGAGAAGCTAAAGTTTTGGACTTATCTTCTTTTATCCATTGAGATTTAGTAAGAACTTTACAATGATTTCTATCATACCAATCATAAAATGTAAGGTTCTCTCTAGTAAGTTTAACAAATTTTTTCCAATTATGAACAATTTTATCTCTATCAATTTTATCATGCATATTACGAAAAGCATGTCGTTTAGCTTGATTAGTTTTAGAATTAAAATCATCAACAAGACTTTCCCAATCCAATTTAGAGACTTTAGTAAGGACTCTTAATTGGTGATTAATTGGGGCATCAAAATCAGAGGGAGAAGGACCGACCGACACCGTAGGAGAAACATCTTCATGTTCTCCATCAGTCTGAAAGGCAGGAGTATAACAAGGATGACTTGTCTGACCTTGATTCAACACTCCTTTCAGCTTTACATCAGGAATAGAAAAGTCACTTAAGACTTCAGTGTCTCTTCTAGAGGTAGAAGGGACTGAAGAACTGGTAAATTCTTCAATAATAAAAGGTCTTTTAGTACGTTCAAAACTAATTCGAACAGTACCATCAGAAAATTGCTTAATATTTTCTAAATTTAACAAATTATTATTAACTGGTTTTTGTGGAACTTCCTGGGGAAGAATCCATTGACTTGGTAACGTGACATCTTTCCAAAGAATAGTCTTAGGTGTTTGAACATTGGCATTACTAGTGCTACTCTGTATTAAAACAGTATGATCTTTAGGACTTTTATTAAGAGCATGAATATTTAAATTGGTTTTCATAACTTTATAATAAATTCTAAAGATTAAAGCTAAGGGTTGAGATCCCTCAATCATTTGAGTTATCTCTCCAGCAGTTTTAATATTCAAAGTTAAAGCCTTAAGTAAATTAATATCAGACAGACTTAAAGGAAGATCAGGAAAGCAATTAAAATGAATAGGACCATCATGCAAACTAGATTCCATTATTCCAATAATACTAGGAGCATAATTAAGATAACGAGCATCTCTTAAGCATAAAAAGACACTTGAGTTTATTCCTTTAATAGTTAATGGTTTAACAGCAACTTGAACCAAACCAATATGAATAAAATTATAACCCTTTTTACGATGTTTATTTATGACATCGGGAGAAAGAAGACTACAATTTTCATATTCTTTATTAATAGCATACACACGTTCAACAGTTTTAACATTGTAATCTGTTTTGAAATTATCAATGAAGGTTGACTGGTAAATTTCTTTAGGCGAAACACTTGGTATATTCCAGTTAGTAAGAGTTTGGTTAATATTTTCATAACTTTGTTCTTCTTGGTTAACTATATTAGGAACAGAAGGAAGAGAAGATCTATTACTAACCGACGAACTAGATCTAAACAATCTACTCATAGTTAAAAATTAAAGTTTTAATTAACCTGTGTTCTTCCGTACATACCCCTTTCTTTGCTTAACATAAACACATACCCTATCATCTAGTGATTCCCAGAAAGCCGGAACTGCTCACACACTTGAGACTTACAAAGGCTGGGCAGGGACCTATGGCGATGGAGGGTGGTTTATACAAAGAGACTAGGTGACTTCTTGAACAAAGAAAGATCAAAACTTTTGATTTTAAAAATGACTAGAAAAAGAAGATCATGAACAACGTTTAGTAAACAAACAACTCATGGCTCTGATACCAAAAGGCGGAAGATGAAGGATAAAAGAGAAGAGAGTGGCGCAAAACAAAGCTGAATAACAACTATAGCAATACTATAAGAAATTAAAGCAGCAGTTCATAAGTAAAAAGAGAAGTTTAAATAAAATTGAAACTTTTATTGAACTTTGAAATGATTACAAACAATTAACTTGGTTACTTACAACAAATTGACTCGATTATAGAAACTTATCATATCTAAGAGAGAAGGCAAGAGAGTTGAAGATTAGTCAGATAGGAATCTGAGTCTTCTCAAACGCTCTATTGGATTGCTAAATCCTGCCTTATAACAATGACTGAGCCTCTCTTATATAGGAAGAGAAAAGGCGGAGCCAATACAACTCAATAATTACAAAACACAAATGACTATTGAACAACAGTAATGCTTTATCAAAAGATGAAAGCATTATTACAACTTTTGACTATTACAAACAACTTTTTACTATTACAGACGCATTAATCAAATACAATAATTACAACTTTTGACAAACAGGACTACTAACAACCACTAACTAGGCCATCCGGCCGACAAAAACAAAAGACTCAGCAACTGCTTTCGGCGACTTTGGACAGGAAGGCACGGGCTGCGCGGGCAGGGGCATCAAAAACCACGAGGCTGACCAAGATGACTGTAGGAACCCAAAGCAAATGGATCACGGGTCCTAAGCAAACGGATCCTGGGCATCTTGAAGAGAGATGCTTCCGTACGGATCAGTAGGACTAGAGTGATGACTGGAGCGAGAAGAAGAAGATGAACAAACAGAAGGAACTGAGTCCTCACTGAGTTTATCCATTCTTTTCTGAATTAAACGAGATAACTGTTTAAGCTCATTATTGGTACAATGATCAATATCCGCGAAATCTAACTTAGAACTGGAAGATTTCTTGGATTTAGATTTACTGGAGGATGATTCCTTTGGAGGAGGAATCGTTTGAATGGGTGAAGGATTGGGGAATTCCTTCTGGACTTGGCCTACGATGCGATAAGGATCAAACTTATCCCACCATTTAACTGAAAACTCACGAGTAACATGAGTAATTTGATTAAGGTGATTACTAGAGGCGCCTTTTTCAGGGGCGACTAAGGAAGAAAGAGCAACATTGACTGTTGGAGAATAAAATCCATAGTTCCATCGAAGGATCCATGGGACTTTATATTTACTAGCGAAATGGAGAATAACAGGGATGCAGCAATTAGACTGCACAACCGGAACCCTAGAGCTAAAGACATTAAGAACAGTCTGAAGCTCAATTGGGAGGATATCAAAGATGAGACCATAACGTTCCCACCAGAGAACAAACCAATGAGGAAATTGACTTTTAAATTTGTGGTCAAATTGGATGAACCACGAATGACTAAAAGATGGAGTTTGAAACAGAAAAACTCTGTTCCAAGCTTCCATGTAATCATAATAGCAAAACTGGCTATCATGACCTTCAAGCTGCCTAAGATCACTAGGATGATTACCCCAGTTAGGCATGGAGATAACCTGTTTAATATAAAGAGAATGATAGATGATTTTTGAAGAATCATTTCTATCATAAATAGGTTTAATAGCGATTGACTGAGTTTGCAAAAGAACGTCCTTATAATACATGAGAGATTTATAAGGAGCAGAAGGAATAAAATGCCAACCAGTCGGGAAGAACTGGGTAGCTAATTTGACTGGATCATCAATAAATTTCATATGTCTTTCGATATGAAATAAATTGGTGCTGAAAACAGGGATGTATTCAGTTTGAATACGCTGACCAGCAGGAGGATTACTGGAGGAGGCATAAGGATCAACCATTAAAGGGGGTTGAACCAGAGCTGAACTATAGGGTTTCGAGCTAGAAACCAAAGGGGTGAACCTATTAACTACAGTAAGAGGAGTAACTGGATGAGGGATTATAGCTCCCACGGGCTTCTGACTAGGAGGGCTTGGGCTTGGACCCAAGGGCCGAACATTTTTATCTTTCCCTCTCACACTCATTTTGAACCTGAGGGGTACCTGAATTAATAAATTCCCGAGTTAGAAAATCAGGAACGGAATTATCACATCCTTTAATATATTCAATGTCAAAATCGAAAATACTTAAAATAGATTGCCATCGGGCAAAAATATGTTTAGCAGCGATGTTTTTAACATCTTTTTCTAAAATATATTTAGCAGACTTACAGTCAATACGAACCAAAAATTTTTGATTTAATAAATCATTTTGAAATTTACTGACACAGAAAACTAAAGCCAAAATTTCTTTTTTAATAGTGCTGTAGTTTAATTGTGCCTGATTCCACGCGCCAGAGTGGAACCGAACAATTTGTTCAGAAGAAGCAGGAGTCAATTTCTGCTTCAGAATGCCGCCGAAGCCAATTTCGGAGGCGTCAGTTTCAACAATTTTGAAAGCTAATTCATTAGAAATGCCAAGGCAGGGAAGAACCTTAACATATTTTTTAACTTGCTGAACGATGGCCGAATGCTCATCAGTCCAGGGAGGAGGATTCTTCTGTAAACGAAGAAACAACGGTTTACAGATTTTTCGCAAATTTTTATAGAATTTGCCAACATAATTAAGAGATCCTAGGAACCTTTGAAGTTGAGTTCTATCCAGGATTTTATCAGGAAATCTATCAGCGAATTGAATAACTCTTTGAATAGGTCGAACCAGACCTCGATGAATATCATGACCAAGAAATTTTACTTTAACTTGAAAAAGAGAACATTTGGTTGGTGAAAGAACCAAACCATTAACTTTGATAGCTTTGAAGAACGAATTCAAGTGTTTGAAATGTTCGTCAATAGATTTAGAAAAAACAAGGATATCATCAATATAGACAATGATGAAATGACTGAAGGGATTTAGAATTTCATTGAGGATATTTTGAAATTCACTAGGAGCGTTTTTCAAGCCAAATGCTTGAACAACCCATTCATAATGACCAAAAGGGGTGGTGAAGGCGGTTTTGTACCTATCACTAGGATGGATACTGACTTGCCAGAAACCAGACTTAAGGTCGAATTTACTAAAAATGGTAGCATTACTAAGGCGACTAAGAAGGTCTTCCTTATTAGGAAGGGGATACCTAATCCATTCTAAGACCTTATTAAGAGGCTTATAATTGATGACCAGACGAGGGACACCTCTCTCTTTCTCTGCTTCATTATTAACATAAAAGGCAGGGCAAGACCAAGGAGATTTACTATGTTTTATTAAGCCTTTGGCAAGTAAATCGTTAATTTCTTGTTTACAAAGCTCCATTTGTTGGTGACTCATTTGAATAGGTCTAGCTTTAGTAGGAATAAGATGTTCTTTAAATTCTTTAGCGTAAGGAAGTTTAACTACATGTTTCCTACGATGCCAAAAAGCATTAGGAGAATCAGCACACAAATTTTTAACCATGAATAGCCGGAGTTCTTCAATTTTATCTTGTATTTTTTCACTTAAAAGAAGATCTTCAACCTGTTTATACTTAATTTCATGTTTTAAAAACTTTAAATGAGAAGTTTTACATTTTAACAAGTTAAGTGACTTAGAAATAGACTCATCTTGAATAAATCTTAAGTCTCTTTCTTTGGGCTGAGTTAAAAACTCAAAAACAATTTTGTGCCCAAGGTGCTCAGTAGTTAACCCATTATTACTGGTGGTGAAAGGGTATAACAAATAAATAAATGGTAATCCCAGAATAATTTTATCAGTTAAATTACGAATTAACACAAAAGAAGTTTTAAAACATATATCATTTTGACAAATATGAACCTTAGGGAGCTTATATTTAATTTCCATGCTGCTTCCATTAGCAGAGTTTAATCGTTCACTGGTTTTAACATAAAATTTGGTGGGGATTAATCCCTCCTGGATGCAGTTAAGATCTGCACCAGTATCAACAAGAGCAGGAAGTTGAATGGCAAAAGTGCCATCAACCATTAACCGTATCAAAATATACCACTTTTGAATGGTAATATCTTTTATCCTTTTTAATGAATTACCTTGAATAAACAAAGGAGACTCTTCATCCTTGACTCCTGAAGTTTCAGGCATGTCTTCATTTTCTGAAGAATCAGAAATATGAAGTTCAGAGTCTTTGTTAACTAACGCAGTCATATCACTTCTTAAGTTGGAGATCTCAGTCTTGAGACTAGAAATCTCTTTCTTAAGCTTGTTGACCTCTTGATTTAGTTCTGGGAGAGTAATCTCTCTCTCAGCCACTTTAAATCTCTCAAGGGTTTTATTAAGGCTTATAAGCGGCTTTTCTTTAGCTTTTATAACTTTACCTTTTCCAGAAATGTTTTTAGAAAATAATTCTTTTAACTGTTTCATGTACTGCAATTTTAAATCTTCATCAGTAAGCTTACTAATTAATTCAATTAACAAAGAACTTTCTTGGTCTTCTTTAGAAAGAACATTAATAGTTTTGCAACAATCAGATCTACAATTATCAGTGCACAAAGTAACTTCATTATCGTCACTAGGAGTCTGACTATTTTGATCATTAGCCGAAGAATAAGGAATATCAGAAATATCATTATCTTCATCAGACTGAGATCTAAGCAAATCAAAAATCTTTTCAGAATCTTCAACAGAAATATTTAACTGGTTTAATTTTTGTTTTAATTTACATTCATTCTTATAATGTCCCTTTTTACCACAATTAAAACACGTAATTTTACTCTTATCACTAGATTTAGAAGTGGATTTTTTATTTCCAGTTTTCTTTCTAGACCTGGGTTTTTCATAATAACTTTCTTTATTAGTCTGACTAGAGCGCTTTTTATGGTGCTTGCGTTTTTTGTGAGTTTCTAAATGCTTTTTCCTATGCTTTCTTCTTGAAGGGGCAATAGGAGGCAGACCATATTGTTCACAAAAAGTACCAAGTTCATACTTAGCTTTCTTTTTATCTTTTGCAGCTTGTTTAGCAATTTTAAAATCAATACACATTTTTAGGCCAATTTTTTGAATATAACTAACAATGTCACCGTAAGTGAGGTTATCATAATCAATATAGCCCAATGTTTTACTAAGTTCTTCACGGACTTTATGAGCAAATAAAGACGGAAGACCATTAACAAATTTTTCCTTCCAAAAAGGTTTATTACTATCATTACGAAGCATGACACGAGAAATAAAAACATCTTTATACCATCTAAAATCACTTAAAGTAGGACAAGTAAGATTACTAAGTTGATCATGAATACGTTCAGTAATATTACTAGGAGTACCAATAAAATGTTTTATTATAGTGAAAATTAAAGTATTAATACCATCAGGAACACCAAAACCAATATCTTCACGGAAGATAGGTTGACCATTATCATCAAGTTGATAAGCATGAATAATAGAGTTCCTAGCATCTTCATCAAGGTGTTTTTCCCACCAAGAGCGAAGAACTCCCGAAAAACCATTAGTTAAAATTTCAACAATTTCAGGTTGAGTAAGATTAGTAAAAGCAGTGATGTAACTATTAGCAACCATAGACATGTGGTTCATTTTGGTAAGAACTTGATGTTCACTGAAGCCATCAATATTCCATTCATAAATTTTATTAGAGGAAACAGAAAACTGATTGTCAAGATTCTTTTCCTCGAACTGAAGATCAGGGGGAGTGGGTCTAGTATACCAATTTTTTGTAATACTAGCGTTATTAAATGTTAACCTTTTCAATTGTTCAGTAAGGTCGGGAACAGAAGCGACCTCAGAAACCTCATCTGAGTCACTATTGTAATCATTGCCAGATTCTTGAATCTGATCAATGATGGCAACGGTTCCACTGGCTTCGCCAGAGCTAGAACCAATCTTTTTAATAAGTTTATCAATACTTTTAACAAGATCAGAATCTTTACTAGGCAATCCCTTGCCATCTCTATTATCAGGAAGAGTTAACAAAGGCTGATCAAGTTTCTTATCAGGGGTTTTAATAAGTGTATTATCAAACTTTTCTTCAATTTTATCAAGCTGTTTTCCTATCGTGGCCAAATACTGATTAGTAAAATTATTTTGTTCAATAATCTTTTTATCATCTGTTTTACCATCAGCTACCTTAAAGGGACTAGCAACAACAGAGTTATTTTTGACTTGCAAAAGAACAGTTTCAAGAGGAGGATGAGAAGCTAAAGTTTTGGACTTATCTTCTTTTATCCATTGAGATTTAGTAAGAAATTTACAATGATTTCTATCATACCAATCATAAAATGTAAGGTTCTCTCTAGTAAGTTTAACAAATTTTTTCCAATTATGAACAATTTTATCTCTATCAATTTTATCATGCATATTACGAAAAGCATGTCGTTTAGCTTGATTAGTTTTAGAATTAAAATCATCAACAAGACTTTCCCAATTATAGGGGATGGTGATCTCTCTGAGAAGAAGATCAACAGCACCCACCGGCGAGGAAGGAGCCGGACCTCAACAGTCAACAGTCAGACGACGCTGGCCCCCAGGGTCCCACAGTCATCGGATGCTCCAGATGCAATCAACGCATCCGACACCAGTCATCATCAGATGCAATCAGTGCGTCCGACAAAGTCAAAAAGTAAAGGACAACTTTACTTTAGTAAAAGTTATTTACTTAAGTAAAAGTAAATGTAAACTAGCACTATAATACCCTAGAATTTCCATATATTATTAAATAAATATATTAATAGAAATGAGAATTTATTTGAATATAAATGATATTGTGTTATGAGATGAATTAATTCAATTATATAAAATTGAATAATTATAATAATTGAGAAATTGATGGAGTTTGCGATAAACTCGTTGATAGCCTTGTGTGGCACAATGACGTAATATAAGAAAGATTATATTAATTTAAGCGAACAATTAATCTATATTAATTATTATTGTAGAATATTAATTAATTGTTATCGTAGAATATTAATTAATTGTTGTGGAATATTAACTGTGATTGATTAATAATATGTGATTATTATTATTGCAAGAAATATAATAATAATAATGAGCAACATGTCTATAATATAATAAGATTTATATTTATATACTGTGCGTGATAAATGAGCAATGGTTGTGAATATTAATAATTTCATTAACTAACGAGGAATAGATTAATTAATATTATTGTTAATTAATCAATGAGATGAATAATTTATTTATTTGACATTATGAATAATAAAATAAATAAGTAAGTTATTAACGTAATAAGATTATAGTAATTGTTACGTGCAAGTATATTTAAACTATACTATATGATTGTACATAGTAAAACTATGTGTTTTGATAATTGAGGTGTAAACATGCATTATAATGCTACTTTTGTGACATTAGCATGTGTGGGTATTCATACAATAAAGTTCCTTATTAGATATGAAAGGTAGTGTGACACTAGTATATAAATAATTAATAAAGTTCCTTCATTCATTGAATAAGGCAAGATGTGTTGTGACATTAAAATAGCCTATGTGACAATATGTATGTAAGTATATATTAAAATATTGTATCATGAATATAAATAATAATTGATGAATATTTATATCTATAATGGAATAATAAAATTTAATAAAGGAAATAATGTGATGTGATTATATCCGGTATTAATAAATGTACATGGATGATATGTATGTTACATTGCCATATCACATCTACTACCTTGAAATATTAAGCATGTGACTTACATTATAATGTTAGTTATAATATATAGTATGAATATATATATATATATATATATAATAGTCTAAGTGTATGATATATGTATATATGGCCTTAGTGTTAATACACTTCATGTTGCAAATGCTGAGTTTCATATTGCCTTGTCCCTAAATGATAGTCACTATCTCTTCACACGTGAACACTCATGAAGCTATCCTACTCCATATATCCTCAAACTCAGCACATTCTAGCTAGCATGATTCAATGGGGAGTGGCTCTCATGATGCATTCCACCAACTACTACCAACTTCTCATTAGCCATCAAAGAATACAACAATCCGTTGGTTTAGTTTGAGGGTGCAAAACATTGTCTGGTTAATGTATTTTCTATAAATTGAGCTCTCCTTCTCCATTTTTCTTTGCTGAGATTTTGCTAAGTGTTGAGAGGAAGAACATATACATATAACAGTGTGAGCATTCTGAGTTTAGCAGCAGTTCATTTGGATAGCAGAGGTATAATTCCATTCCCAGTCTTCATTTTCAAACTCTGTCAAAATCAAATTCTTGATTCTTGTTGTAATTCATCCCAATTTGGATTGGGATATGTTTCTTAGTTGCTATATGGCTTATATACATGTTTGAACTGGATTATAGTTGTTTAAAAACTATTTTCGTGAAGTCATTTCCTGAGTTGGGCTAGAAACTGTCGTGGCTGCCTGCTGTCTGGTGCGAACCAGTAGTGGCGCAGCTGCGCAGGTTTAAGCCTGGGATGCGGCGCAGCTGCGCCGGCACCCTGCTGTAGTTTTCTGCATCCTGCTGCAATCTGTTGAGTCATGGCTTGCTCGTATAGGTTTAAACAAGCTTGGTGTCTAGTTAAACATGTATAGTGATATACCTAGACCTAGTATGAACATATATTGCTATGTTTGCATGTAAAGTATATGAAACGACATATAATTATGAAAATAAACAAAAGTTTCATGAACAAATGTTAAACATATATGAAGCATGTTAGTATTCTGACTTTCGAGACATATTAGTATGATCTAGCAAGGCATGGAAAGCATGTTAGTAGATGTATACATGCTTCATAATGTAATTTGAGCATGTGAACCTCAATAGTGGACATTCTAACAAAAATATAAGTTTTGAAAAGAAACTTTGACATGCTATGACCATGTTGATATTCTAATCTTATAAGCATGTTTATATGGCCGTGAAATGCATGTCCGACATGATAACATATGTATATAGATAGCATGGACATGATAGGCCTTATTAGCAAGCTTTACTAATGAAAATATGAGCTTTGAACGTGAACTTTGATATGTTATGTCGAGAGTTAGAATCTGATAATTTTGAACTTGTTTGATGGTAATCTTAGACTCACTAATGTATTATACATGTATGCCTACCATGCTAGATATCGTGAAATCAAGATAGGCCTAAGTGAAGCATGTATTCAAACTAATAACTATGATAGTTACATATATGAAATGTGAATACTCATAAGCGTGCCTAAACAGGAGTTATATGATTATCTTAAGTGTTTTGAAGGCGAGCATGATAAGTTTGTAAATTTCATGACCTTGAATGACCGTAAGTGTCGACTTAGAATCTATATCACATATGTTTGGAACAAGGAAAGGTTATACGAATATAAAAAGACTCTTTAACATGTATATATACTATGTGATATATGTGAATCCGATTTTGACGGTTAACTTATGGAAATGCCATAACTTGCTAAGATGAAATATATTTAGTATTGATTGTGATTTTATGTGATATTAATAATATGCGAGTATGCTTGCTAATTGTGGTAGTCTCACATGATAGTAACGATGTATGAATATGATCAACTTGAGAAAAGAGGAAGTTAAGAATAGAAATTAGAGGCTAAATAATTGTGTAGCTAGGTTAGAACTTAGCTTGTGTGTTGATCGTATATTCGAAGATATAATGTGAAGTTAAATTATATGACTAATGAATATCATATATATACGTAACTGTATTACGATAGGAATTCGAAAGTGTTGATTTGCTTTTCGTGGATAAACTACGCTAAAGGCAAGTTCTCTAACTTACACTCTTTTAAAGTGCAAGTTTCCTTACTTACACTCATTTATAAGTGCAAGTATCTTAGACCTTCGTGTTTTACTGTATTCAAGGAACGTGGTAAGCAAGTTCCTAACTTTACTCTTTATTGAACATTCAATTGGCTTATGCTATTATTGTCGTACGAGTAAACTCTTGAGATTAAATTCAGATATTATGAATCATATACTTCATGAATAGGATAAAAGTCAAACTATATTCTTCGGACTTTAAATCTTGAAATTAAATTTATAGTTGTTGAGATCTATGCCATTTGATTCGGCTAGACTTATATTATTGAAAAGCGACCCAAACCAATTGATTGGTGCGGGATCTTGTATTTGACTGAGAAGAACAAAATATAACTGTCGGAGAATCGACGCGCGCACTTGAGTATGTTTGATTGTTATGCATAACGAGGGTACTTTAGGCTGATCACCTGTTGTACCTGTTTTTATTGGATTTTCAGTTTATTACTGTCAAATCCTGTGGAAGTTCATAGTCCTTAGTGACTGCTCAGTATTCAGTTATCTTGAAATTTTGAATTGATTTATTATTGAATCACATTGATATTATTCTGTCCTTAGCGACTATTATTGAAAACTATTGATATTCTTGTTATCCTTGAACTATCAAACCTTGCTATACCCTTTTCGAGAATTGAGAATTATATTACTCACCCTTATTGTATATTACTTGCTGAGCAATTTGTGCTCATTCTTGCTTTCCCTAAAAATATTTCAGTTAAGGCCGAGCAGTGCGGACCCTCGAGTACCGACAAGGGCATGGGAAAAGCTACTGAGTAGCTTTGTTTATGTAGGACTTTATAATTGTAATAAAGAACTTATGATATTATGTACTAGTTAAGGTTATTTATGCTTAAGATATGTCTAAGCTATGTAATCACTGTTTAAGTTATGAGACCTTGGGATGTGAATAATTATATTATTTAAATATAATTTATTCGGTATTAGTTGTGTATTATTCCACTTGTGATGCGACATTTAGTCGTATTATTATTGTGATGTATTACCATGAGCACGTGACGAACCGAATTCGAGACCAAGTGGCGGTCCCGGATTTGGGGGCGTCACAAGCACTACTTCACTTAATAGAATTCTCAGCCAAATGAAATGTGAAGGAGGGATGCTTTATTTATAGGAAAACCAAAACACAGTCCCTAACTTTATTCTCCAAATCAAACCAACGGGAATGTTAGTTTACATGGTGGTTAAGAAGAAGTTGGTAGATGGTTGGTGAAATTAATCATGAATCCCACTCCCTCATTGATCATTGCTATGATTTTGCTGAGTTTGAGGAGGAAATAGGCTTAGGCTAGCCTTTGCAATACACATGAGGATGGAATGAGTCTCTTATTATGGGACAAGGCAAAAAGCTCATCAATTGGCAATGTAATATAACACTTAGTCATCCTACACATACTATATACTTAAGTTGTATTCATGTAATACATGCGTAGGTTATAGTTTTAATGTCACAATGTAATTCAAATAAATACTACTTCAATGTGGTAATTATAATTCGCACATATACAATCCATGTACATTTTGTTAACACCGAATGTACTTCAATTAGATTTTATTTCTTCACTATATTATTCCAGCTCTATTATTCAATTATATATTGAAGTAATCATCAATTAATCAATTGTTTCCAATATATTCATGAGGTACTAATTTAATGTTCACATACTTACATTGTCACACAACCTCATGATGTATTCTTATAACTTATTAAATCTTAATATATAGTCCTCTTATATAGTATAGTCACACATGAATATCACATTGCATTATATAATATAGTTGTAACCCATATACTTTATATGTTTAATTATCGCATACTTGCACATAACAATTAATTGAGTAATCATTATATTAATTATCCATTTACTCTATTAACCGGTTATTAACAGTTATTAACATTATTATACGATTAATTATCGCATTTCTCAACAATTAAATAAATATAATTCTTAATATATTTATAAACAATTTACTCATTATTATATTTCTCATAATAGCAATTTAACAATTAATATAGATTAATTGCTCACTTAATAATTCCGTCATCCTTAAATTCATCATCGAATCTATTCTCGTGCCACACAAGGCATTTCAACGAGCTTATCATAACTCCGTATCTTTCTCAATTATTATAATTTCAATTTGAATTCATTTGAATTAACTCATCTCATAACACACAAATATTTATATTCAAATAAATATTCATTTCCATTAATATATTCATTTAATAATATTCAAAAATTCTTGGGTATTACAGTGTCCCCACTCGACGTCGAAATAGCCAAAAAGGATCCGGTGAAGCCCAAACTTGGTATGCCCGATTAGACAACTCCAAAATCAGGGGTTGGGAAGATCTGGCCCACGCCTTCCTCAACCAGTATAGTTTCCATTCCCAGATGGCACCTGATCGATACCAAGTTACCAAAGTCAAGAAACTGAGCAATGAATCGTTCAGGAGTATGCGCAATGGTGGAGGAGAATGGCAGCCCAAGTTAACCCACTAATGGATGAAAGTGAGATGGTAACAACTTTCATTGACATACAAGAAACCCCTTTCTACGAGAGAGTCCTTGCAGGGTTAAGCAAATACTTCTCTGAAATGATCAAACATGGAGAAATGGCAGAAATGGGTTTGAAGTCCGGCAACATCAAAGATCTCACTGCTTTGGAAGCAGTAGCAGAGCACATACAGTCGAAAAATTATGCAAGCGCTCCCAAGATAGTATCTAAAAGGATGGAAGAACATGCCTCTTTGATACTACAAGTACAAGCTGCCAATAAGAGCCACAGTCTGCCTATCCAGAAACAGAACACTCATCATGTGAATTCCCAAAATCATACAACACTGAAGGTTCGGGAGAACAAGCAAAGAAGGATATTCACTCCCTTGGGGGACTCTTTGGAGAATATATTGGCACTATTGATCGCCCAGAAGAAGATCATTGATCTTGCTCCACCTTCTGATCCAAACGGAAAGCAATTTGATCCCAGCAAGAAATGTGCTTATCATTCCAACTCACCGGGGCATGACACTCAAGAATGTTGGACTTTAAAACACAAGATTCAGAACTTGATTGATAGTGGGGAGATCGTAATCAAAACACCAGAGTAGCCGAATGTCAATAACAACCATTTATCTCATCACAATGTGGAAGGAGTCAATACGATTAGTGCAGGAGGTAAGGAAAATCGCAAATACCTGAGAAAGCTGGGGGAAGCACCCTCTATGAATGACTATGCAATATGGGGATACCAGGAAGAGAAGTATATAGTGGAGCAAGACTTGGCCTTAATTAAGGAACAAGTAGACCAATTAGCAGATCTGGTCATTTACCAACATCAGTTGACCCGACAGCTAATAGACCAAGTCCTACAAAGGCAAACCAACACCGTACCCATCCAGGATGTCCCAATTCCAAGAAGGGGCCGGATTCACCTTCAAGAGCAGAACTAATGGACAGAAAAGAGGGCTAAGGAAGCTAGGTTTCATCACCGATGAGAATTTGTGACCAAACAAAAATTCACCTCCTTAGGACAGTCTAGGGAAGAAATTATGCGCATGATGATCGATGAAGGAAAGATCACTGAATTCCTGCCACCCCCAGATCTGAGATAAAAGTGTTTCGATCCTTGTAGGTCATGCCTCTATCATTTGAATGCCTCTGGACATGCCACTGAGGAATGTTGGGCCCTGCGACACTTAATTCAAAATCTGATTGAATCAGGAGAGCTAGAGCTAGAGCTGATGAGCCAAACTGAAATCTTTCATGAAGAAGAGATAATATACCCTCGAGGGGCAGGAACTTTGGAGGAAATGGTAGCTGTTATCCTTTGCATAGAAAGAGCATCTGGCGGAACCATAACCATTAAAGGATTATCTGGATAGGGAGACCTGATTACTCTGGAAATACCTGTTCCAAAGCCACTGATGTTAGCTCCTTAGCCTCAAATCCCAATCCTTAGTCTGAAGAGGGTACCGTGGAATTATGGAGAAGGCATAAAATTGACACCCGATTGTATAGCTATCGTACCTAAGGAGAATCCACTTTACCACACGGGGCGTTCATTGAAACCAGCAACTAAGATATTGGGGAAAGTATCAACGGGAAAGCTCGCAGAATTCCTCCATAAGATGGGGCACAGTGATGCAAGAACAGTGAAGCAGCTAAAAGATGCCCCACCCCAAATCTCCATTCTAGACTTGGTATTGGCTTCTGACGACCATCACCAAATTCTAATCCAAGTGTTGGAGGAAGCACACCTGCCCAAAACCATTGATACTAAAAATTTTAGCATTTGATCATCCATGTACTGGACAGTAATGTGATATCATTCACCGATGATGATATACCTGCCGAGGGAACTGGGCATCGCAAACCATTGCATACCATTGTCATATCATCTGGATACGTGGTAGGAGGCTTACTTATCAATGGCGGATCATACTTGAACATCTGTCCACGTGATACTCTGGATAGGATGAAGATCACCCAGAATCGGATTCGGGATTGCCATGTAGTGGTTCGAGCATTCGACGGATCAAAAAGGGAACCAATTGGGGAAATTGAGATTCCTGTGGAGATTGGCCCATTCACATTTAATATACCTTTCCAAATCCTAAAAATCACTACCAAATATAACCTATTGCTGGGGCGACCTTGGATCCATATGGCTGGTGTCGTCCCTTTAACTCTTCATCAGTAATTGAAATACATCGTCAACGGCAGTCTAGTCACCGTCAGTGCTGAACCTGATTACCCTGTCCATACTCTGGGAGATATGCCCCTGATCAGCGTGAATGAGGGTATTGTGCCTGCCAGTTTTCAAGCCTTCGAAGTAAGCAATCCACAATACCACTATGTGGGTGCGCCAACATTAACTCCCAAGAAATCTCCAGAAGTAATGGCAGTTGGCCAAGAAATTCTTTCTAGAGGACATCGACTAGGTCAAGGGTTGGGTAGAAATGGCTAGGGAATCAAGAACCCAATCCACATACCCACGCAGTTAAGAAGGGCTGGATTAGGATACTCTGGTGGATCCAAACATCGTAATCCTCACAAGCATATGCCAGTTAACCATTTGATTCCTCTCAAGCCAAACCTTAATGAAGCCAAATTTAGGGAGCTGTTGACGAAGGTCCCCGCTATTATCTGAAACCTCCTAATCCCTAAGGTCAATCAAAATGTATATAAGGAGATTGGTGATGAAGAGCCTCTCAAGGACGCTGCCCAGAAGGCCAAAGATAAGAAGTTTCTGGAGGAGATTCAGTTGCAATTTGTGAGCAGCTTTTGCCTTTCCTAAAGATGACGTGAAGAAATCCAATGGGGCAGACCTGTCAAATGATCAACCTATCCTCCCAGTCCTTAACTGGGAAGTGTGAACATCTCAAAAGAAGATCCAGGGCCCAGTTCTAAACCAGTTATGGTCATCCTTGAAGACACCGATGCCTCTAGCGATGCATCTATCTCAGCTATCCCCCGAGATCTGACTACCAATAATTGGACGATCACCCCTCAGATCGTCCGAAAAGGGTAAAAACTAGAAAATGATCCGTTGACAAGGAGCTTTACCTTTATATATTTATATCTATTTTATTTTATCTATAACTTGTTATTGCCTTTTGTCATATCAACCGCTGAATCCTTTTGTAATTGACAACCGTTTTATATATATTTAGCAATCAAGTTTTTTCTCTCAGTTTTTCAAATTTGAATATTTCTAGCCCTGTCCATGACTTGCCAAATTTGAGTAATGACTACGATTTTGATATAGAATTGGACTTCAACTTTATGGGGATCAAGCAAGAAGAAGTGGACGATGACAAGGTGGCCAAGGAAATCAAAGCATGGGTTGAAGATAAACCTAAACCCAACCTTGATCAAACCACCACCATAAATATCGAAACGTCTAACAATCCCAAAGATCTACAGATCGGAACCAACCTCCCCTCTATCCAAGAAAAAGAACTAATCAAACTCCTAACCCAATTCAAGGATGTTTTCACCTGGTCTCATGAAGACATGATAGGTCTATCCACTGATATAGTTGTCTATCGACTACCAGTTAAGGAAGGGTTCAAACTAGTCAAGCAGAAGTTAAGACGGTTAAAACGAGAATATAGCCTGAAGGTCAAAGAAAAAATTATCAAACTGTTCAAAGCGGGAATCATTATGGTATCGACATACCCTAAGTGGTTGTCCAACGTAGTCCCAGTGTCAAAATCTGGGGGAAAGGTGCGAGTGTGTGTAGATTATCGGGATCTCAACAAGGCTAGCCTTAAAGATGATTTCCCAGTACCATTCATCCACGTGTTAATTGACAATACGACATAGTTCAAGATGTATTCTTTTGCCGATTATTTTGCCGGATATCATCAGATTATGGTTGCTGAAGAAGATAGGGAAAAGACCGCCTTCATTACCCCTTGGGGAACCTTCTATTATCAAACACTAGCTTTTGGCCTTACCAATGCTAGTGCTACTTATCAAAGAGCTATGATGACCTTATTCCATGATATGATGCATAAAGAGATTGAAATGTATGTGGATGATATCATCGTAAAGTCCAGAAAGGCAGATGGCCATTGTACCCATCTTCAAAAATTGTTTGAACGGCTTCACAAATTCAATTTGAAGTTAAACCCAGCGAAGTGTGCCATTGGTATAAAGTTCGGTAAATTTCTAGGATTTCTTGTGAGCAATCGGGGCATTGAATTGGATCCTGCCAAGATAAAAGCCTTCACTGAGATGCCCGAGCCAAAGACCGAGAAGGAAATTCGAGGTTTCCTAGGAAGAATAAACTTCATCAGCCGGTTCATATTGCAGCTAACAGCCACCTGTGAACCCATTTTCAAGCTATTAAGAAAGAACTCCTTGTGAAAATGGAATGAAGACTGCCGAAAAGCTTTCCGTACCATCCAGAAGAGGTTAATTGAAGCACCTGTCTTGGTACCCCCAAGGGATGGAATCCCGTTATTCATATGTATCTCAGTCAATTCCAATGCCATGGGCTGCTTACTGGGGCAAAAAGATGATATGGGGGAAAAAGGGCGATTTATTACCTCAGTAAACGTTTCAACTGTGGAGAGCAGAAGTATACTCTGATAGAAAGAACCTGTTGTGCATTAGCTTGGGCCGCCACGAGGTTACAACATTACCTGCACGGCCATACAACTTATCTCATCTCTAGGATGGATCCCTTGAAATACATTTTCAGCAAGCCGATGTTGAACTGCTGATTATCCAAGTGGCAGTTGATCCTTCAACAGTTTGACATCATCTATGTGACCCAAAAGTTCATCAAAGGGTAAAGAATTGCATATCATCTGTCGGCAGCACCGATGGGAGGTTATGAACCTCTTGAAACCTATTTCCCTAAGGAGGAAGTGATGAATATTCAGCTGGCCAGTAGGGAAGATAGGGGTCAATTCTGGAAAATGTATTTTGACAGCGCATCTAAAACTGAAGGCGCAGGAGTAGGGATAGTTCTGGTGTCCATCACGGGAGATCAATACCCCATGGAAACTAAGTTGCGTTTTAACAACTCCAACAACACAGCATAATATGAAGGATGCATTGTGAGGTTAAAACTGGCTCAGTCCATGGGAGTTAAACGGTTAGCTGTATTTAAAGATTCGGATCAGACAGTCCACCGGGGCCTACGCCACCAAGGAATCACATCTACTGCCTTACCATCGCCATGTTATCATATTGGTAGGAGAGTTTGAAGACATTTCCTTTATGCATATCCCTCAAAATAGAAATGATTTCGCCGATGCATTGGCTACATTAGCTTCATTGGTAAACCTATCAGCAAGAAAAGGAATGCTTGTCATCGTTTCCACTGTACAAAGTGCACCATCATATGGAAACAGTATGGGGGAAATATCAGATGAGATAGCACCTACTGGACCAATTTGGTACCACCACATTAAAGAATATTTGCAAGACAGATCAACCCCTAAAGGAATAAGTCAAGCCGCAAAGAAGCGAATACAGAAGATGGCCATGAATTTCTATCTAAGTGGAGATGCTCTCTACAAGAGGGACCTAGGCATAGGCCTTCTGAGATGTTTAGACAGAGATCAGGCCCAGAGACTTATAAATGAAGTGCATGGTGGGGTGTGCGGAGAACTTATGAGTGGACCCCTACTTGCCAAGAAAATTCTAAGGATGGGACATTAATGGATATCCCTCAAAGCTAATTGCAACGATCACGTCAAGCACTGTTATCAATGTCAGATCCATGCCAATATTATCCATGCACCTCTGAATTAGCTGCATTGTATGACATCACCATGGCCCTTTTCCATGTAGGGAATGGACGTGATTGAACATGTTGAGCCTAAGTCCAGAAACGGTCACAGATTCATCTTCACTGTGATCGACTACTTCACCAAGTGGGTTGAAGAAGATTCCTTCCCTAAGGTCACCAAGGAGGTTATTGTTGGTTTCATCAGAAACAACGTCATCTGTCGGTATGGACAACCCAAGGTTATCATATCAGACAACGTGAAGAATTTGAATAACGAGATGATGAGGGAACTATGCGACAAGTTTAATATCAAACACCTTAATTCGATTATTTATCATCCAAAGATGAACGGCGCGGAAGAAGCCGCCAATAAGAATATCAAGAAGATAATGATGAAGATGTCAGCAAATCACCGGGGATGGCCTGATTTGTTGCCTTTAACTCTACTTGCATACCGAACGTCGACTTGAACCTCGACTGGGGCAACATCCTATTCATTAGTCTATGGCATGGAAGTCGTACTTCCTATCGAAGTGGAGAAGGAATCGCTAAGAGTGATGCTATATTCCCAGATAGAGGAGAGCTAATGGATATAAGATCGATATGATCAGTTATCCCTGATAAATGAGAAGAGGGTGACTGCTATCTTTCACGGCCAACTATATCAGCAACGAATATCCCGATCTTACAACAAGAAGTTATGACCTCGAGAATTTAAAGAGCATAACTTGGTACTAAAGAAGATCATTCAAGGCCAGGATGCAACTAAAGGGAAATTTGTCCCAAATTAGGAAAGACCTTTCATTGTCAAAGCAATTATGTCAGGCGGAGCCCTGAAATTGGAGGAGATAGACGGTGAGGAATTTCCACAATTGATCAACTCTGATTCTGTGAAACGGTATTATGTCTGAGACCCTTTTCATTCAAACTGGAATACTTTGTCTTGATAAAAAAAGAAAAAAAAAGAGAAAAAAAGAAGAAAAAAGGAAAAAAGAAAAGAAAATATATATATCAAGTCCAGTTTTTAGGTCTGAGCCTGAACTATGAAAGATCTGATCTCCCCAAACCACGAGAGTACGTAGGCAGCCATTGATGGTGTTGTCTAACCCTCGAAAAAGAATCCAAACACTTTCACCTTATATCCCCAAACACTAACCTTCAAAATCCTAACATATACATTGTGACGCCCCCAAATCCGGGTTCCTCTCTTTCCTCGGATCCAGTGCAGTCACGATACTACTATCGTCGAACTATTACATCTTTTAATCATTAGTAAAAGAATACAACTTTGCTTATTACAATTTAGAATATAAATTCTATTCATATCCAAGATCTCGTCTAATGACTCCAAACTTTTACAATTTATAATCTTGGTCATTTACCATTCCTGTCTTATACCATGTTCGATATTATAAAAATGCGGAATAATTTAAACTTTTCAATATCCTTTGAATAAAATCTTTTATTGATTTCATAACTTTGTATCAATTACAATTCTTGAATCAACTATATAATATGATTCAAATTACCATATAAAGGTTTACAATTTAACTCGATATCCTCTATGTATTAACTAATGCATCTTTACAATGCAACAAGTATTAAACATCGTAAGTATATATCAAGCACACTCCTAGAACCTAAACGTGGTTCAAGTAATAATCTAAACAGTATTCTTCATTTCGATACTATCTATCTTTATCAATCAAGAAGCACGAAGTCTTTATCGTAAGTCCTTAACCTACAAAAGTGGTTATTTGCAAGAATGAGCTCGACAGCTCAGCAATTCTAACAGTTTTTATGCATCACATAGCATACAAAATCATACTCAGGTCATGCATTTATAAACAATATATATTTACTACGCATGTTACTTTTCACATAACAAGTATATCATCAAAGATCAACTTTCAATCTCATTTATATCTCACATATACAGTTCATATATAAGTTCACATTATCACAGCATAATATAATTCAACTAACAGTTATTGAATTCATATATCAAATAGGAACTGAAAGACTTGCCTGATTCGTAGTTTAACAATTACGACTTAACTGCTTAAAGAATTCTGCACTTCGTGTAATCCTACACAGTTATATAATCATGGATTTATTTCCATTAGTCATACATTCATACTTTCTCAATATAATAATAAGTATTACATTGTTTTCTATCTTGGCTCTTAGAACCTTGTTTCACTTTCCTATCATACGCTTAGTATCGTTAGGTACGTATAGTTATATCTTAACCATACTCAATATCAATATTAACACACTTAACTATCTAAGTATTCGACTCAAAAATATGTAATCACACTATCCTTGTGTTTTGCAAACCTTAGGAAAATTTATCAATTCCGGGTTTAATATCACCATTACATCAATAAATACTCATGTCATTAGTTAGACTCTGTTTTATAACTTAGGATAACAATGCAAGCCTTCCACAAGGTTCAGAATGTAATTAAAACAATAAGGCAAAATTGCCCTGTGGCGCAGCTGCGCCACATTTAGACCTGGGAGGGGCGCAGCTGCGCAGCTCCCTGTCCAGACCAGATTTGGCCTTTTGATTTCTGGTTTCGTTTTAGTTTTCTAGCATGCATAGGTACTAACATATAGCATGTTAAACATCCTTCAATACATCCAAATTATTCACTTTTAGCTAGCATATGTCATCCTTTTCAAAACTCTTTAATCGAGACTAAAATAGGTTGATTCCACAAGAGACTCGCTATGTTAACCATTAAGTTATATAACGATATTAAACAATCCTTAATACGCATGATTATGTGTATCAAACTCGGTTACACATATTTAGTATAGTCCCTCTTTTGACAACCTACTTTAAAACATGCTTGAATAGCTTATGTTATGCTTAACTAATTGGGTGCACATATCATTCATGCTTAAAGACATAAAAAGTACCATCATGCTTGAACATGAGTTTAGAATGCAAGTAACTCAATACTTATTCATCTTAATTTCAAAACTTCCTTAATTTTATTCTTCAAAATCAATGTCAAAGTAACTTAGCACATGTAAGACAACCTTGAACCTCTCCTCATGCTTATGCATAACTAGACCATGCTCACATGCTTGGAAAGTAAGAACTTAACCATCTCAAGTATATGTTGAAGTCCATTTTCAAATCATACACTTTCTTTAGTCAACGTACACTAATGAAGTCAAATATGTTTATGCTTATATCAACATGTCTAGAGGCATAATGAATCCTATTATACATGCTTGCATGATCAGAACGTATCTCACATAGTGAGTGATGATATTAGCTTTCAAATTCTATGTTTTCATCAAAAATTACACTAAGTCAACTTAGCACATGCAATGTATCTTGAAATCATAACTCACATGCATTTGAACATATATCTATGCCATATAAACAAACTCAAATGGTCAGAACTTAAAAGACACAAGTTTTGTCAAAGTTTGCTTTCAAAACGTTTATATAATCTTTGGAAAATAACCATTTAAGCAACTCATGTTATGAAAAGGTACTCAAGACCATATGTCATATCTATTATCATGCATTTTTATGTTTTATCGCTTAGAATAACATATTTCATTATCGGGGGCACTACAATTGCGTATGTGCATGTCCGACGCCCTCCAATTGCTTTCGAATATGGAGCAGTCACAAAGATGGATATTTTTACCCCTCGTAACTACTTCAAATCGAAAAACTTAAAGAACAAAAGTTGTAGGGGTGCTCGTTGTCTTTCCGAATCATCCTGAATCACCTCAATCGGAGTTTGTATGAAAATGTTATGCCTAATTTACTACAACAGGTCAAAATAGTGTTTTTTTTTCTTCTGTCTGACCATGCCCAGCACAGCTGCGCCCCAAATGGCCTTGGGGGAAGCGCAGCTGCACCACAAGAGGCAGAAGGTGTTTCAGAGTTTGTTCTTTCACGATTTAGCAGACCAATTCACTTTCGGATCGTCATAACGTGAGTTATACTTATCCAAATTAGTCCGTTTTTCGATTCTACAGATTCGTAATTCATAGAACTACAACATATCAAAGAATCAACAATTATCATAAACATCAACTACCCCAAATATTAATCCAACACTCATGATCATACTAAATTTTCATGTTTAGCTAATTTCATTCACTACGAATTCGTTTCTAAACGAAATTGGTCCGTTTAACTTTCGTTGTTTTCGCATTTAACTGTATTAACAGTATCTAGCAACGATTCATGGATTATAACAATCCTTAGCCATCAATGTTGTGACTCAAAAGCAATTATTTTCTTAACATTTCTTAAGAAATTCAAAATCTTGAAGTGAAGAACATATATGTATATAAATTATAATCACCCAATCAATATGCTCAACACATTACATTGATACATAATACAGATGTAAACATACTTCATAAACACTTGATAGCATGTTATATCATACTAATTGACAGAGAATTTCAAGAGATTTCAAGACCCAATTCAAGAACACAAAAATAGAACTTATACCTTTTGAAGCTTGAATTGAATTCCCTTACTCCTCTGATTATACTCCCTTGATTTTCAACAATCACACTCTACAGGTATACTTATCAGACAACTTAAACCACAGATAAATGAAGAAGATGGCTTCCATTTATAGAGAAAGGATTATCCAGTTCATGGTCTTGCACCATGGTTTAATTTAGTGAAGAATGGAAGGAAACAATGGTTATAAAGGAGTTGGCCAACCACCAATTCATAGCCATCATCACAGCACCTTTCTAGCTTCATCATCTTCCTCTTAGCCTTTTGATTTTGCTAAGTTTTACGCAATGAGCTTATAGGCTACTGTTCATGTACTGTTTGTTCAAGTGAGCTTCTTAATTCTTAGCAACGTGACTAATTTGCTTAGCTTAGTTTATTTAATTCTCAAAAATGTAATTTTAATGTACAATTGTTACTATAATATGAAAATTAGGGATCTAATATTTTCCCATTTCATATAATCCATGTGCATTTGGGCTAGTCCAAATAATATTTTAATTGGGCTAAATATAAATCAATTGGGTACTCTTAACCCATTATTTCCTATCACACATAAATATTACAATGATTATTATCAATCATCTATTATCTTTCTATTAATTCTCTTTTAATAATTTCAGTTAAACCTTCAGTCTGGTTTAACTTTATTACTCAGGCCACACAAGGCTCATTTATCTCATTTACTGGAGTTATATAACTCAAGCTCATTATCTCTACAATAAAATATTAGGGGTCTAGGCCACGTTTGGCTTTTCCCCAATTTTCATTATTTTAATATTTATGTAATATAAAGTTTGTGTCACACTTTACCTTAAATGATTATATATTATGAACTTGTACTCATAACATCTTTATCCAAATAGCAATTTCCTTACAATAATTAGTATGTACTACACTAATTAATAGAATATAATTCTTTCATTTCATTTCTTCCTTAAATTGTTCCAAGACAATTTTCTTTAATCACCACATAAAGTATTAACTTAACGCATCAATCTCTAACCAGTAATTTCTTATAACTATATTAATTCTCTTCTTTTATTAATCACTTATCTTTTAAATATTAACCCTTTTTATATATTACAATACTATGTAATATATTAAAAATATCAAATATTAATTAACATATTTCTTTCATCCTCTTATGATAAACACATATATTAATTCACCATCTTATGTAAGTGAATTAATCCTTTCTATTCAATTCAATATCATGCCACTACCACTCAAAGCTTTATAATGAAATATTTTATAATATCATTTAATTAACCAACATTTATTTCGGGTTAATTAATTTCCATAATCAATTCTCATTCAATTCATGATTTGTTCTCTCAATCCATTCATGGACACTTTGAATATCAAATATGACCCATAAGATAACCTATTAGTCACTAATATACAAATCTTAAAATTCAGATTACACAAATTCTCAGAATTTTCTATAGACCGGAGCAGCTTCGCTGGTATAAGGCTTGGAGGTGGCGCAGCTGCGCCGCCACAAGTTCATAGGCAGACAAGTTCTGCTATAGCAGAACTATAATCTCAATTCTTAAATACCTGAACATGCTTTTTAATGTGCTATCTTGCTACATCTGTTAACCAACATCTTTTATTACCTCCTTCAATGAATCAAAGTTTAAACTATAAGTTCAAACTCTATTCCCCTATAAGGTTCTCATATATATGTGTGTATATCTAATTTTTTCCACATAATTCAAGATATATATATATAACACATGTATATTTCGTTAATCTTCACTTCTCGCGGTATATTAAATCAACTAATAATTCACTAACCAATGTTTATCTAAAGACATATTGGTCATATTCTCTCTCTCTTCAACAACGTACATATACTCCAGAAAATGGTGATTATCAAAGATATTTAATGTCACCAATCTTATCATTATAAATAATTATATAAATTATTTAATACCGATAGATAAATCTTATCCACTTCCTTTATCTCCACTGAACTGTCTCCAAAATAAATAACGAATATATTTTAATAATATATTTATTAACCACAAAAATCACATAAATGTTCTTATTCGAACACATCTCATACTTTAAGAATTTTATTTATTAAATCCTTACTTAATAATATCTGAAAATTCGAGTTCTTACATACATAAACCAAAATATACCCCAAACCCACCAAGTCGATGGCTTATGTGGAGAGGACCTAACGACACCTCAGCATCGCCCTGCTGAATTTGGTGTAAGTATGACGAGACCAGTTCTACATCGACATAATAAATCATGAAGCGATAATGGTAACAGTGTACAAAGCTAGACATGCTCAAATAAGGGAAGTGAACTAAACTTGTTTCCATTTATATATACAACTGTTTAGAATACCAAAGTTGATTCTAACATGTGATAAAAGATAATGATGTAGTCTGTACATTAAAATAAAATAAGGCTACAAGTCGGCGATAAGACGAATCAACATATCCAAATATCCAGCCGTCTCTACAATCTGAGGAGCAGCCCTAAGCTCCTGCACCATCATATCAACAAGGCTCAGTAGCTCTACTGCCATACGATAAACACCCTCCTGACTCTGCGCTACACCCTGAACATGACTAGGGAGTCCATCTACAAAAGTCTGGGCAACATCTCTATCAGCCATGGCCTGATCTCTGGTAACAAAAGTTGTATCTCTCTAAGTAATAGCAGCATCCCGATCAGCTAAGGTGGTCAACATTAGGGAATGAGCCTAATCCCTCTCAAAGGTTACCAGATGAATTTGTCTCTCCATCGCCTCCATGGAAACTGATGATGAACTATGAACAGTACTAACTAAAGAAGCTGTCAATTCCGCGAACAAAGCATCTTCCATATAGGATCCTCTGTAGGCTCCTCATCATTAGTAGACCAACCCTTATCATCAGATAAAGACCCCGCATCAACCTGATCCGCTACATTTGGTGCTAAATCCGACTCTAGCCAAACTGAGTACTCTGCAGATCGGCCCGGATGACAGTCTCTGAACTCTGCTGTCTGTCGATTGGACAAAAACCCAGAGATCAGAGCTAGATCAGCCTCAGTAGCTGAGCAGATGGGGAAACGATAGTCCTCTATTGTTTGTTTTCCCGATCAATATATGCGTACAAGTATACACTGTCAACAAGTAATAAAGAGTAAGTAAAGTATCATTCCCACGGAGAATTAACTAATAAAAACACCAAGTACTAGCCCATACTCATTTCAGTCTTATCTAAACGAACGATTTGATATTTTGAATTAAAACTAATTAATTAAACTAATACTAAATAACCCTAGAATAAACTAGATAATGAAGATATGAGATTACAATTTCCCCTATTGATTTATCTAAATTAACACACTTCGTGTTAAGCCAAATTAATTATCATAGATTGTTAGTCGAGAACACGAAAGTGAGACAAGGCCATCTTTCGATGCACCAAATCCATATCATATATAATCCATATATGATAGAATACACATGAACACCGGCATTACCTAAACCACTATATGTCTATGTGATTTACAAATAAATAGGGTTTAAGCACAAGTCCTCAATTGACTACAAGCGGTGCTTCGGTATATGTCTATCATAGGCACAAATCATACATTCTAACGCCATGTAGAACATACAATCACCAGCTAAAAAGATCAGATCTAAACCCATACGTCGTTTGTCAAGTTCATATGAATTATCACAATAATCGATGGCCAATCAATTAAGCAATTAAGCATAAACCTTAATAGATAAATCATATAACAATCAATAAGACCAACAATGAAGTGTATCATCATAAACTACTCAATAGAATCCATTGCAATCTCAAAATATAGTTTAAATCATGATTAAATCAAATCTACCATCCACAAGTTGAATAAACATAATAAGATTACAAATATGGATCCAATAGAAAATAAAGATAGAAAGTGCAAATCTGATTTCTCAAGCTCCAAGATTGAATCTTTTATGATATCCAATTGCTTCAATCTTCAGATCTAATCAACTCTAGAATCTAGCTACTTTAATTTACTCTAATCTAAGAATGGAATTAAAGAGAAGACAAGAGAGAACAATATTAAGCTAAGTGATCTCCAAAAGAGAAATATATCCCAATAATATCAAAATAGGTCTAATATATGATCCCAAGTTCGTTTGCCTCCTTCCCGAAGCAACATTCTAATTGGTTACTTAAATCAAAGTCAGCATAAAAAAATAAGACCGGCGTAGCTGCACTCCATATATGCTTTAATCTGGCGCAGCTGCGCTACAGGGTGCCCGACCAAGTCTTCTAGGCGCAGCTGCGCAGAATTTACCCATGAAGCTGGCGCAGCTGCGCCGTGCACATGAAGTTGATTCCTGCTTTCTGCTGCTGCATTCTTCTGACTCCTTCCCAATGCTTTGATTCTTGCTCCCTTTATTCTTCCCATCATCATGCTTAGCTCCATTTACACCAAAGGAGTCCCCATTCATGAAAACTACAAAAGAAGCAAACAATGCATGAAAAGTTACAATAATACTTGAGTTTAAGAGACAAATTAAGTTAGTTGATATCTAAACAAGTGGTTATAAAACAACTTATCATCCTCAATCCCCTCAAATGAATGGACATTCTGATACTGATCAAACTGGCCCATCACTGCCAGAGGATGATAAATCATCACACCACTTAAACCAGCCAAGGGAAGGAAATCCAAATCGGCCACATGGGTGGTGAAACACAGAAAGGAGCAATAGCCAGAGTACATGACTATATCAAAAGGTTCCTCCATGGCACCTAGGAATGTAGTCTAAGACGCCTCATCGATGCAGGAAGTTGGGAGGTAGGAATAGATCTGCGACATGCCATGTCCAAAGCAAAACCCATGATGACGAAGTCGGCCAATCGGTCTAAGGTGGGTCATGAACCAGATGTAAAGGAGAACGTGACTACCTCTAAACTTCTGATCCCCAACAGTCCGGCAGAAGGATGCCGATATCAATGTCTCCGCCAATATAAGAGGGAGAATGGTGAAGTCATCTCTGAGAGCCCTGACAGCCATCGACATCCCAACATCCAGGTGGTCAGCATAAAATGGCATATATAAATATAATATGAGGCACATGACCAGTGCATCCACTCGCGCAGTTTGCCATCTCTCCTCTAAAATGGCAAAATCTCCATAATGAACGGCGAAGCTATCAGCAGATGTAAAATGGTCTATCATGAAGTCCATAGCAATGATGTGGCTACCGCCCACCTCGGCCAGAACAACTACCCTCCCCAATCCAATAACTGTCATAAACTAGCGGCGCATATGGCCCGCCGCCATCCGAGCACACGGTTCCTCCATCGATAACCAGGAGATGTGACCATACTCCTCTAGTGTAGGAGTCAACTCATCAGAACCAAACCTGAAAACATGCCTCTCAGGAATCCAATGAACAAGCGTGCTATCTATAAAACCCTCCAGCACCTGGAAGGATAATAGAGACATAGAATGGCCTAACATGTGACCTACGATGATCATGTCAGAATACGGCAGGATGTCATGCTAAACTCTCATACTAGTGGATATCGGACCAGGCAAAGAATGCTCAAGACGAGCCACTGTAGAAGAGGCCATCTGTAAAAATTGTGTCAAAAAGACCATACAGGGGTCAATCTCTATCAAATCATTTTAATATATATGAAGCACTCATCATAATGAGTGATAATATAGCATGTGCGATAAATAAATAAAAAACATCATCCTACATAAATATCTGCAAAATACATCAGTTTTATATATACATCACTGTCATCCCTATGATACATGTGAAAACTAAGAAATAAAAAGTACAGGATACTGGGGCACAAATGCCCAATGACTAATAAGGCGGCTGTAGGTCAATGCCAAAATCCTCCAAAAAGGTGCTAGAATCATCAAACTGATCAACCCGTGGAAAGTCACCTTGAGTGGGCATATCTTGCATGTCTGAGCGATAAGGTATCTGGCACATCTGGGCGACAGGCAAAGGGACCACCTCCATCATCAAAACCACCCGTACTTAATGGTCCAGCCTTATGAGAGCCACCAGTACCTGAAGGTCCAGCCCCATGATCTTGGGAATCGAAGGTATCAACTAATGACGAATCCTCTCCCAAATGGCGGAAGTACATCGACAGCATCTCCACCTAATGAGTCACAGCTGCGATCTGAGTCTGATGAGAAGGCTCCCGAAAGTATGTTATCCAGTCCATCATCACAAGAGACCCCGGAACCACATATCTTAGAAACTGGGTAGCCCGGGTCTAAGCTCCTATAGTACGAGGGCCCCACCAATAGGAAAACTTATTAGAAGTGACAAGACCATCTGACAGATTAAACCCCTCATATCCAACTGTAGGAATCACTGCAATTGACTTCGATAAATGCCAGAATCGCTGAGCCGAAGGATAGTAAGAGAGGCAAATCTCCCCAGTGATATATTTAAAAGCGCGCTCCCCAAGGTATAGCTCCCAACCTCTATCAAACTGGAATGGAATCCGGTGAGTAGACATATAATACTCTAGCCCTATCGGTAGACTATCCTCAAACCCTCAGAGAAATGCTCTACAAAATAGGGGACCCATGCTATGTCAGAAGAAGACAATGTCTCCAGCTGAAGGGGGGCATGAGTGAAGCCCTCTGTGACCGGGACCTCTGATAAAGTAGACTGGTGCCATCTACGCTCCCGAGGGTAGGTATCCAAGCCCAGAACAGAGATGGGGTGAAGACAAGGAAGCCTCTCATAAGCTCAAAACTATTAATCCAAAGAACTCGACATTAGTCATGGGAAAAGATAAACCAATCGGGATTCAGATAAATGAAATTCAGTTAAGATGACTCCCCAGAAGAAACGGTAAGAATCCGAGCCATGCATAGATAACTCACTCAGATCGCAGTCGCATCCTGTGAAGGAAGATCGCAAATGTGAAAGAACCCCAGTCATAGTCCCCTATGCGGTTTACATCCCGAACAGCTCCCACCAAGCAAAAAGGGACAGTGGAGGAGTTGTTCCCAATGAAACAACCCCTCAAGATGGTCAGGAACAGACACCGCAAGATGCAATCTCTTTCCTTCAAATCCATAGGTAATGGCTGCTGCAAAGTGCCTCGAACAGCATCGATGCTCAAGCATCTAGACCGAATACTACGAGCCTTAAAGGCCTGCTCCTGAGAAGAAAACCCCAGAAGGGTGCGAATAGCTATCGGAGTAATACCAGCCTCCAAAGGCACTGTCTCCAGTGAACTCCAGATCGGTGATATACCTCCAATCCATAGGTGTCCTCATGACCTCACAATCTAGGAGATGAAGAGACTGACTCTGGTGGAACCATCTCTCAGATAAAGCTCGTAAATAGCCCCAAGGGCAGCGACGGGGAGAAATGGTGAAGAAGGCCTAGAACCCACAAGAATCCACTCGAGCTCGGTACTCAAGGTGAAGTGATTGATACAGAGAATATACACTAAACCAATTACCCCTGGGCAGGGTAAACTCTGGAACCTGAGTTAAGAAAACCTATTGTTGGCAGAAAAGAGAAATCAAGATAAATTAATGTAAAGATCATATACCTCGTTCTCCTGTAAATGAATAGAGGGATGACTGCTCAGGTCCATACCCAGCAAGTCAGGAACGGCTACTTGAATACCAGGAAGAAATCTGGGTGCTACAATGGGCTGAGGCGGAACCTCGGGCTCAGGGATATCCTCCTCATCTAAATAGGATTTGTCCTCATCAAGAGGACGATACATCGATTCTGTCAAACGATGAACCTGCCTATTAATCTGCGGAATGGGAATATCAGAGGCGGGCCTTCGACGGCGAACTCCAGATGAAACCCGGCAGGATGAATATGATCCTATTAAAAAAATTCAAATTTTCTATTGCCTAGAGATAATATGATCCTAGGAATATAATTTAGGTCATAGCATCATGCATGTCCTACAGGTGCCGTTATGTGTACATCATTTCGACTTATATCCTAGCATATCTAAACATGTATCTAGGACCTTGTCGTCTAACTCACAAAAAATTTCGCAAGAGTTTCCCTTATAAAATGGACTATCCACATGCCCGAAGCATGCATTAAACCACCCTATGAGGGAATACCATCATAGCCAAGCAATTAAATAATAGTTTAAACAATTTTTCTAATACATAGTCAAAATACATGTCTAGACTAACTGATAGATTGTAATATGTCACATCCATATGGTCCATAAGATAATACGTAAGCATGCATTGCATTTTAACATGTTCATTAAGCTATCTATGCATACATGTTCAATATAATTTGTTTAATAAAGAAAGGTAAGGTTTTTCATCAGTAAAAACACAAAAAAGTGGAGTCTATATGTTACCTGTAGTGCGTAGAAGGAACGTACGGTGACGGATCGCTCCAAATCAAGCCCAAACTTAGTAGATATGAGATGGAAGGTCAAATTTTTCAGAGGAAACTCGAGAAAACTCAAATCGAATACATGAAAATGAGCCTGCCCAAGGGTATTAACCCAGCCGAGGACAGCCTCAGCCATACATGCTCCAGCCACAGGTATAGTTGCGGCTGCCCAAGGTGGGGCCCGAGGCTCCCTTTTTGGTAAAATACAGTCCGAAAAGCATTTTTTCGGGGCCGAAAAGGGGTCTTTACTTAGAAAGGTGCCCTTCCAGATTAATTTTAGACCCCAAAACCCCTGAAAACCCTTCAAAAAGATATAAAATCAATGAAGATCAAAAATCCCGACGATGAACGATCAAAAATTATGATACGGGTCACTTTTATCGACCCCCTCGATGATGTAATCCGTTGGAAACAACCCAGTGAAGGTATCGGCTCGACCTTGATGATGTAATCTATTGCCAACAACCCAATTAAGCCATCAGCTCAACCCCCGATGATGTAATCTATTGGCAACAAACCAGTGAAGGCATCGGCTCGACCCCCGATGATGTAATCCGTTGGCAATAAACCAGTGAAGGCATCGGCTCGACCCCAGATGATGTGATCCATCGGTAACCACCCAACGCAGGTCAGCTCCGCCCCGATAATGTAATCAGTTGGCTACAACCCAATGTAGGCGTTAACCTCGACGACATAATCTTTATCTTCCCCAGCAAGGGGAGTGACCCTTTTATAATCTCACATATCATTGCATACTTTATACATGACATTGCATCATCATATATACCTTGTCATGCATTCTCCGTGTCTAGTAATCTTTGTTGTGTTCATTCCATTACATTGCATAAACATGACAAAGAAGGGCATCTGTAGACACTCGAAATTCTATTTTCTTTTTCTAACCTTGCAGAAGGGCAAAAGTGTAATTTTACTTCGAAGACAACCCCGAGGTAGGGAAAAAGCATCTGATCACCCCGGAGACAACCCTGTGGGTGATTCAAAGGGACAATGATGTACGAACATGACGCGAACCGAACGAGGATCGCAAAGCTGAGAAAGTGTCCGTAAGAAGTCACCTCAGCAAACATCGAACTGCATGTTATCAAAGATGAGCCAGTTAACTGCAATCGGGAACTGGGAGATACCTTTCAGCTACCAGCATCATCTTCGCGGACCCCAATTCTGTAAGACCCCAACTTTTATGAAATAAAAGTTTAATTTTTTTTATGATTATTATCCTAAATTGTTATATTAATGAATTTTCAATTAATGAAATGAGAATTATAAATGAGAAATGAATAATGAGAATTGAGGTTTTAATGTAAACTTTAATTTTTAAAAGACGGAATGGTCAAATTGACAATTAAACGGATAAGTGAGTTAATAAAAGAGGAGATGAGAGATTAAATTCTTCTAGAAGAGCAGCCATGTGGACAATAAGTGCTGATAAAAATAAAAGAGAGAGAAGGGAAAATAATGGGGGGACAAGGTCGGGGAGGAAGAAAAAGAAAGGAGGAGAAAAAAAGAAAAAGAAGAAAAAGAAAAGGAAGAAAAGAGAGAAAGAAACAAAAGAAGGAAATTTCCTCCATTCTCACCCAATTTGTCACTCGGCAGAAACAAAGAAAGAGAGAAAAGAGAGAAGAGATAAAGAAAAAGAAAAGAAAGAAATAAGAAGGAAAGAAAGGAAGGAAGAAGAGAAAATGAAAAATAAGAAAGGTAAATTTCTTAACCTTTGTAAATTTTTGATTTCCATATATGAATTTTATGTACAGAGATTATGTATATGCTTGTTGGGATGATTTAAACTTGCATAAATATGAATCAAATAAGAGAAATCTAGAAACCAAATGAAAACAAAATCTAAAAATTTTAGAAAAATTAGTTTATTACTTGATTTTGTAAAATTCATAACTCTTTGTGTATAATGAGTTAGGAGATGAGCCTTATATCAAAAGAAAGCCCTGGAAGTAACCTAAACACAGAAATTGGAATCACCCAAAAATTTCTTGTAAATTTTTTGTGATGACTATTTGAATGAAACTGGCACGAATGACTTATAATTCGAAAAATCAATTTTTTTAAGCTCTATTGCGTGAGTTATAATTCTTAATCCGACCGTTGGATCGTTGTAATTTTTGGCTATGTTATACATATATAAGTTGAGTATATGTCCACAAATTCTGAACCGTTAAAGATTAACGTATGATTTGTTAAGAATTTCGTGAGGCTGGTCTAGAATTTTCAAAACAGAATTTTCAGCATCAAGTTCTAAGTTTCAAAAATGTATAACTTAATGATTTTAATTCCGATTTGGGTAATTCTTGAGGCTAAATTGAAATATTTGAAGTCTAGTTGCTGTTAAAATTAATTATTTTGACAAATAAGTTTTAATTAATGGTGGTAATACCATAATAGTGGACTGACGTTTTAAAAATAAATTATCATATATGGATTTCTTAAATTTTGTTATTAAATTATAAGTTTTGGAATATTAATTATGAAACTTCGTGAAAAATCCTATATTATTATTTCAAAATTACTGAAATTTTTTGGAGAACTATTAAAAAGCATAAGTATTTATTAAATTTTTTAAGCTATTTAAAATTAATTTAGGAGTTAGTGGAAATTTCATATAAAATTCTATGAATTGTGGAAAATTATGAAGTTTATTAAAAAATCTTATAATAATATAATATTAATATTGATGGTGTTTCAAAGATATAAAATTATGTGGAGTTAGTATTTCTATTTTAAAGCTATTAAATGATAGTTTATATAAATAGAAATAATTATAAAAAATTGTCGGATAATCCAAAAAATGTGAAAATTGTTTGAAAAATTCAGAATAATATTTTAAATATTTTAGAAGTGTTAGTAAGCTCATGAGGTGTCGGGATGTAAACGTACAAGTAACGAATGAGTTATGATAAAAACAAAAATAATAATTTTATGCGAGAAATAAAGGCACTGTGAATGAATTATAAATTATTAGTTGGTTTATATTTTATTCAAGGTGAATATGTTTTGGTGACCCCGATTTTTAGTAGAAATTAAATTGTTTATAGTAAGGTGTTGATTTAATAAATGTTTATATATTTATATTGTTGTATTTTATCATCACTTGAGATGGTGGCTTAGTGGTGGGAAGCCGGACATAAGTATCCATTAACGTGGGTTCGAGTCTTGGTAAACTCCTCTATGCTCAAGTGGTCTTACGCCCTGGATTTATTCGGGGGTAAGTTAAGCCCTAGATTTATTCGGTGGTAAGCTGAGTTGTGCCGATGAAGACACCACCGAGGCCTCTAAATTTTTTGAAGATCATGCATTTATTTTCTCCCTATCATGCATGTAATTATTTATTACATATGTTAATAAATAACAGTTATGCTATTATAAGACCAGTTGAAAGTATTGTAAGTCTATAATAATGATTGTAAATAATTGATGAATAAAAAGTGTTGATTAAAGATAAGTATGATATGCAGATGTTTGTTCAATTATTTTATTTTTACAAAAGTAAGTTTAACAGGACTTGCCGACACTCTACTTTTCCTAAAGTAGTATGGACCACAACTCTATTATTGATAAATTTTGTTAAAACGTGTATAAAATGGTTTAATTTGTTTTGTGGGACCACAAATTCCCCTACCATTATTTTTATATAACTCATTGGGTTATTTTGTCAAAAACGTATTGTCTCCACAATTTTCAGTATAAATAGGTTGCTTTGGTTGAGTAACAAAACACACACCATGACTACACCAAAAGTATAAAATTCTTTAATTACAATATTGTGAGTATAATATTGTGAGTATTTCTTTTGACTGTAAGGTTACTCCAAGTGTTGATAAAGAGTGCAAGCATTGTTCAGGTTTATCATTTTCATAGAAAGCAGCATCTAGTCACGTGCTAAGGTAAGGGGTATCACTTTTTCATAATATGGTAAAGGGATATATCATTTTCTTTCATACTCCATATTATTGTAAGAGATTATTATTCGTTCTTCATCTTATCATGAAATGGTGAAAAGTCCTTAAATGATTATAATATCCTTAATGGTTTGTGATTCATCTAATATCTTGACCTGATTCGTTATATTCAATTTTAAGTTATTATATTTGATCCGGTAACTTTATATTTACTTGAACTTTATATTCTATCAAGAATTCTAATTAATTTTTTGGATATCGTATTGGTAATTTGGACTCTAGATAATTAAGTTGAAAATCACTAAGAACTATTTTTATCTTATTATTCTGATTATATATCGTTGTTATAATCGTTGTGGTGAAATTTCTCTTTGGCCCGTAGTGCAAAGATGAAATGTTGATTGGTATGATCATGAACATTAGTTTTACAGTTGTATATCTTTGGCCCGTAGTGCAAAGATGGACTATTAATTGGCATGACCATTGGTTTTACAGTTGTATATCTTTGGCCCGTAGTGCAAAGATGGACTGTTGATTGGCATGACCATTGGTTTTACAGTTGTATGTCTTTGGTCAGTAGTGCAAAGATGGATTGTTGATTGGCATGACCATTGGTGTTACAGTTTAATATCTTTAGCCCGGAGTGCAAAGATGAATTTATTAGCATGATTATAAACAGGAACTGTGAATTGGTATAACCATGATCTTTGGTGTTTCAGGTAAAGACAAGTGATGAAAGTTCTCTTTTTCTTAGGTACAACGAAGAACTGTTGATTGGTATTACATGAATAAAATATTGATGATGGACTTTTAATTTGGAGAAGATAGTGGACATCATGTTCTACTCGACTCTCTTAATGGATTGTTGATTCCGCTGAAATTATGGTTGAAAATTTTTATCATCTACCATATGTTCTAAATATTTGATTTATTACTGATGAATGCTATTGATAATTTAATTATCCTAGTCATGATATTCTTTACTGGGCTATTTGTGCTCACCCTTCAGGAAATAAAAGTGTAGCTGGAACTAGCAGAAAGAACATGGGTATAAATTGGTGTTTCGAATTAGTCGCGGTCCTCATCAAGTTATAGAACAGTGTGACATAATAAGTGTACTGAGAACTTTAAAATATGTGTGTCGTATTTTATACGTCATTTAACAGTTGATTTTTGGTGAATCAAATAAGGTGATGTTAACCCAAATTTGGAAGCGTAAAAAATGTACCCTATTAGAATGATGAGAGCAAGAATCTTCTCAGGTTCCTTTGAGGACTTGAAATAATTGTTGTTTTATTTGATATGACATTATAATAATTTGGGTGCGAATATTGTCGTACTATATACGACATGATTATAGTTGTAAATAGGAAGATTTGTATTTGGATTTTATTGAGTGTATTTCTGGCGACTCAGAATGGGTTGTGTGGACCTATTTTGGGGGCGTCAAATTTGGTATCAGAGCTTAGGATATGGTCTCTGGCAGAGATCTGGGATTAGAACTAGGAGGGGAGAGACGAGTAAAATCCTTCACTAGTGTGTGTCCTACCTAAGCTGAATTTTTATTGACAAGTTGTGATAAGTCAATTAACATTTTTTTTGTAACTTTATTCTAGAATTGTATTTGAATTTCAGGAGATGAGCAATGCATGAGCCATGATACGAAGGAAATGACCTGGGAGCTAGAATTTGAACTGAATGTTAAGTATCATTATCTCTTCGGAATTCCAGGTACGTACGTAAATTTCGAGGACAAAATTTTATAAGGAGGGGAGATTGTAAGACCCCAACTTTTATTCATAAAAGTCTAATTTTCTGTATGATTATTATCCTAAATTGTTATATTACAGAATTTTCAATTAATGAAATGAGAATTATAGATGAGAAATGAATAATGAGAATTGAGTTTTTAATGTAAACTTTAATTTTTAAAAGTCGGAATGGTCAAATTGACAATTAAACGGATAAGTGAGTTAATAAAAGAGGAGATGAGAGATAAAATTCTTCTAGATGAGCAACCATGTGGACAATAAGTGTTGATAATAATAAAAGAGAGAGAAGGGAAAATAATGGGGGGACAAGGTGGGGGAGGAAGAAAAATAAAGGAGGAGAAAAAGAGGAAAAGAAGAAAGAGAAAAGGAAGAAAAGAGAGAAAGAAACAAAAGAAGGAAACTTCCTCCATTCTCACCCAATTTGTCACTCGGTAGAAACAAAGAAAGAGAGAAAAGAGAGAAGAGAGAAAGAAAAGAAAAGAAAGAAAGAAGAAGGAAAGGAAGGAAGGAAAAAGAGAAAATAAAAAATAAGAAAGGTAAATTCCTTAACCTTTGTACATTTTTGATTTCCATATATGAATTTTATGTACAGAAATTATGTATACGTTGGTTTGGATGATTTAAACTTGCATAAATATAAATCAAATAGCAGAAATCTAGAAACCAAATGAAAAACAAAATCTAAACATTTCAGAAAAAATAGTTTATTACTTTATTTTGTAAAATTTATAACTCTTTGTGTATAATGAGTTAGGAGATGAGCCTTATATCAAAATAAAGCCCTGGAAGTAAGCTAAACACAGAAATTGGAATTACCCAAAAATTCATTGTGAATTTTTCGTGGTGACTGTTTGAATGTAACTGGTCCGAAGGACTTATAGTTCAAAAAATCAATTTTCTTAAGCTCTATTGCGTGATTTATAATTCTTAATCCGACCGTTGGATCGTTGTAATTTTTGGATATATTATACATATATAAGTTGAGTATATATCCTCAAATTTTGAACCGTCAAAGAGTAACGTATGGTTTGTTATGAATTTCGTGAGGTGGCTGGTCTGGAATTTTCAAAACAGAATTTTCAACATCAAGTTCTAAGTTTAAAAAATGTATAACTTAATGATTTTAATTCCTATTTGGGTAATTCTTAAGGCTAAATTGTAGTATTTGAAGTCTAGTTGTTATTAAAATTAATTATTTTGACAAATAAGTTTTAATTAATGCTGGTAATACCATAACAGTGGATTGACGTTTTAAAAATAAATTGCCATATATGAGTTTCTTAAATTTTGTTATTAACTTATAATTTTTAGAATATTAATTATAAAACTTGGTGGAAAATCCTATATTATTATTTCAAAATCACTGAAAACTTTTGGAGAACTATTCAAGAGCATAAGTATTTATTAAATTTTTTAAGCTATTTAAAGTTAGTTTAGGAGTTAGTGGAAATTCATATAAAATTATATGAATGTTGGAAAATAATGAAGTTTACTGAAAAATCTTATAATAATATAAGATTAATATTGATGGTGATTCAAAGATATAAAATTATGTGAATTTAGTATTTCTATTTTAAAGTTATTAAATGATAGTTTATATAAATAGAAATAATTATAGAAAATTGTCCGATAATTCAAAAAATGTGAAAATTATTTGGAAAATTCAGAATAATATTTTAAATATTTTAGAAGTGTTAGTAAGCTCATGAGGTGTCGAAATGTAAATGCACAAGTAACGAATGAGTTTTGATAAAAACGAAAATAATGATTTTATGCGATAAATAAAGGTAACATGAATAAATTATGAATTATTAGTTGGTTTATATTTTATTCAAGGTGAATATGATTTTGTGACCCCGATTTTTAGTAGAAATTAAATTATTTATAGTAAGGTGTTGATTTAATAAATATTTATATTTTTGTATTTTATCATCACGTCAGACGGTGGCTTAGTGGTGGAAAGCCGGACAAAAGTACACATTAACGTGAGTTCGAGTATTGGTAAACTCTTATATGCTCAAGTGGTCTCACGCCCTGGATTTATTTGGGGGTAAGTTGAGCCCTAGATTTATTCGGGGGTAAGTTGAGTTGTGCCGATGAAGACACCACCGAGGCCTCTAAAATTTTTAGAGATCATGCATTTATTTTCTCCCTATCATGCATGTAATTATTTATTATGTATGTTAATAAATAACAATTATGATATTATAAGACCAGTTGAAAGTATTGTGAGTCTATAATAATGATTGTAAATAATTGATGAATAAAAGGTATTGATTAAAGATAAGTATGATATGTAGATGTTTGTTCAATTATTTTATTTTTACAAAAGTAAGTTTGGTAGGACTTGCCGACACTCTACTTTTCCTAAAGTAGTATGGACCACAACTCTATTATTGAACAAATTTTGATAAAACGTGCACAAATTAATTTAATTTCTTCTGTGGGATCACAAATTCTACTACTAGTATTTTTATATAGCTCATTAAATTATTTTGTCAAAACGTGTGTGCTAGTTGTCTCCTCAGTTTTTAGTATAAATAGGTTTCTTTGGTTGAGTAACAAAATACACACCATGACTACAACAAAAGTATAAAATTCTTTTATTACAATATTGTGAGTATTTCTTTTGAGTGTTAGGTTACTTCAAGTGTTGATAAAGAGTGCAAGCATTGTTCAGGTTGATAACTTTCATAGAAAGTAACATCTAGTCACGTGCTAAGGTAAAGGGTATCATTTTTCATAATATGGTAAAGGGATATCATTTTCTTTCATACTCCATATTATTGCAAGAGATTATTATTCGTTCTTCAGCTTATCATTAAATGGTGAAAAGTCCCGAAATAGTTAGAATATCCTTAATGGTTTGTGATTCATCTAATATCTTAACCTGAATCGTTATATTCAGTTTTAAGTTATTATGTTTGATCCGGTAACTTTACATTTACTTGAACTTTATATTCTATCAAGAATTCTAATTGATTTTCTGGATATCGTGTTAGTAATTTGGACTCTGGATAATTAAGTTAAAAATCACTAAGAATAATTTTTATCTTATTATTCTGATTATATATCGTTGTTATAATCGTTGTGGTGAAATTTCTTTTTGGCCCGTAGTACAAAGATGAAATGTTGATTGGTATGATAATGACCGTTGGTTTTACAGTTGTATTTCTTTAGCCCGTACTACAAAGATGGACTACTGATTGGCATGACCATTGATTTTACAGTTGTATGTCTTTGGCCCGTAGTGCAAAGATGGACTGTTGATTGTCATGATCATTAGTTTTACAGTTGTATGTCTTTGGCCAGTAGTGCAAAGATGGATTGTTGATTGGCATGACCATTGGTGTTACAGTTTAATATCTTTGGCCCGGAGTGCAAAAATGAATTTATTAGCATGATTATAAACAGGAACTGTGAATTGGTATAATCATGATCTTTGGTGTTTCAGGTAAAGACAAGTGATGAAAGTTATCTTTTTCTTAGGTACAACGAAGAACTGTTGATTGGTATTACATGAATAAAATGTTGATGATGGACTTTTAATTTGGAGAAGATAGTGGGCATCATGTTCTACTCGACTCTCTTAATGGATTGTTGATTCCGCTGAAATTATGGTTGAAAATTTTTATCATCTACCATATGTTCTAAATATCTGATTTATTACTGATGAATGCTATTGATAATTTAATTATCTTAGTTATGATATTCTTTACTAGGCTATTTGTGCTCACCCTTTTGCTTCACAATTCCTTTCAGGAAATAAAAGTGTAGCTAAAACTAGCAGAGAGAACATGGGTATAAATTGGTGTTTCGAATTAGTCGCGGTCCTCATCAAGTTATAGAAAAGTGTGGCATAATAACTATACTAAACTTTAAAATGTGTGTCGTATTTTATACATCATTTAACAGTTGATTTTGGTGAATCAAATAAGGTGATGTTAACCCGAATTTGGAAGCGTAAAAAATGCACCCCATTATAATTATGAGAGCAGGAATCTTCTCGGGTTCCTTTGAGGACTTGAAATAATTGTTGCTTTATTTGATATGACATTATAATAATTTGGGTGCGAATATTATCGTACTATATACGATATGGTAATAATTATAAATAGGAAGATTTGTATTTGGATTTTATTGAGTGTATTTCTAGCGACTTAGAATGGGTTGTGTGGACCTATTTTGGGGGCATCACATTTGGTATCAGAACTTAGGAATATGGTCTCTGGCAGAGATATGGGATTAGAATTAGGAGGGGAGAGACGAGTAAAATTCTTCACTAGTGTGTGTCCTACCTAAGCTGAATTTTTGTTGACAAATTGTGATATGTCAATTTACATTTGTTTTATAACTGTATTCTAGAATTGTATTTGAATTTCAGGAGATGAGCAATGCATGAGCCATGATACGGAGGAAATGATATGGGAGCTAGAATTTGAAATGAATGTTAAGTATCATTATCTCTTCAGAATTCCAGGTACGTACGTAAATTTCAGGTTCGAAATTTTATAAGGAGGGGAGATTGTAAGACCCCGACTTTTATGAAATAAAAGTCTAATTTTCTTTATGATTATTATCCTAAATTGTTATATTATAGAATTTTCAATTAATGAAATGAGAATTATAAATGAGAAATGAATAATGAGAATTGAGGTTTTAATGTAAACTTTAATTTTTAAAAGTCGGATTGACAATTAAACGGATAAGTAAGTTAATAAAAGAGGAGATGAGAGATTAAATCCTTCTAGAAGAGCAGCCATGTGGACAATAAGTGCTGATAATAATAAAAGAGAGAGAAAGGAAAATAATGGGGGGACAAGGTGGGGGAGGAAGAAAAAGAAAGGAGGAGAAAAAGAGGAAAAGGAAGAAAAGAAAGAAAGAAACAAAAGAAGGAAACTTCCTCTATTCTCACCCAATTTGTCACTCGACAGAAACAAAGAAAGAGAGAAAAGAGAGAAGAAAGAAAGAAAAGAAAAGAAAGAAAGAAGAAGGAAAAAAAGATGGAAGAAGAGAAAATGAAAAATAAGAAAGGTAAATTCCTTAACCTTTGTAAATTTTTGATTTTCATATATGAATTTTATGTACAGAGATTATGTATATGCTTGTTGGGATGATTTAAACTTGCATAAATATGAATCAAATAAGAGAAATCTAGAAATCAAATGAAAAATGAAATCTGAAAATTTTAGAAAAATTAGTTTATTACTTGATTTTATAAAATCTATAACTCTTTGTGTATAATGAGTTAGGAGATGAACTTTATATCAAAAGAAAGCCTTTGAAGTAAGCTAAACACAAAAATTAGAATCACCCAAAAATTCTTTGTGAATTTTTCGTGGTGATTGTTTGAATGAAACTGGTTCGATGGACGTATCGTCCGAATCTCTTAAGCTCTATTGTGTGAGTTATAATTCTTAATCCGACCGTTGGATCGTTGTAATTTTTGGATATGTTATACATATATAAGTTGAGTACATGTCCACAAATTTTGAACTGTTAAAGAATAACGTATGATTTGTTATGAATTTTGTTAGGTGGCTGGTCTGAAATTTTCAACATTAAGTTCTAAGTTTCAAAAATGTATAACTTAATGATTTTAATTCTGATTTCGATAATTCTTGAGGCTAAATTGGAGTATTTGAAGTCTAGTTGCTGTTAAAATTAATTATTTTGACAAATAAATTTTAATTAATGGTGGTAATACCATAATAGTAGACTGACATTTTAAAAATAAATTGTCATATATGGGTTTCTTAAATTTTGTTATTAACTTATAAGTTTTGAAATATTAATTATGAAACTTGGTGGAAAATCCTATATTATTATTTCAAAATTACTGAAATTTTTTGGAGAACTATTAAAGAGCATAAGTATTTATTGAATTTTTAAGTTATTTAAAGTTAGTTTAGGAGTTAGTGGAAATTCATATAAAATTCTATGAATGGTGGAAAATTTTGAAGTTTACTAGAAAATCTTATAATAATATAAGATTAATATTAATGGTGTTTCAAAGATTTAAAATTATGTGGAGTTAGTATTTCTATTTTAAAGCTATTAAATGGTAGTTTATATAAATAGAAATAATTATAGAAAATTGTCGGATAATCCGAAAAATGTAAAAATTATTTGAAAAATTCAGAATAATATTTTAAATATTTTAGAAGTGTTAATAAGCTCATGAGGTGTCGGAATATAAACGCACAAGTAACGAATGAGTTATGATAAAAATAAAAATAATAATTTTATTCGATAAATAAAGGCACCGTGAATGAATTATGAATTATTAGTTGGTTTATATTTTATTCAAGGTGAATATGTTTTGGTGACCCCTATTTTTAGTAGAAATTAAATTATTTATAGTAAGGTACTGATTTAATAAATGTTTATATATTTATATTATTGTATTTTATCATCACTTGAGATGGTGGCTTAGTGGTGGGAAGCCGGACATAAGTGTAATGACCATGAATTTTATACTCCATTATTACTTAAATATATATGATTTAATTTTAATGAGTTAATTTTGTATGCTTATTTAAACCTTGTATGGTTATGTTATTATGTGAGTTAGTGCCTATGCGATAAATTGCTAGGATTAAATTAAAGGGAGTCACTAATGGTTTATTTAAATTAGTGGACTAGCCCTAAGGTTTTTATATCAAAAGAATTGATAGGACGACTAGTAATTAAATATTTAATTTACTTGAATATAGTGAAAGAATTTAATGGTATAGATTAATTAATAAATGTGGGCAATATTAATATTTATATTTAATAGTCTATTTAGCAATTTAAATACTAATAGACTAGATCATTTATTTAATTAACCAGTTCAATATTTTATTTAATCACGAATTGGGGAGGTAATGTATACTATAATAATAGAGTTGGGATAATGTAATATGATAATACCCAATTGAATTATATTCGGTATTAATGAAATGTACATGGATTATATTTGGATGCGTATAACCCAACTTGCTATTATGTATTATGTTATCCATGTGTACCCTTTAATTGAATATATAACCTAAGTATATATTATATGTGTATATATATATATATATATATATATAACAATAGTGTGTTGCATTCATGTTGCTGAGTATTAGCATTGTCCCATAATGAGAGTCACCCCTCATTTCTTCTCACGTGTATGAGCAAAAAGCCTATACTATTCTACTCTTCTTCTCAAATTCAACAACGTCTAACAAATGATTATAAGGGGAGTGGGCATCATGATGAGATTCACCAACCACTCAACCACTCTTCCTTAACCATCAAATTCTCATTCTTTCCAATGGTTTGATTTGGGAGATAATTACATTGTCTGGATATCCAATTTTCTATAAATAAAGCTTCCCTTCTTTCTTCATTACATTTGCTGAGAGTTCTGTTTAGCTAGGAATTTATAGAGAGTGAGTACACTGATATTGTGAAGGAGACTAAGAGTTGTTATAACAGCATTGAGAGAAATTACTTTAGCAGCTAGCTTCATTCATTAGCAGAGGTATATTCCCATTCATGTTCTTCATTGTCAAATTTTTGATTATGTTAAATTAGATGTTAAATTAATTGGAGAACACTTGTTAAGTATTATATGAGTTGATATGCATGTTAGAATTGCAATGTAGCATTTTTGAAATGAATTTCGTAAGAAATTTGGAGTTGGGTTGTGTTAACTGCTGAAGCAGAAAGCTGCTCTATTTCTGTGGCAACCCGAAAATCTATAAGATCTTAAATGATTAGAATAAAGGTTAAGGGATAAAACCTAGATGGGAATTTGAGGAATAATTTAAATTTTTTTTAAGAAGAACCTATAAGGTTTACTATTTGAATAAGAATAAAGAAATATAACCTAATATACATATTAGGTAGGGTAATTAAATACTCTAAGAGATTTATTTTGTATATTTTAAATAATTAATTTTATAATTTAATTATAGCAAGTCTAATTGGGTTATGAAATTAAAGATATATGAGTAAGGAATTTATTTACAAAGGTGTGTAATGGAATCCTAATTAAATGATTAGGATAAGATAAAAATTAAAAGTATGGGACTAAGTTGATTTTATGGCCCAAGGAATTAAATAAGTAGCCTAATTATTTATTTAAGCATTTGATTAGTAGCTAATTTGATTTAATAGTAATTTAATTGTTGAACCAGCCCAATATAATATTTACAAGATAAATATTATGATGGCTCAATTTAATTATGGGAGAAAGTCAATGTTTAATTTTGTTAGTAAGTAAAACAAGTAAAATTGCAAGCCCAATGGAATTAATTAAGGGCCCAAGCTAAGCCCACTTGTGGGAGGGATATTTTAGTCATTAGTATGATTAAAATAAAATAAAATTTGGATGTATACGGGCCTTAGTGGCCGAAATATATAGAGAGGAAAAGGAATGGTGGATGTAATGATTTATTAGCTTTAGTTGGTAAAATTGCTTTTTAGGTGTCATGTGATGAATGGGCCAACACATTAGTTGATGCTTGCAAGTAAACTAAGGTAATAATGAGAAAGAGAGAGATAAGGATTTGTGGGGATAGGAAGGCCACATGTGGCCGGGTAGGTATAGAAAGAGAAAAGGGAAAATGAATGTAGATAATTAAGATATATCCATATATCTTATTTCTTTCTTTCTTTCTCATCTATTATTTCTTATTCTTTCTCTTTGCTAACTAAAGAAAATCGAGAGAGGGAGAAAGGGAAGAAGGGCGGCGGCCATATTAGGGAGGAGGAGGAGGAGAAAAGTTTCTCCATAGAAGAAGGAGAAGAAAAAGAAAAAGATGATCAAAGAAAGGTATAACCAATTCTTCTAATTTTATTCTCTCTTTTTTTTGTGAATTGATGAAAAGGGGCTTTTGATTTGGAAGTGCAAAATCGTTCAATCTATGTGTTTTATATGGATTGAAGTATGGATTTACCAATATTTTGGAAAAGAAAACAAAAATATTTTTCTAGTTTATGAAAACCCTAACTTTTATGTGCTTTGATTGTCCACCGTTTTTGATCTACATATTCTTTTCGCGATCCGTCGAAGAGAGGTGCTATATATAGGTGTTGGCTAGTAAACCCAAATGGTAGAACTCAAAAATCACGTTTCTAAAAGTCGTGGTGTGAGTTTTCGTGAAAATAGTCCCGTTTTCTTGAAACTATTTTGGACCAGTCAGAAACGAGGGCATTTTCTTCCATCTTTGTGCTTTAAAAATTTTGAAAACGTTTGGAGTATTAAGATTATAAGTTATGAAGGTCCTGTACAACTTTGAGAATTTTTGGCCATACAGTTTGAGAGTTATGGATTTTACGGCTAAGGACTATTTTTGAAAAGTTACCAGAATAACTCTCTGTGTGTAAGTCCAAAAATTACAAAATGTTTACGGAAAGTACATGTGTATAACAGGAGCCTATGCTAAAAATTTCAGAATTGTTGGAGCTAATCTCGATTTATGAAAAATCTTGGAATATTGGCTATTATGGACTATTTAAAAATAGTAGATGAATTTTAAAAATTTTGAAAAAAATATATGTTCAATATGGAACTATATTCTATCAGATCCCAGAAAAGAAATATTTTTGGAACTGATTTGGTATTTTTCATATAAATAATGTTATATGGGTAAATGAAGTTAATTAATTATATGATGTGAAAATTATGGAGAATTCGGTTTTATGTTTTGAGACCCTTGAGCATGGCTTATGCAGATTTTTGAGGATGGTTTGGGTCGGTTGTGAAGAGTTGTTATGTTTATGGTGTTTTAGAAGGCTTAAAATAATTTATTAATAAAAGGAAAGCAATTAAAATAAATTATTTATTAATGTTATTAATGACTTAAATTATTTTTATATGACTAATGATATTGGATTATGATATTATTAGAATTAAATGTTATTAAAAGGTTAATAACCTTAGCTTAAAATATTATTAAATAGTTAATAATATTAAACGTAGAATTAAAATGAAGAATTAAGTTATTTTTCAATATAATTGTTGAATTTGGTATTCAAGAAAATATATTATATATGGGATATGTTGGAAAGAGTAATATAGGCTACTGAATTGGATTTTGGTTTACTGAAATGAATTCGGTTTACTAAAACTGATTTTGGTCTGCTGAAATAATGATTTCGGGATACTGAAATGAAATTCGATTTATTGAAATGGTATTTCGGTTTACTGAAATGTTATCTAATTTACTAATATAACATATAAAAGAAAAAACTTAAGTATAAGTTATGGCATGATTAAAGATTATCAAAGTATAATCGTAGTACTAAGACTTTAATGAAATGTCTAATACTTCACTATATGATTGTATGTTAGACAATTTAATATAAGATAATAAGAACTTATAAAGTAAGTGATTAAGTATTAATTTTAAAGTAGTACAGTCGTATTCTGCAATGGTTGATGTATAGTAGCTGGGCTAAACGACTCCTTCATATTGGGAAGGTATATATGAATTAGTAACCGATCTAACTCACTGTAAAAACAGTGTAGACGAGACGAAAACTAATTTGTTAGTTGTTTATGGGAAACCACTCAGTATACTATATTAATTACTATTAAAGACTCGATGTGTGCTAGGTTTAGACTTGTAAATAAGTATAGTGTTAAGGATATCTAATATTTGACTATGTGGTTAAGTGTTAGATGGTTTATTTTTAAAGTAATAGTATTATGAATTAAGTATGTTATACTAATTTAAAGATCAATCTTATAATTGATAGGTCTTTTCAATAAAGCTATTATATTAGATTGCGTAGCAGTAATCGACGATACAGGTAAGTTCCCTAACTCAAACTCGAGTTATATTTCAAAGCATGTTAATGAATGATTATTGATGATTATTCACGTCTATACTAATTATTGATTCGCACTTAGTGCAAATTGCATATGTTCATCAGGTATGAAAGGCTGATCACCTTCATTACCATAAGGTTCAGTTAAAATTATTCATGGTCCTTGTTGACATTAAACATTATTGGTTCAGTCATTCATTTATAGAAACTCTGATTTATGTTCTTTCATAATTATTATATTGTTGAAAATTCAAAAACTTATTCTTTCTTTCAATCATGATATATCCTTGTTATATTTAAACTTGCTGAGCAAAGTCGTTGCTCACCCTTGCTATATCATGATAAAAATTTTAGATTAGGACGAAACTTCAGATACAGGCAAAGGCAAAGACAAGTTCCAAGATTGAATTATTGTACGGTTAAAATGGTATTTGTATTAGAGGAATATGACATTGTATGTCGTGTAGAATATGAATATGTGTATTAAGTTAAGATTTCAGACCTTGGGATTTATGTGTAAAAGTTATTGTATAAACAATTTATGTTTATATCTTCCGCAATAGTTATAGAAATGATGTACCAGGTCCGAGGTTTTGAGGACCCGAATTTGAGGGCGCTACAGTTGGTATCAGAGCTGTAGGTTATAAACCATAGGTAGGGGTAGCTTAGGCTATAACCACAGAGATAATGAATAGGAATAAACTCAAATAGAGTTTAAGTTCTAAGCGATGAATTTGGGCAAGGTATTAATAAGTTAATAAGATTAAAAGAAGAATCTTGACAAGTAATAAAAGTCTAGAGTTACCTAACTCTGATAATAATGATGAACAGTAATAATGAATAGATAGAGTCTAAAAGACTAAAAGTATAAATAAAAAGAAGATCGTAAAACAAAACGATCATAACACGATTATAAGAAAAGATCACAACGTGATCTGATGAGGTCATAAGAAGACAGATGATCAATCGTTTGATTGAAAACTTTATAGCAGAATTGTTGTACAACAGTTATACTATGAAATTGTACTATGAAAACTCAGGAAAGAGTTGTGAATTGTAGATACGAATTAAATGAAATTCGTATCGAGTAAAGAGGGAACTAGGAATATGTGGGATTTCAATTGAGGACTTATGTGATAGCTAAGTTGTACAAACCTTTGTATGTGCGGGGGTTTTGTGCTTGGTCTAAAGACTACTTAGTTTATCACATTGATAATAATTGAAATGTCAGTGTCGCGCTATTCGATATATGTATGATGAGAAGGTGATTCTTTTCTCATGTGTATAATGGATAGGTAGGAGAATATAAGATTAGGTGAGAATTCTTTAAACTCATACGTATGGTAAGTTCGCGACTCATAATCATATGGTGGAACCCCTCAGCGAATGAACGACTTTAGTCTGACTAGGATAAGTTTCTAAACCCATATGATTGTGGTAAGTTCCTGAACTCATAACGTGTGGTATGTTTGATGAATTATACTAGGTATAAGAAAGTTGTGGAAGAAGAAATGAGGATTTTTAGTGTAGTAAGTTTTAAATATGATAGAATAGATAGAATTATTAAGAAATTTATCATTAGAAGAATTGAAGTTGGTGGTGGAGGCATAGGTATTCCAAATCTTCTAGCTATGCTAGACTTCGAAATTTTTGACATCAAGCTAAATTCGCACGGATGTGCCTTTTCAAAATAAAATGAATTTTTATTATCCTCAAAACATGGTGACAAGTGTGTATGTGTGGACTTCGGGACCCTGACACACCGTTACCTGTTGAGGTATGATAACACTAAAACTGATTTTCAAAGGTTTTGAACCATTTAAGAGAAACGTCTACGCTAATTATTTTGGCTAGACGAAAATGATTTGAAATTTATCAAAATATATTTTATATATCATTAATGCATCATTAAACCTGGTGCAGAGATGATAAAATGATGAGTTATCAATGCAAAATTACTTAGTTGGATGGGATCTAAAGATCGTTAGCCCACTATGGAATGATGTAGGATGACAAAGTTGCAGAATGACGGAATCCTCAAACGGACTGTAAATACAGTGCGGTATCATGACGTCATAAAATGATTTTTATAATGTTAAAGGTAAATTATTTCCAACTAAATTTGAACAGACACATGTTTCGATTGAAATTCGAATTATTAGTATACGTCTAAGCTATTTGATTCAGCTAGACAAATGTTTATGAAAATTCAAAGTATTTTTGAGAATTTATCTCGAACCAAATTGTTTTGGTGCGGAATCCATTGATAAGACTGAGGTGAACTATGTTGATTGGATAAAATAATCCAATCTAGTAGCATAAATATTTGCTAGACATGATTGATACGTTATGTATGACGTAGGGTATGATAGGCTGATCACCTAACGTACTTACAGAAGTAGTTTACCTTCTTCGTGATTGTAAACATACTTAGTAGTTACTGTTTTGCGATATAAATATCGTTAAAACTATGTGTTCATGGTCTATATGACCCCTCAACATAATTTGAAAAGTTTTTAACTCCTTGGAGAGAAGTCTGGGTAGAATGTAATGATGGAATAGTTTCTCATAGAAGGAAGCAAAATGTACTCATTAAATTGAGCATAAAATCAGATAAAGGTTATATAAAAATCTAGTTTTGATGAATAAAAGGAGTGGTGACTAGTAGACTGTAATTTCGAGGACGAAATTCTTAGAAGAATGGGTGAATGTGACATCCCAAAAATCTATAAGATCTTAAATGATTAGAATAAAGGTTAAGGGATAAAACCTAGATGGGAATTTGAGGAATAATTTAAATTTTTTTAAGAAGAACCTATAAGGTTTACTATTTGAATAAGAATAAAGAAATATAACCTAATATATATATTAGGTAGGGTAATTAAATACTCTAAGTGATTTATTTTGTACATTTTAAATAATTAATTTTATAATTTAATTATAGCAAGTCTAATTGGGTTATGAAATTAAAGATATATGAGTAAAGAATTTATTTACAAAGGTGTGTAATGGAATCCTAATTAAATGATTAGGATAAGATAAAAATTAAAAGTATGGGACTAAGTTGATTTTATGGCCCAAGGAATTAAATAAGTAGCCTAATTATTTATTTAAGCATTTGATTCGTAGCTAATTTGATTTAATAGTAATTTAATTGTTGAACCAGCCCAATATAATATTTATAAGATAAATATTATGATGGCTCAATTTAATTATGCGAGAAAGTCAATGTTTAATTTTGTTAGTAAGTAAAACAAGTAAAATTGCAAGCCCAATGGAATTAATTAAGGGCCCAAGCTAAGCCCACTTGTGGGAGGGATATTTTAGTCATTAGTATGATTAAAATAAAAAAAATGGATGTATACAGGCCTTAGTGGCCGAAATATATAGAGAGGAAAAGGAATGGTGGATGTAATGATTATTAGCTTTAGTTGGTAAAATTGCTTTTTAGGTGTCATGTGATGAATGGGCCTACACATTAGTTGATGCTTACAAGTAAACTAAGGTAATAATGAAAAAGAGAGAGATAAGGATTTGTGGGGATAGGAAGGCCACATGTGGCCGGGTAGGTATAGAAAGTGAAAAGGAGAAATGAATGTAGATAATTAAGATATATTCATATATCTTATTTCTTTCTTTCTCTCTCATCTATTATTTCTTATTCTTTCTCTTTGCTAACTAAAGACAATCGAGAGAGGGAGAAAGGGAAGAAGGGCGACGGCCATATTAGGGAGGAAGGAGGAGAAAAGTTTCTCCATAGAAGAAGAATGAGAAGAAAAAGAAAAAGAAGATCAAAGAAAGGTATAACCAATTCTTCTAACTTTATTCTCTTTTCTTTTTGTGAATTGATGAAAAGGGGCTTTTGATTTGGAAGTACAAAATCCTTTAATCTATGTGTTTTATATGGATTCAAGTGTGGATTTACCCATATTGGGTGTTGATTTGTTTGGAAAAGAAAAGAAAAATATTTTTCTAGTTTATGAAAATCCTAACTTTTATGTGCTTTGATTGTCCACCGTTTTTGATCTACATATTCTTTTCGCGATCCGTCGAAGAGAGGTGCTATATATAGGTGTTGGCTAGTAAACCCAAATGGTAGAACTCAAAAATCACGTTTCTAAAAGTCGTGGTGTGAGTTTTGGTGAAAACAGTCCCGTTTTCTTGAAACTGTTTTGGACCAGTCAGAAATGAGGGCATTTTCGTCCACCTTTTGTGCTTTAAAAATTCTAAAAAAAATTGGAGTATTAATATCATAAGTTATGAAGGTCCTGTAAAACTTTGAGAATTTTTGTCCTTACGGTTTGAGAGTTATGGATTTTACGGCTAAGGACTATTTTTAAAAATTTACCCGAATAACTCTCTGTGTGTAAGTCCAAAAATTACGAAATTTTTTATGGAAGTACATCTGTATAACAAGAGCCTACCCTGAAAATTTAGAATTTTTGGAGTTAATCTCGATTTATAAAAAATCTTGGAATAATTGGCTATTATGGACTATTTAAAAATAGTAGATGAATTTTAAAAATTTCAGAAAAAATATATGTTCAATATGGAACTATATTCTGTCAAATCCGAGAAAAGAAATATTTTTGGGACTGATTTGGTATTTTTCATTGAAATAATGTTATATGGGTAAATGAAGTTAATTAATTATATGATGTGAAAATTATGAAGAATTCGGTTTTATGTCTTGAGACCCTTGAGCATGGCTTATGCATATTTTTGAGGAAGGTTTGGGTCGGTTGTGAAGAGTTTTTATGTTGATGGTGTTTTAGAAGGCTTAAAAGAATTTATTAATAAAAGGGAAACAATTAAAATAAATTATTTATTAATGTTATTAATGACTTAAATTATTTTTATATGACTAAGGATATTGGATTATGATATTATTAGAATTAAATGTTATTAAAAGGTTAATAACCTTAGCTTAAAATATTATTAAATAGTTAATAATATTAAACGTAGAATTAAAATGAAGAATTAAGTTATTTTTCAATATAATTGTTGAATTTGGTATTCAAGGAAATATATTATGTATGGTATATGTTGGAAAGAGTAATACAGGCTACTGAATTGGATTTTGGTTTACTGAAATGAATTCGGTTTACTAAAACTGATTTTGGTTTGCTGAAATAGTAATTTCAGGATACTGAAATGAAATCCGATTTACTGAAATGGTATTTCGGTTTACTGAAATGTTATCTAATTTACTAATATAACATATAAAAGGGAAAACTTATAAGAATAAGTTATGGTATGATTAAAGATTATCAAAGTATAATCGTAGTACTAAGACTTTAATGAAATGTCTAATACTTCACTATATGATTGAATGTTAGATAATTTAATATAAGATGATAAGAACTTATAAAGTAAGTGATTAAGTATTAAGTTTAAAGTAGTACAATCGTATTCTGCAATGGTTGATGTATAGTAGCTGGGCTAAACGACTCCTTCATATGGGGAAGGTATATACGAATTAGTAACCGATCTAACTCATTGTAAAAACAGTGTAAACAAGACGGAAACTAATTTGTTAGTTGTTTGTGGGAAACCACTCAATATACTATATTAATTACTATTAAAGACTCGATGTGTGCTAGGTTTAGACTTGTAAATAAGTATGGTGTTAAGGATATCTAATATTTGACTATGTGGTTAAGTGTTAGATAGTTTATTTTTAAAGTAATAGTATTGTGAGATAAGTATGTTATACTAATTTAAAGATCAATCTTATAATTAATAGATCTTTTTAATAAAGCGATTATATTAGATTGTGTAGCAGTAATCGACGATACAGGCAAGTTCCCTAACTCAAACTCGAGTTATATTTCAAAGCATGTTAATGAATGATTATTGACGATTATTCACGTTTATACTAATTATTGATTCGTACTTAGTGCAAATTGCATATGTTCATCAGGTATGAAAGGCTGATCACCTTCATTACCATAAGGTACAGTTAAAATTGTTCATGGTCCTTGTTGACATTAAACATTATTGGTTCAGTCATTCATTTATAGAAACTCTGATTTATGCTCTTTCACAATTATTATATTGTTGAAAATTTGAAAACTTATTTTTTCTTTCAATCATGATATATCCTTGTTGTTTTTAAACTTGCTGAGCAAAGTCGTTGCTCACCCTTGCTATATCATGATAAAATTTTCAGATTAAGACGAAACTTCGGATACAGGCAAAGGCAAAGACAAGTTCCAGGATTGAATTATTGTATGGTTAAAATGTATTTGTATTAGAGGAATATGACATTGTATGTCGTGTAGAATATGAATATGTGTATTAAGTTAAGGTTTCAGACCTTGGGATTTATGTGTAAAAGTTATTGTATAAACAATTTATGTTTATATCTTCCGCAATAGTTATAGAAATGATGTACCAGGTCCGAGGTTCTGAGGACCCGGATTTGAGGGCGCTACAGTTGGTATCAGAGCTGTAGGTTATAAACCTTAGGTAGGGGTAACTTAGGCTATAACCACAGAGATAATGAATAGGAATAAACTCAAATAGAGTTTAAGTTCTAAGCGGTGAATTTGGGCAAGGTATTAATAAGTAAATAAGATTCAAAGAAGAATCTTGACAAGTAATAAAAATCCAGAGTTACCTAACTCTGATAATAAAGATGAACAGTAGTAATGAATAGATAGAGTCTAAAAGACTGAATGTATAAAGAAAAAGAAGATCGTAAAACAAAACGATCATAACACGATTATACGAAAAGATCACAACGTGATCTGATGAGGTCATAGGAAGACAGATGATCAATCGTTTGATTGAAAACTTTATAGCAGAATTGCTGTACAACAGTTATACTATGAAATTGTACTATGAAAACTCAGGAAAGAGTTGTGAATTGTAGATACGGATTAAATGAAATTCGTATCGAGTAAAGAGGGAGCTAGGAATATGTGAAATTTTAATTGAGGACTCATGTGATAGCTAAGTTGTACAAACCTTTGTATGGGCGGGGGTTTTGTGCTTGGTCTAACGACTACTTAGTTTATCACATTGATAATAATTGAAATGTCGGTGTCGCGCTATTCACTATATGTATGATGAGAAGGTGATTCTTTTCTCATGTGTATAATGGATAGGTAGAGAATATAAGATTAGGTGTGAATTCTTTAAACTCATACGTATGGTAAGTTCGCGACTCATAATCATATAGTGGAACCCCTCAGCGAATGAACGACTTTGGTTTGACTACAACAAGTTTCTAAACCCATATGATTGTGGTAAGCTCCTGAACTCATAACGTGTGGTATGTTTGATAAATTATACTGGGTATAAGAAAGTTGTGGAAGAAGAATTGAGGATTTTTAGTGTAGTAAGTTTTAAATATGATAGAATAGATAGAATTATTAAGCAATTTATCATTAGAAGAATTGAAGTTGGTGGTGGAGGCATAGGTATTCCAAATCTTCTAGCTATGCTAGACTTCGAAATTTTTGACATCAAGCTAAATTCACACGGATGTGCCTTTTCAAAATAAAATAAATTTTTGTTATCCTCAAAACATGGTGACAAGTGTGTATGTGTGGACTTCGGGACCCTGACACACCGTTACCTGTTGAGGTATGATAACACTAAAACTGATTTTCAAAGGTTTTGAACCATTTAAGAGAAAAGTCTATGCTAATTATTTTGGCTAGACGAAAATGATTTGAAATTTATCAAAATGTATTTTATATATCATTAATGCATCATTAAACCTGGTGCAGAGATGATAAAATGATGAGTTATCAATGCAAAATTACTTGGTTGGATGGGATCTAAAGATCGTTAGCCCACTATGGAATGATGTAGGATGACAAAGTTGCAGAATGACGGAATCCTCAAACGGACTGTAAATACAGTGCGGTATCATGACGTCATAAAATAATTTTTAGAATGTTAAAGGTAAATTATTTCCAACTGAATTTGAACAGACACATGTTTCGATTGAAATTCGAATTATTAGTATACGTCTAAGCTATTTGATTCAGCTAGACAAATGTTTATGAAAATTCAAAGTATTTTTGAGAATTTATCCCGAACCAAATTGTTTTGGTGCGGAATCCATTGATAAGACTGAGGTGAACTATGTTGATTAGATAAAATAATTCGATCTAGTAGCATAAATATTCGCTAGACATGATTGATACGTTATGTATGACGTAGGGTACGATAGGCTGATCACCTAACGTACTTACAGAAGTAGTTTACCTTCTTCGTGATTGTAAACATACTTAGTAGTTACTGTTTTGCGATATAAATATCGTTAAAACTATGTGTTCATGGTCTATATGACCCCTCAGCATAATTTGAAAAGTTTTTAACTCCTTGGAGAGAAGTCTGGGTAGAATGTAATGATGGAATAGTTTCTCATAGAAGGAAGCAAAATGTACTCATTAAATTGAGCATAAAATCAGATAAAGGTTATATGAAAACCTAGTTTTGATGAATAAAAGGAGTGGTGACTAGTAGACTATAATTTCGAGGAAGAAATTCTTAGAAGAAGGGGTAAATGTGACATCCCAAAAATCTATAAGATCTTAAATGATTAGAATAAAGGTTAAGGGATAAAACCTAGATGGGAATTTGAGGAATAATTTAAATGTTTTTAAGAAGAACCTATAAGGTTTACTATTTGAATAAGAATAAAGAAATATAACCTAATATACATATTAGGTAGGGTAATTAAATACTCTAAGAGATTTATTTTGTATATTTTAAATAATTAATTTTATAATTTAATTATAGTAAGTCTAATTGGGTTATGAAATTAAAGATATATGAGTAAAGAATTTATTTACAAAGGTGTGTAATGGAATCCTAATTAAATGATTAGGATAAGATAAAAATTAAAAGTATGGAACTAAGTTGATTTTATGGCACAAGGAATTAAATAAGTAGCCTAATTATTTATTTAAGCATTTGATTCGTAGCTAATTTGATTTAATAGTAATTTAATTGTTGAACCAGCCCAATATAATATTTATAAGATAAATATTATGATGGCTCAATTTAATTATGGGAGAAAGTCAAAGTTTAATTTTGTTAGTAAGTAAAACAAGTAAAATTACAAGCCCAATGGAATTAATCAAGGGCCCAAGCTAAGCCCACTTGTGGGAGGGATATTTTAGTCATTAGTATGATTAAAATAAAAAAAAATTGATGTATACGGGCCTTAGTGGCCGAAATATATAGAGAGGAAAAGGAATGGTGGATGTAATGATTTATTAGCTTTAGTTAGTAAAATTGCTTTTTAGGTGTCATGTGATGAATGGGCCAACACATTAGTTGATGCTTGCAAGTAAACTAAGGTAATAATGAGAAAGAGAGAGATAAGGATTTGTGGGGATAGGAAGGCCACATGTGGCCGGGTAGGTATAGAAAGTGAAAAGGAGAAATGAATGCAGATAATTAAGATATATCCATATATCTTATTTCTTTCTTTCTCTCTCATCTATTATTTCTTATTCTTTCTCTTTGCTAACTAAAGACAATCGAGAGAGGGAGAAAGGGAAGTAGGGCGGCAGCCATATTAGGGAGGAAGGAGGAGAAAAGTTTCTCCATAGAAGAAGAAGGAGAAGAAAAAGAAAAAGAAGATCAAAGAAAGGTATAACCAATTCTTCTAACTTTATTCTCTTTTCTTTTTGTGAATTGATGAAAAGGGGCTTTTGATTTGGAAGTGCAAAATCCTTTAATCTATGTGTTTTATATGGATTCAAGTGTGGATTTACCCATATTGGATGTTGATTTGTTTGGAAAAGAAAAGAAAAATATTTTTTTAGTTTATGAAAATCCTAACTTTTATGTGCTTTGATTGTCCACCGTTTTTGATCTACATATTCTTTTCGCGATCCGTCAAAGAGAGGTGCTATATATAGGTGTTGGCTAGTAAACTCAAATGGTAGAACTCAAAAATCACGTTTCTAAAAGTCGTGGTGTGAGTTTTGGTGAAAACAGTCCCGTTTTCTTGAAACTATTTTGGACCAGTCAGAAATGAGGGCATTTTCGTCCACCTTTTTTGCTTTAAAAATTCTGAAAAAATTTGGAGTATTAATATCATAAGTTATGAAGGTCCTGTAAAACTTTGAGAATTTTTGCCCTTACGGTTTGAGAGTTATGGATTTTACGGCTAAGGACTATTTTTGAAAAGTTACCCGAATAACTCTCTGTGTGTAAGTCCAAAAATTACAAAAATTTTTATGGAAGTACATCTGTATAACAAGAGCCTACCCTGAAAATTTAGAATTTTTGGAGTTAATCTCGATTTATAAAAAATCTTGGAATAATTGGCTATTATGGACTATTTAAAAATAGTAGATGAATTTTAAAAATTTCGGAAAAAATATATGTTCAATATGGATCTATATTCTGTCAAATCCCAGAAAAGAAATATTTTTGGGACTGATTTGGTATTTTTCATATAAATAATGTTATATGGGTAAATGAAGTTAATTAATTATATGATGTGAAAATTATGAAGAATTCGGTTTTATGTCTTGAGACCCTTGAGCATGGCTTATGCAGATTTTTGAGGAAGGTTTGGGTCGGTTGTGAAGAGTTGTTATGTTTATGGTGTTTTAGAAGGCTTAAAAGAATTTATTAATAAAAGGGAAATAATAAAAATAAATTATTTATTAATGTTATTAATGACTTAAATTATTTTTATATGACTAATGATATTGGATTATGATATTATTAGAATTAAATGTTATTAAAAGGTTAATAACCTTAGCTTAAAATATTATTAAATAGTTAATAATATTAAACGTAGAATTAAAATGAAGAATTAAGTTATTTTTCAATATAATTGTTGAATTTGGTATTCAAGAAAATATATTATGTATGGGATATGTTGGAAAGAGTAATATAGGCTACTGAATTGGATTTTGATTTACTGAAATGAATTCGGTTTACTAAAACTGATTTTGGTCAGCTGAAATAGTAATTTCACGATACTGAAATGAAATTCGATTTACTAAAATGGTATTTCGGTTTACTGAAACGTTATCTAATTTACTAATATAACATATAAAAGGGAAAACTTATAAGTATAAGTTATGGTATGATTAAAGATTATCAAAGTATAATCGTAGTACTAAGACTTTAATGAAATGTCTAATACTTCACTATATGATTGAATGTTAGACAATTTAATATAAGATGATAAGAACTTATAAAGTAAGTGATTAAGTATTAAGTTTAAAGTAGTACAATCGTATTCTGCAATGGTTGATGTATAGTAGCTGGGCTAAACGACTCCTTCATATGGGAAAGGTATATACGAATTAGTAACCGATCTAACTCACTGTAAAAACAGTGTAGACAAAACGGAAACTAATTTGTTAGTTGTTTGTGGGAAACCACTCAATATACTATATTAATTACTATTAAAGACTCGATGTGTGCTAGGTTTAGACTTGTAAATAAGTATGGTGTTAAGGATATCTAATATTTTAAGTGTTAGATGATTTATTTTTAAAGTAATAGTATTATGAGATTAGTATGTTATACTAATTTAAAGATCAATCTTATAATTGATAGGTCTTTTCAATAAAGCTATTATATTAGATTGCGTAGCAGTAATCGACGATACAGGTAAGTTCCCTAACTCAAACTCAAGTTATATTTCAAAGCATGTTAGTGAATGATTATTGATGATTATTCACGTCTATACTAATTATTGATTCGCACTTAGTGCAAATTGCATATGTTCATCAGGTATGAAAGGCTGATCACCTTCATTATCATAAGGTTCAGTTAAAATTATTCATGGTACCTTGTTGACATTAAACATTATTGGTTCAGTCATTCATTTATAAAAACTCTGATTTATGCTCTTTCACAATTATTATATTGTTAAAAATTCAAAAACTTATTATTTCTTTCAATCATGATATATCCTTGTTGTATTTAAACTTGCTGAGCAAAGTCGTTGCTCACCCTTGCTATATCATGATAAAATTTTTAGATTAAGAAGAAACTTCGGATACAGGCAAAGGCAAAGACAAGTTCCAGTATTGAATTATTGTACCGTTAAAATGGTATTTATATTAGAGGAATATGACATTGTATGTCGTGTAGAATATGAATATGTGTATTAAGTTAAGATTTCAGACCTTGAGATTTATATGTAAATGTTATTGTATAAACAATTTATGTTTATATCTTCCGCAATAGTTATAGAAATGATGTACCAGGTCCGAGATTCTGGGGACCTGGATTTGAGGGCGCTATAATTTCTGGTCGAGCCCCGGTGCAGCTGCGCCCATTTAGTACTTGGGTGCAGCGCAGCTGCGCCAGGCCCTGGCTTTGGTTTCCTATTTCTGCTGATATCTGCTATGGCTAACTTGTTGGTATTACTTAAGGCAAGCATGAAAACTGGTTTAACTCATGTATATATGTTTTTTGATGTAACATAAGTTGCGTACGTTGTTCTAGTATGTATTTTCTAAAAGAAAACTTAAGAACTTTGAAATGAACTTGACAAAACTTGTGCCTTTTAAGTTTTGACCATTTGAGTATGTATATGTGGCTTAGATATGTGTTCAAATGCATGTGAGTTATGACTTTGAGACACTTTGCATGTACTAAGTTGCCTTTGTTGACTTAGTGTAATTTTTGAAGAAAACTTAGAGTTTGAGAGCTAATATCATCGATCACTGTGTGAGTTACGTTCTGATCATGCAAGCACGAATATTAGGATTCATTATGCCTCTAAACATGTTGACATGAGCATCATTTGGTTAAACATAGACTTTACATGCATGTTCAAGAAAATGAAATTTTAAGTGTAAACTATGTGGTTAAGGTATATATATGTGGTATACGCATGAGCATGCATACTTAGTATTGTTTAGTCTCGTTATGTGGTATTATGGCTATAGTAGCTGACCTTTTGTGACATGGATTTGATTAGCTTCAGGTATAAGAGTTACTGGTATAAAAACCATACAACTTTGAAGTGGACATAGAAGGAGCATGTTAGGTTTCGAACTCAAGTTAGTAACCTTATAAGCGTGTGTATTTGATTAATATCAGTAGCCTGTATGCTAGAAAGTAGGCTCGGATTTCATCAGAATAAAATTTCATTCCTGGTCTGATCAATGAGTGGCGCAGCTGCGCCACTCCTAAGGCAAAGACCAGCGCAGCTATGCCAGGCTGTTTTCAGGATTGGTGCAGTCTGCTTATTTTCTGATTGTGTTAGTTGAATTATAATGCTACCTAAGCTATTGATCAGAGTCTAATCATCTACTGATATATGTTTATATGAGATTGCAATATAACATGATGATGTCTTACTTGTAACAAGGAAGTCTATAGATATTAATGTCATAAGCGATTAAGCGTTGTGATACGATACTAGATGTGATATAAACTGTGTAGCAAGGTTAAGACCTAACTTATGTGTTGATTGTATATATAAGATAAAGTATGATGTTAAACTATATGACAAATGAATGTTATATATACGTAACTATATTACGATAGGGATTCGAAGTGTTGATAGGCTTTACGTTGGTAGACTACGCATAAGGCAAGTTCCCTAACTTACACTCTTTATTGTGCAAGTTTCCTATCCTTCTCATATTTATTCGAGCATGATATTATTGTATTTCAAGTTATTTATTTTAGCTTGAACCTTATTTCTAAGTATGCTTTTGGTGGTTTAATTACTTTACAATTATTCCACATCAATTTTATTGATACTCGCACTTGGTGCACTTGAGTTCGTACAGTCTTGGACTTGTACATTATTTAAAAGTTCTATAATTCATGAACTGCTTCAGATAAAGTCTGAACCCTTGTTCGGTCAGACAATTGCATGAAATTTTTATAAAAGCTATCCAGGCCAATTGATGGTAGGGATTCTTAGACTGAAGAGAACACCCCTTATATTATAAAGGAGTACCCCACGTATCTAATATAAGATACAAACAGCAGAGTTGAATGTTATGCATATACATGGCGTACGCGAGGCTGATCCCCTCACGTACATATTCTGTAGCTAGTAACCAAAGGGTTAATCAGCTATTGATTCCATTGGAAGTTTATAGTTCAAAGTCTACTTGTTTATTAATTATTCTAAAAGCAATTATTCTCCTTGCTTCCGATATTCATATTGTTGAATTCCTTTAATCATGATATATCCTTTAGTGCTATATTTAAACTTGTTGAGCAAACTAGTAGCTCATCCTTGCTATATCATGACTTTTATTGTAGTTAAACCCTGAGACTTCAGGGATGAGCAAGGGTAAAGAAAAGATGAAGTAATAGACTTCAAGTAGCTGACTTTATTTTATGCTTAGTTTAATTCTGTTAATGTAATTTGAACCCTACTGGTTATTCTAGGGTATGTTTGCATGCTTGTATTAAGGTTTTCGAATCTTAGGACTAGTAACACCTTTTGAATGAACGACACACGTTTATTTCTTTCTGCATTTAGTTACTGTATGTTGTTAAGTGGTGAATGTTTGTATTGGATCGTGATGACCAAATCCGGGTATTTGAGACCCGAATTTGGGGGCGTCACAATAAGTACCCGTTCGAGTCTTGGTAAACTCTTCTATGCTCAAGTGGTCTCACGCCCTGGATTTATTCGGGGGTAAGCTGAGTTGTGCCGATGAAGACACCACCGAGGCCTCTAAAATTTTTGGAGATCATGCATGTAATTATTTATTACATATGTTCATAAATAACAGTTATGATATTATAAGACCAGTTGAAAGTATTGTGAGTCTATAATAATGATTGTAAATAATTGATTAATAAAATGTGTTGATTAAAGATAAGTATGATATGCAGATGTTTGTTCAATTATTTTATTTTTACAAAAGTAAGTTTGGCAGGACTTGCCGACACTCTACTTTTCCTAAAGTAGTATGGACCACAACTCTATTATTGAACAAATTTTGTTAAAACATGTACAAATTGGTTTAATTTCCTCTGTGGGACCACAAATTCCACTATCAGTATTTTTATATAGCTCATTAGATTATTTTGTCAAAACGTGTGTGCTAGTTGTCTCCTCAATTTTCAGTATAAATAAGTTGCTTTGGTTGAGTAACAAAATACACACCATGACTATACCAAAAGTATAAAATTCTTTTATTACAATATTGTGAGTATTTCTTTTGAGTGTTAGGTTACTCCAAGTGTTGATAAAGAGTGCAAGCATTGTTCAGGTTGATAACATTCATAGAAAGCAACATCTAGTCACGTGCTAAGGTAAGGGGTATCACTTTTTCATAATATGGTAAAGGGATATCATTTTCTTTCGTACTCCATATTATTGTAAGAGATTATTATTCGTTCTTCAGTTTATCATTAAATGGTGAAAAGTCCTGAAATGATTAGAATATATTTAATGGTTTGTGATTCATCTAATATCTTGACCTGAATCGTTATATTCAGTTTTAATTTATTATGTTTGATCCGGTAACTTTACATTTACTTGAACTTTATATTCTATCAAGAATTCTAATTGATTTTCTGGATATCGTGTTGGTAATTTGGACTCTAGATAATTAAGTTGAAAATCACTAAGAACAATTTTTATCTTATTATTCTGATTATATATTGTTGTTATAATCGTTGTGATGAAATTTGTCTTTGGCCCGTAGTGCAAAGATGAAATGTTGATTGGTATGATCATGACCAATGGTTTTACAGTTGTATGTCTTTGGCCCGTAGTGCAAAGATGGACTGTTGATTAGCATGACCATTGGTTTTACAGTTGTATGTCTTTGGCTCGTAGTGCAAATATGGACTATTGCTTGACATGACCATTGGTTTTACAGTTGTATGTTTTTGGCCAGTAGTGCAAAGATGGATTGTTGATTGGCATGACCATTGGTGTTACAGTTTAATATCTTTGGCCCGGAGTGCAAAGATGAATTTATTAGCATGATTATGAACAGGAACTGTGAATTGGTATAACCATGATCTTTGGTGTTTCAGGTAAAGACAGGTGATGAAAGTTCTCTTTGTCTTGGGTACAACGAAGAACTGTTGATTGGTGTTACATGAATAAAATGTTGATGATGGACTTTTAATTTGGAGAAGATAGTGGACATCATGTTCTACTTGACTCTCCTAATGGATTGTTGATTCCGCTGAAATTATGGTTGAAAATTTTTATCATCTACCATATGTTCTAAATATCTGATTTATTACTGATGAATGCTATTGATAATTTAATTATCTTTGTCATGATATTCTTTACTGGGCTATTTGTGCTCACCCCTTTTGTTTCACAATTCCTTTTAGGAAATAAAAGTGTAGCTGGAACTAACAGAGAGAACATTGGTATAAATTGGTGTTTCAAATTAGTCGCGGTCCTCATCAAGTTATAGAACAGTGTGGCATAATAATTGTACTGAGAACTTTAAAATGTGTGTGTAGTATTTTATACGTCATTTAACAGTTGATTTTGGTGAATCAAATAGGGTGATGTGAACCCGAATTTGGAAGCATCAAAAATGCACCCCATTAGAATGATGAGAGCAGGAATCTTCTCGGGTTTCTTTGAGGACTTGAAATAATTGTTGCTTTATTTGATACGACATTATAATAATTTGGGTGCGAATATTGTCGTACTATATACGACATGGTAATAGTTGTAAATAGGAAGATTTGTATTTGGATTTTATTGAGTGTATTTCTGGAGACTCAGAATGGGTTGTGTGGACCTATTTTGGGGGCGTCACAAATTCAGTCAGACTCGACCTTATTCTGTAGCCTTCCGCAAAGACTTTCCAGGATTTTTGGGAACCAACCTCAACTTTCTCCGGACCGAGACCAAAGGAACAAACTTCGAGTCGACGGGGCCCACGGGGCCCAGCCGCAGGTGTACCTACGGCTGGTCCCAGGGCTTTAACTCAGCAGCATCAGCTCATTTGAAAAAAAAGAAGTTTTAAAGAGAGAAACTGATTTTAGAGAGAGAAACCCTCGGATTTGAGCAATATATACATTTTAAGTTGTTTAATCTTGGTTCATACATACTTTGAGTCTCAAGAGTGTTGTTATTTGATCCCGAGCAATAAAAAGCTTGTTCACGCGTCTCCGAAGGTGAAAAACGCCCTTTTCGGGCCACTTTCTTTGTAAATGTTGTTTTAAATACTAGATTTATGTGATATATTGTGTAGACATCGTTAAACTTGTTGTTTTATACATATATTGTTGTGTAGGTGGTAGATCCATAGATCTCATCGGTTATTTATTGCATATTTAGTTGTAAATCAAGTCCGGAGACTAGATCTACCTAGATCTAAGCCGGATCTAGCCATTCGGGGGGTTAAGAGCATGAAGCTCTAACCTACGTGCTAGATCGGTTTAGATCCATGGTAGATCTAGATGTTTTATGGCTTTTGGTCCATCCCGGTCACTCCGTTGAGCCCTGATCTACATCTAGAGGTGAGGTGGTCCTAATACCTTGTGATGGGGGTTTCAACTGATGAAACCACTAGATCTTGAGTTTAGGATATGTTGTACATGTGTTTATTTCCATAAATGTGAGCCTAGGAATCCCGGGGTCAAGATCTACATGTTAGATTTTGACTAGATTCTCACGATCGACATTTTGCTTATGTTGTAATGTTTAAATAATATCAAATCGTTGTACTTGTAAATATTAGATCTTAAAGCCGTCCGTCTTGAGGGCTTCGTCCCGATAGATCGATTTTAAGATCTCATAATAATGAAAATCTGTGATTGTGGATGCTCGGTTCATTGAGATTGCTTTAATGCCCGATGATAATCCGACTCCTTTTTAATAACTTTCTAATAAAAACCACAAAGAGTTTTCATAAAGAAAAAAATGATTCAGGGTAGATCACCTTAAGAACGTAAAGATAATGAAAAGGAAGTATCGAAGTCCTCAATTACTAGTCGGACGAAGGATTTGGAAACCTTATTTTTCAAAACATCATTTCAATTCATATATCTTGTTTAAAATGAACTTTTTGCTAAATCAAATTCTTCGTACCTAGACGCAAAAGAGGTACAACACTAATTTCAAATAACCCAAAATGAAGACTTAGAATAAAATGAGTAAACTTAAAATAAAGAACACACATACACACACTTTATGCATAGAAAATCAATAAGATACGGTATTCGTGTTTTCACGAAAATCGGGGGGTGGCTAACACCTTCTCCACGCTTAAGCAAGCCTCCGAATTCTATGAATCTCGGGTATCCAGACCAATCTTACGGAGTCACATATTGGATCATATTGCAAAAACTTCAAAATTCGAATGAGTTGGTACATACATTTAAAGTCATACCAACTGGCGGCTGTCTCATTCGGTCCAATCATCAAAAATTAAACAATAAAATCAAACTTTGTAAAATTAGTCGACTAATGTCGGTCTTTTCCGAAATCTCACATTTCAGATGAATTAACCAACATAGCAGAATAAAAAGGGGTAAGAAACGATAGGAAAAGCGGAAAATAAAATAAGACATCTAATCTTCAAACAAAAAAACAAAATTCGCGAAACTCGCGCGGGAACGCGTATTTTTTCACTGCGTCGACAAAGGCGCAAATACTCCCTCTGTTCCAAGATAAACTATTTTATTGACTTTTTGTGGTGAAATTGACAATTTTTAAAATTAATAATTAAACATATATATTTAGATTTTCAGAAAGACAAACATTTAGATTAGTACTAAATTGTATTACCTCCATTCTATAATAACTGTCTTTTTAGCTTCATGCATATAAATTAAAAAACTCATTTAATGCTATCATTTAAGAATTAAAATTTATAAAAAATTCCATTACTACCCCTTTATGGGAAATTGAAAACTATTAATACAAGAGAAAATTTTCTTTGAACAATGAGAAAAGTTAGGGGTAATATATAAAAATAAATAATTTATTCTCCTAGAAAGTTGTAAACGACAAATAAATTGAAACAAATTTTTTCTTCTAAAAAGACAGTTATTATGGAATGAAGGTAGTATGTTAAAGTTAATAAAAGACTTTTATGGAGTAATAAAGAGGAAAGAAAAGAAAAGAAAAACAGTTGAGAATAGCAATTAAAGCAGTCCCAACCACCATAACCTCCAATTTAATCATACCCAGCCATTAATGTCTCTAGTCCCAATATCCATGTCCAACACCTTAATCAGGGCAGCAAAAGTATCAGGAAATAATAATGACTACGTTCATGGCGGACGACACCGTTTTCAGATCATCTCTCCTTTGGCTGGCGGCAGTGGTAGTGGTAGTAGGATTTTACACACTGTCTTTCAAGAAAATGATGGCTACATACTTGTTTGGCATGTTTGGTATTGCTGGAATTCTTTTGCCTGATTGGGAATTCTTTGATCGGCCGGTTTCTCAATGGAGCACTCCAATTACTGTGGAGAATATGGATTCTCATATTGCTAATAGATCAACAACCACCACTAGGTGATCTTTTCATTTCCTCTATCTTTTTCTTTTGATCTTATGATATTTTTTACAAGGAATATGATTTTATGTCTTGGGTTTATTTTAAATGTGATTAGGAATTTGTTGTTTTTCTTTTTTCCTAATAGTAAATTGCAAATAACCATATGTGGCTTACTCAAAGTTATTTGTAATTATCTGTAATTTAAAAATAAACTTTCAACTACATGTGGTTTCATAAACATTGCAAACCAACTCAATTTCGTCCAAGTTAATCCAGAGTGCACTCCACTACCCTAAAAACAAGTGAGTTTAGTTTCAATATCTATATTTTTATTTAAAAATGTTATTTTTGTCTCCAAATTATCATAACTTTGATTGAATTCTTTTGGTTCCTAATCAACTTCCTAGCAAAATCACACCAAAATATTTTGAACTTTTTTTCTCTCTCCAATGTAAGTGCTATTTAATTTTATATACTCACTCTATTCCAAAATATAAGATTATTACTAAGTTTTTAAAATCAAATTAAAACATTTTTAAACTCAAAATTGACATGAATTTTTTTTTTATTTTAGTTGATACAACGATGAAATTTCTAAACTATCTAACAAGTAATACTCATTGAAGAATTTATTTTTTAATATTTTTAAATGAACCATCTTAATTTTGAGTTTAAAAATATCTCAAATTGACTTTTAAAGATAAATATGATCTTATAATTTAAAACATATATGGTATTATTTTTCATTTCTGTTTGTTAACTTATCAAACAAAATTTTTGATTATTTTTTATAGAGATCATCATGTTTTCATCAGGCATAGATTGTGAAGAAAATAAAGAAATTTTGTTAACTTTGCTTGATTTATACCTACCTACAAGTAATGAAGATTGACAATGTAACTTAACTTTCTTATTCATCTACTTCATGAAAGTTAACATATATTATGTAAATGAATTTTAATATCCAGCTTATTACTAACCATATTCACCAAGTGACTGACAATTTTCAGCCGAAAGTATTGTTCATCATTTGATAATGTTAACCAAGAAAAAACATTATACAGCAAATGACACATGTTCCTAGGCAAAACAATGAACAAGTTTATGAATGCAAATTGCATCATTTTCAATCAAAAGCAGTATTGTTCATTAGTGGACAATGTTAACCAAACAAAAGTATTGTACTCACCAATTATAATTTAAATTACATTATTTTCATTGAATAAAAGAAAACATTGTTCAACATTTTGCTAGCACCATAATTTTGCATATATTCTTGCTCAAACTACCCCTCTAATTTGTAGCTTTGATTTCCCAACATTTTTTCAAGCCCTAGACGAAAAGGAGTAGCAGCTACTTAGAAAACCCTAGATCGATTTCTAAGTTGTTTATGTTTGATTAGAGTCATCTTAATATCTAAATATATATGGAGAGTAGCAACGTATTTACATACCATCCGTTAGTTTTTATTAATGTCGTTACTGGTGAAATGAGAGTATGTTATGTTTCTAAAACTACATTCGACAGAAAATTCACTTTTAAACTACAAATGACTATAAATAACTTGAAGTAAACCACATATGATTATTTACAATTTACTATAGCCATATTTGTTTGCAAGGATTATAATCCCGGGATTATAATCCAAGACTATTAATTCTAGGATTAAATAGTCCTAGTCACATGTTTATTTTTTATGGAATTATTTATGAGATAACTTAAAATAATCTTATGTTATATTTGTTTTTTTCATAATTAATTAAAGGATTGGATTAAAAAAATATCATTTGGACTATTATACTCTTACCAATAATAACATATTTTAAATTATAATTTAAACTTATTTATACATCAAAAAATAATAAAAAATTAATTAAAAACTTTTAAATAAGTGATTATATTATTCAATAAATATTTTTTTTTTTAGAGGAGGTGGGGGCGGGACGGGCTGGGGTGGGGCGGGGCTGGGTGGAAGTGTATACATAATCAGTAAATAATATTTTTTTCGAGGGAAGAGGGGATGGGGGTGGGGGTTGGGGGTGGGGGTTGGGGGTGGGGATGGGGTAGGATGAGACGAAGCGGAGTGAGAGTGTATACATAATCAGTAAATATTATTTTTTTTTATTTTTTTGGGGTGGGGGTGAGGGTGGGCGGGGTCGGGGTCGGGGTGGGGGCAGGGTGGGGTGGGGGTATACATTATCAATAAATATTATTTTTTTTAGGAGGGGGTGGGGGTGTATACATAATCAAAAAAAAAATTGAGTGGGCATGGGGGGGGGGTGCGGTGGGTGGGTGGGGTGGGGGTGGGTAGGGTGAGTGGGGTGGTGAGGTGGTGGGGCGGGGGTGGGATGGGATGGGGTGGGGATATACATAATCAGTAAATATTATTTTTTTGAGGGAGATGGGGTGGGGGTGGGGGTGGGGGTGGGGCGGGTAGGGTGGGCGGGGTGGGGGTGGGATGGGGGTATACATAATCAATAAATATTAATTTTTTTAATTTTTATGGGATGGGGTGGGGTAGGGGTGGAGGGGGGTGAGGGGGTGGGGGGTGGGGCAGAGTGGGGGTGTATACATATTCAAAAAATATTATTTTTTTTGAGTGGGGGTGGGGGTGGGGGTGGCGTGGTGGGGTGGGGGTGTACATAATTAGTAATTTTTTTTAGGGGGTGGGGGGTGCGCGGTGTGGGGGTGTATACATAATCAATAAATATTATTTTTTTGGGGTGGGTGGGTGGGTGGGCTGGTGGTGTGCGGGGTGGGAGTGTATACATAATCAATAAATATTATTTTGAAAAAATAGATCGACTGATATACGGAAAGGATAGAGTAGAATACTACCTCCGTCCCATAATAAGTGTTTTTTTAGTTTAAATCACACAAACCAATACACAAACTAAAATGACAAAAATACCCTTAATATACTTTCTTTGTTTTGTTTGAGACTTTTTTATTGCCTTTTGGTCTCTCTTTCTCTTTTTTCAACCTTTCAACTTCCCAATAAATATGCAATAAATATCATTGGTTGCATAAGGGCACATATGAAAAAATATTATAAAAATTGTATTGAAATTCTAACATATCACTTATTTTGGGAAAAAATGTTAAGTCTAAAAAAGTACTTATTGTGGGACGGAGGTAGTATTAAAAAAAAGGTCTAGGAGTAATTTTGTCTAGCAATTTTTAATCCCAAATGATAAGGATTATAATACCGGGTAGGAGGTGGTATTAAATAATCCCACATCTTAAGTTATTTTATAATTCTAAGACTAATAGTCCCAAGCTCAAATTTAAAAACAAATAAATCACTTAAAATTAATAATCATATCTCAAGTATAATATTTGCAAACAAACATAACCTATAAGTTTTATCGAGAAATTATGCCCGGTATTAATAAGGATTTGGCATACCCCAGTGCGGAGGGTTTTAGAACGCCCAATATTTTTTATAAAAAGCTTAGCCTGACTAATAGGCCTGAAAATAGGAACGACCGGACCTGAGCCCAATTGATAAAGCTTGGATTGGACCCGGAAAAAAAGCCCTGTCGAAGACTTGAAAAGCCTAAAACCTTAAAGCCTTGAAAAATATGCCCGAAAGGTTGAAAATTCAAGTTTTTTTTATATTTCTTTTTTAACCACTTACACCCCCCAACGCCCTCCACCTACAATTATATAGCAATTAGTTTTGAGGCAACTATATAACAATTAGTTTTGAGGCAACTATATAACAATTAGTTTCGAGGGGAGTTTTGATGCAACAAATTTCATTAATTATACTTGTTGTATTTGTACTTTTGTAGTTAAACATTCAACGTATTACATATTCATCTGTATTGTTATCAATATATTCAATATATATTTTTAAAATTTAAATAATAAAAGTTCATTTATTTGAATTTTACTTTTATGATGCTTTTAATATTTTTTAAAATAAAATAGGATTATAAGTTTATTATGAGCATAAAGGGCAAAAACAATAACTTAAAGAAATAAAAAACAGTAACAAAAAAATCTAAAAAAGCTTGAACCGATCTACTACCTCCATTCCATAATAATTGACTTTTTAGAAGAAAAAATGTGTTTCAATTTATTTGTCGTTTACAACTTTCTAGAAAAATAAATTATTTACTTTCCTATATCACTCCTAACTTCCCTTGTATTAGTAGTTTTCAACTTCCTATAAAGGAGTAGTGATGAAATTTTATTTAAATTTAAATTTAAATTTAAATTATTAAATAATAGTATTAAATAACTTTCTTAATTCATATGCATAATGAAGTTAAAACGACTATTATTATAAAATAGAGGTAGTATGATTTAACAAAAACCAGCTACACAAAGTTTTCTTATGTTTTATAGGCTAAGAAAATAAATGAATAATAATCATCAATTATGGGATTTGATTTCTGTTTGTAACTCACAAATCAAACCATCATAATGATGATTAATAGACAAAAGGTGACTCTAGACAATAGAAAATGAAGCAAGAGATTTAATTTCAACACATCATTTACTGTATCTAGACAATAATCATATAGAACTCCCATTGGGTCGGCCGCGGCGTCCAGGTTCGGGTTCCCAGCCCAATAATCAACTGTTTGTAGTTTCACCTTAGTGAAAATTTACCTATCCTGCCCTTCATATTGTGTTTGTTAGTTTTTTTTAGGGGAAGATAATGAAAACTAATTAAAATCCCTATAAATCTCATGTTTGTGAGTTTTTTTAGTGAGAAAATAAAGTGATTTGGAGGTAAAATCAATTTCATTTTTAGCTCAAAACTTTCCCCCCAAAAGTGGGAGGATTTGGAGAGATGAAAAATGATAAAAAAAAATTACATATTTTATATTACCTAAAGTAACATTTCAAAATAAATTACGTCATTTATTATATTAATATGTAAGGGTAATATAGTAATAATATAGTTTTCAAATAAAAACATTTTCTCCTTATTTCCTTCAATTAAACTCACAAAAAAATATATATAATTACAATCTCATATCTTCCCTTCTTTTCTAAAATTCACAGATATAACAAAAAAAAAAAAAATTATAATTCGTTCTCATTCCTTCTCATCTATCCTTTTCATTCACATCTCATTTTGCGCACTCTATGAATCATCAAATCATAGAACACCTCAAAAGACTTTTACAGGGTAGCACATTCTCCAACAGCTCTACGGCTAGTCATCTCATAGCACTACTCCGCCAATACATGCACTTAACAATTTAGGATTTTCATCATCTTAACTACAAATTTTCATCAATTAGAATCGTCAAAAAAAAATAAATTAAGCCTCGAAATTGAATCCCTATTTTTTGGTCCCCACAACGTTAGAGCTCTAAAATTTTAAGTATGGACAGTAAAGCAATCACTATGGGTTCGATCGGTCAATACTATTTACAACATTTTTAGAGATATCGTTTGGTGTGTTTGGATCTCCAAACATAGGTCCAAACACACCAAATCATTTTTAATGTGTTGAGTTTGAGCGCTAAATGCTATGCTTATAAGTTAAATAACCTATGATTGAAATCAATTATTTTTGGATGAACAAGATTTTTAAGTAAATTTGAACTTCTAATGCATTAAACGCTTTAAACACTCCAACCATTATGCAACCAATGCTCTAAATATTCCATTATGCAACCAATGCTCTAAATATTTCCTTCATTCCCTGCTTGTAGCTAATAAAAGTATTACTATCTTTTTTCTTTTCATTGAATTTCAATATTTTCTTTCATTTTGCAGGTTTAAGTTATATCCTATCAGATTGGCTATTTACTCTTTAGTTTATGGGTATGCTTTTTACAAGTGGTGGATTTTCATATCAAACTAGGTACTCTACTTGCAAGTAAAACTGTATCCTGACATTGGGTTAGGAAGTGGGACTTTGGGATTTCAATGGCGCCACGATGAAGATTTATTTACACTAGTTCAAATTCCAGATAGAATATTGATGTAGCACAACTCTTGGGCTTCTCATAAGTCATTAAGATATGTTTTTAATTTCTCTTGATAATAAAATTTGTGTGTTTAAATTATTTTATTTTTCATTTAATTGAATCTCGATTTACATTCGTGTTAACGTCAAGATCCGTCTACGGCCTCAAATGTTACAACAAAAGATAATCCAAAGAAAATTTCAAAACAATGTCATGTCTAAAATTTCAACAAATTCGTTAGTTCCACATCTACTCATGATCATTGTAGTGCGTGTATGCATTCAAATGTTCAAACTAATCATGATTTTGATAAGATTATATAAACAAATACTCATAAAAGATTTTTAAAATTAAATCTAAAAACCTTCTGATCACATTAATCTCCGCTAATAGACAACACATAAAATTTAGAGGATCAACCGGATATTTAAACATTTAAGCATACATGAATCTTTTCCAAGTATTTCAAAAACATATTTTTTTCATTATTTTTTTAATGAGTGCGTTTTACACTCCATCTCGTTTCCTCTCGCACGAGTGCATTTTATGCTCCATCTCGTGCATGTGTTTATGGGTGAATGCGTTTTACGCTTCATCTCGACCCACCACATGATTCATTTATTCAACTCGGGAAGGTTCCAATTTTTCAAAAAACACTCAAAGATTTCTCCCAAACTTATGTGAGTGCCTAATTTTTACTTTGAATGATGCTCAAATAAGATTTCTGAAGTTGCCAAATTTTTTTTTACCCAACTAGCTAAACAGATGTATATGTGCATAGAAGTTCAAAAGATTAACAAGTAGTATAAAAACTAACTAATAAGTCGAAATATAGACTAAGCATGCTCATCAATTCTCTAAGATAATAAATACCCCAAACTTAAAACAGACATTAATTGTCCTCAATGGCTAAGATAGGAAAAAGTAAAGTAGAGGACTTCTCTGAGCAATTTTCCTCCTTGTCTGCTAAGTCTGAAGAATAGGCTAGGCACATTGGAATGAATCGGGCACCACACTTGAATTGGACTTGACTAACATGTAAACACAATAGAAGCAAGTTTATTAAATAATAATAGATGCAAATTTATGAACTACTAAAAACAAAATTTAAAATTTAAACTTGGGTTGCCACCCAATTAGCGTTTGTTTTAGAGTCGTCAGCGCGACTACTTCAATTTCCTCTATCCAATTTCCTCTCGAAAATTGAGGAACCCTCCATCCATCGGTACCAACGTAACTTTCGAGGGTTTCCCCTCTGTAAGGGTAATTGTTTCAAATTCACCTAGCATGCTCACTTTAGATGAAAGCTCATTTTAGATAAAATCTCATTTAAGAACTTTGAGTAGCTAGACATTTTCTTAATTGTGTGTGTGAACGAAGTGTTGCATTGAATCTTTTTAAACACAACTGTATCTTCCTCTTTCTTCTCATTGTTAGGTTTGTAAGATTCGTGAACACAATCAAATTGCATTAAAATAGCAGAAGCATGGTAAATTCGAGTTTTAAAATTTTACAAACCATATATCCGGATCATCTTTTATGCACAGTTATTAATTAAGCAAAAAGATTAAAAATAAGATTCATACCATTGAAGATTCCAGCTTCCTCAGGTACGAGTTCAACTCCAAATCTTTTTTGCGTTCTACTTGAATCCACCGGGTAGATTCCTTCATTTGATCAACATTAGCCACCCAAGTGTTTGACCTCTAGAGGTGATCCACCAAAAAAGAATAATAATTCAAAAAGAAGGGTGTTTGGCAAAACCCTAGTTTCCATCTCTATAAAAAAAGTGTACTCTCCCAACTCTTGGAATTAAATGTGTAACCTTGTTCCATAATAAGACTTTCTTATTTATAGATGTAGGCAATCCTACTAAACTATTTAGGATTAGGGTTTCATATTAATTAATTAAATATTTTTAATTAATTAGGTTTTTCAATCTTATTAGGAATAATTAATTAAACTTTTTTAAGTAATTAGCCTTCTAATCTTATTAGGAATATATATGAGAGAGTATGTTATTAATTAATTCCCAAACTCGTTTAGGAATTAAATAATAATAATAGTAATAATAATAATAAAACTCCTCTTATTAATTTATATTTAATATTTCTAAAATATTAAATAATAAATATTAAGCTATTTAATTTATTCTATCACCATAAATTAAATTAAATACACTTAACTTATTATTACGATTATACCATTTACTTCTTAAATAAATATTATTCCTTTTATGGTGTGACCATTTAGGTTCTCCATATTAAACCGGTTGTAAATAAATGAATTAGAACAATTCTAATCTTATTTAAATAAATAAATAAAACTATTTAATTCATTTATATAAATAACATTTATTCTATAATAAGGGTAAGCCCCCTTAGCGATTAACGACTTTTCAGATAATATAGATTTCAACATTAATCATAAAAAAACCTTTGAGTTAATAGTTACCGTACAATTCAATCCTTTCACCATACAATGTCCCAATTAAATATAAGACATGAAATTACTATCAAGTCTTATTTTATTTAATTATATTTATTTCGATCCTAAATGTACAACACCAAATAATGCAAATTAGAAACCCCTTTCTAATTTCATTCCACCTTAACCAAAGATTCCTGGGTTGTTATTTATCGAATCACGTATGACATTCTTTTCTTTTACTAGAAGCGATAAATTCTTTATTGATCATTCATTATCTCCATATATAACTTATTATACCCAAACATACCCTTTGATATACCTTAAATGTCTTAAGGGACATGTCAAAGTATAACTTATCATACACAAGATACTATGATGATCTCATGTCTAAGGATCACTTGTACTACTATCACTTGAGGAATTCTATTGATAGGCAAGTAAAACTCCATTAGGTATTCTTCAGCGAGCCATGTTCAGTGAACTTATTCTCCAATAAGCACCTACATACTTGCTTTAGTGTCTTCACACAAATGATCATGAGATCAATCATCCTCGTCCAATGAGCGAGCAACGTATGTACCAATCTATCCGGATTCACTAATCCCCTTTTTAGTAATCCAACGATTGGGAACGATTTTAGTTTTAAGCTATCTAAGAATTTAGATCTCATTAGCATGATCATCATAATGATTCTAAAAGCATTGCTTAAAACTATGTGTTTATCACATTTTATTATAACAGCATCATGTAGATAATTAAATATCTTTAATTAAATAGCTCTTTTATTAATAAATGAATAAGATTGTTACAAAGTATATGCTTTATCATCAAACACGATTGGCTTGTGTGCATACTACTTTCACTCATGGTCCCTTATCTTATTCCACCATGGCTACAAGGTTATACTAGCTCCCATGTGAAAGTAGTATGCACACTAGCCAATCATGTATGATGATAAAGTATATACTTTGTAACGATCTTATTCATTTATTAATAAAAGAATTATTTATTTAAAAGCGTTTATATTATCTACATCATGCTGTTATATTTAAATGTGATAAACTCATAGTTTTAAGCAATGCTTTTAGAATCATGATGATGATCATGCTAATGAGATCTAAGTTCTTAGATAGCTTGAACCTAAAATAGTTCCTAATCGATGGATTACTAAATAGGGTGTCGACGTTGGGAAAAAATCTAGTCTCTTTGGACTTGATCTTTCTCTCTTCCTAAATTTTTGTTGTTTTCTACCCTTATTTATCTTATCTGTTTTATGAAGGGTGAAGTTTTTTTAGGAAAAGGCCAACATGTATCATGTCGACGATTTTGAAAGATTTACAGAGTCGCCAGCTGGTAGATTTGAAATGGTTGTACCAACTCAACCGAGTTTTGTTTGATTTTGCAAGTAGGTCCAATTACTGGACACTGTCAAAACTTGGTCTTGAAACCTAGATTCTTAAAGTTCGGGGGCTTGGTTAAGTGGGGAGAAGGTGTTAGGCACCCCCCAACTCCCGTAAAACACGGTACCGCATCTTTTCAATATTTTCCTTTTAAATTGTAATGTGTGTGTATGCTGGTAGTAATTGAGCCTACGTTTGATTGATTTGAAAGTAGTGCCTTACTTCGTTGAACCTATATACGAAGGGTTTGATTTAATTTGCAAAAGTTTATTTTTAGACAAGATATGAAAATGATGTTTTGAAAGGTTGATTTTCAAACCCTTACACTAACATAGGAATAGAAGCCTGTTAATACTTCCATTTTTATTCTTTTCAGCCTTTGGCACGATTTAAATGGTGATTGTCGGGCTGCAAAGCATCCTCGACCACATAATTTATATACAAGTGCCGGTCTTCTCATGGGCATGACAGCCATCAGAGTGACTTTAGCACAGCAAACCATATTTCATTATGTTTGAGACCTTAAATCTGGATAACCGTTTTAAGGTCCCTTAGCTGTTCATTTTATAGAAAAACTGGCATGATACATTTGTAATGTGGAGTTTGTCCATCATGGGAATAAGACTCTAATCAGTTTGATCATGAATCCCACGATTCCTAGGCTCATAAAAAATGGCCAAGAAAACCTGCATAACACAGATATTCACAGAAAATGTAATTTGTATACTAGACATTGCAAAAATAAAGGATTCATCAGTTAAATCCTTGTATGCGCGTAGCCAACGCTTCTCGTTCCCACTAGATAGGGATATAAGGGTCGTGAGGTTGCTTTAATATTTAACAAAACTAGAAAGAAAGCTAGATTTAAATAAATCTTAGCCATTCTAGTTTTCTGGTTCTGGTTGGACCTGTTTTGAACCGTTTGAAAGGTAGAAAAGGCTAGATTTAGATAAATCTAATTCGTCAAATTTACATTAAAATAAATTCATATCAAATGAATAATTAAAATAGATATTTAATCACAATGAATAAAGAATATATATATATATATATATATATATAATTATATATATACGAAAGCTGTAAAGGGCGATAAATTTTTAATCCTAGGCTCGGACAGAAATGTAAATATATATATATATATATATATATATATATATATATATATATATATATATATATAAGCTGTAAAAGAGCCACGGAGTAATCCAGGCTTGACAAAATATAAATATATATATAAGCGGTAAAGAGCCACGAATTTCTCCAGGCTCAACTGAGTGTAAATATACATATAGAAAAGCTGTAAAGAACCACAAAATGATACAGGCTCGACAGAATATAAATATATATATAGAAAAGCTGTAAAGAGCCATGAAATGATCCAGACTCGATAAAATATAAATATAAATATATAAATATAAATATATATATATATATATATATATATATATATATATATATTATTTATAAAAGCGGTAAAAAGGCCACAAATTTTCAATCCATATCAAAATGAAATGTAAATGTTAATATATACAGTTAGTATATATATATTAAAACGAAAAATGCCACGAATTAGCAATCCAGGCCAAATAAAGTCAGAAAAATTATATATATATATATATAGTTATATATATAAAAGCAGTAAAAGGGCCACGAATTAGCAATCCAGGCCCAACAAAATTAAAAGTTAGTATATATATAGTCAAATATACATATAATAAAGAGTAAAAGCCACGGATCGGCGATCCAGGCTGTGCAAATGAAGAAAAACGTATATATATACTAATATATACTAAAAAGTTAGCTAAAACGGCCACAGAACTGCGTTTCGGGCAAAACCAGAAGACGAAACTTGATATGCACGTTCACATATACGTAATGAAGTAGAAAATAAGTTCTGATCATAAAAATACTTATAAAGAACTGCTACACGGGCTTTTTGCCACTCAGTAGGCTTCAAATGAACGTTTCCACCGATTAATTTTTGATATGTCGTAGAATATACGTATACAAACGTGTTAGAAGAATAAAATTAAAGTTTGGAGTACAAAAAGTATGGCTAAGGGACGAAATGGGAGGAGTTTCAGAGCGTTTTCCTATTTTTCTTCTTTTTTTGGCAAGGGGGGTCTTATATTTAAAGACCTGATGGTTGTAGGTGTAACCGCGACAGCCGCAAGTCTACTTACGGCTCCCTAAGTGGGGCCCACTTCTGTGGGTCTCGTTATCTCGAAGTACGTGCACTCCGAGCAACACGTTGCCAAGTTCGAAGCTTTATAACTTTTGATCAGAGCGTCCGTTTGAGGCGTGCTATATCTTTCTGAAAAGCCCTTTCCGAGAGCATCACAATGACATGGGACTTAACCTTTTCCAAATCCAGGAAGATGAGTTTTTCACTGGATCTTCATTCTTTCGAAGTTTGTCTGTTGAGCTGTATTGTGCTGTTTTCACTCGGGATCAACGTTATGGCTCTTTCTGACCTTTATTGCATCAATTCAGCTTGATTTTTATCGGATTTGTTTCAAGTTGGTAAAATACCCGTTTTTTCCCCTCCAGGGGTTGTCTCCTGTGTTGGCATGATTTTTGACTGTTTTCTCGGGGTTGGTTCCGAGGTTTGAACCCAGCCAATTTTGTTCATCCTCAGGATTATCTCCGAGGTTGACTTGGTCTCCCAGGGTTGTCTCTGGGTGGTGTGCTGTCGCAGACAACCAAAAAATAAACCTTACTGCGAAAAATAATTATGTAGTAGTGCAAGTAAGAGTCGATCCCACAGAGACTGATTAATCTATTTTTATATACTTTGTATTCCAAAAGAGGGGATTTTTGATTGTTATTAAAATAAACTAATGTGTAAAATAGTGCAATGAAGTAAATCAAGAGAACAAACCTTGGATTAAGTCAACTTCCACCTTAGAAACATACACTGATCATTGACTCAAACATACACAATTAATATCTTGAATATTCATCGTTAGAATTAATTCCATGTCTTTCCTTAATTTTAGTTAGATAGAAACAAGCGATCTAAATAACCCTAACTACTAAAAAACTTCAGTCAAGTGTTAAAAGTTTAATCTAGTAGAAGCTTTAAGAATTAGAAAAACCGATGAAGCTAAACAACACAAGCACAAGCGGTTGCATTTAATTTAGTTGAATATTTTTCCTAAGATATAATAATCTCGTGATCTGCAGTCAATTATTAATCTTAGTTGCTTCGTAAATTAGAGTGACCAAACAATTACGGATCCGATATCTAATTTTGCAGTAGATTTCAATGAATAATAAACTAGTGTGCACTCTAGAAATTAATCAAATCAATCATATAATTCAAGCACAGAAAAATAAACAATACTCAAAATAATAATTGAACAATTAAAATAAATAGATCTCACAGTGTATTTAATCCAAGGCTTCCGTCTTCTTAATCCAAGAACAATAAATTAGCTATCCATAGCCATAGAAAAATCAAGAATTATAGAGAGAATTCTTTTTATTGAATAGATCCAAACCCCCTTTTATGTACTACTTCATCCCCTATTTATAACAATAATATTTCAGCCCTAACTATGCCCTAGCTTGCTTCCAATTCCACTTCGCGCACGGAAAGAAGCTGTTGCCGTCCGCCTCCCCGCTGCTGACTTAGTTTGTGAGGTGCTTCTCTTTGTGGGCTGATTTCGTGAGCAGCCCATGAAATCCTTAAGCAATCTGCTGAACCCACTTGCAAGTTGCTACAATTCGTGGCCCCCACATGTAATGATGCAAGCTACTCCATTAAAACGTTACTCTCCTCTTCTAATCCGGAGCTGCTGGGCATACTTAATAATACTTAAGCCCACTTGACCATGCACATATACTAATTGCTATGACTAAGCTACTACACGTGGGTCCATTCCTTTGCAAGCTAGGAATTCTTTTCCCATTGAATCAACACTATCAAATTCGTGCAAGCTGCTAAGAAATAATGAGCTGGACATTTGTTTAACCTTCTTTGCATGCTGCTTATTTCGTGATCCTCTTGTTAATCCCTTTTGAGCCCATTTTGATTCCTTGGATCAATTGTACCTAAAATATAAATACAAGATAAATGAATGTATTTAGGTACAAAATAAATATAAAATATTAAGTATTAAGGGAATAAAATATAACATATTTCATCCTTATCACTGGGGATGATGTGATGCTTTGGGGTTGTTTCCAAAGTTGACTTGACTTCCTATGGTTGTCTCTAGGGTGACTGCATCTCTTGGGTTGTGGCCGGGGCTTGACTTGACATCCCGATGTTGTCGCCGGGGCTGAATTGGATCTCCCGGTGTTATCGCTGGGGTTTTTATACCTCTCGAGTTGTGATCAGGGCTTCACTTGATATCCCGGTGTTGTCCTCGGGGCTGAAATTGATCTCCCGGGGTTGTCGTCGGGGTTGCTGTACCTCCCGAGTTGTGGCTGGGGTTTGACTTGACATCCCGGTGTTGTTGCCGGGGATAAGATTTGATTTGAACTTCCAGGGTTATCTTCGGAAGGGAAAAGATGGGTTTGCCCTCCTGCAGGATTAGTAACAGGAATGCAAAATTTTGAGTGTCTACAGATGCCCCTCTTTATCATGTTTATGCAATGCAATGGAATGAACAGGATAAAGACTGCTAGACACTGGAAATATGATATATGCAAATGTAATGTAATGTATGGTATGATATGTTATGAATGTTAGATACCTTCGTGGTGTTGGGGCTATCATTGGCTGTTTATGCCATTTTCTGCTGAGGATAACGTCATCCTTGATAGCCCTTGGTGAATTCTCTTGACATTTACTCGAACGATGGCTTGCAGAATTGACCGTCATTGAACCTTCTCAGTTCTTACCCGAACAGTAGATTGCAACGGTCAGTTGAATACCGATCCTTCTCGGTGCTCCCGTTGGGGATTTATATAACAGATTCCATTATCTGTCATCTGTGGGGATAAACTTATACACTATTTTCATCACCGGCCCATTCCCGATGTTTTGCTGGAGTTGTCGCCAACGGCTGCTAGTGTCATTCAATTTGACCCTCGATGAGATAACCTTTAATGGCTTCACCACTGGATCGTTCCCGATGCTTCGTTGGAGTTATCGCCAACGGTTGAAAGTGTCATTCAATTTGATCCTCGTTGAAGTAGCCTTCAACGGCTTCACCACCGAATAGTTCCCAATGCTTCGTTGGAGTTATCGCCAACGGCTGGAAATGTCATTCAATCTGACCTTCGTCAAAGTGGCTTTCAACGGTTTTATCACCGGATCGTTCCCGATGCTTCGCTGGAGTCGTCGCCAATGGGTGATAGCGTCATTCAATGTGACCCTCGTTGAAGTAGCCTTCAACGGCTTCACCACCGGATTATCCCCGATGCTTCGCTGGGGTTATCGCCAACGGCTGATAGTGGCAGACCCTCTGACCTTCGCTGAAGTAGCCTTCAACGGCTTCATCACCGGATCGTTCCCGATGCTCTGACAGAGGCAGTTTTCAGTAGTTTTCATCATTGGCTTCTGAATATTACTTCAGGGACTTAACCAATGGCTTACATGAATTTCTTTCCTTTGTCAGGAACTCGCCGCTTATACGCAGGATTTCAGGCCAATCCGCTCAATCGCGTAGAAGTTTTTTCCCAAATTTGACTTTTCAGCTTCTGTAAACTCTGTTTCCACTCAAAATGGACCGAACCGGAGGGGGTGGGCCCCACCTTAGGGAGCCATAGGTAGGGGTGTGGCAGCCGCAGGTGAGGCTGCTCCTCCCTGCCATTTATAACTTGGCTCCCGTGGCTTTTCAAATTCATTTTCAAACTTGAACTCTAAAGGAAATCCAATTTTCCTCTTCAAATCTATGGAGTTCAGGCAGCTTTTTTCAGACTCCGTCACCGTACAAACGTTTTGCACATCTCTGGAAACGTTTACATCCTTTCTTTTCCAGTTTTGACGGCTAGAATGTTATATATCACATAGTATGCTTTTAAACACAATGTATGGAATAGGCGTGCCTATATGACTTGATAAAAAAAATTCAGACATAGTAAATATGCATATTTTACTGTGCTGAACGTTCTAATATAAAAAAATTTGATTTCTGAGACAGTTAATTAACGCCCCTTTCGATCAGTTTACTCATCCTTTTTGAGGCCAAGTGAGCCTAGATTTTCAACTAAAAATGTCCATGGTAATTTAGCTGCCATAGGGAGTTTAATTTTGATTTTTTTTTTCATAAATATGAACTATTTCTATTTTTGGGTAGATGTGCTACTGAATGGCCACTTAGTCATGCTTGTGTGCATGCGGAGAGTCTATTTTATAAAGGAGACTCTGTCAAAAAAAATTCAAAAGCCTAAGCATTTAATGGACATGCAATTTTGACTCTACTGGGGATTTTAGTTAACTCATGTATGTTTTAGATCTTGAAAATACATAAAGTAATGATTTAATTAAATAAGCCACAAGTTTAAGGCTTACCTCACCCTTTCTGAGGTTATTTGGAGACTTTATCCAGGTTATGGAGCCAGACAGACCCGTTAGTGCTAGCAGGGTCACATCAGGAGTTAGGCGGAGGAGAGTCTCTGATGTTCCTCAGCCACGTCCAGCTTGGTCGCCTCACCGGTTGGTTGAGTCTGTGATTCATCCGATCAGGGATGAGCCGCCGATTGATGTGGACGATGAGGATGTCCCATTCGTCGATCCTACCCCAGCTCATGCTCCATGTAGGGAGCTTCCAGCCATTATGGTGCAGATTAGGAGCTTTTGGGCGATTTGAGATGCCATCTATCGATCTACCTTCATGCCAACGAGGTGACTGAAGATTTCCCTTTTGGATTTTTTATCTTTCTTTCTTTTACCATTTTCAGGGCACAGGTTTGATCTGGATTGTCTATTTGATGCAGGTTCTCGGCTTTATATAGCCCAGGGGGAACTGGTTCAATGTCACTCTTTATACCATACTCTACATTCGGAGTATCGGGCCATTGTCGACACCTGGGGGTTCAAGGCCTTCTTTTTTATTCCTCCCCGCCGTTGCCCCTGGGTTATCTGAGGGCTTTGTCTGAGCACTGGTTCCACTAGACCTAGTCTCTTCATCTGTTGGACTGCGAGGTGATGATGCGCCTATGGACTGGAGGTTCATCACCAGGATAGAGTTTGCATGTGAGCCTATGCCGTTGGTGGCTGACATTTCACCTACTGTCGTTCGTTCCCTTTTGGGAGTTCCTGCGATGACCATCAAGGGTCAAACTGTCCATTCTGGTCCCTTGAGCGTAGATGCACAAAGTGGGGCTTTGACTGAGCCTCTGCCAGATGATCAGAGGTTTAGAGATCGCATCCTCTGGCGACTATTTTTGGTGATCATCAGGGGTTTCTTCCTGGCAGACAACTCCTCCATGGTGTCTTTTGCCCTGGTCAGCGCTACTCGATACGTGGAGCACCTCAATGATTTTGATTGGGGTACCTACACCTTTGCCTATTTTCTCCAAGGGATGCGCATGCACTCGGAGGGCGTGACAGAGGCTTGGCTAGGTTTTTACCCATTCCTATCGGTAAGTACATTTCTCTTGCACCTTTTCATTTCCTTATTTGTGTTTGTCAGTCTTTATCACCGAGGACTTTTGATATTTGCATTACCAGTTTTGGGCATATGAGAGGCTCCCTTGCCTACGCCCAGCCACTACTTTGGGATTAGAGACTTATCTGAGGGGACGGCGCTGACATCACTCCACATTGACGGAGGTCTCGGTAGCTGAGGGATTCACCCACTCTCTCCTGAAGCTAGAGCTATTGACGGATGATCCGATCTCGTGGGTCCTTTATACCTCAGACTTTCTGACAGTCGGGTTTGAGGATGACTTTCCCACTGGTCGAGAGTTTGCATTGTCTACCCGTCGGGTTCCATTTTTGACAGAGGGAGGTTGGGAGCTCTATTTAGGAGAGCGCGGTATTCAGAGCATCACGAGAGATATCCGTGTTCCCTTTGTTCCTCCTGCTTGGCATCATTGGCCACTAGCTCAGCCACTCACAGACATTCCACTGGTGGGCATAGATGGCTTCACACCGTCAGAGGGTTCTTACAACCAGGAGGTATTTCACAGCTGGTGGAGCCCCCGCACTATTGAGGCTCAGACTCGTGCTACCCAGATTATAGTAGACATGGTGCCAGGGTCCGTGATGATGACAGACTGTATAGCTTGCCTCCGAGAGCCTAATCATCTGGACCAGATTGCAGGACTGACCCAGCAATTGTAGAGGGCTCATTTCTTTATCAGGCATCTTGGTCGGGATCCATCCAAGGCAAATTCTTTTGATCCTTCTAGCTCTGGAGCTGGCCCTTCAGCATGTCCATTTTCTAGCAGCTTTGCAAGTGCTGATCATCCCTTGTATCGACCGGACATTCTCCCTGGCCAAGATTCTGTTACTCAGGAGGAGCTGCTTTAGATTGATAGCCTGGAGGTAGATATTCTAGATCTCTTCAGATAGCTTTTCTCGCTATATCATTTGATAGGCCTCTGTTAGATATTGGGCGGCTATGCACCATTTCTCGCTATATCTTTTGATAGGCCTCTGTTAGTAGTTGGGCGGCTGTGCCCCATTTCCCTGTACTTTTTATTTTATATTTTATGAGCAGACAGAGATGATGCTTGTAGTAGATAGTTTATTCTAGATATGAATGATATTTCCTATCTATTGCATCATGTTTATCATTATCATTACGCATGTATTATGTCATAGATATACATTTAGATAGGTGATTTTAGATTTGACCCCTAGATTGTCTTATTATACGGTTATACAGATGTCGTCATCTATAGTGAGTCGTATCGAGCATTCACCGATATCTTTGTTAGCATCTTCGTTGAGATCGTGATATGATAGTTTGCCTCTCACAGCCAGAGGGATAGTGGACCAGATGCTAGGGCATTCTTTAGCTATTTTAGCTTTTCAGGTTCCGCAGGGATTTGTGGACGGTATATTATCCTGCTGGATACCCGAGCGACAGGTTTTTCAATTTAGGCTTCACGAGTTGACTCCTACATTAGAGGAGTATGAGCGCCTAACAGGTTTGGCACTAGATCTGCCTTGTGCCAGGACAGCCATCAGTGACTTGAGGCGACCATTCATAGGTATGACAGGTCTGAGGCATAGGGTCGTCACTGAGGAGGTTACTGCAGGACATGTGGTATCCATAGACTTTCTGATTAATCTCTTTGGTAGGTTGGACAGTTACAAGCGATATTCTAGAGATTTCATCATTCCTGCAAACGAGTGGCAGTTTGCATGTGTGGATGTTCTACTGATGCGCGTCACTGCTTATTTATACATGGCACTATAGATAGACCACTTAGACACCGGCTTGATGGTAGTTGTTCATGCCCTCAGATAGGGTTGTACGATTCTACCGATGATATTAGCCAACACTCTGTGGTCGGCTATATTTTGCAGTACCCATCCAGGGGGATTTTTCAGAGGTAGCTCTGTTCTGCTTTATGTATGGTTTATAACGTATTTGAGTCCGATCGGCACCTTCAGACACCATGGGTACTACTTTACCCATGAGATAGCCATGTCCTACTCCTTCCAGCCAGCGGAGTGTTCAGATGCAGCATCATGGTCGGCCTTTTTGTCGGAGATTGAGCATTTGTTTTCGATCTTGGCATGATTAGGGCTTAACTCCCCTTACAGCTTCATCACTCATGCAGTCGGCATGGATTATTTGCCCTTAGTGGGTTTGAGAGGAGTGACCACTTACCATCCGCTGGTAGTCATGGGCCAGTTTGATCAGTTTCAGAGCCTTCACCATTTTGAGGGAGCCATTGATCAGTGGATATCAGCTTCATCTTTATCGTCAGCTGATTTGGTTAGGACTTATGAGTGTTGGACTCACAGGAAGAGGGCTGATTTCTTTACTAGCCATCCGGATCGTTCTCCAGAGTATTCGGCATGGTTGGAGTCAGATATCGCAATGGCTGTAGCTGTCCAGTCAGCTCCGAGTATTGATTTAAATGAGGAAGAGCCTATGGGGGATCTTGATTCTCCCACAGAGGATGAGTTGTTTACTGGTTTGACAGCGACTTTAGTTAGTGACCCTCCGAGCATCCCTGCCGGGACGGATCCAGCTCTTGTTGATTCATTAGCTCGAATGACTTTCGAGAGAGATCAGGCTAGGGCATTGATGTTGACAGCTCTTTCTAGCAGGGATACAACTTTTGCTAATAGAGGCGAGGCTCGAGCTACTAGGGATGCAACACTTGTGGAGAGAGACGAGGCTTGATCTACCCGAGATGCAGCTTTTGAGGAGGTTGAGGAGAACTTAGTCGCCCGGGATGCCGCTTATGTTGAGAGGGACGAGGCCATAGCTACCTGGGATGTTTATATTGAGGACAATATGTCACTCAGATTGTATACACATAGCCTGGTTGCAGATATGAGTGTTTTCATAGATGGCCACAACAGCACTATGCAGATGGCTGTGGATGTTCTTGCTCGTATGGAGACTGAGGGTTATGAGCTTGCAGCTGCTCCTCCATCTTCTGAGAGGGATGCCATGTTGGCACTGCTATCCTGTTTATCCACGGGTTCATAGACTAGCTTTGTTTTTCATGCACATACTAGATCAACCATTTTTATCATGTACAGGACACACTGTATATATCAAACAATATTATATAACATAGAAATATATTTTGATTCACTTCCCTGTTGGATATGTATTGTCATTGCTGAATGATTACCACTTCTTTCATGACTTGCTGTTGTTGATGTATCACGAGCTTTTCCTTGATGGATTTACATTGAGATGTCGGAGAATACCTCAGCAGGGCCTGTTAACCAGGGAGTTTGATAGAATTTGGGTTTTTATAAGGTTTCGGTGTTTAGAGACTGGTTTTTATTAGGTTTTGTTTTTTCTTTGAAGGTTAGACTGCACCAGGAATGGTTGCCTACGTACTCTCGGGTTGAGGGAGATCAGGTCATTCATAGTTCAGGCTTTGTGTGAGAGGCTTGAGAAGTGTCCCTTTTTGGGTTTGTTTTGATAGGTTTTTTGAATTTTTTGTTTTGTTTGGCGGGTATTTAAATTTTTTGTTTGGTTTGACCGCATCAGGAATGGCTGCCTAGGTACTCCCGAGTGGAGGGAGATCAGGTCATTCGTAGTTCAGGCTTCTAGTGAAAACCCGAACTGATTTGGGTTTGATTTACAGGACTAGGATGATGGCTGGTAGGCATTTTAGATATAGTACCTTTTCACGGTGTCTGAATTAATAAGCTGGGGAAATTCGTTCCCATCCATTTCTTGCAATCTGATAGCTCCTCCTGTCAACACTTCTTTTACAATGAAAGGGCCTTCCCAATTTGGGCCGAACTTTCCTTTGGCTTCGTCTTGATTGGCCAAAACTTTCTTCAATAACAAGTCATTTTCTTTGAATTTTCAGATTCGGACCTTCTTGTTATTTGATCGAGCAATCCTTTGCTGATACAACTGCCCGTGGAAAATGGCCGTAGTCCTCCTTTCATCTATCAGGGACAGCTGGTGGTACCGCTCTTACAAGCACTGATCTTCTTCCATCTGAGCGTCTATTAAAATTCGCAGGGACTCCATTTCTACTCATATGGGAAGTACTGATTCCATGCCATAAACCAATGAGTAGAGGGTGGCCCCAGTAGAAGTGCACATTGACGTCCTATAGGCTAGCAAAGTCAGGGGCAATAGGTCAGACCATCCTTTGTGATTGGCAGACATCTTCTGCATGATCTTCTTGATATTCTTGTTGGCCGCTTCGACAGGACCATTCATCTTGGGCCAATAAATGACGAAATTGAGATGCTTGATGTGGAACTTACTGCATAAATCTCTCATCATCTGATTATTTAGGTTCTTGACGTTATCTGAGACGATCACCACCGGTTGTCCGTATGGACAGACGACATCGTTTCTGATGAAACCTATGATTACCTCTTTGGTGAATTTGGGAAAAGAGGCAGCTTTAACCCATTTGGTGAAGTAATCGATCATGGTGAATCGATTCCAATTGCTGGTTTTGGGTTCTATGGGCCCAATCACATCCATTCCCCATATAAAAAAAGGCCATGGCAAACTCATATTGTGCAGCTCATTTGGAGGAGCGTGTATGGCATTTCTACAGGACTTGGCATTAGTAGCATCTCCTGACGTGATCATCACAGTCAGCTTTGAGAGAGATCCAGTAATGCCTCGTTCTCACTATCTTCTTGGCCAGCAAATGACCGCTCATGTGTGGACCACAGACTCCATCGTGTACTTCATCCATCAGTCTCTGAGCTTGATCTTTATCGAGGCATCTTAACAGGCCTATTCCAGTATCCCTTTTATAGAGTGCGTCTCCGCTTAGATAAAACTTCATAGCCATCTTATGAATTCGCTTTAGTCCAGCTTGGCTTGCCCCAGTGGGTGTAGATCCATCTCGCACATATTCTTTTATGTCTTGATACCAAGGCTGTTTGATAGTAGGTATCTCATCTGATATTTCTCTAATATAATTCCCATATGTCGGGGCCTTTTGGCTTGTGAATTTGATATCGGGAATTTCCCTCCTACCAGATATGTGGATCAGGGAAGCTAATGTTGCCAATGCATCAATAAATTCGTTCCTACCTCGAGGGATGTGGATGAAAGTTATATCTTCAAAATCCATGGATATGTTGATAACCTGCCGGTGATAGGGCAGCAAATGCAATTCTTTAGTGTGATACGCCTCGGTGGTTTGTCTGATAACCAACTCAGAATCTCCAAAGACTTGTACATGCTGGATACCTATGGACTGGGCTAGTTTTAACCCCATTATGCAGCCTTCATACTCAGCCATATTGTTGGTGTTGCCAAATTACAGCTTGGTAGCCACAGGATACTGTTCTCCTATACTAAAGACGAGGACTGCCTCAGATTCGGCACCTTCCATGTTCACTGCTCCATCGAAATATATTCTCCAGGGTTGGACGGTATTCTCTTGATGGATTTGTTGAATTGACATGATCCCATCATCTGGAAATAAGTTTCCAAGGGTTCAAAGCCTCCTGACGGGGCTTCGGCTAGTTGATATGCAATGCCCTTGATGGACTTTTGAGTCACGTAGACAATGTCGAACTGTTGGAGGATCAATTTCCATTTGGACAATCGATAATTCAACATTGGTTTGCTGAATACATACTTTAGTGGATCCGTACGGGATATGAGATAGGTGGTGTGCCCATGCAGATTGTGCTGTAGTCTCATGGCGGCCCATGCTAACGCACAACATGTCTTCTCAATCAAAGTGTACTTCTGTTCGCCGCTGATGAATCTTTTGTTGATGTAGTAGATAGCTCTCTCCTTGCTACTATCATCTTTCATCCCAGCATACAGCCCATTGCGTTGGCATTGACTGACAAGTACATAAACAGGGGAACTTGATCCCTCGGGGGTACCAGGACAGGTGCTTCGATCAACTGTATCTTGATGGCAAGGAAGACTTTTTGGCAATCTCATTCCATTTCGTGGAGGCATTCTTCCTTAGCAGCTTGAAGATAGGTTCACAAGTCATCGTGAGCTGGGAAATGAACCTGCTTATAAATTGATTCTCCCCAGGAATCTCCGTATCTCCTTTTCTGTTCGGGGTACCGGCAACTCTGTGATGGATTTAATCTTGGCGGGATCCAGCTCAATGCCTCTATTGCTTACCATAAATCCCAGCAACTTGCCCGATTTGACACCAAAAGCACATTTGGCTGGATTTAGCTTGAGGTTGTACTTATTTAACCTGTTGAACAGCTTTCTGAGATGGTTGATGTGATCGTCCTCCTTTCGGGATTTGACGATGATGTCATCCACATAAACCTCTATCTCCTTGTGCATCATGTCATAAAACAGGGCCATCATGGCTCGCTAATATGTGGCACCAGCATTGATAAGGCCGAAAGATAATCTTCTATAGCAGAAGGTTCCCCAGGGAGTGATGAAGGCTATCTTCTCCCTGTCCTCTTCAGCGACCATAATTTGATGGTAACTAGCAAAGCAATCCACAAATGAATACATGTCGTACTGCGCCGTATTATCTATCAGGATGTGGATGAAAGGTACCGGGAAGTTATCTTTGAGACACGCTTTGTTCAAATCCTGGTAATCCATGCATACTCGTACCTTCCCTCTGGGATTAGGCACGGGGACTATGTTTGACAGCCACTACGGGTAAGTTGACACCATGATGATGCCGGCTTTGAATTTCTTGACAATCTCTTCTTTGACTTTTAAACTCCATTCGGGTTTTAATCGCCTGAGCTTCTGCTTGACTGGCTTGAATCCGTCTTTGATGGGGAGTCGATGGATGACAATGTCAGTAGACAAGCCAATCATGTCTTCATGTGACCATGCAAACATATCATGGAACTGCGTTAAGAGTTCAATCAGGTCGGCTCTAGGTCTATCTGGATTTCTTTGAGGTTTTCTGAGGTTCTGATATTAACAGTGGTGGTTTGGTTTGTGATGCCCCCAAATTCAGACCGCCACTTGGTCACTCGAATTTGGTTCGCCACATTCTCATGGCAATACGATAAATAACTAAAATCACACAATTTTAGCGGAAAATTAAATCTAGAATAATTTACAATGATTTATTATAATTATTCCCCCAAGTCTCGCAACCTACAGTACTTAATAGATTACATAATAATATCAATTAACGACTTATTACATAATCTAACTTAAGCTTAAACAAAGTCAAATCCAGTCTTACTACATCATCTTAATACAACATTAAAATATTTAAAACATAAAAAGAGACAAGCTAGTCAGTAGCCTTGCCCTTGCCCTTATCGACGCCTGAAGGTTCGCCCTGCTCTGTCTTAACTGAAATGTTTTTAGGGAAAGCAAGAATGAGCACAAATTGCTCAGCAAGTAATATGTAATAAAGGTGAGTAATATAGTTCTCGAATCTCAAAAGAGTATAACAGGATGTGATAGTTTCAAGGATAACAAGAAATATCAACAGTTCTTAATAATAGTCGCTAAGGACAGAAAGATATCAATAAGATTCAATACTAAATCAATTCAAGGTTTCAAGATAACTGAATACTGAGCAGTCAATAAGGACTATGAACTCTTACTAGAATTAACAGTATTAAACTGATAACCCAATCGAAAACAAGTACAACAGGTGATCAGCCTAAAGTACCCTATGGTATGCATATCGTTCAATTGTACTAAATTGTGCGCACGTCGGTCTCCCGACAAATATATTTTCCCTTCAAAGAAGGTTGTTCATCTCAGTTAAACACATGATCCTGCACCAATCAATTGGTTTGGGTTGTTTTTCAACAATATAAGTCTATTTGAATCAAATGGCATAGATCACAACAATTATAAGTTCAATCTCAAGATTTAAAGTTCGAAGAATATAAATCGACTTTTATCTTATCCATGAAGTATATATCCATAATATCTGGATTTCAATCTCAAAAGCTTACTTGTACGACAATAATATCTCAAGCTAAATGAATGTTCAATAAAGAGTAGAGTTAGGAACTTGCTTACAACGTTCCTCGAATAACGTAAACACAAAGATAGGATACTTGCCTTATGCGTAGTTTATCCATGAAAAGCAAATCAACACTTTTGAATTCCTATCGTAATATAGTTACGTATATATATGATATCCATTAGTTATATATTATAGCTTCATATCTTATCTTGGACATACGATCAACATACAAGCTAAGTCTTAGCCTAGCTACACAGTTATATCATATATAGTATCATACTAGTATAACTTTTATCCTTAACGTTCCTCTTTTTGAGTTTAACATAATCTCATATCATTAATATCACATAAAATCACAACAAATAGCAAACATACTCTTTTTAGCACGTTATAGCATTATTGTAAGTTAACCGTCAAATTGGATTCAAGTATCACATAACATATGATATCACATAGTATGTATACATATTAAAGGATACTTTCATGCTTGCTCAACCTTTCTAATTCCAATCATATATGATTTAGTTTTAATTCACGATCTCTAACGACTTAGGGTTATACAACTCCATGAATTTACATAAGTTGTTATGCTTATCATTTAGACATATAGAGTAGTCATATATTTTATTGATACGCATGTTCACATGTTTCTATGTTATGGATGTGTGATTCTAGCACTGCTACTTGTTCTTGACTTAATCGAACTCATGCTTGATTAACTTGCATTACATCTAACAAGTACGTATATGTATGATGCCTTCAAAGCACATTCAATCATGTTGAAAATATCAGAATGTAGAGTCCTAAAATAACTTGTCAAAGTCCACATTTAAAGCTTATGTTGTTGTTAGTAACGTTCACTAACAAGTTCAACATGCTCACACTTCATTACGAATCATATAAACACAAGTTAATGGGTTGTTCATGCATTTCTAAACCATACTACTACGCTCGCAAAATCAAAATATTAACATGGCTTATATACGTCAAAATTCGATTATAAACCTTGAGTTTATTTTTAAAACTATAACTTTGTCATTCATGCATGAAATCTTAATAAAACATGCTTATGTTAGGTCTATGTACCCATATATACATGCTACCCATGTTAACATGCTTGCCTAATCTATACAAGTAACTATCACTTAGCAGTTTTAGGAACAAAAATTAGATTCTGGTTCAAGAGGTCGGCGCAGCTGTGCTGCGCCTCAGTAGTAAACTGGCGCAGCTGCGCCGTGCTTCGGCCAGCACCAATGAGCTCCCTGCTTCGGTAGTTCCCAGCCCAAACACAAAAATTCTTCACGAATTCGACTATAAACTAACAGCATTCTCTCACTAACATATGTATTAACTTATATAACAACCAATCAACATTAACAAATCACAAAATCATGAATTCCAATTAATATCCATAATCTAAGAAATTTTAGAGAACAATGAAGAACATGAGAATGTGATTATATGTTTGCTATGCAAATGAACTGCTGCTAAATTCAGAATGCTCACACTGATATATGTATATGCTCTCCCTCTCAACACTTAGCAAAATCTCAGCAAAGAAAAATGGAGAAGGAGAGCTCAATTTATAGACAAATCAATACCTAGACATTGTTATTATTCTTCAATTTAAACTAACGTAAATGTAGGATTGCATGGTGGTTAATAGAGAGTAGGTAATTAGTTGTTAGATTCATCATGAATCCCACATCCTTGTTCATCATTTGCTATGAAGCTATGAGAGTTTTGTTGAGTTTAAGGAATATAGGCTTTAGTCTTCATAATGCTATGCACGTGAAGAGCAAAAATGGGTCTATCACTTAGGAACAAGCAAGGCTCAGCAACATGAAACAATGCAGCAAAATAAAATAACCTAATACATACACATTTTATATACATTTAGGCATATATGTATACTTAGGCTATAATGTAATGTCACAATGTAATTCAATGAATGGGTAACATTTCAATGTAGTAAATATAATTTGTACATATATAATCCATGTACATTTTATCTTACCGGTGTAATTTTATCATATTTTACCACATTACATCATCTCTTTTATTATTAAATTCTACAATCAACAATTGATTACAATATATTCATGATATATTATTTTAATGTATACTTACATACATATTGTCACATAAGCATAAATCATGTAGCTTATATATTTTAATCAATCTTAATATATGGTTTCTATGTGTAGTATGATCACATTGCACTACATAATATAGTTTATATATACTTGCATGGTCACACTTAAGTGTTTCTCTACACTATATAATATAGTTGTATTCCGTATACTTTATATTATTAATTATTGCATACTTGCACATAACAATCAACAATCAATACAAACTTATTATATTAATAACTTACTTATTTGTTTTATTATTCATAATGTCAAATAAATAAATTATTCAACTCATTGATTAATTAACGATAATATTAATTAATCCATTCCTCATTGATTATTAATTTCCATAATAATTAACTAACATTTACATGATTAATTATCACGTTAAATAAATATAAATCTTATTATATTTATAACCAATATACTTATTATCATACTATCACTCGCAATAATAATAATTTAACATACCAACAATTAATATAGATTAATTGTTTAATAATTCCTTCGTTAATTTATATAACCATTATTGTTCCTCATCACCGTGCCACACAAGGCATTCAACGAGTTCATCGCAAACTTCATATATTCTCAATTATTATTACCATTCAATTTAATATAATTGAGTTACTTATCTCAAAACACCTAATCATTTATATTCAAATAAATTCTCATTCCCATTAATATATTCATTTATTAATATTCAAAAATTCTCGGGTATTACATCCTCCCCCTTATAAAAATTCCGTCCTCGGAATTGCTACAAGGTTACACAAATAGATGGGGATAGTCCCTCATCATCCTATCTTTTAATTCCCACGTAGCCTCCTCGACATCGTGGTTACGCCAAAGTACTTTTATAGAAGATATAATTGTATTTCTCAAGGTTTGCTCCTTCCTATCTAGTATTTGGACAGGAATTTCTTCATACGCCAAGTTCTTCTCCACTTGAATGGGCTCATAAGAAATCACGTGCTTGTAGTCGGCCTTATATGGTCGCAACACGGAAATGTGGAACACGTTGTGGATGTGCTCCAACTCGGGTGGTAATGCAACTTTGTATGCCACTTCGCCCACTCGCTTCAGTATCTCGAACGGTCCTATAAATCTTGGACTAACTTTCCTTTCTTGCCGAAACGGATTTTTCCCTTCCATGGAGATACTTTCAAGAATACGAAACTGCCGACTTTGAAGTCTCGATCCTGCCGATTCAAATCTGCATACTTTTTCTGGCGGTCTTGAGCTGCTACTAATCTGGCTCTTATCACTGTCACCACGTCTGCGGTCTGTTGTACTAGCTCTGGTCCGAGTATTCGTCGCTTTTCGACTTCGTCCCAACATAGTGGCGTTCTGCATTTTCTCCCATAAAGAGCTTCGTACGGTGGCATGTCGACACTCGCATGGTAACTATTATTATATGCAAATTCGACTAAGGATAGGTGGTCGTCCCAATTTCCCTTGAAGTCCATCACGCAAGTCCTAAGCATGTCCTCCAGCGTTTGTATAGTTCGCTCACTCTGCCCGTCTGTCTGAGGATGATAAGCGATACTCAACCTCAACTGTGTTCCCATTCTCTCTTGCAAACTTTTCCAAAAATTTGACGTGAAGCGCGGATCTCGATTAGAGATAATTGACACCGACACTCCATGTCGCGTAATAATCTCCTTTACGTAAAGAATTGCTAATTGGTTCAAATTGTAGTGGATCTTGATCGGTAGAAAATGTGCGGTCTTCGTTAGTCGATCCATGATAACCCAAATGGCATCATATCCCTTCTGTGTGACTGGAAGTCCTACCACGAAATCCATCGTAATGTGCTCCCATTTCCACTCCGGTATTTCCAACGGTTGTAGTAAACCACTCGGCCGCTGGTGCTCTACTTTAACGCGTTGGCAAGTCAAACATCTACTAACACACTTTGCGACTTCCCATTTTAGATTGGGCCACAAAAGTGTTGCCTCAAATCTCTGTACATCTTAGTGCCTCTTGGATGAACGAATATGTCGTATTATGTGCCTCATACAAAATCTCTTCCCTTAACTCGGTTATTGCTGGTACCCACACTCTTCCTTTGAATCTCAAAATACCAGTCGTTATCCATTCGGAATCTCTCTTCTTCATTTTCTGTGATCCTCTTTCTGATTTTCTCGCACTCCTCATCTTCCTCTTGTGCTTATTTTACTCTATCCAACAATGTCGGACGAGCTTCCATTACAAATAACTTCTCTTCATACCTCTCTGGTCCTTTCACTTCTATCTCCAATTTCTCCATTTTTCTTATCAACTCATCCTGAGTCATCAAATTAAACAATTTCTCCCTTCCTTTTCTGCTCAGAGCGTCGGCAACCACGTTTGCCTTACCCGGGTGATAAAGAATATCACAGTCATAATCTTTGATTAATTCTAACCACCTTCTCTGACGCATATTCAACTCCTTCTGTGTGAAGATATATTTTAGACTTTTGTGGTCAGTGTATATCTCACATTTCTCTCCGTACAAATAATGCCTCCAAATCTTCAATGCAAAAAATACTGCCGCTAACTCTAAGTCGTGAGTAGGGTATCATTTTTTGTAATCCTTCAATTGTCGTGATGCATACGCAATGACCTTGCCGTGTTGCATGACCACATAGCCAAGCCCCTTGTGCGATGCGTCACTATACACCACAAAATTTCCCGCATCATCTGGTAATGACAACACAGGCACTTCACTCAATCTCTTCTTTAACTCCTGAAAACTCTCTTCGCATTTGTCTGTCCATGCAAATTTCACCGTCTTCCTCGTCAGATTGGTCAACGGGGTTGCTATCTTAGAAAAATCCTGGATGAATTTTTTAAAGTACCCAGCTAACCCTAAGAAACTTCTTACCTCCGTTTGTGTTCTTGGCTGCTCCCAATCACTTACTGCCTCGACCTTTGCAGGGTCTAATGAGATTCCATTCTCATCCACCATATGGCCTAAGAATTGAACCTTCTCCATCCAAAATTCACACTTAAATTTTTTTTCATACATCTTCTCTTTTCTTAGTGCTTCCAGAACTATCTTCAGATGTTCGGCGTGTTCTTCTTCTATCTTTGAGTAGATCAAAATGTCGTCGATAAAAACTACCACGAATTTATCCAAGTATGGCTTGAAAACTCAGTTCATCAAGTCCATGAATGCTGCCGGAGCATTAGTCAATCCAAATGACATTACCAAAAACTCGTAATGTCCATAATGGGTTCGAAATGCAGTCTTTGGTATGTCCTCATCCCTTACCTTCAATTGGTGATATCCCGTCCATAGATCTATCTTTGAGAAACACTTTGCTCCTTTCAGTTGATCAAATAAGTCGTCTATTCTCGGTAGTGAATATCTGTTCTTGATCGTTACTCTGTTCATTTCTCGATAATCGATACAGAGCCTCATCGATCCGTCCTTTTTCTTAACGAATAACACTGGTTCTCCCCAAGGAGACACACTCGGTCAAATGTAACCCTTATCCAATAAATCTTGCAGTTGTATCATCAACTCTTTCATTTCTACTGGCGCCATACGATATGGAGCTTTCAAAATCGGTGCAGTTCCCGGTGCTAAGTCTATTACGAATTCGATTTCTCTGTCTGGCGAAAGACCAGGCAGATCGTCCAAAAATACATCTTGGAATTCATTCACTACGGATATATTCTTAATTTCTACTCCCTTTTTTCGAGTATCTACGATGTAAGCTAAATAACCTACACATCCTTTCCTTAATAATTTCTTGGCCTACATCATCGTAACGCAACACGATTGCTTAAGCGATGAGCTACCATAAAACACTACCTTAGACTTATTTGGAGTCTGAAGGTTCACACATTTGTTCTGACTGTCAATTATCGCAGCATGGCTATACAACCAATCCATTCCCAGTATTACGTCAAATTCTCCCAATCTAATAGGAATCAAGTCTACGCTCAGTTCATGTTCTCTAATGTTTGCGCAATAATTTCGATAAACGTATTCTATAGGGATTATTTCCTTATTCGCAACTTCTATGTTCAAGGAATTTTCTAATCGTTCTCGGGGTGTGTTAAGTTTACTAGCAAATTCTTCAGATACAAAAGAACAGGTGGCACCCGAATCAAATAATATATAAGCATTTATATCATTGATTGGGATTATACCTGACACCACGTCCTTCGCAGCCAATGTGTCTTAGACGGTCATGTTAAAGGTTCTGGCTAGTTGGGCGGTTGGATTGTGCCGGTCCGCCGATCATCAGTTTGTTCCCTCCTTGTTGGCTACTACCTCCGCCACTTCCCTTCTTTGGGCAATGCTTGATTCGGTGCTCCGTCGAGCCACATACAAAACATCCTTGTATCTTTTTTGGTTTTGGGCTGTTGGGTGAAATGTGCCCCTTCTGGCCGCAGTTGTAGCAAGTGCCGCGTCCCTTCCAGCACTCACCCTGATGGTTCTTCCCACATTTTGGGCATCCTTCAGTCTTCTTCTTGAAACCTCCACGAAAATTCCCCGATTAATTGTTGTTGTTATTATTGTTCTCCCACTTTCTCTTTCCCAAGTTGCTTCCTGCATACTGCTTCCTCCAGTACGGTTCTCTCCTCCAGTATTCTTTCCTTTCTTCTCTTTGTTGTACAGACTTAAGGCCTCACTGCCACCTTCTGCAATGATTGCCGTCTCCAGTAATGTCGCAAAGGAATCAATTTGAAGAACTGATACCTTATTGAACAGCCACGGCTTCAACCCTTGTTCGAATCGTCTCGCCTTTCTTTCCTCATCTCCAGCTTGGTGTTCTGCAAATCGCGCTAGTTCGTTAAACTTAGCTGCGTATTGCGCCACCATTATGTCACCTTGTTTCAGTTCTAAGAACTTTACCTCCATTCTATTCTTCATGCTTTTCGGGAAGTAGTTCTCGAAAAACAACGTCTTAAACTTATCCTATGCTATCGTTCCTTCTCCCGCTCTCTGCTGATTAGCTTCCCACTAATAGTTTGCTTCGCCTCTCATCATGTATGTGGCAAATACTGTCTTCTAGTCTTCACCCACGCGGGCTATAGTGAAGGCCTTCTCGATTTCCTTGATCCAGGTTTGTGCAACTATCGGGTCAGTAGTACCCTCGAACTCTGGGGGTCCTACACTCCTAAAATATTTAAAGGTTGTTACTGGGATAGCTTGAGGGTTGGGGTGGACGGGTTCATTGTTCCTTCCCCTTAGAGCCTCTCCTAACAAGTCTACCAACTTCTGAATGGGATCTACTTGCTCCCTCTCGTTATTGACTGATTCTTTGGGTGCAGTCAATCTACGTCTTGGTGCCATGATCTGCATCACAAATTTTCATTTTATTATTATTCAGTTATATCACTTAAGTATTTTCTTTTAATACAAAAAGAATAATTTACAACACGTTTCTGAAATAAGATCATTTATATTCATATGCCAAATCGCTTCATTACATGATTTTCCCTAGCATACTGCTATAAATGTTATCACATGTATCCCCTAATATCACAAAAGACGGGGTAAATACTAACATACTACCATACTACCCTCTAACAAAAGCTTACTCGGGGTTTACATCACTATCCCATACTTTACACAAAAAGTTAGGATTACAACATAGTATATACATTACATAAAGTAAATACTACAACTAGACTGACTAAAAGTCTCATCCCATCATCCCACGCTCCACAGCGCTCTTATACTCGATCTGTGATATGTACGCAACCAACTCTCTACTCATAGTATGTAGGGTCTGTCCTTGTTCTGCTGGGTAGTGGTACATGTAGTCAATCACCCTCTCAAACGCTGAACGGAACACGTACCATCTTGTTCATCTTCCTTTTCTTACATCTGACGTCATCCTCCAGGTCGTCAGCTCTCTCATTGGCCGTCTCCCACTTCTCCTCGAAGTATATCCTATCCATAACTTCCAACTCTAACTGAGTACGGCGTGCTTCCTTCTCAGTCTTCTCGCTCAATTCTCTCTGTTCTAATTCTTCCAACTTCCCTGCCAGATCTACGTTCTCGCCACCGACCTATGGAATAAGGTTCCCATCTGGATCCCTGCCTCCCTACGATATGCAATCTCTACTTCTAATTCCTGCATGGCCAGCTTCCTCTGGTGGTCCTCGTCCCTCAGCTTCTGGAACTCAGACTCTCTCTCATTGGCCTCAGCCTCAGCCTCCAACTCCTGGACTCTGCAGTCCAACTCTAGGATACGCTCCTCGTACTCGACGAATATATGCTCCTCAAGATTGGGCTTGTAGGAGTCCTCCATTGGCTCCTCCTCTGAAGGCTCGTCCTCAACAGGCACGTCCTCCATAGGCTCCTCCTCGGGGTCGAACTCCACCTCGATCTCATCCTCATCGTTAGACTCGGATGGTGCAACAGCCTGCACTAGCACAGCCTCTAGAGGTGCCTCGTATACTACATGTATGTTTCTAGGCTCCTCCTCGGCCACTCTACTAGGTACTCCCATATCTGCCATCCTACAATCACAAACACAAGACAAACAAACAATAACTCTATTAGAATATTAAATAAAATATAAGTTCATTGTATAGAATGAAGTTACATTTCATAACACACTAAGTCTCTCAAGAAAAACTCTACATGAGTTTTATCCCCTTCCTAACTTCTAAGTTCTCCTAAGTTATAGTCTAAGGACACTCGCTCCTAAGGTTTATAACTACAGCTTCGATACCAACCTGTGACGCCCCCAAATTCGGACCGCCACTTGGTCACTCGAATTTGGTTCGTCACGTTCTCATGGCAATACGATAAATAACTAAAATCACACAATTTCAGCGAAAATCAAATCTAGAATAATTTACAATGATTTATTATAATTATTCCCCCAAGTCTCGCAACCTACAGTACTTAATAGATTACATAATAATATCAATTAACGACTTATTACATAATCTAACTTAAGCTTAAACAAAGTCAAATCCAGTCTTACTACATCATCTTAATACAACATTAAAATATTTAAAACATAAAAAGAGACAAGCTAGTCAGTAGCCTTGCCCTTGCCCTTATCGACGCCTGAAGGTTCGCCCTGCTCTGCCTTAACTGAAATGTTTTTAGGGAAAGCAAGAATGAGCACAAATTTCTCAGCAAGTAATATGTAATAAAGGTGAGTAATATAGTTCTCGAATCTCAAAAGATTATAACAGGATGTGATAGTTTCAAGGATAACAAGAAATATCAACAGTTCTTAATAATAGTCGCTAAGGACAGAAAGATATCAATAAGATTCAATACTAAATCAATTCAAGGTTTCAAGATAACTGAATGCTGAGCAGTCAATAAGGACTATGAACTCTTACTAGGATTAACAGTATTAAACTGATAACCCAATCGAAAACAAGTACAACAGGTGATCAGCCTAAAGTACCCTACAGTATGCATATCGTTCAATCGTACTAAATTGTGAGCACGACGATCTCCCGACAAATATATTTTCCCTTCAAAGAAGGTTGTTCATCTCAGTCAAACACATGATCCCTCACCAATTAATTGGTTTGGGTCGCTTTTCAACAATATAAGTCTAGCCGAATCAAATGGCATAGATCACAACAATTATAAGTTCAATCTCAAGATTTAAAGTTCGAAGAATATAAATCGACTTTTATCTTATCCATGAAGTATATAATTCATAATATCTGGATTTGAATCTCAAAAGCTTACTTGTACGACAATAATATCGCAAGCTAAATGAATGTTCAATAAAGAGTAGAGTTAGGAACTTGCTTACAACGTTCCTCGAATAACGTAAGCACAAAGATAGGATACTTGCCTTATGCGTAGTTTATCCACGAAAAGCAAATCAACACTGTCGAATCCTTATCGTAATATAGTTACATATATATATGATATCCATTAGTCATGTATTATAGCTTCATATCTTATCTTGGACATACGATCAACACACAAGCTAAATCTTAGCCTAGCTACACAGTTATATCATATATAGTATCATACTAGTATAACTTTTATCCTTAACGTTCCTCTTTTTGAGTTTAACATAATCTCATATCATTAATATCACATAAAATCACAACAAATAGCAAACATACTCTTTTTAGCACGTTATAGCATTATTGTAAGTTAACCGTCAAATTGGATTCAAGTATCACATAACATATGATATCACATAGTATGTATACATATTAAAGGATACTTTCATGCTTGCTCAACCTTTCTAATTCCAATCATATATGATTTAGTTTTAATTCACGATCTCTAACGACTTAGGGTTATACAACGCCATGAATTTACATAAGTTGTCATGCTTATCATTTAGACATATAGAGTAGTTATATATTTTATTGATATGCATGTTCACATGTTTCTATGTTATGGATGTGTGATTCTAGCACTGCTACTTGTTCTTGACTTAATCGAACTCATGCTTGATTAACTTGCATTACATCTAACAAGTACGTATATGTATGATGCCTTCAAAGCACATTCAATTATGTTGAAAATATCAGAATGTAGAGTCCTAAAATAACTTGTCAAAGTCCACATTTAAAGCTTATGTTGTTGTTAGTAACGTTCACTAACAAGTTCAACATGCTCACGCTTCATTACGAATCATATAAACACAAGTTAATTGGTTGTTCATGTATTTCTAAACCATACTACTACGCTCACAAAATCAGAATATTAACATGGCTTATATACGTCAAAATTCAATTATAAACCTTAAGTTTATTTTTAAAACTATAACTTTGTCATTCATGCATGAAATCTTAATAAAACATGCTTATGTTAGGTCTATGTACCCATATATACATGCTACCCATGTTAACATGCTTGCCTAATCTATACAAGTAACTATCACTTAGCAGTTTTAGGAACAAAAATTAGATTCTGGTTCAAGAGGCCGGCGCAGCTGTGCTACGCCTCAGTAGTAAACCGGCGCAGCTGTGCCGTGCTTCGGCCAGCACCAGTGAGCTCTCTGCTTCGGCAGTTCCCAGCCCAAACACAGAAATTCTTCACGAATTCGACTATAAACTAACAGCATTGTCTCACTAACACATGTATTTACTTATATAACAACCAATTAACATTATCAAATCACAAAATCATGAATTCCAATTAATATCCAGAATCTAAGAAATTTTAGAGAACAATGAAGAACATGAGAATGTGATTATACCTTTGCTATGCAAATGAACTGCTGCTACATTCAGAATGCTCACACTGATATATGTATATGCTCTCGCTCTCAACACTAAGCAAAATCTCAGCAAAGAAAAATGGAGAAGGAGAGCTCAATTTATAAACAAATCAATACCCAGACATTGTTAATGTTCTTCAATTTAAACCAACGTAAATGTAGGATTGCATGGTGGTTAATAGAGAGTAGGTAATTAGTTGTTGGATTCATCATGAATCCCACATCCTTGTTCATCATTTGCTATGAAGCTATGAGAGTTTTGCTGAGTTTAAGGAATATAGGCTTTAGTCTTCATAATGCTATGCACGTGAAGAGCAAAAATGGGTCTATCACTTAGGAACAAGCAAGGCTCAGCAACGTGAAACAATGTAGCAAAATAAAATAACCTAATACATACACATTTTATATACATTTAGGCATATATGTATACTTAGGCTATAATGTAATGTCACAATGTAATTCAGTGAATGGGTAACATTTCAATGTAGTAAATATAATTTGTACATATATAATCCATGTACATTTTATCTTACCGGTGTAATTTTATCATATTTTACCACATTACATCATCTCCTTTATTATTAAATTCTACAATCAACAATTGATTACAATATATTCATGATATATTATTTTAATGTATACTTACATACATATTGCACATAAGCATAAATCATGTAGCTTATATATTTTAATCAATCTTAATATATGGTTTTTATGTGTAGTATGATCACATTGCACTACATAATATAGTTTATATATACTTACATGGTCACACTTAAGTGTTTCTCTACACTATATAATATAGTTGTATTCCATATACTTTATATTATTAATTATTGCATACTTGCACATAACAATTAACAATCAATACAACCTTATTATATTAATAACTTACTTATTTGTTTTATAATTCATAATGTCAAATAAATAAATTATTCATCTCATTGATTAATTAACGATAAAATTAATTAATCCATTCCTAATTGAATATTAATTTCCATAATAATTAACTAACATTTACATGATTAATTATCACGTTAAATAAATATAAATCTTTTTATATTTATAACCAATATACTTATTATCATGCTATCACTCACAATAATAATAATTTAACCTACCAACAATTAATATAGATTAATTGTTTAATAATTCATTCGTTAAGTTATATAACCATTATTGTTCCTCATCACCGTGCCACACAAGGCATTCAACGAGTTCATCGCAAACTTCATATATTCTCAATTATTATAACCATTCAATTTAATATAATTGAGTTACTCATCTCAGAACACCTAATTATTTATATTCAAATAAATTCTCATTCCCATTAATATATTCATTTATTAATATTCAGAAATTCTCGGGTATTACATGGTTGATGTTTGTCTTCGACCCATTCTTTGATCTCCTCGGGCACCTCATAGTCATCTACCTCCTCTTGATAAATTTCCATCAAGTCGAAGTTCAATTCTACATCAAAGTTGTAGTCACTGTGAAAGTTTGGCATCTCATTAGCAGAGAAAAACAAATCCAATTTTGGAGTTCTGAAAACAAAATGCTTTCACTTTAATATATGAAATTGCTTAAACATACAAAGCATTTAGCAAAAGCATGACAAAAGTTACTGTTATAACTTTGTAACAAAAATAAGCAGTAAATGAAACCATGTTCTAGGGCAGATGGACTTTCTGCCCTTTTACCCTTTTTGAATTAGGCAAGGGACGCTGCTCCAACTGAGACATCCTTCATATCAGGGCCAAGTTTCTTCTTTTAACTGCCACCCTTCCCCTTCTTGACGCGAGGGATTTGGATCTGATCTTCTTCATCACTATCCGGGATATCATCGTTCATACCCTCATAGTGCATTAGAAAATACATGTTAGAAAATGGGTCTCGTCCTTCATGCAGGAACTTTTCTTTTCCCTTTTTGCTCTCCCCCTCGAGCTTTGGGGCTTTTCTCTCACTTACCGGTATAACTGGAGGAAATAGCATGGCTGACACAACAGCAGGAATCTTCCTTATGGGCTTCACAAACCTGACATCAGTGAGATTTGGTAGCAGAATCGTGGAAGCAGGAACCTTTGGATGCTTGTGTGGGTTCCGATGGTTCGCTCTGGAGGAATAGCCCAATCCGACTTTCCCTGATTGGCTCGGGATTTGTACTGGAATCTTGATACCTTACTAATTTTTCCCAACTGTCATTACTTCGGGAGAGACTTTTGGTTTCAAAGCTAGTGCCCCAATAGGTAGGTACTGAGTATTACTCACCTCCAATGCTTGAAAACTAGAAGGTTCAATCCCCTCATCTAGACTGATCATCATCATGTCTCCCTGTACGCAGACAGGGTATTCTGGCTTGACATTTACTGTAATCAGATTGCCATTATTAGTGTACTTGAGCTGCTGATGGAGGGTGGATGGAACTGCTCCTGCCACTTGGATCCACGGCTTTCCCAGCTAAAAATTGTATCCGGTGGTAATGTTGAGTACCTGGAAGGATACATAGAAAGTGTGAGGACCAATTTCCAGTGGAAGCTCAATCTCCCACACAGCCTCTCGGCGAGATCCATCGAAAGCCCGGATAACCACGTGATTGGTACAGATCCGATTTGGGTTGATCTTCATCATCTCCAAGGTGTCGTAGGGGCAGATGTTCAGGGTCGATCCTCCATCTACTAGCACACCTCTGATTACATACCCTGAGGACATCACTGCAATGTGTAGTGATTTATAATGACCCGTCCCTTCTACAAGTATATCATCGTCAGTGAAGGATACCACATTGCTGTTGAAAATGTGCTCTATGACGTGATAAAATTTCTCGGTATCTACTATCCTCGGCAGATGGGCCTCCTCTAGTACTTTCACCAGAATGTTACGATGGTCCACCGAGGATAAGACCAGATCCAGAATGGATACCTGTTTGGGTGCCTCTTTCAAGCTTTGCACCACCTTGATCTCATTATGCCCCATTTTACTGAGGAATTCTGCAACTTTCTCTTCAACCACTTTCCCTTTAGCTTTGATGACTGAATTGATCACCCGCTGAGGCAAGTATAATGGATTCTCCTGTGATACAATGACAATGTTGTTTGAGGTTGAACCTTCATCCTTCCCATAATTCCATGGGACTCTCTTCAGGCTGACAACAGGATATTGTGGCTTGAATAGCAATATTAGAGGCTCGGGCGCCACCACTTTTACGGGATTCTTCCCTTCTTGGACCCCTTTTCCTTGTAGTATCAGGGGTGTGATGGTTATATCCTTCTCACAGGAAATAACAGCCACTATTCCTTGATTTCACGCCATGGGAATAAAGAGTGTCATCTCATTGGGATAACCACAATCTTGATTTCCATTTATCAGCTCACCACTTTCAATTAGATTATGAATTAGGTGATGAAGTCCCCAACAATCCTTGGTGTCATGACCGGGCGCATTGGAATGATACTGACAGATCCGGTCAGGCTTGAATTTTTTGGATCGAGGGTTCACCGAGGGTAACAAATATGTAACCATCCCCTTATTAATCAGCATTTGCAGTATCTCTTTCATCGGCTGATTCAAATTAGTGAAATTCCTCTGGAAGGCAAACTCCCTATCCACTTGGAACTTCTCTTCCTTCGCCACTTTTTCGGCCCAGGGTTCGCGCTCATGAAACCGGTAATGATCCTTCTTAGCAATGGGGCAAATTTTTGGTGTAGGAGGACTTGCTTCATGCTGGCTGGCCTGATTTATCAGCTGACGGGTTATCTGATGTTGATACATGACAAAATCCACCAATTATCCAATCTGCTACTTGATAGACTTGATTTCCTGTTCTATCAGGAACCGCCTCTCTGAGAACTCCCAACTGTCTGGGCTATTGGTACTTGATTGAGTTGATTCTCCAACATAACAAAGGTATTTAGATCCTTCTCTATTTCTTGTGCTAATCATATTGACAACATAACGGAGGTATTTGGATCCTTCTCCATTCCTTATGCTAATCATATTGACACTCTCCTCTTTGTGTTGAGGGAAGGAATTATCTTGCACATGCGATTGCTCTAGTTTGGTCACCACAATCTCTCCGTTGTCTATCAAGTCTTAGATTTTGTGCTTGAGAGACCAACAGTCTTGTGTATCATGGTACGGGGATCCGAAATGGTATGCACACTTTTTACTCGGGTCAAAATTTGGTTCGTCGGTACTGATTGGTGGAAGGAGTTGAACAATCTTCTTTTGTGTTGCCAACAGTTTCAGCACATTTTCTAGTGAATCCCCTAAAGGGGTGAACTTTCTCCGACGTTTGGCCTCCATAGTTTTTTGAAATGGAGGATTAGAAGGTTATGCTGGAGCTTGAAAAGGGGAATAATTTCTCCTTTGAATGGGCATGCTGCTCGAATCGCCTCTCTGATTCTGTCCTTGCAGTACTGAGGACACTTCCTCATCTTTCTTCTTGTGTACTCTCCGGGGATTACTCCCATAACTTTCAGATTGGATATGCTCGGCCACGGCTTCCAAGGCGGTTAGATCTTTTATCTTCTCAGACTTTAGCCCCATCTCGGCCATCTCTCCGTGTTTGATCATCTCCGAGAATGGTTTTCCTATGCCAGCTAGGACCCTTTCGTAATACAGAGCTTCTTGAATGTCGATGAAGGTCATGACTATCTCAAACTCAGTCATAGGTGGGGTGACTTGTGCTGCCACCCGCCTCCACCATTGGGCATACTCCCTGAATGACTCAGTGTTTTACTTTTTTATCTTGGTGATTTGATATCTGTCTGGAGCCATCTGAGACTGGAAGCTGTATTGATTGAGGAAGACACTGTGCTAACTCTTCCCAGCTGTGAATCTTTGAATTGTCCAGTCGAGCATACCAGGCTCTAGCCTCTCCGGTCAGACTCTTTTGGAACAATTGTATTCTGAGCTTCTCGTCCTCTACATAGGATCCGAGTTCTTTGATGAATACCTTCAAATGGGTGTAAGGATCTCCTAATCCATCATATTTCTCAAAATCAGGGACTTAAAATTTTTCTGGGTAACGAGCCCCTGGGAATATACATAAGTCTGAATAATTGACACTCCCAAATGCCCCAGTCCCTTTGATGGACTGGATTATTTCTTCCATTTGTTAGACCTTCTTTAAAATATCACCAGCTTCCTGCTCTTTGTTGAGGTTGATGATTTCACGGGTTTTGTTGGCCATATCCTAGTTTTGGGGTTCAGGAATCTGAGTGTCTTTCTTTTTGGTCTCTTGACTTCCACCGGGTGTAGATGGTTCTGTATGATCGGGTGTTTATTTTCCTTGAAGACCTTTGCTTTTGTTCTTTCAAGAAAATAGCCAATTCTGCTATCTGGTTCTTTAATCCTTTAAACTCTTCCCTAGAGACAGGGGTAGATTCAGGTTGAGCACTTGAAGCCATGTTGCAGATGGGCTTAGTACTTTCTTAGGTTTTGACCTAGTGACGGGACCAATTTTTCCTTACAATCAAAATAGGTGTGTTAATTTTGATGTATATATATCAACAGGATGCATGCCATGATGTGTTTATTTTTGAGGTTTTTTAATCTTATCTTGTAAAACAAAGATCAGTTGTTTTGATGACAGGATAGCATAACAAGATTTACAATAAAAGGGAATGTACATTCACATTATGAAATTTACATTGGATTTGGAAAATTGACATTAATTTTGAAAGAGGAAGGCATGAAGGAGCTTCCCTTCTAATTTGGTTAATCAGAGGCAGACCTATCTTAGGATACTCTCGCGGCTTTTTGGCATGAAGGTCCCCAGATCATTGCAATCTACTAGAGGGGAAAATTTGGTTCACGAGAAAGGCCAAACTGAGCAGAAGTTAGAGGAAATAGAGGAATTAAAGATTGAACTAAAAGAGAAATCAGCAAGGCTGGCCATAGCCGAGGTAGGCTGGGTAAAGGAATCATGACGAGCAGATCTCGCAGAAGACAACTGTTGGGCGAAGAAGGCCAAGCTTGAGGAGACGTACTCTACACTTCAGTATGCAATTGACGAGGCTCAGGATCGGGTTATGAGGTACCCAATTCAATTCAAAGGACTACCGTCGTACATGCTAGATCACAGGACGATGTCCCGGATTATGGAAGAAGAGCGTGGCAAAGCTGTTCGTCGCCTTAATGGGCAGTGATAGGAACATTTGATTTTGTGAAACCTATCTGGTAGTTAATAATGTAAATTTCAATGTGTTTATAAATAGAGGAATATTTTATGTTTTAAATTCTGTAGATTCTTTATCTCGGGATAGTTGATGTAAATAGCAGTGATGCTATCGTATTATGTTAAAACTTTTGATTTAGTAATATATCAGAGTTTATTTGAGATAATGTGTTGACTGATTGTGTCTAAATGTTTAAGTTAAGCCTTAAATATTTAAAAGATTGAATAAAGTTCTAATAAGCGTATATCTTAACAGAAATATGCCACCAAGGAGAAGACCAAATCGTCGACCGGCCCAGGAAGGGTCAACTAACAACAACAACGACGTCAATGCTAACCCCGTTCAGCAGTTGGCGAACTTACTTGCTGGAGCGCTTAACAACTAACCTCAAGCTCCACTGAACACAACGTTCAAGGACTTCAAGGCGGTGGGACCGCCAGAGTTTAAAGGCACCATGAACCTGATAGAAGCTCAAACCTGGGTCATGGAGATGGAAAACGTTTTCGACGTCGCCAGAGTCAGAGAAGACCAAAAAACAGCCTATGCAACGTTCATGCTGAAATCCGAGGTCAGCTATTGGTGGCAAGTGAATAAGGTCCGGGGAGGTGAAGGTGTTATTACCTGGGAGAGGTTCAAAGAGATGTTCTTTGATATGTACTTTCCGACCAGCTCGCAGAATCAAATGGAGATTCAGTTTCTAGAGTTGAAATAGGGGAATATGTCCGTACCAGAATATGCGGCAAAATTCAATGAGTTGGCTAGGTTTGCCACGTATCAAGTGCACACCGATCAAAGGAAGGCAAGGAGGTTTGAGCAGGGCCTGAAGCCCTGGTTGTATAGCAAAGTGTCAATGTTCCAATTGAACACTTTTGCTGGAGTGTTGGAGAAGGCCATTCTCGCTGAGGGCGGGAGTGTCGCTGTTACAAAGTATAACCAAGATCAAAAAAAGAAGAAGAGTGAAGGTGAAGGAGTTAACAAGGCTAGTGGTAGCAACACGGGGGAAGTAACAATCAGAAGAGGAGGTGGAATGATAACTCATCAACTGGGAATCAGCAAGGAGGTCAAAAGAAGAGGATCGAAGCTTGTTCAACCTGCGGAAAAGCTCACCTGGGGGTCTGTATGAAGGGAAAATGAGTATGCTACAATTGTGGTCAGGAAGGCCACATAGCACCTAACTGTTCGAACCCAAAGAAGGGCGCTTGCTTCACTTGCGGCTCAAAAGACCATCTGGAAAGGGACTGTCCCAAGAAGGGATCTAGAGGGGCAGGATCAGGAGGGAACAGGGGAAACAGCAGTGGAAGTGCTCTAACTATCACGGGACCAACCGCAACCAACCGACCGACCGCCAGGACCTTCAACATGACCGTGCAGGATGCTGTACAGTCTTGCAATGTGGTGTCAGGTATCATTCGATCAATAAAGTTAATGCTTATGTACTATTTGATTCGGGTGCTACTTGGTCATTTATATCCGATGACTTTGCTAAGAACTTCCTATGGACGAGTTAGAATACCCCATGAACATAGAGATTGCAAATACAGAAGTGATCCCTGTTAAGTATGTACACAAGAACTGTAGAGTAGATATTAAGGGTAACATTATGAATGTAGATCTTATCCTGATTAGGCTTGGGGAATTCGATGTTATTCTGGGAATGGATTGGCTAGTCAATTATGGGGCTGTAATTGATTGCCCAGAGGAAGTGTATCAACCTTATGACCCAGTCAAAGGTTGTGTTTTATGGCAGCAAATCGCCTAGAAAAACGAGTTGTCTGACGATGATGCAGGCCAGGAAGTTGTTAAGACAAGGCTGTGTAGGATATTTAGCCTACATAGTCTATAGTCGTAAAGAAAACCCGAAAGTGGAACATATACCAGTCGTGAGGGACTTCATAGACGTATTTCCGGATGATCTGCCAGGACTTCCGCAAGACAGAGAGGTTGAGTTCGTGATCGATTTGGCGCCAGGGACGGCCCCAATATCGAAGGCACCGTACCGGATGGCTCCGGTAGAGATGAAAGAGTTAATGGTTCAACTACAAGAGTTACTAGACAAGAAGTACATCCAATCGAGCGTATCGCTGTGGGGAGCGCCAGTGTTGTTTGTGAAAAAGAAAGACGGGACGATGCGGCTTTGCATCGACTACAGAGAATTGAATAAGGTCACAATTAAGAATAGATATTCATTACCGAGGATCGACGATCTGTTTGACCAATTGAAGGGTGCAAGGTACTTTTCAAAGATAGACTTGAGGAGTGGCTATCATCAGCTGAAGGTGAGGCCAGAGGATGTTCCGAAGACAGCATTTAGGACTCGATATGGTCACTATGAATTTTTGGTAATGTCATTTGGTCTAACGAATGCTCCTGCAGCATTCATGGGCTTAATGAATGGAGTGTTCAAGCCGTTTTTGGACAAATTCGTGGTGGTCTTAATCGACGATATTTTGGTATACTTGAAGACCAACGAAGAACATGTAGAACATCTGAAGTTAACATTAGAGGCGTTGAGAAGAGAGAAGTTGTACGCTAAATTTTTGAAATGTGAATTCTGGATTGAAAGAGTGCAATTTCTTGGACATGTGATCGACAAGGACGGAATTTCGGTAGATCCCTCTAAAGTCAAAGCTGTGATGATCTGGGATCAGCCGAAAACACCGTCGAAAGTGAGGAGTTTTCTTGGATTAGTGGGCTATTATAGAAGATTCATTCAAGACTTTTCCAAGATCGCAACTCCGCTGACGAATTTGACTAGGAAATCGGTAAAATTCATTTGGACGGAGAAGTGTGAGGAAAGCTTCCAAGAGCTTAAGAAGAGGTTGAGTTCAGCATCTGTGTTATCTCTTCCGAATGACACAGGAAATTTTATGATTTATAGTGATGCGTCGCATAAAGGACTTGGCTGTGTCTGACTCATAAACTGTAGTGTTCGGCTCATGAATGCCTTGAACATATCCTCCATGTATGTCCCAGAATTGACAAGTACTTCTTGGTTTTCTGTGTGGTACTGAGGTTGAGTCTGCTGAAGATCTTGCTGCATACTTGAAAGGACAGGTTGCATTGGTGGCCTAGTACCTTCATAGCTCAAGTCGGGATGATCTCTCCATCCGAAATTGTGAGTTTCTGCCCAAGGATCACATTGATGTGGATTTTGTCCGAAGAATGTCCCCACAGCATTAACTTGATGAACAATTACATCCTCTTGCACTATGGGACAATCATTTATTGTATGCCCTGATTTTGAGTAAATTCCACATACTTTTGCAACCGGTACGTTTCTTGTTGTTAATTGTTGCACCACAGCAGTTAAGTTAGAAATCTGTTGTGCCAATTCACTCGTGCTTACCTCACTTACCCTTTGTGGAGCATGATCGTATTGTTGTGAGTTAGCGGCCATGTTTGCAATCAAATTTCTTGCAGCCTCCGGTGTCTTGTCTACTATTGCTCCTCCACTAGCCGCATCGATCATACTTCTTTCCGTTGGTATCAGTCCCTCGTAGAAGTACTGAATCAAGTGTTGCTCATCAATTTGGTGGGTAGGGCAGCTGGAACACAACTTCTTGAACCTTTCCCAATACTCGTAGAGAGTTTCTCCATTGAACTGACTGATTCCACATATCTCCTTCCTTGAATCGGCAACTCTTGATGCAGGAAAATACTTCTCCAAGAATAGCCTTTGCATATCAGTCCATGATCGTATCGATCCTGAAGGAAGATAGTATAACCAGTCTTTAGCCAAATCTGCTAATGAGAAAGGAAAAAGTCTAAGTTTGATCTGCTCCTCTGACACTCCTTGTGATTTCATCGTGGAACACACCACATGGAACTCCTTTAGATGCGTATATGGATTTTCACCTGTTAGACCACGAAAAATAGGCAAAAAACGAATTAGTCCGTAGTTAAGTTCAAAAGCAACATCTAAGGTAGGATATTTAATACACAAGGATGGCTGATCAAGGTCTGGAGTAGCCAGTTCTTTTAAAGTTCTGTTGTTGTTCGGTACCACCATCTTTTCCTTTTTAAGTATTGGAACAAGAGCTTCTTTTGTATCTGCAATTTTCTCTATCTCTTGATCAAAATTAGAGTGAGAGGATTGAGTCATAAAACAAAAAGAAAAAAAATAAAATAAAAAGAAAATAATAAAAATAAACGAAAACAAAGAATAAACAAAAACAAATAACACTCCCCGGCAACGGCGCCAAAATTTGGGAGCTGTCGTTTACACTCCTAAATTAACCTCACTTTCACTTCACGAATTTAAATAATTAGCACAGTAGTAAGCAAGGATCGATCCCACAGAGAGTAAGTTTGTTTTAAATTTATTCTACTATTTTAACAGAAAATAAAGATGCGGGATTTTTGAAATTGTTTTAAACTAAGAAAAACAGAATTTAAATAAAGAGATTAACCAAATATGTAAAAACTTCAGTTCTGTAGTTCAGTTTCACCAAGCACAGCAATCAATTAATCAAGTTATTATTCTTTACCATTCAATGAAACTATTAACCCTAAATAACAATAAGCTCTGCTATCCGAAATTCTCCTTAGATATTCACCGTATGAAACAAGCTCTTCACCAGATTCAACTAGCATATAATCTAGAACAAGCTCTCTAGATTTAATATGATAGAAGCATTAAGAAATAGAGAATTAGGCTAATCCAAGCAACAAACACATAAGCTCGATTTGTTTAACTTGTTTTCTGATAATCTTAGCAATACCCAAAAGCTTGTCCACAATTAGTATCACTAATTTACCACTTGTGATGAAGACAGATATCAATTACACGTAATACCAATCTTAATCTAGCATATGATAATGATTAAATTAACTCAATTGGCCATATCAAATTAATTAGATCAATTAGCATGCAATCAATGAAAACAGATTATCAAAAGAAATTTCATACAAGAAGGAATAAATAATAATACTCAATTAATTAATTACTTATAACAAGGTTCCACCTCCCTTTAGAACTGAATAAAGAAACTAGCCTGACATGCTCCAAGTCTGCACTTCAATGAGGTATGATAGTTGGTAGAAGATTGAATGAATAAAACCTTGACTATCATCCTCTATTTATAGTGCTAGACAAGGACTTAAATCCTATAAGAACTAGGAATCCAAATCCTAAAAGGAATTACAATTATAACTAATTTTCATAAAGAAATAGAATCTAATAAGGAAATAAAATCTCAGTCCAAAGAAGTCCTAATTCTAATAGTAATATCAATCCAATTCCATGTAGGAATCTCCAAATATTGAGAAAGTCAACTGCTGGTCAAACTCCTCTTCAATTCAACTCCAAATCAACTTGTTTCCATCCTTTTAGTTTTAATTCACCTGAAAATAATAAACAACTTATTAAGCTCATATACACATGAAACATGTAATAAAACCAAATGTAAAGGAATAAAAAATCTCGAATATTGTGTACTTATCACCTTACGAAGCGTTGTACGGAAGAAAATGCAGAACTCCGCTATACTGGGATGAAGTTGGCGAGAGACAATTGCTAGGTCCAGAGTTGGTACAACAGACAGCAGAGATAGTCAAAGTTATCCGGACAAGACTGGTAGCCGCTTAGGATAGGCAGAAGAAATACGCCGATCCACACCGTAAGAACGTTGAGTTTGAATCGGGAAGCTATGTGTTCTTGAAAGTCTCTCCCTGGAAAAGGGAAGATCAGATATGAAAAGAAGGAAAAATTGAGCCCGAGGTTCATTGGACCCTTTGAGGTACTACGAAGGATTGGAGAAGTTGCGTATGAGGTAGCCTTACCTCCGGTGCTAGAAAATATCCACAACGTCTTCCATGTTTCAGTTTTACGCCCCTATAAACCCGATTACAAGCACATGATTGAATATGAACCCCTACATTTTGAGAAAGACTTATCCTATGAAGAAATTCCTGTTCAAATTGTTGACAAGAAAGAACAAGTCCTCAGAAACAAAGTTATACCTTCTATTAAGGTAATTTGGAGGAACCACAATGCTGAAGAAGCTACGTGGGAACTCGAAGAGCATATGATGAAGAATTATCCAGATTTATTTACTAAATTTTTGTATATGTGATTCTGGGGACAGAATCTTTGTAAGGGGGGAGAATGTAACGGGACAAAAATTTTTATTGAACCGTGATTCTAGGGACAAAATCCTTTTAAGGGGGGAAAGATGTGACGAACAAGATTTTTGTAATTTAATTTGAATATTAATTGAATTAAATAAATATTTTTGATGATTTAATTATTGAGTTAAATAACTAATTGATGAATTTGTGATAGATTAATTTAATTATATGTGTTACATTGATTAAATTAATGTGAAAAATTTTTATATGCAAAAGTATGTGTTTAATTAAGCTTATTTGATTAAGTGAATTAAGTTTATTTGATTAAGTGAATTATTTAATAAGCATAATGTTATTCTAATTAATTAGAGATTTAATGATTTGACATAATTAATAAATGAGGATTTTAATTATGTGACTATGTGAATTATTATAGAATCATGCTATTTTATTTAATTGATTTAAATAAGATTAATTGATTAATTAAAAGTGTGACATTATTAAACTATATTATACTAAGTTAATTAAAATAAATGAGAAGGGATTCCTTAAGCTAGCCAAACAAGGCCTTAAGGGGAGTTGGTCAGTTAACCCACTATGGGATTAACCGACAACCACTCACCCTCTACATATATACGTATTATATACTTATATTTTATATAATATACATATCAGTTTACATGTTCATATATTTTCAGAGAGAATTTGAGAGAGAATTGTGAATTTAAGAAGAAGTAGAGAAGATATTAATCAAGTCTATATCATCAAACAGAGTTAGCAGGGTAAATTCTTAACCTAGTTATACTAAGTTTCAAGCTTTCTATTTTACGTACTTTGAAGTTCCTTGTAATCGTCAATTTTGAATCATTGTTGGTTATATGGTTTTATATGGGTTAAATTATGTTTATAACATGTTTTATACCATGTATACATAAATCACAGTGATCAATTTTATGTAATTACGTCTTAATTAAGTTTTCAAAACTTTCCATTAACGTACTTTGAAGTTTTCTGTAAAAGACTAAATTGATGACTTGTTCATGATATGGCTATATATATATTAATTGATGTCTATAACATATTATATGCCATATATGGATAACTTTCAGTGATCACACCATGGAATTTTGTTGATAATTGGGTTTTCAAAAAGTTATAGAGTGTAGAAATTGTACATATGGCTCATATGGCCCTTACGTACAAAATTTACATGCCTTATACGTTTATTTAACTTAAATTGATACTTGCATGTAATTATGTACGTTTAAACGAATAAAATAGAAGTTAAACGAACGGATTCGGTGTTATAACGAATCCGTAACGTTGAATTTCTTGTTTTCCTTCAAAACTTTACAAAATATTGAAAATAGTGAAAATAGATGCCTTGAATTGTGTAAATACGTGATTTAAAATGCTAAGATCATGCTAAAAATGTTATATTATGTTTCTGTGGAGTTTTTACATTATGGGTAGCCTTATAATTCATTATGTTAGTTTAATTTGGATTTATTTGGGCTACTCTGTGTTCATCGCGAACCAGGGAGTGCACCATCAGGGGGACCCGCCCCAGTGGGTGTTCATGGGCATTAGGACCCGCCCCAGCGGATATAAGGGCTGTCCGGGTGCCTTTTTTTTTGGTTTCCGAGACTGTTTTGACCTCCTGTAGTAAAATAAGCATAACGTTTTCATACGAACTACGATTAAGGCGATTAAAGATGATTCGGAAAGATAACGAGTAGACCTACAACTTTCATTCTTTAAGTTTTTCAATTTGAAATCGTTAAAATGGTTAAAAATGTCCATCGTTGTGACTGATACGTATTCAGAGGCAATCGGAGGGCTTCGGACATGCACGCACACAAGTGTAGTGTTCTCGATAATAAAAGATGTTGTTTTAAGTTACATATATGAATATTATATGATTTGAAGTTCATGATTAATAAATTAAGTTATTGACATGTATAAGATAATGTGAAGGTTCAAGTTAACAAACTAAGTGCGAACTTGAATATCGTAATTGTAAAACTTGATTATGATTGTTTAAAGGGCTATACATGTGTGATATGCATGTTGTGAGTTTACATTCATGTTATGTGGTTAGCCATTGAGTAATATTATAAACCAAGTTGTAAGTCGAACTTAAGTGAATAGTTCAACAGTTAAACATGGTAGTTATGAAAACTAATCAATGTCGTATACATAATGTAATGTGTAAGACGTTGAGGAAGTGAATTGTAATTATATTTGTAGCTTGTGCAAGAGGCAAGTTTCCTATCCTTAAACTTGTCTAATATTTTCAAGTTTCCTAAAGTCAAACCTTACTTTTACATCGAGCAAGTTCTTATCCTTGTTTATTCAAGTTAAGATTTTCATATGAGATATTGTTATTCCTTTAAGTATTACTTCAGTTATACAATACTTATTCGATTGTATACTCTTGAGATTTATTGTTCAAATTGAATATCGATGTTATTGTTGAATCTTATAGAACTAGTGAACCCTTATTGATTCGACTAGTCCATAGTTAATGAACGTTTCAAATTCTAGAATACTTATTGAGCTTATCCAAACCAAACTTTTTTTGGTGCAGACTCTGATGTCAAAACCGAGATGAACAACCCTGTAAAGGGGATTATTTACGCTTTAGGGTTGAGATATTGTGCACAGTATGGTACTAAGGGCTGATCCCCCTAAGTACGAGAAGTAGAGTCCATAGTCTTATGACTGTTAAAGGTTTAAAGTATAAACACTTTACAACCTAGGACATAGTTCAAGGTCTTATGACCCTAAGATGTTCTTTTGATTCTTGTTATTTATCCTCGAGTCAAAAGTTGAGTGTCTTTATTCATATGTCTTTGATTCACTCGCATGTTATTATATTGTTGTCATATTATTATACTTGTGGGCAATCGCGCTCACTCTTGCGTAATAATAACATTGCAGTTAAGAACGAAAGGTCCGACGAGCCTTCTACTAGCAAAGGCAAGGGCAAAGTTAACAAGTGATGAAGACTTGTTTAATTTATATGTTTATGTTTCAAATTTATATTATGTTGTGTAAGACCATTTAATTGTTTATGTTCCGCACAGATGTTTAAGGTTAGTGTGACCTGGGATTTATTTTATTTATTACTCAGATGTTGTAACCCCATAAGGGGAGGATTTATTTCTATTTATTGCATGATTTGAATTTCCTATGGGTAGATAGATATATGATATTCGTACAGTGAACACCAAGTCCCGTGAAATTGAAGTACCCGGATTTGGGGGTGTCACAGGTTGGTATCAAAGCTGTAGGTTATGAACCTTTGGTGGGGGAAAACCTTAGGATAGTAGCCTTTGTAGAGATCGAGAACATAGTAATGATAACTCTTATCGAGTTCTAAGAAAGATAATAACTTACCTTATGTGTGCTATGTGCTTATACTTATATATTCGAGTATTGATTAGCATCACGTAATTACTAAAACTTAAAATTTTATTCGTCAGGATGACGGATGCTGGAGAACCTAGTTAGTCCAGGGACCTTGTACCCCTAGAGGCTAGAGAGGAGGAGCCCCGAGATATCCACGTAGTCTGGGAGCAGTTAGTCCATCGAGAGCCATCACCCTTGATCACAGTCATTGGTCAAGAGTATGTGCCGGTGTCTGATTCAGAGGAGGACTCTGAGGAAGACCCTGAGGAGATTGAGGTTCAGGCCGAGGCAGCCGAAGAGGAGGAAGAAGACCCTGAAGAGTTCCCGCCGAGCTCTATCAGTGCCAAGATGTATGATGAGCTGTATGACCGTAACATAGAGTTACGTGATACTGTTCAAGAGCTGAGGGAGCGGTCGGTAACTCAACAGTCTACTATCGAGCTGAGGGATGGAGAGGTTGAGGCACTTCACACACGTTTGGGAAATGTAGAGTGGAATTTGGTTCAAGAAAGGCCAAATTGAGCAGAAGTCAGAGGAAATAGAGGAATTAAAGATTGAACTAAAAGAGAAATCAGCAAAGCTGGCCATAGCCGAGGAAGGCTGGGTAAAGGAATCATGACGAGCAGATCTCGCAGAAGACAACTGTTGGGCGAAGAAGGCCAAGCTTGAGGAGACGTACTCTACACTTCAGTATGCAATTGACGAGGCCCAGGATCGGGTTATGAGGTACCCAATTCAATTCAAAGGACTACCGTCGTACATGCTAGATCGCAGGACGATGTCCCGGATTATGGAAGAAGAGCTTGGCAAAGCTGTTCGTCGCCTTAATGGGCAGTGATAGGAACATTTGATTTTGTAAAACCTATCTGGTAGTTAATAATGTAAATTCCAATGTGTTTATAAACAGAGGAATATTTTATGTTTTAAATTCTGTAGATTCTTTATATCTGGATAGTTGATGTAAATAGCAGTGATGCTATCGTATTATGTTAAAACTTTTGATTTAGTAATATATCAGAGTTTATTTGAGATAATGTGTTGACTGATTGTGTCTAAATATTTAAGTTAAGCCTTAAATATTTAAAAGATTGAATAAAGTTCTAATAAGCGTATATCTTAACAGAAAGATGCCACCAAGGAGAAGACCAAACCGTCGACCGGCCCAGGAAGGGTCAACTAACAACAACAACGACGTCAATGCTAACCCCGTTCAGCAGTTGGCGAACTTACTTGCTGGAGCGCTTAACAACTAACCTCAAGCTCCACCAAACACAACGTTCAAGGACTTCAAGGCGGTGGGACCGCCAGAGTTTAAAGGCACCATGAACCCGATAGAAGCTCAAACCTGGGTCATGGAGATGGAAAAAGTTTTCGACGTCGCCAGAGTCAGAGAAGACCAAAAAACCTCCTATGCAACGGTTATGCTGAAATCCGAGGCCAGCTATTGGTGGCAAGCGAATAAGGTCCGGGGAGGTGAAGGTGTTATTACCTGGGAGAGGTTCAAAGAGATGTTCTTTGATATGTACTTTTCAACCAGCTCGCAGAATCAAATGGAGATTCAGTTTCTAGAGTTGAAATAGGGGAATATGTCCGTACCAAAATATGCGGCAAAATTCAATGAGTTGGATAGGTTTGCCACGTATCAAGTGCACACCGATCAAAGGAAGGCAAGGAGGTTTGAGCAGGGCCTGAAGCCCTGGTTGTATAGCAAAGTGTCAATGTTCCAATTGAACACTTTTGCTGGAGTGTTGGAGAAGGCCATTCTCGCTGAGGGCGGGCGTGACGCTGTTACAAAGTATAACCAAGATCAAAAAAAGAAGAAGAGTGAAGGTGAAGGAGTTAACAAGGCTAGTGGTAGCAACACGGGGGGAAATAACAATCAGAAGAGGAGGTGGAATGATAACTCATCAACTGGAAATCAGCAAGGAGGTCAAAAGAAGAGGATCGAAGCTTGTTCAACCTGCGGAAAAGCTCACCTGGGGGTCTGTATGAAGGGAAAGCGAGTATGCTACAATTGTGGTCAGGAAGGCCACATAGCACCTAACTGTCCGAACCCAAAGAAGGGCGCTTGCTTCACTTGCGGCTCAAAGGACCATCTGGCAAGGGACTGTCCCAAGAAGGGATCTAGAGGGGCAGGATTAGGAGGGAACAGGGGAAACAACACTGGAAGTGCTCTAATTATCACGGGACCAACCGCAACCAACCGACCGACCGCCAGGACCTTCAACATGACCGTGCAGGATGATGTACAGTCTTGCGTTGTGGTGTCAGGTATCATTCCGATCAATAAAGTTAATGCTTATGTACTATTTGATTCGGGTGCTACTTGTTCATTTATATCCGATGACTTTGCTAAGAACTTCCTATGGACGAGTTAGAATACCCCATGAATATAGAGATTACGAATACAGAAGTGATCCCTGTTAAGTATGTACACAAGAACTGTAGAGTAGATATTAAGGGTAACATTATGAAAGTAGATCTTATCCCGATTAGGCTTGGGGAATTCGATGTTATTCTGGGAATGGATTGGCTAGTCAATTATGGGGCTGTAATTGATTGCCCAGAGGAAGTGTATCAACCTTATGACCCAGTCAAAGGTTGTGTTTTATGGCAGCAAATCGCCTAGAAAAACGAGTTGTCTGACGATGATGCAGGCCAGGAAGTTGTTAAGACAAGGCTGTGTAGGATATTTAGCCTACATAGTCTATAGTCGTAAAGAAAACCCAAAAGTGGAACATATACCAGTCGTGAGGGACTTCATAGACGTATTTCTGGATGATCTGCCAGGACTTCCGGAAGACAGAGAGGTTGAGTTCGTGATCGATTTGGCGCCAGGGACGGCCCCAATATCGAAGGCACCGTACCGGATGGCTCCGGTAGAGATGAAAGAGTTAATGGTACAACTACAAGAGTTACTAGACAAGAAGTACATCCAATCGAGCGTATCGCCGTGGGGAGCGCCAGTGTTGTTTGTGAAAAAGAAAGACGGGACGATGCGGCTTTGCATCGACTACAGAGAATTGAATAAGGTCACAATTAAGAATAGATATCCATTACCGAGGATCGACGATCTGTTTGACCAATTGAAGGGTGCAAGGTACTTTTCAAAGATAGACTTGAGGAGTGGCTATCATCAGCTGAAGGTGAGGCCAGAGGATGTTCCGAAGATAACATTTAGGACTCGATACGGTCACTATGAATTTCTGGTAATGTCATTTGGTCTTACAAATGCTCCTGCAGCATTCATGGGCTTAATGAATGGAGTGTTCAAGCCGTTTTTGGACAAATTCGTGGTGGTCTTAATCGACGATATTTTGGTATACTCGAAGACCAAGGAAGAACATGTAGAACATCTGAAGTTAACATTAGAGGCGTTGAGAAGAGAGAAGTTGTACGCTAAATTTTTGAAATGTGAATTCTGGATTGAAAGAGTGCAATTTCTTGGACATGTGATCAACAAGGACAGAATTTCGGAAGATCCCTCTAAAGTCGAAGCTGTGATGATCTGGGATCAGCTGAAAACACCGTCGAAAGTGAGGAGTTTTCTTGGATTAGTGGGCTATTATAGAAGATTCATTCAAGACTTTTCCAAGATCGCAACTCCGCTGACGAATTTGACTAGGAAATCGGTGAAATTCATTTGGACGGAGAAGTGTGAGGAAAGCTTCCAAGAGCTTAAGAAGAGGTTGAGTTCAGCACCTGTGTTATCTCTTCCGGACGACACAGGAAATTTTATGATTTATAGTGACGCGTCGCATAAAGGACTTGGCTGTGTGCTTATGGAAAACGGCAGGGTCATTGCGTATGCGTCACGACAATTGAAAGACTATGAGAAGGGGTATCTGACCCATGACTTGGAGTTAGCTGCAGTGGTATTTGCTTTGAAAATTTGGAGACATTAGATAAGAATGAACAGTCTGGTGAGCCTTCTAGTAGCAAGGGAAAAGGAAAATCTAACAAGTGATGAAGACTTGTGTTGTCATTAACAATGTTAAAGTTCAAGACTTATGTGTGATGATTTAAGACTTATTTATTTACGTTTCCGCAACAGAGATTTAAGGTTAAATATAACCTGGGATTTATGATGTATTATTATGTCAGATGATGAAAGATGATGATTTATTTATCTAAGAAATGAATTTCATTATTTATGAGTAGATAGTTGTATGATATTGGAACAGTGAACACTAAATCCTGTGGAAATTAAGACACCGGATTTGGGGGTGTCACAATTACACCATCGGGGTTTTACTGAACTGCGTTGGGTTGTTGCCAACGAATTACACCATCGGAGTTTTGCCGCTTTGCGTTGGGTTGTTGCCAACGGATTACACCATCGGGATGTTGCCGATTTGCATTGGGTTGTTGCCAACGGATTACACAATCGATGTTTTATCGATCTACGTTAAGTTGTTGCCAACGGATTACACCATCGGGTTTTTTTTGATCTGCGTTGGGTTGTTGCCAACAGATTAAACCATAGGGGTTTTGCCGATTTGTGTTGGGTTGTTGCTAACGGATTACACCAACGGGGTTTTGCCGATCTGCATTAGGTTGTTGCCAACGGATTACACCATCAGGGTTTTTCCGATATGCGTTGGGTTGTTGCCAACGGATTACACTATCGGGGTTTTGTCGATCTGCGTTGGGTTGTTGCTAACGGATTACACCATCGGCGTTTTGCCGATCTGCGTTGGTTTGTTGCCAACGTATTACACCATCGGGGATTTACCGATCTGCGTTTGGTTTTTACCAAAGGATTAAACCATTGGGGTTTTGCCGATCTGCGTTGGGTTGTTTCCAACAGATTACACTATCGAGGTTTTGCCAATCTGTGTTGGGTTGTTGCCAACGGATTACACCATCGAAGTTTTGTCGATCTGCGTTGGGTTGTTGCCAACGGATTACACCATCGGGGTTTTATAGATTTGCGTTGGGTTATTGCCAACAGATTACACCATCGGGATTTTGCCGATTTACGTTGGGTTATTGCCAACGGATTACACAATCGGGGTTCTGTCGATCTGCGTTGGGTTGTTGCCAATGGATTACACCATCGGGGTTTTGCCAATCTGCGTTGGTTTGTTGCCAACGGATTACACCATCGGGGTTTTACTGATCTACGTTCGATTTTTGCAAATGGATTAAACCATTAAGTTTTGCCGATCTGCGTTGGGTTGTTGCCAACGGATTACACCATCGGCGTTTTGTCGATCTGTGTTGGGTTATTGCCAACGGATTACACTATAGGGGTTTTGCCGATCTGCGTTGGGTTGTTGTTAATGGATTACACCATTTCTATTTTGCCGATTTGCATTAGGTTGTTGCCAACGGATTACACCATCGGGGTTTTGCCGATCTGCGTTGGGTTGTTGCCAACGGATTACATAATCGATGTTTTGTTGATCTGCGTTAAGTTGTTGCCAACGGAGTACACCATCGGGGTTTTTTTGATCTGCATTGGGTTGTTACCAACAGATTACACCATAGGGGTTTTGCCGATTGGCGTTGGGTTGTTGCTAACGGATTACACCAACGAGGTTTTTCCGATCTGCATTGGGTTGTTGCCAACGGATTACACTATCGGGGTTTTGTCGATCTGCGTTGGGTTGTTGCTAACGGATTACACCATCGGCGTTTTGCCGATCTGCGTTGGTTTTTGCCAACGTATTACACCATCGGGGTTTTACTGATCTGCGTTTGATTTTTACCAAAGGATTAAACCATTGGGGTTTTGCCGATCGATGTAGGGTTGTTGCCAACAGATTAGACCATCGTGGTTTTGCCGATCTGTGTTGGGTTGTTGCCAATGGATTACACCATCGAAGTTTTGCCGAACTGCGTTGGGTTGTTGCCAATGGATTACACCATCGGGGTTTTGCTGAATTGAGTTTGGTTATTGCCAACGCATTACACCATCGGGGCTTTATAGATTTGCGTTGGGATATTGCCAACAGATTACACCATCGGGATTTTGCCGATTTGTGTTGGGTTATTGCTAACGGATTACACAATCGGGGTTCTGTCGATCTGCGTTGGGTTGTTGCCAACGGATTACACCATCGGGGGTTTTCCGATCTGTGTTTGTTTGTTGCCAACGGATTACACCATCGGGGTTTTTTTGATCTACGTTCGGTTTTTGCAAATGGATTAAACCATTGGGTTTTGCTGATCTGCGTAGGGTTGTTGCCAACGGATTACACCATCGGAGTTTTGCCGATCTGTGTTGGTTTGTTGCCAACAAATTACACCATTGGAGTTTTTCCGATTTGCGTTTGGTTGTTTCTAACGGATTACACTATCAGGGTTTTGCCGATCTGCGTTGGTTTGTTGCCAACGGATTACACCATCGGGGTTTTGCTGATCTGCGTTTGGTTTTTTCAAATGGATTAATCCATTGGGTTTTGCCGATCTGCGTTGGGTTGTTGCTAATGGATTACACCATCAGAGTTTTGCGAATCTGTTTTGTTTTGTTGCCAATAAATTACACCATCGGAGTTTTGCCGATCTGCGTTGGGTTGTTACCAACGGATTACACCATCGACGTTTTGCCGATCTGTGTTGGGTTGTTGCCAACGGATTACACTATAAGGGTTTTGCCGATCTGCGTTGGGTTGTTGTTAACGGATTACATCATTGCAGTTTTGCCGATCAGCGTTAGGTTTTTGCCAACGGATTATAGCATCGAGGTTTTGCCGATATGCGTTGGGTTGTTGCCAACGGATTACACCATCGTGGCTTTTCCGATCTGCGTTGGGTTATTGCAAACGGATTACACCATCGAGGTTTTGTCAATCCGCGTTGGGTTGTTGCCAACGGATTACACCATCGGGGTTTTGCCGATCTACGTTGGGTTGTTGCCAACGGATTACACCATCGGGGTTTTACCGATCTGCGTTGGTTTGTTGCCAACGGATTATACCATCGGGGTTTTACCGATTTGCATTCGATTTTTCCCAATGGATTAAACCATTGGGGTTTTGCCAATCTGCGTTGGGTTGTTGCCAACGGATTACACCATCGGAGTTTTGCCACACTGCGTTGGGTTGTTGCCGACGGATTACACCATCGGGGTTTTGCCGATTTGCGTTGGGTTATTGCCAACAAATTACACCATCAGGGTTTTGTTGATTTGCGTTTGGTTTTTGGCAACGAATTACTTCATCGGGGTTTTGCCGATTTGTGTTGGGTTGTTGCCAATGGATTACACCATCGGGGTTTTGTCGATCTTTGTTTGGTTTTTGCCAACGGATTACACCATCGAGGTTTTGCCGATCTGCGTTGGGTTGTTGCCAACGAATTACACTATTGAGGTTTTGTCGATCTGCATTGGGTTGGTGCCAACGTATTACACCATCGGGGTTTTGCCGATCTGCGTTGGGTTGTTGTTAACAGATTACACCATCGGGGTTTTTTTGATATGCGTTGGGTTGTTGCCAACGGATTACACCTTCGGGGTTTTATCGATCTGCGTTGGGTTGTTGCTAACGGATTACACCATCGGCGTTTTGCCAATCTACGTTGGTTTATTGCCAACGTATTACACCATCGGGGTTTTACCGATCTGTGTTCGGTTTTTACCAAAGGATTAAACCATTGGGGTTCTGCCGATCTGCGTTGGGTTGTTGCCAACAGATTACACCATCAGGGTTTGGCGGATCTGCGTTGGGTTGTTGTCAACAGATTACACCATCGGGGTTTGGCCGATCTGTGTTGGGTTGTTGTCAACGGATTACAACATCAAAGTTTTGTCGATCTGCGTTGGGTTGTTACCAACGGATTACACCATCGGGGTTTTGCCGATTTGAGTTTGGTTGTTGTCAACGGATTACACCATCGGGGTTTTGCAGATTTACGTTGGGATATTGCCAACAGATTACCCCATCGGGAATTTTGCCGATTTGCGTTGGGTTATTGCTAACGGATTACACCATCGGGGTTTTGTCGATCTTTGTTGGGTTATTGCCAACGGATTACCCCATCTAGGTTTTGCCGATCTGCGTTGGGTTGTTCCAACGAATTACACCATCGAGGTTTTGCCGATCTGCGTTGGATTGTTGACAACGGATTACACCATCGGGGTTTTGCCGATCTGCGTTGGGTTGTTGTTAACGGATTACACCATTGGGGTTTTTTCCGATCTGCGTTGGGTTTTTGCCAACGGATTACAGCATCGTGGTTTTGTCGATCTGCATTGGGTTGTTGCCAACGGATTACACCATAGTGGTTTTGCCGATTTGCGTTGGGTTATTTCCAACGGATTACACCATTGAGGATTTACCGATCTGCATTGGGTTGTTGCCAACGGATTACACCATCGGTGTTTTGCCTATCTGTGTTGGGTTGTTGCCAACGGATAACACTATCGAAGTTTTGCCGATTTGCGTTCCGTTGTTGTTAACGAATTACACCATTGGGGTTTTGTCGATTTGCGTTAGGTTTTTATCAACGAATTATAGCATCGAGGTTTTGTCGATCTACGTTGGGTTGTTGCCAACGGATTACACAATCGGGGTTTTGCCGATTGGCATTGGCTTATTGCAAACGGGTTACACCATCGGAGTTTTGTCGATCTGTGATTGGGTTGTTGCCAATAAATTACACCATCAGAGTTTTACCGATATGCGTTGGGTTGTTGCCAACGGATTACAACATCGGGGTGTTACCGATTTGCGTTGGGTTGTTGCCAACTGATTACACTATCAGGGTTTTGCCGATCTGCGTTGGGTTATTGTTAACGGATTACACCATTGGGGTTTTGCCAATCTGCATTGGGTTTTTGCCAATGGATTACAGCATCGAGGTTTTGTTGATCTGCGTTGGGTTGTTGCCAACGGATTACACCATCGGGGTTTTTTCGATCTGCGTTGGGTTGTTGCAAACAGATTACACCATCGAGGTTTTGTCGATCTGCGTTGGGTTGTTGCCAACGGATTACACCATCGGACTTTTGCCGATCTGCATTGGGTTATTGCCAACGGAATACACCATCGGGGTTTTGCCGATCTGCGTTGGGCTGTTGCCAATTGATTACACCATCGTGGTTTTGTCGATCTGTGTTGGGTTGTTGCCAACAGATTACACCATCGAAGTTTTGCCGATCTTCGTTGGGTTGTTGCCAACGGATTACACCATCGGGGTTTTGCTAATTTGCGTTGGGTTGTAGCCAACGGATTACACCATCGGGGTTTTGCAGATTTGTATTGTGTTATTGCCAACAGATTACACCAACGGGGTTTTGTCGATTTGCATTGGGTTATTGCCAACGGATTACACAATCGAGGTTCTGTCGATCTGCGTTGGATTATTGCCAACAGATTACATAATCGGGGATTTGCCGATCTGCGTTGGGTTGTTGCCAACGGATTACACAATCGGGGTTTTACCGATCTGCGTTCGATTTTTGCAAACGGATTAAACCATTTGGTTTTGCCGATCTGCGTTGGGTTGTTGCGAACGGATTACACCATCGGAGTTTTGTAGATCTGCGGTGGATTTCTGCCAACAAATTACACAATCGGAGTTTTGCCGATCAGCGTTGTGTTGTTGCCAATGGATTACACTATCGGGGTTTTGCCGATCTGCGTTCTGTTGTTGTTAACGGATTACACCATTGGGGTTTTGTCGATTTGCGTTGGGTTTTTGCCAATAGATTACAGCATCGAGGTTTTGCCAATCTGTGTTGGGTTGGTGCCAACGGATTAAACCATCGGGGTTTTGCCGATCTGCGTTGGGTTGTTTCAAACGGATTACACCATCTAGGTTTTGTCGATCCACGTTGGGTTGTTGCCAACGGATTACACCATCAAGGTTTTGCCGATCTGCATTAGTTTGTTGCCAACGGATTACACCAACGGGGTTTTACAGATCTGAGTTCGGTTTTTTCCAACGGATTAATCCATTGGGGTTTCGCCGATCTACATTGGGTTGTTGCCAACGGATTACACCATCAGGGTTTTGCCGCTCTGCGTTGGGTTGTTGCCAACGGATTACACCATCGATGTTTTGTCGATCTGCATTAAGTTGTTGCCAACGAATTACACCATCGAGGTTTTTTAATCTACGTTTGGTTGTTGCCAACAGATTACACCATAGGGGTTTTGCCGATTTGCATTTGGTTGTTGCTAACGGATTACCAATGGGGTTTTGCCGATCTACATTGGGTTATTGCCAAGGTTTTGTCAATCCGAGTTGGGTTGTTGCCAATGGATTAGACCATCGGGGTTTTACCAATCTGCGTTCGATTTTGCCAATGAATTAAACCATTGTGGTTTTGCCGATCTGTGTTGGGTTATTGCCAACGGAATACACCATCGGGGTTTTACCGATCTGCGTTGGATTGTTGCCAACTGATTACACTATCGTGGTTTTTCCGATCTGTGTTGGGTTATTGCAACCAGATTACACCATCGAAGTTTTGCTGACCTGCGTTGGGTTGTTGCCAACGGATTACACCATCGGGGTTTTGCCAATTTGCATTGGGTTGTTGCCAACGGATTACACCATATGGGTTTTGCCGATTTGCATTTGGTTATTGCTAACGGATTACCAACGGGGTTTTGCCGATCTGCATTGGGTTATTGCCAAGGTTTTGTCGATCCGCGTTGGGTTGTTGCCAATGGATTACACCATCGGGGTTTTACCAATCTGCGTTCGATTTTGCCAATGAATTAAACCATTGTGGTTTTGCCGATCTGCGTTGGGTTATTGCCAACGGAATACACCATCGGGGTTTTACCGATCTGCGTTGGATTGTTGCCAACTGATTACACCATCGTGGTTTTTTCGATCTGTGTTGGGTTATTGCAACCAGATTACACCATCGAAGTTTTGCCTACCTGCGTTGGGTTGTTGCCAACGGATTACACCATCGGGGTTTTGCCAATTTGCATTGGGTTGTTGCCAACGGATTACAGTATCCTATTTTTGCAGATTTGCGTTGGGTTATTGCCAACAGATTACACCATCGAGATTTTGGCAATTTGCGTTGGGTTATTGCCAACAGATTACACCATCGAGATTTTGGCAATTTGCATTGGGTTATTGCCAACGAATTAAAACATCGGGGTTCTATCGATCTGCGTTGGGTTGTTGCCAAAGGATTACACCATCGGGGTTTTGTCGATTTGCGTTGGTTTGTTGCCAACGGATTACACCATCGGGATTTTACTGATCTGTGTTGGGTTGTTGCCAACAAATTACACCATCGAAGTCTTGTCGATCTGCGTTGGGTTGTTGCTAACAGACTACACTATCGTGGTTTTGCCGATCTGTGTTAGGTTGTTGCCAACGGAGTACACTATAGGGGTTTTGTTCACGGACTACACTATTGCGGTTTTGCCGATCAGCGTTGGGTTTTTGCCAACGGATTACAGCATCGAGGTTTTGTCGATCCGCGTTGGGTTGTTATAAATGGATTACACTATCGAGGTTTTGTCGATCTGCGTTGGGTTGTTGCCAACGGATTACAACATCGAGGTTTTGCCGATCAACGTTGGGTTGTTGCCAACGGATTACACCATCGAGGTTTTTTCGATCTGCGTTGGTTTATTGCCAACGGATTACACCATCGGGATTTTACTGATCTGCGTTTGATTTTTCCCAACGCATTAAACCATTGGTGTTTTGTCGATCTACGTTGGGTTGTTGCCAACGGATTACACCATCGGAGTTTTGCCACACTATGTTGGGTTGTTACCAACTGATTATACCATCGGGGTTTTGCCGATTTGCGTTGGGTTGTTGCCAACAGATTACACCATCGGGGTTTTGCTGATTTACGTTGGGTTTTCGCCAACGGATTACTTCATCGGGGTTTTGCAGATCTGTGTTGGGTTGTTGCCAACGGATTACACTATCGGGGTTTTGTCGATCTTTGTTGGGTTGCTGCCAACGGATTACACCATCGAGGTTTTGCCGATCTACGTTGGGTTGTTGCCAAAGAATTACACCTTCGAGGTTTTGCCGATCTGCGTTGGGTTGGTGCCAACGGATTACACCATCGGGATTTTGCCGATCTATGTTGGGTTGTTGTTAACGGATTACACCATCGGGGTTTTCTTGATATGCGTTGGGTTGTTGCCAACGGATTACACCATCGGGGGTTTTTCGATCTGTGTTGGGTTGTTGCCAACGAATTACACCATCGAGGTTTTGCCGATCTGCGTTGGATTGTTGCCAACGGATTACACCATCGGGGTTTTGCCGATCTGTGTTGGGTTGTTGTTAACGGATTACACTATTGGGGTTTTGCCGATCTGCGTTGGGTTTTTGCCAACGGATTACCGCATCGAGGTTTTATCGATCTGCGTTGGGTTGTTGCCAACGAATTACACCATCAAGGTTTTGCCGATCTGCGTTGGATTGTTGCCAACGGATTACACCATCGGGGTTTTGCTGATCTGCATTGGGTTGTTGTTAACGGATTACACCATTGGGGTTTTGCCGATCTGCGTTGGGTTTTTGCCAACGGATTACAGCATCGAGGTTTTGTCGATCTGCGTTGTGTTGTTGCCAATGGATTACACCATAGAGGTTTTGCCGATCTGCGTTTGGTTATTTCCATCGGATTACACCATCAAGGTTTTGCAGATTTGCACTGGGTTGTTGCCAACAGATTAAACCATCAGTGTTTTGCCTATCTGTGTTGGGTTGTTGCCAACGGATTACACTATCGGGGTTTTCCGATTTGCGTTCCGTTGTTCTTAACAGATTACACCATTGGGGTTTTGTCGATCTGCGTTGGGTTTTTATCAACGGATTATAGCATCGAGGTTTTGCCGATCTATGTTGGGTTGTTGCCAACGGATTACACCATCAGGGTTTTGCCGATCAGCATTGGCTTATTGTAAACGGGTTACACCATCGGAGTTTTGTCGATCTGTGATTGGGTTGTTGCCAATAAATTACACCATCAGAGTTTTGCCGATCTGCGTTGGGTTGTTGCCAATGGATTACAACATCGAGGTTTTACCGATTTGCATTAGCTTGTTGCCAACGGATTAAACTATCAGGGTTTTTCCGATCTGCGTTGGGTTATTTGTAACGGATTACACCATTGGGGTTTTGCCAATCTGCATTGGGTTTTTGCCAATGGATTACAACATCAAGGTTTTTTTGATCTGCGTTGGGTTGTTGCCAACGGATTACACCATCGGGGTTTTGCCGATCTGCGTTGGGTTATTGCAAACGGATTACACCATCGAGGTTTTGTCGATCCGCATTGGGTTGTTTCCAACGAATTACACCATCGGAGTTTTGGCGATCTGCATTGGGTTATTGCCAACGGAATACACCATCGGGGTTTTGCCGATCTGCGTTGGGTTGTTGCCAATTGATTACACCATCGTGGTTTTGTCGATCTGTGTTGGGTTGTTGCCAATGGATTACACCATCGAAGTTTTGCCGATCTTGATTGGGTTGCTGCCAACGGATTACACCATCGGGGTTTTGCTAATTTGCGTTGGGTTGTTGCCAACGAATTACACTATCGGGGTTTTGCAGATTTGCATTGTGTTATTGCCAACAGAATACACCAACGGGGTTTTTCCGATTTGCATTGGGTTATTGCCAACGGATTACACCATCGAGGTTCTGTCGATCTGCGTTGGATTATTGCCAACAGATTACATCATCGGGGTTTTGCCGATCTGCGTTGGGTTGTTTCCAACGGATTACACCATCGGGGTTTTACCGATCTGCATTAGATTGTTGCCAACAAATTACACAATCGGAGTTTTGCCGATCTGCGTTGGGTTGTTGCCAATGGATTACACCATCGTGGTTTTGTCGATCTACGTTGGGTTGTTGCCAACGGATTACACTATCTGGGTTTTGCCGATCTGCGTTCTGTTGTTGTTAACGGATTACACCATTGGGGTTTTGCCGATCTGCGTTGGTTTTTACCCAACGGAGTACAGCATTGAGGTTTTTCCAATCTGTGTTGGGTTGTTACCAACGGATTACACCATCGTGGTTTTTTCGATCTGCGTTGGGTTGTTGCAAACGGATTACACCATTTAGGTTTTGTCAATTCGCGTTGGGTTGTTGCCAATGGATTACACCATTGGGGTTTTGCCGATCTGCGTTTGGTTTTTGCCAATGAATTACAGCATCGAGGTTTTGTTGTTCTGTGTTGGGTTGTTTCAAATGGATTACACCATCGGGGTTTCTTCGATATGCGTTGGGTTGTTACAAACGGATTATACCATCGAGGTTTTGTCGATCCACGTTGGAATGTTGCCAACGGATTACACCATCGGGGTTTTGCTGATTTGTGTTGGGTTATTGCCAACGGATTACTTCATCGGGGTTTTGCCGATCTGTATTGGGTTGTTGCCAATGAATTACACCATCGGGGTTTTGCCGATCTACATCGCGTTGTTGCCAATGGATTACACCATCGAGGTTTTGCCGATTTGCGTTGGGTTGTTGCCAACGAATTACACCATCGGGGTTTTGTAGATCTGCGTTGGGTTGTTGCCAACGGATTACACCATCGAGGTTTTGCCGATCTGCGTTGGGTTATCGCCAACGGATTACACCATCGAGGTTTTGCCGATCTGCGTTGGGTTGGTGCCAACGGATAACACCATCGGGGTTTCCCAATCTGCGTTGGGTTGTTGTTCGATTTTGCCAACAGATTAAACCATTGGGGTTTTACCGATCTGCGTTGGGTTGTTGCCAACGGATCACACCATCGGGGTTTTACCGATTTGCGTTGGGTTATTGCCAACGGATTACACCATCGGGGTTTTGGTGGTTTGCATAGGGTTGTTTCCAACGGATTACTTCATCGGGGTTTTACCTATCAACGTTGAGTTGTTGCCAACGGATTACACTAACTGGGTTTTGCCGATCTACATTGGGTTGTTGCCAACGGATTGCACCATCGGGGTTTTACCGATATGCGTTGGGTTGTTGCCAATGGATTACACCATTGGAGTTTTGCCACTCTGCGTTGGGTTAGTGCCAATGGATTACACCATCGGGGTTTTGTCGATTTGCGTTGGGTTATTGCCAACGGATTACACCATCGGGGTTTTGCCGATCTGCATCGCGTTGTTGCCAATGGATTACACCATCGAGGTTTTGCCGATATGCGTTGTGTTGTTGCCAACGGATTACACCATCGAGGTTTTGCCGATCTGCGTTGGGTTGTTGCCAACGGATAACACCATCGGGGTTTGCCAATCTACGTTGGGTTGTTGTTAACGGAGTACACCATTACGGTTTTGCCGATCTGCGTTTGGTTTTTGCCAACTGATTACAGCATCGAGGTTTTGCTGATCTGTTTTGGGTTGTTGCCAACGGATTACACCCTCGGGGTTTTTTTTGATATGCGTTGGGTTGTTACAAACGAATTACACCATCGAGGTTTTGTCGATCCACGTTGGAATGTTGCCAACGGATTACACCATTGGGGTTTTGCTGATTTATCTTGGGTTGTTGCCAACGGATTACTTCATCGGGGATTTGCTGATCTGTATTGGGTTGTTGCCAACGGATTACACCATCGGGCTTTTGTCGATCTGCATCGCGTTGTTGCCAATGGATTACACCATCGAGGTTTTGCCGATATGCGTTGGGTTGTTGCCAACGGATTACACCATCGGGGTTTTGTAGATCTGCGTTGGGTTGTTGCCAACGGATTACACCATCGAGGTTTTGCCGATCTGCGTTGGGTTATCGCCAACGGATTACACCATCGAGGTTTTGCCGATCTGCGTTGGGTTGTTGCCAACGGATAACACCATCGGGGTTTTCCAATCTGCGTTGGGTTGTTGTTAACGGATTACACCATTGTGGTTTTGCCGATCTGCGTTTGGTTTTTGCCAACGGATTATAGCATCGAGGTTTTGCTAATCTGTGTTGGGTTGTTGCCAACGGAATACACCATCAGGGTTTTTTCGATATTCGTTGGGTTGTTGCAAATGGATTACACCATCAAGGTTTTATCGATCCACGTTGGAATGTTGCCAACGGATTACACCATCGGGGTTTTGTCGATCTACGTTGGGTTGTTGCAAACGGATTACAACATTGGGGTTTTGCCGATCTGCGTTGGTTTGTTGCCAACGGATTACCCCATCGTGGTTTTACCGATCTGCGTTCGGTTTTGCCAACAGATTAAACCATTGGGGTTTTATCGATCTGCGTTGGGTTGTTGCCAACGGATTACACCATCGGGGTTTTGCCGATTTGCGCTGGGTTATTGCCAACGGATTACACCATCGGGGTTTTGGTCATTTGCATAGGGTTGTTTCCAACGGATTACTTCATCGGGGTTTTACCTATCTGCGTTGGGTTGTTGCAAACAGATTACAACATTGGGGTTTTGCCGATCTGCGTTGGTTTGTTGCCAACGGGATTACCCCATCGGGGTTTTACCGATCTGCGTTCGATTTTGCCAACAGATTAAACCATTGGGGTTTTATCGATCTGCGTTAGGTTGTTGCCAACGGATCACACCATCGGGGTGTTGCCGATTTGCGTTGGGTTATTGCCAACGGATTACACCATCGGGGTTTTGGTGATTTGCATAGGGTTGTTTCCAACGGATTACTTCATCGGGGTTTTACCTATCTGCGTTGGGTTGTTGCCAACGGATTACACCATCGGGTTTTTGCCAATTTGCATTGGGTTATTGCTAACGGATTACACTAACGGGGTTTTGCCGATCTACATTGGGTTGTTGCCAACGGATTGCACCATCGGGGTTTTGTCGATATGCGTTGGGTTGTTGCCAATGGATTACACCATTGGAGTTTTGCCACTCTGCGTTGGGTTAGTGCCAATGGATTACACCATCGGGGTTTTGCCGATTTGCGTTGGGTTATTGCCAACGGATTACACTATCGGGGTTTTGCTGATTTGTGTTGGGTTGTTGCCAACGGATTACTTCATCGGGGTTTTGCCGATCTGTATTGGGTTCTTGCCAACGGATTACACCATCAGGGTTTTGCCGATCTGTATCGCGTTGTTGCCAATGGATTACACCATCGAGGTTTTGTCGATATGCATTGTGTTGTTGCCAACAGATTACACCATCGAGGTTTTGTAGATCTGCGTTGGGTTATCGCCAACGGATTACACCATCGAGGTTTTGCCGATCTGCGTTGGGTTGTTGCCAACGGATAACACCATCGGGGTTTACCAATCTACGTTGGGTTATTGTTAACGGAGTACACCATTACGGTTTTGCCGATCTGCGTTTTGTTTTCGCCAACGGATTACAGCATCGAGGTTTTGCTGATCTGTGTTGGGTTGTTGCCAACGGATTACCCCATCGGGGTTTTACCGATCTGCGTTCAGTTTTGCCAACAGATTAAACCATTGGGGTTTTATCGATCTGCGTTAGGTTGTTGCCAACGGATCACACCATCGGGGTGTTGCCGATTTGCGTTGGGTTATTGCCAACGGATTACACCATCGGGGTTTTGGTGATTTGCATAGGGTTTTTCCAACGGATTACTTCATCGGGGTTTTACCTATCTGCGTTGGGTTGTTGCCAACGGATTACACCATCGGGTTTTTGCCGATTTGCATTGGGTTATTGCTAACGGATTACACTAACGGGGTTTTGCCGATCTACATGGGGTTGTTGCCAACGGATTGCACCATCGGGGTTTTGTCGATATGCGTTGGGTTGTTGCCAATGGATTACACCATTGGAGTTTTGCCACTCTGCGTTGGGTTAGTGCCAATGGATTACACCATCGGGGTTTTGCCGATTTGCGTTGGGTTATTGCCAACGGATTACACCATCGGGGTTTTGCTGATTTGTGTTGGGTTGGTGCCAACGGATTACTTCATTGGGGTTTTGCCGATCTGTATTGGGTTGTTGCCAACGGATTACACCATCAGGGTTTTGCCGATCTGTATCGCGTTGTTGCCAATGGATTACACCATCGAGGTTTTGTCGATATGCATTGTGTTGTTGCCAACAGATTACACAGTCGGGGTTTTGTAGATCTGCGTTGGGTTATCGCCAACGGATTACACCATCGAGGTTTTGTCGATCTGTGTTGGGTTGTTGCCAACGGATAACACCGTCGGGGTTTACCAATCTACGTTGGGTTGTTGTTAACGGAGTACACCATTACGGTTTTGCCGATCTGCGTTTTGTTTTCGCCAACGGATTACAGCATCGAGGTTTTGCTGATCTGTGTTGGGTTGTTGCCAACGGATTACCCCATCGGGGTTTTACCGATCTGCGTTCAGTTTTGCCAACAGATTAAACCATTGGGGTTTTATCGATCTGCGTTAGGTTGTTGCCAACGGATCACACCATCGGGGTGTTGCCGATTTGCGTTGGGTTATTGCCAACGGATTACACCATCGGGGTTTTGGTGATTTGCATAGGGTTTTTCCAACGGATTACTTCATCGGGGTTTTACCTATCTGCGTTGGGTTGTTGCCAACGGATTACACCATCGGGTTTTTGCCGATTTGCGTTGGGTTATTGCTAACGGATTACACTAACGGGGTTTTGCCGATCTACATGGGGTTGTTGCCAACGGATTGCACCATCGGGGTTTTGTCGATATGCGTTGGGTTGTTGCCAATGGATTACACCATTGGAGTTTTGCCACTCTGCGTTGGGTTAGTGCCAATGGATTACACCATCGGGGTTTTGCCGATTTGCGTTGGGTTATTGCCAACGGATTACACCATCGGGGTTTTGCTGATTTGTGTTGGGTTGGTGCCAACGGATTACTTCATTGGGGTTTTGCCGATCTGTATTGGGTTGTTGCCAACGGATTACACCATCAGGGTTTTGCCGATCTGTATCGCGTTGTTGCCAATGGATTACACCATCGAGGTTTTGTCGATATGCATTGTGTTGTTGCCAACAGATTACACAGTCGGGGTTTTGTAGATCTGCGTTGGGTTATCGCCAACGGATTACACCATCGAGGTTTTGTCGATCTGTGTTGGGTTGTTGCCAACGGATAACACCGTCGGGGTTTACCAATCTACGTTGGGTTGTTGTTAACGGAGTACACCATTACGGTTTTGCCGATCTGCGTTTTGTTTTCGCCAACGGATTACAGCATCGAGGTTTTGCTGATCTGTGTTGGGTTGTTGCCAACGGATTACACCATCGGGGTTTTTTCGATATGCGTTGGGTTGTTACAAACGGATTACACCATCGAGGTTTTGTCGATCCACGTTGGAATGTTGCCAACGGATTACACCATCGGGGTTTTGCTGATTTGTGTTAGGCTGTTGCCAACGGATTACTTCATCGGGGTTTTGCTGATCTGTATTGGGTTGTTGCCAACAGATTACATCATTGGGGTTTTGCCGATCTGCATCGCGTTGTTGCCAATGGAATACACCATTGAGGTTTTTGCCGATATGCGTTGGGTTGTTGCCAACGGATTACACCATCAGGGTTTTGTAGATCTGCGTTGGGTTGTTGCCAACGGATTACACCGAGGTTTTGCCAATCTGCGTTTGGTTATCGCCAACGGATTACACCATCGAGGTTTTGCCGATCTGCGTTGGATTGTTGCCAACGGATAACACCATCGGGGTTTTCCAATCTGCGTTGGGTTGTTGTTAATGGATTACACCATTGTGGTTTTGCCGATCTGCGTTTGGTTTTTGCCAACGGATTATAGCATCGAGGTTTTGCTAATCTGTGTTGGGTTGTTGCCAACGGAATACACCATCAGGATTTTTTCGATATGCGTTGGGTTGTTGCAAACGGATTACACCATCGAGGTTTTGTCGATCCACGTTGGAATGTTGCCAACGGATTACACCATCGGGGTTTTGTCGATCTACGTTGGGTTGTTGCAAACGGATTACAACATTGGGGTTTTGCCGATCTGCATTGGTTTGTTGCCAACGGATTACCCCATCGTGGTTTAACCGATCTGCGTTCGGTTTTGCCAACAGATTAAACCATTGGGGTTTTACCAATCTGCGTTGGGTTGGTGCCAACGGATTACACCATCGGGGTTTTGCCGATTTGCGCTGGGTTATTGCCAACGGATTACACCATCGGGGTTTTGGTCATTTGCATAGGGTTGTTTCCAACGGATTACTTCATCGGGGTTTTACCTATCTGCGTTGGGTTGTTGCAAACGGATTACAACATTGGGGTTTTGCCGATCTGCGTTGGTTTGTTGCCAACGGATTACCCCATCGGGGTTTTACCGATCTGCGTTCGGTTTTGCCAACAGATTAAACCATTGGGGTTTTACCGATCTGCGTTGGGTTGTTGCCAACGGATCACACCATCTGTGTTTTGTCGATTTGCGTTGGGTTATTGCCAACGGATTACACCATCGGGGTTTTGGTGATTTGCATAGGGTTTTTCCAACGGATTACTTCATCGGGGTTTTACCTATCTGCGTTGGGTTGTTGCCAACGGATTACACCATCGGGTTTTTGCCGATTTGCGTTGGGTAATTGCTAACGGATTACACTAACGGGGTTTTGCCGATCTACATTGGGTTGTTGCCAACGGATTGCACCATCTGGGTTTTGTCGATATGCGTTGGGTTGTTGCCAATGGATTACACCATTGGAGTTTTGCCACTCTGCGTTGGGTTAGTGCCAATGGATTACACCATCGGGGTTTTTCCGATTTGCGTTGGGTTATTGCCAACGGATTACACCATCGGGTTTTGCTGATTTGTGTTGGGTTGTTGCCAACGGATTACTTCATCGGGGTTTTGCCGATCTGTATTGGGTTGTTGCCAACGGATTACACCATCAGGGTTTTGCCGATCTGTATCGCGTTGTTGCCAATGGATTACACCATCGAGGTTTTGTCGATATGCATTGTGTTGTTGCCAACAGATTACACAGTCGGGGTTTTGTAGATCTGCGTTGGGTTATCGCCAACGGATTACACCATCGAGGTTTTGTCGATCTGCGTTGGGTTGTTGCCAACGGATAACACCATCGGGGTTTACCAATCTACGTTGGGTTGTTGTTAACGGAGTACACCATTACGGTTTTGCCGATCTGCGTTTTGTTTTCGCCAACGGATTACAGCATCGAGGTTTTGCTGATCTGTGTTGGGTTGTTGCCAACGGATTACACCATCGGGGTTTTTTCGATATGCGTTGGGTTGTTACAAACGGATTACACCATCGAGGTTTTGTCGATCCACGTTGGAATGTTGCCAACAGATTACACCATCGGGGTTTGGCTGATTTGTGTTAGGCTGTTGCCAACGGATTACTTCATTGGGGTTTTGCTGATCTGCATTGCGTTGTTGCCAACGGATTACACCATTGGGGTTTTGCCGATCTGCATCGCGTTTTTGCCAATGGATTACACCATCGAGGTTTTGCCGATATGCGTTGGGTTGTTGCCAACGGATTACACCATCAGGGTTTTGTAGATCTGCGTTGGGTTGTTGCCAACGGATTACACCATCGAGGTTTTGCCGATCTGCGTTGGGTTATCGCCAACGGATTACACCATCATGGTTTTGCCGATCTGCATTGGGTTGTTGCCAACGGATAACACCATCGGGGTTTCCCAATCTGCGTTGGGTTGTTGTTAACGGATTACACCATTGTGGTTTTGCCGATCTGCGTTTGGTTTTTGCCAACGGATTATAGCACCGAGGTTTTATTGATCTGTGTTGGGTTGTTGCCAACGGATTACACCATCAGGGTTTTTTCGATATGCGTTGGGTTGTTGCAAACGGATTACACCATCGAGGTTTTGTCGATCCACGTTGGAATGTTGCCAACGGATTACACCATCGGGGTTTTGTCGATCTACGTTGGGTTGTTGCAAACGGATTACAACATTGGGGTTTTGCCGATCTGCGTTGGTTTGTTGCCAACGGATTACCCCATCGGGGTTTTACCGATCTGCATTCGGTTTTGCCAATAGATTAAACCATTGGGGTTTTACCGATCTGCGTTGGGTTGTTGCCAACGGATTACACCATCGGGGTTTTGCCGATTTGCGTTGGGTTATTGCCAACGGATTACACCATTGGGTTTTTGGTGATTTGCATAGGGTTATTTCCAACGGATTACTTCATCGGGGTTTTACCTATCTGTGTTGGGTTGTTGCCAACGTATTACACCATCGGGATTTTGTCGATCTGCTTTGGGTTTTTGCCAATGGATTACACCATCGAGGTTTTACCGATCTGTGTTGGGTTATTGCCCATGGATTCACCATCGAGGTTTTGCCAATCTGCATTGAGTTGTTGCTAACGGATTACACCATCGTGGTTTTGTTGATATGCGTTGGGGTGTTACAAACGGATTACACCATCGGGGTTTTGCCGATCTGTGTTGGGTTGTTGCTAACGGATTACACCATCGGGATTTTGCCGATCTGCATTGGGTTGTTACAAACGGATTACACCATCGGGGTTTTCCCGATCTGTGTTGGGTCGTTGCTAACGGATTACACAATCGGGGTTTTGCCGATATGCGTTGGGTTGTTGCCAAGGGATTACACCATCGGGGTTTTGTCGATCTGTGTTGGGTTGTTGCCAAGGGATTACACCATCGGGGTTTTGCCTATCTGCGTTGGTTGTTGCCACCGGATTACACCATCGGGGTGTTGCCTAGCTGCGTTGGGTTGTTGACAATGGATTACACCATCTATGTTTTACCGATCTGAGTTGGGTTGTTTCCAACGGATTACACCATCGGGGTTTTGCAGATCTGCATTGTATTGTTGCCAGCGGATTACACCACAACGAATTACACTATCGGGGTTTTTGCTAATCTGCGTTGGGATATTTCCAACGGATTACACCATCGGGGTTTTGTCGATCTGCGTTCTCTTGTTGCCAACGGATTAAACCATCAGGGTTTTGCTGATCTACGTTGGGTTATTGCCAACATATTACACCATCCGATTTTTGCCGATCTGCGTTGGGTTGTTGCAAACGGATTGCACCAATGAAGTTTTCCCGATCTGCGTAGGGTTGTTCCCAACGGATTACAAAATCGAGGTTTTGCCGATCTGCATTAGGTTGTTGCCAACTGATTACATCATCTAGGTTTTGCCGATCTGCGTAGGGTTATTGCCAACTGATTACATCATCTGGGTTTTGTCGATCTGGGTTTTGCCGGTCTGCGTTGGGTTATTACCAATGGATTACACCATTGGGGTTTCGCCGATCTGCGTTGTGTTATTGCCAACGGATTAGATCATCGGGGTTTTATCGATCTGCATTGTGTTGTTGCCAACGGATTACACCATTGGGGTTTTGTCGATCTCCGTTGGGTTGTTGCCAACGAATTGCACCAACGGGGTTTTGCCGATCTGCGTTGGGTTGTTGCCAACGGATTACACCATCGGGGTTTTGCCGATATGCGTTGGGTTGTTGTGAACGGATTACACCATCGGGGTTTTGCCGATCTACATTGGGTTGTTGCCAACGGATTACACCATCGGGGTTTTACCGATCTGCTTTGGGTTGTTGCCAACGGATTACACAATCAGGCTTATTGCTGATCTACATTAGGTTGTTGTCAACCGATTACATGATCGGGGTTTTGCCGATTTGCATTGGGTTGTTGCCAACAGATTACACCATCGTGGTTTTACCGATCTGTGTTGGGTTTTTGCCAACGAATTACATCATCGGGGTTTTGCCGATTTGCGTTGGGTTGTTGCCAATGGATTACAACGTCGGGGTTTTGCCAATCTGCGTTGGGTTGTTGTTAACGGATTACACCATTGGGGTTTTACAGATCTACGTTGGGTTGTTGCCAACGAATTAAACCATCGGGGTTTTGCCGATCTGCGTTGGATTGTTGCCAACGGATTACACCATTGGGGTTTTGCCGATTTGCGTTGGGTTTTTGCCAACGGATTACACTATCGGGGTTTTGCAGATCTGCGTTGGGTTGGTTCCAATGAATTACACCATCACGGTTTTGTCGATCTCCGTTGGGTTGTTGCAATCGAATTACACCATCGGGGTTTTTGCCGATCTGCGTTGGGTTGTTGCTAACGGATTACACCATTGGGGTTTTGCCGATCTGCGTTGGGTTGTTGCTAACGAATTACACCATCACGGTTTTGTCAATCTCCGTTGGGTTGTTGCAATCGAATTACACCATCGGGGTTTTTGCCGATCTGCTTTGGGTTGTTGCCAACGGATTACACCAGCGGGGTTTTGCCGATCTGCGTTAGGTTTTTGGTAACGGATTACAACATCGGGGTTTTGCCGTTGCCAACGGATTACATCATCGGGGTTTTGCCGATCTGTGTTGGGTTGTTGCCAACGGATTACACTATCGGGGTTTTGCCGATCTGCGTTGGGTTGTTGACAACGGATTACACCATTGGGGTTTTGCCGATCGACGTTGGGTTGTTGCCAACAGATTACACCATCGAGGTTTTACAGAGCTGCGTTGGGTTTTTGCCAATGGATTACATCATCGAGGTTTTGGCGATATGCGTTTGGTTGTTTCCTACAGATTACACCATCTGGGTTTTGCCGATCTGCGTTGGGTTGTTGAAAATGGATTACACCATCAGGGTTTTGTCGATCTGCGTTGGGTTGTTGCCAATCGATTACACAATCAGGGATTTGCCAATCTGCATGGGGTTATTGCCAACGGATTACACCATCGGGGTTTTACGGATCTGCGTTGGGTTTTTACCAACGAATTAAACCATCGGGGTTTTGTCGATCTGCGTTGGGTTGTTGCCAACGAATTACACCATCGGGGTTTTACCGATCTGGGTTTGGTTGTTGCCAACGGATTACAGCATCGAGGTTTTGTCGATATGCGTTGGGTTATTGCCAACGGATTACACAATCGGGGTTTTGTCGATATGCATTGGGTTGTTGCCAACGGATTACACCATCAAGGTTTTTCAGATCTGCGTTGGGTTGTTGCCGACGGATTACACCATCAAGGTTTTTCAGATCTGCGTTGGGTTGTTGCCAACGGATTACACCATCGGGGTTTTGCCTATCTGCGTTGAGTAGTTGCCAACAGATTACACCATCAGAGTTTTTTCGATCTGCGTTGGGTTGTTGCCAACGAATTACACCATTAGGGTTTTATCGATCTGCGTTGGGTTGTTGCCAACGGCTTACACCATCATGGTTTTGCCGATCTGCGTTGGGTTGTTGCCAACGGATTATACTATCGGGGTTTTGTTGATCTGCGTTGGGTTGTTGCCAGCGGATTACACCATCGGGGTTTTGTCGATTTGCGTTGGGTTGTTGCCAATAGATTACACCATCGGGGTTTTACCGATCTGCATTAGGTTGTTGCCAACGGATTACACCATCGGGGTTTTACCGATATGCATTGGGTTGTTGCCAATGGATTACACCATCGGACCCTCAGGGTTTTGCCGATTTGCGTTGGGTTGTTGCCAACGGATTACATCATCGGGGTTTTGCCGATTTGCGTTGGGTTGTTGCCAATGGATTACACCATCGGGGTTTTGCCAATCTGCGTTAGGTTCTTGTTAACGGATTACAACATCGGGGTTTTGCCGATCTACGTTGGGTTGTTGCCAACGGATTACATCATCGAATCTGCGTTGGGTTCTTGCCAACGGATTACACTATCGGGGTTTTGCCGATCTACGTTGGGTTGTTTCCAAAGGATTACACCTTCGGTGTTTTGCCGATCTACGTTGGGTTGTTGCCAATGGATTACACCATCGGGGTTTTACCGATCTGCATTAGGTTATTGCCAACGGATTACACCATCGGGGTTTTACCGATATGCGTTGGGTTGTTGCCAATGGATTACACCATCGGACCCTCAGGGTTTTGCCGATTTGCGTTGGGTTGTTGCCAACGGATTACACCATCGGGGTTTTGCCGATTTGCGTTGGGTTGTTGCCAATGGATTACACCATCGGGGTTTTGCCAATCTGCGTTAGGTTCTTGTTAACGGATTACAACATCGGGGTTTTGCCGATCTACGTTGGGTTGTTGCCAATGGATTACATCATCGGATCTGCGTTGGGTTATTGCCAACGGATTACACTATCGGGGTTTTGCCGATCTACGTTGGGTTGTTTCCAAAGGATTACACCATCGGGGTTTTTCCGATCTACGTTGGGTTGTTGCCAATGGATTACACCATCGATATTTTGCCGATCTGCGTTGGGTTTTTGCCAATAAATTACATCATCGGGGTTTTGCCGATCTACATTGGGTTGTTTCCAACGGATTACACCATCTGGGTTTTGCCGATCTGCGTTGGGTTGTGGCAAACGGATTACACAATCGGGGGTTTATCGATCTGCGTTGGGTTGTTGCCAACGGATTACACCATCAAGGTTTTTCCGATCTGCGTTGGGTTTTTGCCAACCTATTACACCATTAGGATTTTACCGATCTGCGTTGGGTTTTTCCAACAAATTAAACCATCACGATTTTGTCGATCTACATTGGGTTGTTGCCAACGTATTTCACCATTGGGGTTTTATCGATCTGCGTTGGGTTGTTGCCAACGGATTACACCATTAGGGTTTTTCAGATCTGCGTTGCGTTTTTGCCAACCTATTACACCATTGGGGTTTTACCAATCTTTGTTGGGTTTTTCCAACGAATTAAACCATCGCGGTTTTGCCGATCTGCGTTGGGTTGTTGCTAACTGATTACACTATCGGGGTTTTGTTGATCTGCGTTGGGTTGTTGCCAACTGATTACACCATCGGGGTTTTGCCAATATGCGTTGGGTAATTGCCAACGGATTACACCATCGGGGTTTTGCCGATCTGCGTTGGGTTGTTGCCAACTGATTACACTATCGGGGTTTTGTTGATCTGTGTTGGGTTGTTGCCAACGGATTACGCCATCGGGGTTTTGCCGATATGCGTTGGGTTATTGCCAACGGATTACACCATCAGGGTTTTGTCTATCTGCATTGGGTTGTTGCCAACGGATTACACCATCGGGGTTTTGCCGATCTACGTTGGGTTGTTGCCAACGGAGTACACCATCGGGGTTTTGTCGATATGCGTTAGGTTATTGCCAACAGATTACACCATCAGGGTTTTGCCGATCTGCATTGGGTTGTTGCCAACGGATTAAACCATTGGGATTTTGCCGATATGCGTTGGGTTTTTGCCAACGGATTACACCATCGGGGTTTTGTCGATATGCGTTGAGGTATTGCCAACGGATTACACCATCCGGGTTTTGCCGATATGCATTGGGTTGTTGCCAACGGATTACACCATCCGGGTTTTGCCGATATGCATTGGATTATTGCCAACGGATTACACCATCGAGATTATGTCGATCTGCGTTGGGTTGTTGCTAACAGATTAAACCATTTGGGTTTTGCCGATCTGCGTTGGGTTGTTGCCAATGGACTACAACCTCGGAGTTTTGCCTCTCTGCGTTGGGTTGTTGCCAACAGATTACACCGTCGGGGTTTTGCCGATTTGCGTTGGGTTATTGCCAACGGATTACACCATCGTGGTTTTGCTGATTTGCGTTGGGTTGTTGCCAATGGATTACACCATCGAGGTTTTGCCGATCTGCGTTGGGTTGTTGCCAACGGATTACACCATCGGGGTTTGGCGGATCTGCGTTGGGTTGTTGCCAACGGATTACACCATCGAGTTTTTGCCGATCTGCGTTGGGTTGTTGTCAACGGATTACACCATCGGCGTTTTGCCGATCTGCGTTGGGTTGTTGCCAACGGATTACTTCATCTGGGTTTTACCTATCTGCGTTGGGTTGTTGCCAACGGATTACACCATCGGGGATTTGTGGATCTGCGTTGGTTTGTATCCAACGGATTATATCATCGAGGATTTGTCGATCTGCGTTGGGTTGTTGCCAACGGATTCACCATCTAGGTTTTGCCAATCTGCATTGGGTTGTTGCCAACGGATTACACCATCGGGGTTTTGCCGATATGCGTTGGTTTGTTGCCAATGGATTACACCATCGGTGTTTTGCCAATCTGCGTTGGGTTGTTGCTAACGGATTACAGCATCGGTGTTTTGCCGATCTGCATTAGGTTGTTGCCAACGGATTACACTATCGGGGTTTTGTAGATATGCGTTGGGTTGTTGCCAACAGATTACACCATCGGGGTTTTGTCGATCTGCATTGGGTTGTTGCTAAGGGATTACACCATCGAGGTTTTGCCGATCTGCGTTTGGTTGTTGCCAACGGATTACACCATCGAGGTTTTGCCGATCTGCGTTGGGTTGTTGCCAACGGATTACACCATCGGGGTTTGGCGGATCTGCGTTGGGTTGTTGCCAACGGATTACACCATCGGGTTTTTACCGATCTGCGTTGGGTTGTTGCCAACGGATTACACAATCAGGGTTTTACCGATCTGCGTTGGGTTGTTGCCAAAGGATTACACCATCAGGATTTTACCGATCTGCGTTGGGTTGTTGCCAACGGATTACACCATCGGGGTTTTGTCGATCTCCACTATGTTGTTGCCAATGAATTGCACCAACGGGGTTTTACCGATCTGCGTTGGGTTGTTGCTAACGGATTCCACCATCGGTGTTTTGCCGATATGCGTTGGCTTGTTGTTAACGGATTACACCATCGGGGTTTTGCCGATCTACATTGGGTTGTTGCTGTTGGTTGATTTATGTAACGACAATTAATGCGCAAGTATACGCGGTCAACAAGTAATATAAGATAATAAAGATCGTTCCCACGGAGAATTAACAAATAAAAGGTCGCCAAACCACTAGCACATAATCGTCTCAGTCTTATTTAAACGAGAGATAAAGAGTTGGAATTAAAACTAAGTTAACTAGGTAAGGAATTAAAATAAATAATCCTAAGGTAGAATCAGATAATGAAGGCATGAGACTCCAATTTCCCGTAATGATTCATCTAAGTCAATTCACTTCCAATTAGGTCAAATTAATCGTTAAGAGTGCTAGCCGAGAACACGAAAGTGAGAGAAGACCATCTTTCGATGCACCTAATCCATATCACATGCAATCCACAGATGATAGAATGCACGTGAACACCCACATTACCTAAACCACTATATGTCTATGTGATTTACAAATAATTAAGGTTTAAGGTCAAGTTCTCTATTGGCCACGAGCGGCGCTTCGGTATATGTCTATCCTAAGCACAAATCATACATCCAACGCCATGTGAACGTACAAACGCTCCCTACTACGATTTGATCTAAACCCACATTTCGTCTTTCAATCCCATATGGGTTATCACAGTAATTGGTCATGACTCAATTAAGCAATGAAAATAAATATTGCAGTAGACAATCACAAAACAATCTATAAGAACCAACATGGAAGAGAAATTAATATAGACTACTCATTAGATTCCATTGGAGCCTCAAGGTATACTTTAAGTCATAGACAACTCAAACATACCATCCACATGTAGAATAAGCATCGTAAGAACACAAATATGAATCAAAGAGAAAATAAGAGTAAGAAATGCAAATCTGATTTCTCTTGATCAAAATACGAATCCTTGATGTTCTTCAAATGCTTCAGCAATCAAGTCTAATAAAACCCTACAACATTAACTACTATAAACTAGTCTAATCTCTACTTCTATTCTACTCCTAGACAAGAAAATGTAAAAGAAAATGAAAAACTAGAATAAGAAAATTAGGGCTAAACTCCCTTAAGGGGAGAGAGCTATATTCTGTTGCCAAAATGCCCTTATATGTCTTTTTTAGCCGAGCCTACCTTGCTGCCCCCAACAAACCAAAGCTGCCGATTAAATAAAAGTCAACTGGCCAGTGAGGAGACCGGCGCAGCTGCGCAGGTTATAGGCCTGCAGCCGGCGCAGCTGTGCGGGCTTCAGGTTCTGGAAATCTGCAGCTTTGCTGGTGCATTGTTCCTGTTGCCCTATTCTGACTCCCTCCTTGATCCTTGATGCTCATGGCTTCTGTCAATCCCCCATGCCCATTGCTTCTTTAAGCGTTGCCCCTTTTCATGCACTTTGTTCCCGTTTTAGCATTCTTTTATCCGTTTCAGCTCAAAATACACCCGAAGAGTTCCAACTACAGAAATCTGCAAAAGAAGGTAAAAATGGATGAAAAGCTATGATAACACATGAGATTAAACAACAATCGAAGTGAGTTGATATCTAAATAAGTGGTTATAAAACCACTTATCAGTTGCCAACGTATTACACCATCAGTGTTTTTCCGATCTGCGTTGGGTTGTTGCCAACGGATTACACCATCGGGGTTTTGCCCATCTGCGTTGAGTTGTTGCCAACGGATTCCATAATCGGGATTTTATTGATCTGCAATTAGTTGTTGCCAACGAATTACACTATCGGGGTTTTGATGATATGCGTTGGGATATTTCCAACGGATTACACCATCGGGGTTTTGCCGATCTGCGTTGTTTTGTTGCCAATGGATTAAACCATCCGGGTTTTGCCGATCTGCGTTGGGTTATTGCCAACATATTACACCATCGGGCTTTTGTCGATCTGCGTTGGGTTGTTGCAAACGGATTGCACCAATGCGGTTTTGTCGATCTGCGTAGGGTTGTTCCCAACGAATTACAAATCATGGTTTTGCCGATCGGAATTGGGATGTTGCCAACTGATAACATCATCTGGGTTTTGCCGATATGCGTAGGGTTATTGCCAACTGATTACATCATCTGGGTTTTGTAGACCTGGGTTTTGCCGATTTACGTTATGTTGTTGCCAACGGATTACACCATTGGGGTTTCGCCGATCTACGTTGGGTTATTGCCAACGGTTTTGATCATCGAGGTTTTACCAATCTGCGTTGGGTTGTTGCAAACAGATTACCCCATCGGGGTTTTGCCGATCTCTGTTATGTTGTTGCCAACGAATTGCACCAACGGGGTTTTGCCGATCTGCGTTGGGTTGTTTCCAACGGATTCCACCATCGGTGTTTTGCAGATATGTGTTGGGTTGCTGTTAACGGATTACACCATCGGGGTTTTGCCGATCTACATTGAGTTGTTGCCAACGGATTACACCATCAGTGTTTTTCCGATCTGCGTTGGGTTGTTGCCAACGGATTACACCATCGGTGTTTTGCCTATCTGCATTGAGTAGTTGCCAACGGATTCCACAATTGGGGTTTTGTCGATCTGCGTTGGGTTGTTGCCAACGGATTACACCATCAGTGTTTTTCGAATCTGCGTTGGGTTGTTGCCAACGGATTACACCATCGGGGTTTTTCCTATTTGCGTTGAGTAGTTGCCAACTGATTACACCATCAGAGTTTTGCCGATCTGCGTTGGGTTGTTGCCAACGGATTACACCATCAGGGTTTTATCGATCTGCGTTGGGTTGTTGCCAACGAATTACACCATCGGGGTTTTGCCGATCTGCGTTGGATTGTTGCCAACGGATTATAATATCGGGGATTTGTTGATCTGCGTTGGGTTGTTGCCAAATGATTACACCATCGGGGTTTTGTCGATCTGTATTGGGTTGTTGCCAACGGATTACACATTCGGGGATTTGCCGATCTGCATTGGGTTGTTGCCAACGAATTACACCATCGGGGTTTTGCCGATATGCATTGGGTTGTAGCCAATGGATTACACCATCAGACCCTCGTGGTTTTGCCGATTTGCGTTGGGTTGTTGCCAACGAATTATACCATTGAGGTTTTGCCGATCTGCGTTGGGTTGTTGCCAACGGATAACACCATCGGGGTTTTGTCGATCTACGTTGGGTTGTTGCCAACGAATTACACCATCGGGTTTTTACCGATCTGAGTTGGATTTATGCCAACGGATTACATCATCGGGGTTTTGTCGATCTGTGTTGAGTTATTTCCAATGGATTACACCATCTGGGTTTTGCCGATCTGCGTTGGGTTGTTGTAAACGTATTACACCATCGGGGGTTTGTCGATCTGCGTTGGGTTGTTGCCAACGGATTACACCATCAGGGATAGTGCCGATCTACGTTGGGTTGTTGCCAACCGATTACACGATCGGGGTTTTGCCGATCTGCTTTGGGTTGTTGCCAATGTATTACACCATCGGTGATTTACCGATCTGCGTTGGGTTTTTGCCAACGAATTACATCATTGGGGTTTTACCGATTTGTGTTGGGTTGTTGCCAACAGATTACACTATCGGGGTTTTGCCGATCTCCGTTGGGTTGTTGCAAACGGATTACACCATCGGGGTTTTGCCGATCTACGTTTGGTTTCTGCCAACGGATTGCACCATCGAGGTTTTGTCGATCTGCGTTGGGTTGTTGTTAACGGATTACACCATCGGGGTTTTACAGATCTGCGTTAGGTTGTTGCCAACGGATTACACTATCGGGGTTTTTTCGATCTGTGTTGGGTTGTTGCCAACGGATTACATCGTCGGGGTTTTACCGATCTACGTTGGGTTGTTGCCAGCAAATTACACCATCGGGGTTTTGCCGATCTGCGTTGGGTTTTTGCCAACGGACTACATCTTCGGGGTTTTGCAGATATGCGTTGGGTTATTTCCAACGGATTACACCATCCGGGTTTTGCCGATCTGCATTGGCTTTTTACAAACGGATTACACCATCGGGGGTTTGTCGATCTGCGTTGGGTTGTTGCCAACGGATTACACCAATAGGGTTTTGCCGAACCACGTTGGCTTGTTGCCAACCGATTACACGTTCGGGGTTTTATCGATCTGCGTTGGGTTGGTGCCAACGGATTACACCATCGGGGTTTTACCGATCTGCGTTGGGTTTTTTCCGAAGAAATAAACCATCGGGGTTTTGCCGATCTGCGTTGGGTTGTTGCCAACTGATTATGCTATCGCGGTTTTGCCGATCTGCATTGGGTTTTTACAAACGTATTACACCATCGGGGGTTTGTCGATCTGCGTTGGGTAATTGCCAACGAATTAAACCACCGGGGTTTTGCCGATCTGCGTTGGGTTTTTGCCAACGGATTACACCATCGGGGTTTTGCCGATCTGCGTTTGGCTGTTGCCAACGGATTACACCATCGGGGTTTTGCCAATATGCGTTGGGTTATTGCCAACGGATTACACAATCGGGGTTTTGTCGATCTACGTTGGGTTATTGCCAACAAATTACACCATCGGGGTTTTGCCTATCTACGTTGAGTAGTTGCCTACCAATTACACCATCAGAGTTTTGCCGATCTACGTTGGGTTGTTGCCAACGGATTACACCATAAGGGTTTTATCGATCTGCGTTGGGTTGTTGCCAACGAATTACACCATCGTTGTTTTATCGATCTGCGTTGGGTTGTTGCCAACAGATTATTCTATCGGGGTTTTGCTGATCTGCGTTGGGATTACACCATCGGGGTTTTGTCGATATGCGTTGGGTTGTTGCCAACAGATTACACCATCGAGGTTTTGCCGATCTGCATTGGGTTGTTGGCAACAAATACAACATCGGGGTTTTGTCGATATGCGTTGGGTTATTGCCAATGGTTTACACCATTGGACCCTCGAGGTTTTGACGATTTGCGTTGGGTTGTTGCCAACGGATTACACTATCGAGGTTTTTTCCGATCTGCGTTGGGTTGTTGCCAACAGATTACACCATCGGGGTTTTGCCGATCTGCGTTAGGTTCTTGTTAACGGATTACAAGATCGGGGTTTTGCCGATCAATGTTGGGTTGTTTCCAACGTATTACACTATCGGGGTTTTACCGATCTGCGTTGGGTTGTTGCCAACGGATTACACCATCGGGGTTTTGCCGATCTACGTTAGGTTCTTGTTAACGGATTACACGATCGGGGTTTTGCCGATCTACGTTGGGTTGTTGCCAACGGATTACACCATCGGGGTTTTGTCGATATGCGTTGGGTCTTGCCAACAGATTACACTATCGAGGTTTTGCCGATCTACATTGGGTTGTTGGCAACAAATACAACATCGGGGTTTTGCCGATATGTGTTGGGTTATTGCCAATGGTTTACACCGTTGGACCCTCGGGGTTTTGACGATTTGCGTTGGGTTGTTGCCAACGGATTACACTATCGAGGTTTTTTCCGATCTGCGTTGGGTTGTTGCCAACAGATTACACCATCGGGTTTTTGCCGATCTGCGTTAGGTTCTTGTTAACGGATTACAAGATCGGGGTTTTGCCGATCAACGTTGGGTTGTTGCCAACGGATTACACTATCGGGGTTTTACCGATCTGCGTTGGGTTGTTGCCAACGGATTACACCATTGGGGTTTTGCCGATCTGCGTTAGGTTCTTGTTAACGGATTACACGATCAGGGGTTTTGCCGATCTACGTTGGGTTGTTGCCAACGGATTACACCATCGGGGTTTTGCCGATCTGCGTTAGGTTCTTGTTAAAGTATGACACCATTGGGTTTTTGTCGATCTGCGTTAGGTTGTTGCCAACGAATTACACCATCGGGGTTTTGCCGATCTACGTTGGGTTGTTGCCAACAGATTACACCATCGGGGTTTTGCCGATCTGCGTTGGGTTGTTGCCAACGGATTACACCACCAGGTTTTGCAGATCTCCGTTGGATTATTGCCAACGTATTACACCATTGGGATTTTGTCGATCTGCGTTGGGTTGTTGCCAACCGATTACACGATCGGTTGTTGCCAACGGATTACACCATCGGACCCTCGGGGTTTTGCCGATTTACGTTGGGTTGTTGCCAATGAATTACACCATCGGGGTTTTGCCGATCTGCGTTGGGTTGTTGCCAACGGATTACACCATCGGGGTTTTGCCGATCTGCGTTAGGTTCTTATTAACGGATTACATGATCGGGGTTTTGCCGATCTACGTTGGGTTATTGCCAACGGATTACACCATCGGGTTTTTGCAGATCTGCATTGGGTTGTTGCCAACGGATTACACTATCGGGGGATTGCCGATCTGCGTTGGGTTGTTTCCAACGGATTACACCATCGGGGTTTTGTCGATCTACGTTGGGTTATTGCCAATGGATTACACCATCGGGATTTTGCCGATCTGAATTGGGTTTTTGCTAACGAATTACATCTTTGGGGTTTTGCGGATCTACATTGGGTTGTTTCCAACATATTACACCATCTTAGTTTTTCCGATCTGCGTTTCGTTGTGGCAAACGGATTACACAATCGGGGGTTTATCGATCTGCATTGGGTTGTTGCCAATGGATTACACCATCCGGGTTTTTATGATCTGCGTTGGGTTTTTGCCAACCGATTACACCATTGGGGTTTTACCGATCTTTGTTGGGTTTTTCCAACGAATTAAACCATCGCGGTTTTGCCGACTTGCGTTGAGTTGTTGCCAACGTATTGCACCATTGTGGTTTTACCGATCTGTGTTGGTTTGCTGCCAACGGATTACACCATCGGGGTTTTGCCGATCTCTGTTTGGTTGTTGTCAATGGATTACACTATCGAGGTTTTGTTGATCTGCGTTAGGTTGTTGCCTAATGGATTACGCCATCGGGGTTTTGCGGATATGCGTTGGGTTATTGCCAACGGATTACACCATTGGGGTTTTGCCGATCTGTGTTGGGTTGTTGCCAACGGATAACACCATCGGGGTTTTTCCGATATACGTTGGGTTATTGCCAACGGATTACACCATCTTGGTTTTGTCGATCTGCGTTGGGTTGTTGCCAACAAATTACACCATCCTGGTTGTGCCGATCTGCGTTGGGTTGTTTCCAACGGATTACACCATCTGGGTGCGTTGGGTTATTGCCAATGGATTACACCATCGGGGTTTTGCCGATCTGCGTTGGGTTGTTGCCAACGGATTACACCATTGGAGTTTTACCGATATGCATTGGGTTATTGCCAACGGATTAGACCATCGTGGTTTTGTCGATCTGTATTGGTTTGTTGCCAACGGATTACACCATCGGGGTTTAGCCGATATACGTTGGGTTATTGCCAATGGATTAGACCATCGGGGTTTTGCCGATCTGTGTTGGGTTGTTGCCAACGGATTACACCATCGGGGTTTAGCCGATATGCGTTGGGTTATTTCCAACGGATTACACCACCGGGGTTTTGCCGATCTGCGTTAGATTAGTGCCAACGTATTACACCATTGGGTTTTTGTCGATCTGCGTTGGGTTGTTGCCAACTGATTACACGATCGGGGTTTTACCGATATGCGTTAGGTTGTTGCCAACGGATTACACCATCGGACCCTCGGGGTTTTGCCGATTTGCGTTGGGTTGTTGCCAATGAATTACACCATCGGGGTTTTACCGATCTGCGTTGGGTTTTTGCCAACGGATTACACCATCAGGGTTTTGCCGATCTGCGTTAGGTTCTTGTTAACGGATTACACGATCGGGGTTTTTCCTATCTACGTTGGGTTATTGCCAACGGATTACACCATCGGGTTTTTGCAGATCTGCATTGGGTTGTTGCCAACGGATTACACTATCGGGGGATTGCCGATCTGCGTTGGGTTGTTTCCAACGTATTACACCATCGGGGTTTTGCCGATCTACGTTGGGTTATTGCCAATGGATTACACCATCGGGATTTTACCGATCTGAATTGGGTTTTTTGCTAACGGATTACATCTTTGGGGTTTTGCCGATCTACATTGGGTTGTTTCCAACAGATTACACCATCTGTGTTTTGCCGATCTGCGTTTCGTTGTGGCAAACGGATTACACAATCGGGGTTTTGTCGATCTGCGTTGGGTTGTTACCAATGTATTACACCATCCGGGTTTTTCCGATCTGCGTTGGGTTTTTGACAACCGATTACACCATTGGGGTTTTACCGATCTTTGTTGGGTTTTTCCAACGAATTAAACCATCGAGGTTTTGCCAACTTACGTTGAGTTGTTGCCAACGTATTGCACCACTGGGGTTTTACAGATCTGTGTTGGTTTGTTGCCAACGGATTACACCATCGGGGTTTTGCCGATCTTCGTTTGGTTGTTGTCAATGGATTACACTATCGAGGTTTTGTTGATCTGCGTTGGGTTGTTGCCAATGGATTATGCCATCGGGGTTTTGCCGATATGCGTTGGGTTATTGCCAACGGATTACACCATCGGGGTTTTGCCAATCTACGTTAGGTTGTTGCCAACGGATTACACCATCGGGGTTTTTCCGATATACGTTGGGTTATTGCCAACGGATTACACCATCGGGGTTTTGTCTATCTGCGTTGGCTTGTTGCCAACAGATTACACCATCGGGGTTGTGCCGATCTGCGTTGGGTTGTTTCCAACGGATTACACCATCGGGGTGCGTTGGGTTATTGCCAATAGATTACACCATCGGGGTTTTGTCGATCTGCGTTGGGTTGTTGCCAACAGATTACACCATTGGAGTTTTACCGATATGCGTTGGGTTATTGCCAATGGATTAGACCATCGGGGTTTTGCCGATCTGTGTTGGGTTGTTGCCAACGGATTACACCATTGGGGTTTAGGCGATATGCGTTGGGTTATTGCCAACGGATTAGACCATCGGGGTTTTGCCGATCTGTGTTGGGTTGTTGCCAAACGGATTACACCATCGGGGTTTAGCCGATATGCGTTGGGTTATTGCCAACGGATTACACCCCTGGGGTTTTGCCGATCTGCGTTGGATTATTGCCAACGTATTACACCATTGGGTTTTTGTCGATCTGCGTTGGGTTGTTGCCAACGAATTACACCATCGGGGTTTTTGCCGATCTACGTTAGGTTATTGCAAACAGATTACACCATCGGGGTTTTGCCGATCTGCGTTGGGTTTTTGGTAACGGATTATGCCATCGGGGTTTTACCGATATGCATTGGGTTATTTCCAACGGATTACACCATCTGGGTTTTATCGATCTGCATTGGGTTTTTACAAAAGGATTACACCATCGGGGGTTTGTCGATTTGCGTTGGGTAGTCGCCAACGGATTACACCATCAGGGTTTTGCCGATTTGCGTTGGCTTGTTACCAACCGATTACACGATCAGGGTTTTATCGATCTGCGTTGGATTGTTGCCAACGGATTACACCATCGGGGTTTTACAGATCTGCGTTGGGTTTTTGCCAACGAATTAAACCATCGGGGTTTTGTCGTTCTACGTTGGGTTGTTGCCAACGAATTACACCATCGAGGTTTTGCAGATCTGCGTTTGAGTTGTTGCCAACGGATTATACTATCGGGGTTTTGTTGATTTGCGTTGAGTTGTTGCCAATGGATTACACTATCGAGGTTTTGCCGATCTGCTTTGGGTTGTTGCCAACAGATTACACCATCGGGGTTTTGCCGATCTGCATTGGGTTGTTGCCAACGGATTACACCATCGGGGTTTTGCCGATATGCGTTTGGTTGTTGCCAATGGATTACACCATCGGACCCTCGGGGTTTTGCCGATTTGCATTGGGTTGTTGCCATCGAATTACACCATCGGGGTTTTGCCGATCTACGTTTGGTTGTTGCAAATAGATTACACTATCGAGGTTTTGTTGATCTGCGTTGGGTTGGTGCCAACGGATTACGCCATCGGGGTTTTGCCGATATGCGTTGGGTTGTTGCCAACGGATTACACCGTCGGACCCTCGGGGTTTTGCCGATTTGAGTTGGGTTGTTGCCAATGAATTACACCATCGGGGTTTTGCCGATCTGCGTTGGGTTGTTGACAACGGATTACACCATCGGGGTTTTGCCGATCTGCGTTAGGTTCTTGTTAACGGATTATACGATCGGGGTTTTGCCGATCTACGTTGGGTTATTGCCAATGGATTACACCATCGGGTTTTTGCAGATCTGCATTGGGTTGTTGCCAACGGATTACACTATCGGGGGATTTTCGATCTGCGTTGGGTTATTTCCAACGGATTACACCATCGGGGTTTTGCCGATCTACGTTGGGTTATTGCCAATGGATTACACCATCGGGATTTTGCCGATCTGCATTGGGTTTTTGCTAACGGATTACATCTTTGGGGTTTTGCCGAGCTGCATTGGGTTGTTTCCAACAGATTACACCATCTGTGTTTTGCCGATCTGCGTTTCGTTGTGGCAAACGGATTGCACAATCGGGGGTTTGTCGATCTGCATTGGGTTGTTGCCAATGGATTACACCATCAGGGTTTTTTCGATCTGCGTTGGGTTTTTGCCAACCGATTACACCATTGGGGTTTTACCGATCTTTGTTTGGTTTTTCCAACAAATTAAACCATCACGGTTTTGCCGACTTGTGTTGAGTTGTTGCCAACGTATTGCACCATTGGGGTTTTACCGATCTGCGTTGGTTTGTTTCCAAAGGATTACACCATCGGGGTTTTGCCGTTCTACGTTTGGTTGTTGCCAATGGATTACACTATCGAGGTTTTGTTGATCTGCGTTGGGTTGTTGCCAATGGTTTACGCCATCTGGGTTTTACCGATATGCGTTGGGTTATTGCCAACGGATTACACCATTGGGGTTTTGGCAATCTAAGTTGGATTGTTGCCAACGGATTACACCATCGGGGTTTTTCTGATATACGTTGGGTTATTGCCAACGGATTACACCATCGGGGTTTTGTTGATCTGCGTTGGGTTGTTGCCAACGGATTACACCATCGGGGTTGTGCCGATCTGCGTTGGGTTGTTGCCAACGGATTACACCATCGGGGTGCGTTGGGTTATTGCCAATGGATTACACCATCGGGATTTTGCCGATCTGCATTGGGTTGTTGCCAACGGATTACACCATTGGAGTTTTGCCGATATGCGTTGGGTTATTGCCAACGGATTGTACCATCTGGGTTTTGCCGATCTATGTTGGGTTGTTGCCAACGGATTACACCATCGGGGTTTAGCCGATATGCGTTGGGTTATTGCCAACGGATTACACCATCGGGGTTTAGCCGATCTGCATTAGGTTGTTTGCCAACGGATTACACCATCAGGGTTTTTCTGATCTGCGTTGGGTTGTTGCCAATGGATTACACCATCGGGGTTTTACTGATCTGCATTGGGTTGTTGCCAACGGATTACACCATCGGGGTTTTGTCGATCTGCGTTGGTTGTTGCCAACCGATTGCACCATCGGGGTTTTGCCTTTCTATGTTGAGTAGTTGCCAACGAATTTCACCGTTAGAGTTTTGCCGCTCTGCGTTGGATTGTTGCCAACTGATTACACCATCGGGGTTTTATCGATCTGCGTTGGGTTGTTGCAAACGGATTACACCGTTGGGGTTTTGTCGATCTGCTTTGGGTTGTTGCCAACGGATTACACTATCGGGGTTTTGTTGATCTGCGTTGGGTTGTTGCCAACAGATTACACCATCTGGGTTTTGCCGATCTGCGTTGAGTTGTTGCCAACGGATTACACCATAGGGGTTTTACAGATCTGCGTTGGGTTGTTAATGACGAATTACACCATCGGGGTTTTATCGATCTGCGTTGCGTTGTTGCCAACGGATTACACTATCGGGGTTTTGTCGATCTACGTTGGGTTGTTGTTAATGGATTACACTATTAGGGCTTTGCCGTTCTACGTTGGATTATTGCCGACGGATTACACCATCGGGGATTTGCCGTTCTAGGTTGGGTTTTTGCCAACGGATTACGGCATCGGGATTTTGCCGATCTGCGTTGGGTTGTTTCCAACGGATTACACCATCGGCGTTTTGCCGATCTACGTTGGGTTGGTGCAAACGGATTACACCATCGGGGTTTTGCCGATCTACGTTGGGTTGTTGCCAAAGGATTACACCATCAGGGGTTTTGTCGTTCTGCGTTGGGTTTTTGCCAACGGATTATAAAATCGGGGTGTTGCCGATCTGAAAGTAGTATGCATACAAGCCAATCATGTATGATGATAAAGCATATACTTTGAAGGCAATCTTATTTATTTATTAATAAAAATATTCATTTATTAAAGGCATTTAATTATCTACATGGTGCTGTTTTTATAATATGTAAATAACCCATAGTTTTAAGCAATGCTTTTAGAATCATGATGATGATCATGCCAATGAGATCTAAATTCTTAGAAAGCTCTAAAACTAAAATAGTTCCTAATCATGGGATTACTAAAAAGGGGATTAGTAAATCCGGATAGATTAGTACATATGTTGCTTGCTCATTAGATGAGGATGATTGATCTCATAATCATTTGTGTGGAGACACTAAAGCAAGTATGTAGGTTCTTATTGGAGAATAAGTTCACTGAACGTGACTCGCTATGGAATACCTAATGGAGTTTTACTCGCATGTCAATAGGAATTCCTAATGTGATAGTAGTACAAGTGATCCTTGGACTTGAGATCATCATAGTATCTTGTATGTAATGAATTATACTTTGACTTATTCCTTAAAGCCCTTTAGGGTATATAAAAGGGTATGCTTGGGTATAATAAGTTACATATGGAGACAATGAATGATCAATAAAGAATATACCACCTCTAGTAAAGGAGGAGATATGTCCTATGTGATTCGTTAAATGACAACCCAGGAATCCTTGGCCAAGGTAAAATGAAATTAGAAAGGAGTTTCTAATTTACATTATTTGGAGTTGTGCATTTTCTAATCGAAATACATATAATTAAATAAAATAGGACTTGACAGTAAATTCATGTCTTATATTTAATTGGGACATTGTATGGTGGAAGGATTGAATTGTATGGTAACTATTTACTCACAGGTTCTTTTATGATTAATGTTGAAATCTATATTATCTGGAAAGTCGTTGATTGCTAGGGAGGCTTATCCCTATTGTAGAATAAATATTATTTATTTAAATAGATTATTAGTTTAATTTATTTATTTAAATAAGATTAGAATTGTTCTAATTAATTTATTCACAACCGGTTTAATATGGAGAACCTAAAGGGTCACACCATAAAAGGAAGAATAATTATTTAAGAAGGTAATGGCATAATCGTAATAATGCATTAAGTGAAATTAATTTAATCTATGGTGATAGAATAAATTAAATAGCTTAATATTTATTATTTAATATTTTGGAAATATTAAATATAAAGTAATAAGAGGAGTCTTATTAATATTATTATAATTATTATTATTTTAATTTCTAAAGGAGTTTAGTAATTAATTTAATATTAGTACTCTCATTTATTCCTAATAAGATTAGGAGACAAATTAATTAAATGAATTTAATTAATTATTTCCCATGTGGTGGGAAGCCTAAATTAATTAAAGGAGTTTAATTAATTAAAAGAAATCTCATGTCTAATAGGATTAGAAGGGTTGACCAATATCTATATAAGAGGATTCTTATAATAGATATTAGATTGATGCAATTTCAATTGTTGGAGAGTACTCCTTTTCTATAGAGGATAGAAAACTAAGCCAACCACCCTTCTTCTTGATAATTCATCTTCCTTGGTGGATCACCTTTAGATGCCAAACACTTGGGTGGCTAACGTTGATCAAAGGAAGGAATCTAATCCGGAAATTCAAGGAGATCACGAAGAACAAGGAGTTGAACTAGTACCTGTAGAAGCTTCGTTCTACAAGAGTATGATTCCATAACTTCTTATTTATCGTTTTAAATTAATAATTTGCATAAAGGATGATCCGGATAATGGTTTTGTAGAAATTTTTTTAAACTCTGATATACCATGCTTCCGCTAATTTTTGCAATTTGATTGCGTCACGATTTCGTACAAACCCAACAGTGGTATCAGAGCCAAACTTTTATGCAATTATTAATTTATTTTTGATTTCATATACATATGGGTATATATTTAAAATAATTTATTGGGCATAATTTTATTGTATAAAATTATTTTTTTTAAGAAAAAAAAAATGACGTTTTTTTTTTTTGGGACGAATCACAATTTTTTTTTTTGGGTGCTAATCTTGAATTCTGCAAAGAAAATGTGTTGGCTCTTTTTTACTCCAAAAAGAATGTGACCCATCAGGAAAGGACTCTTTTAATAAACCTGCAGGACTCTTTTAATAAAAGAAGGTGACTTCTTTTAAAAAAAATAAATATGATATATTTATATATTATATTCTAAATAATTTTATAATTAAAATAAAGAGTTTATTTTAATCTTGAAATTGGATTTCATGCAATTTAAAATTGTCCATTAAATGATACTCATATATATATGGAATGTTTTAATTCATGAGATGAATATTTATTTATTGATATATATGGTGATATGTATGATAATAAATGGGGATTGATTATGGACTATTTGACCAATGTGATTGGATTTTATTTTAGTTGAATGCTTGAATGAATGGGTTTTATTAAATGGGGTCTGTGTACCTCGTCTTCTCTAATTTTTTTTTCCGTGATGTAAAATTCTATCTCCCTCCTATGTACTTCCCCTTGACTGCTGATCAAGGTTTCTATTTAAATTAAATAGTTTAATGTAATAGAAATAGTTAGAATTATCTTGAAAAAATTGGAGACCAAGGAGCAAGGAGCACGTGAATACCCGTTTGTATGGAGCCCGGGTTTAAATGTAATAGTTATATTTAAATTTAAATTCTTGCACTCCTAGGTTTGACCTTTTGGTTCACTTGGTGGCTCTAGTGAACCAAACTAGAATAAAAGTCCATAATCAATCTGGATAGAATATAGTATTCTATATTGCATGCTAAATATTATATATATTATATTTTATGCAAACATGCTTCGCATGTTTAATAAAATGACGCGTATTTTATATATATATGTGCATGCACGCTAAACAAGATGAGACAAATAATAACAAATCCCTCAAAGAAATAATATTAAGTCCGAAGCGTTCAAATGATATTTGGAATATCGAACGTCGCCTTCTAGCATGATAAATTGATAGAGTATTAAATATTTAATATGAGCTTGTTGTGCTATCCACAAGGCGAGTATTGCATATTTAAGATGTTAATTAATCACATGTGATGCTTATCAAGAAAATTGAACGATCTAGTCTTGTTGTGCTATCCACAAGGACGAACATTTTTCTTTTTTGAATTTATAGAAGTGCTAGGCTGGACTTTACTTAAATCGTTTTAGTTCGGATGTGCACACACTTGACCATTATGATTTAAGAGGCAAAATAAAAGGAGTTATATAGTGATGTAATTGACAAGAGTTGTCTACCTATTTATTTGTATATCGCTTGTTGTGCTATCCACAAGGTTATATACATTTGAAATGGGATCCTTATTCTCACTAGCAAATCTTTAATTAGATGTTGCCGAACTATATAAGTGAGGGTAATATAGTTTGATAAAAATAGTGGGAGATACCAATTTAAAATAAAGACCTAAATTTATTTTGGTATGCAAAATTAATAAAATGAATGTTTGCTAAAATGTTATTTTTCATATGCAAAATTTTAAAAATGTCAAAATCACTAATTTCACTGTGAAACATACTTGATGTTAATAAGCTTACCGGGCCGAATTATACGGACTGGCTAAGAAATCTGAGAATAGTTCTCACTGCTGAAAAGATTTCTTATGTCCTAAACTCACCTGTCCCTGGAATTGTTCCAGAAACAGCCTCTGAGGAAGAGATTGCCACCATTGTAAAGTGGCAAGATGATGCATCTGTGGCTCAATGCATCATGCTCGCATCCATGAATAACGAGCTTCAGCGTCAGCACGAAAACATGGATGCTCCTACTATGTTGATTCACCTCAAGGAGTTGTATGGTGAACAAAGTAGGACTGCTAGATATGAGATATCTAAGGAGCTCTTCCGATCTCGGATGACCAAGGGCAAAGTGAACATAAAGGAACAAAAGAAATCTGATCCAGCTAGCAAAGGAATGTGCTTCCATTGCAACGAGCCGGGTCATTGGAAGAGGAACTGCAAGAAATTTCTGGCAAAGAAGAAGCTTGGAGAAGCTTCGACTTCCAATCAAGGTTTGTTCATGATTGAAATTAATTTTTCAGAAAGTCAAAATTCTACTTGGGTATTGGATACCGGCTGTGGTTCTCACATATGTAATAATGTGAAGGGACTGGTCAGAAGTAGAAAGCTGAACAATGATGAGGTGATCCTACGAGTGGGGAATGGAGCAAAGGTTGCTGCATTAGCTGTAGGAACTTATTATTTAGCAATGCCTTCGGGCAAGTCCATTTATCTTAATAATTGTTATTATGTTCCGAATATTATTAAAAATATTATTTCAATTTCTGTATTGGATATGGAAGGATTTAACGTTGTTATAAAGAACAATAGTTGTTCTATTTATAAAGACGATATTTTATATGGTGTTGAAAATTTGCGAAATGGACTTTATACACTTGACTTACAAGAAAATATTTTTCAAATTGAACAAACTAAGAAAAGGAAAAGAGATGATATTAATTATACCTACATGTGGCACTGTAGACTCGGTCATATCAATGAAACAAGATTATCCAAGTTGCATAAAGATGGGCTCTTTGAGTTATCTGATTATGAATCATATCCAACTTGTGAATCTTGTCTCATGGGTAAAATGACTAAATCTCCTTTTAGTGGAAAAGGAGAAAGAGTTACAGAGTTGTTGGCATTGATTCACACAGACGTTTGTGGACCTATACAACAAGTGCACGGGGTGGGTATTCTTATTTTATTACTTTCACTGATGATCACTCAAGATTTGGATATGTGTATTTAATGAAATACAAGTCAGAATCATTTGAAAAGTTCAAAGAGTTCAGAAGTGAAGTAGAGAAACAAACGGGCAAGAGTATAAAGATACTTCGATCAGATTGAGGTGGAGAATACTTAAGCGGTGAGTTTCTCAATTATCTCAAAGAAAATGGTATAATCTCACAATAGACTCCTCTAGGTACACCACAGTTAAATGGAATATCTGAAAGGAGAAATCGAACACTGTTGGACATGGTTCGATCTATGATGAGTTTTACCGACCTTCCAATTTCCTTATGGGGATATGCCCTAGAAACGGCTGCATACCTACTTAACAAGGTACCTACCAAATCCGCCCCAAAGACTCCATATGAGATATGGAAGGGGAGGAAACCAAATCTTAAGCATGTTAAGACTTGGGGTTGTCCAGCTTATGTCAAAAAGTTTGAAAATTATAAGCTACAGACTAAATCCGATAAGTGTAGATTTGTGGGATACCCTAAAGAAACTTTAGGGTATTATTTCTATCATCCAACTGATCAAAAGGTGTTTGTTGCGAAACATACTTCCTTCTTGGAAAAGGATTTTATCCATGAAGGGGTCAGTGGGAGTAAGATATATCTTGAAGAAGTTCAAGACCCACAAATTACCACGGATCAAAGTCAGGTACCTGACAAAGTAGAAGAACCTACTATACCACACCCTGTTCGTAAATCTGGAAGAGTACCGAAGATACCTGAGAGATATAGATTCGTTATAGAGGATGACGATGAGGTACACATCATGAATGATGATGATCCATTGAATTACGAACATGCTATGAGTAATAAAGACTCAGGGAAATGGCTTGAAGCTATGAAATTCGAAATGGACTCCATGTATGAAAACAAAGTATGGACTTTGATTTCACCACCTGAAGGCATTAAGCCTATTGGGTGTAAATGGGTCTTTAAAAGAAAGACTGGAGCGGACGGCAAGGTAGAGACCTATAAGGCCCGACTGGTTGCAAAAGGTTTCAAACAAAGACAAGGAGTTGACTATGATGAAATCTTCTCACCAGTAGCTATGCTCAAGTCCATTCGGATTTTGCTTGCGATTGCAGCTTATAACGACTATGAGATCTGGCAGATGGACGTGAAAACGGCATTCCTCAATGGGAAACTTGAGGAGGATGTGTATATGACACAGCCAGAGGGATTTGTTTCAAAGGTTGGAACAAATCAAGTCTGTAAGCTGCAACAATCCATTTATGGATTGAAGCAAGCTTCTCGTAGATGGAACATTCGTTTTGATGAGACAATCAAAGAGTTTGATTTTGTCAAAAACGACGATGAACCATGTGTGAACAAGAAGGTTAGTGGGAGCGCAGTTTCATTCCTTGTATTATATGTTGATGATATATTACTGATAGGGAATGACATTCCTATGCTACAATCGATTAAAATCTGGTTATCTAAACACTTCTCCATGAAGGACTTGGGAGAAGCATCCTATATTTTGGGGATAAAGATCTATAGAGATAGATCTAAAAGGATGCTTGGTTTATCCCAAGGAACGTACATTGATGCAATGCTAAAGAGGTTTAGCATGGAAGATTCCAAAAGAGGTCTCATGCCGATGAGCCATGGAATACATCTCTCCAAGAAACAGGCCCCAAAGACACCTGAGGAGAGAGACCGTATGAGTAAGATCCCTTATGCTTCTGCAATAGGATCTATCATGTACGGTATGATACGTACTAGACCGGATGTTGCTCATGCACTTAGTGTAATGAGCAGATACCAGTCAAACCCTGGAGAAGAGCACTGGAAGGCAGTGAAGAATATCCTAAAGTACTTGAGAAGGACTAAAGATATTTTTCTTGTCTACGGTGGGTCTGAATTAAAACTCAAGGGATTCACAGACTCAAGTTTTCAAACAGACCAAGATGACAGTAAATCTATTTCAGGGTATGTGTTTACCTTGAAAGATGGTGTAGTGAATTGAAAAGGTTCCAAACAACAAAAGGTTGTTGGTTTAGTGACAAAGACAAAGTATATAACTGTAAGTGAAGCTGCAAGTTGATGTTTTAGATGAAAAGTTCATTATAGAACTAGGAATAGGTCCTAAGTCTCATCTTGAATCTAAACATGTGTTGCGGCACTTTGATTAAAGAAATCATTGAAAGAGGAGAGTGTAGACTCTCAAGACAACATTGCAGATCCATTAACTAAAGCTTTAACACAACAGCAGTTTGATCGTCACTTAGAGAAGTTGGGTATGAGATACCATGGCGATTGGCTTTAGTGCAAGTGGGAGATTGAAAGCAGTATGCATACAAGCCAATCATGTATGATGCTAAAGCATATACTTTGGAGGCAATTTTATTTATTTATTAATAAAAATATTCATTTATTAAAGGCATTTAATTATCTACATGGTGCTGTTTTTATAATATGTAAATAACCCATAGTTTTAAGCAATGCTTTTAGAATCATGATGATGATCATGCCAATGAGATCTAAATTCTTAGAAAGCTCTAAAACTAAAATAGTTCCTAATCATGGGATTACTAAAAAGGGGATTAGTAAATCCTGATAGATTAGTACATATGTTGCTTGCTCATTAGATGAGGATGATTGATCTCATAATCATTTGTGTGGAGACACGAAAGCAAGTATGTAGGTGCTTATTGGAGAATAAGTTCACTGAACGTGACTCGCTATGGAATACCTAATGGAGTTTTACTCGTCTGTCAATAGGAATTCCTAATGTGATAGTAGTACAAGTGATCCTTGGACTTGAGATCATCATAGTATCTTGTATGTAATGAATTATACTTTGACTTATTCCTTAAAGCCCTTTAGGGTATATAAAAGGGTATGCTTGGGTATAATGAGTTACATATGGAGACAATGAATGATCAATAAAGAATCTACCTCCTCTAGTAAAGGAGGAGATATGTCCTATGTGATTCGTTAAATGACAACCCAGGAATCCTTGGCCAAGGTAAAATGAAATTAGAAAGGAGTTTCTAATTTACATTATTTGGAGTTGTGCATTTTCTAATCGAAATACATATAATTAAATAAAATAAGACTTGACAGTAAATTCATGTCTTATATTTAATTGGGACATTGTATGGTGGAAGGATTGAATTGTATGGTAACTATTTACTCACAGGTTCTTTTATGATTAATGTTGAAATCTATATTATCTGGAAAGTCGTTGATCGCTAGGGAGGCTTATCCCTATTGTAGAATAAATATTATTTATTTAAATAAGATTAGAATTGTTCTAATTGATTTATTCACAACCGGTTTAATATGGAGAACCTAAAGGGTCACACCATAAAAGGAAGAATAATTATTTAAGAAGGTAATGACATAATCGTAATAATGCATTAAGTGAAATTAATTTAATCTATGGTGATAGAATAAATTAAATAGCTTAATATTTATTATTTAATATTTTGGCAATATTAAATATAAATTAATAAGAGGAGTCTTATTAATATTATTATAATTATTATTATTTTAATTTCTAAATGAGTTTAGTAATTAATTTAATATTAGTACTCTCATTTATTCCTAATAAGATTAGGAGACACATTAATTTAATGAATTTAATTAATTATTTCCCATGTGGTGGGAAGCCTAAATTAATTAAAGGAGTTTAATTAATTAAAAGAAATCCCATGTCTAATAGGATTAGAAGGGTTGACCAATATCTATATAAGAGCATTCTTATAATAGATATTACTTGATGCAATTTCAATTGTTGGAGAGTACTCCTTTTCTATAGAGGATAGAAAACTAAGCCAACCATCCTCCTTCTTGATAATTCATCTTCCTTGGTGGATCACCTCTAGAGGCCAAACACTTGGGTGGCTAATGTTGATCAAAGGAAGGAATCTAATCCGGAAATTCAAGGAGTTCACGAAAAACAAGGAGTTGAACTAATACCTGTGGAAGCTTCGTTCTACAAGAGTATGATTTCATAACTTCTTATTTATCGTTTTAAATTAATAATTTGCATAAATGATGATCCGGGTAATGGTTTTGTAGAAATTTTTTTAAACTCTGATATACCATGCTTCCGCTAATTTTTGTAATTTGATTGCGTCACGATTTCGTACAAACCCAACACGATCTGCGTTGGGTTGTTTACAACGGATTACACCATCAGGGTTTTGCCAATCTGCGTTGGGTTGTAGCCAACGGATTACACCATCGGGGTTTTACCGATCTTCGTTTGGTTGTTGCCAACGGATTACAGCATCTAGTTTTTTCGATCTGCGTTAGGTTGTTATTAACGGAATACACCATCGGGGTTTTGTCGATCTGCATTGGGTTGTTGCCAACAGATTACACCATCGGAGTTTTGCCGATATGCGTTGGGTTGTTGCCAACGGATTACACCATTGCGATTTTGCCTATATGCGTTGGGTTATTTCAAACGGATTACACCATCGGGGTTTTGTCGATCTGCGTTGGGTTGTTGCCAACGGATTACACCATCGGGGTTTAGCCGATATGCGTTCGGTTATTGCCTACGGATTACACCATCGGGGTTTAGCTGATCTGCATTGGGTTGTTGCCAACAGATTAGACCATCAGGGTTTTTTCGATCTGCGTTGGGTTGTTGCCAATGGATTACGCCATCGGGGTTTTACTGATCTGCGTCGGGTTGTTGCCAACGGATTACACCATTATGGTTTTCTTAATCTGCGTTGGGTTGTTGCCAACGGATTACACCATTAGATTTTTGCCGATCTGCGTTGAGTAGTTGCCAATGGATTACACCATTAGAGTTTTGCCGATCTGCGTTGGATTGTAGCCAACGGATTACACCATCGGGGTTTTATCTATCTGCGTTGGGTTATTGCAAACGGATTACACCGTCGGGGTTTTGTAGATCTGCGTTGGGTTGTTGCCAACAGATTACACTATCGATTTGTAGATTTGCGTTGGGTTGTTGCCAACGAATTACACCATCGGGGTTTTTCCGATCTACGTTGGGTTGTTGCCAACAGATTACACCATAGAGGTTTTGCCGATCTGCGTTGGGTTTTTGTCAATGGATTGCACCATCGGGGTTTTGCCGATATGCGTTGGGTTGTTTCTAACGGATTACACCATCGGGGTTTTGCCGATCTGCATTGGGTTTTTACAAACGTATTACACTATCAGGGGTTCGTCGATCTGCGTTGGGTAGTTGCCAACGAATTACACCATCAGGGTTTTGTCGATCTGCGTTGGGTTGTTGCCAACCGATTACACGATCGGGGCTTTACCGATCTGCGTTGGGTTGTTGCCAACGGATTACACCATCGGGGTTTTACCGATTAGAGTTGGGTTTTTGCCAACGAATTAAACCATCGGGGTTTTGCCGATCTACGTTGGGTTGTTGCCAATGAATTACACCATCGGGGTTTTGCCGATCTGCGTTTGGGTTGTTGCCTACGGATTATACTATCGGGGTTTTGTTGATTTGCGTTGGGCTGTTTCCAATGGATTACACCATCGAGGTTTTGCCAATCTACATTGGGTTGTTGCCAACGGATTACACCATCGGGGTTTTTCCAATCTGCATTGGGTTATTGCCAACAGATTACACCATCGGGGTTTTGCCTATATGCGTTTGGTTGTTGCCAATGGATTACACCATCGGACCGTTGGGGTTTTGCTGATTTGCGTTGGGTTGTTGCCAATGAATTACACCATCGGGGTTTTGCCGATCTGCGTTGGGTTGTTGCCAACGGATTGCACCATCGGGGATTTGCCGATCTGCGTTAGGTTCTTGTTAACGGATTACACGATCGGGGTTTTGCCGATCTACGTTGGGTTGTTGCCAACGGATTAGACCATCGGGTTTTTGCAGATCTGCATTTGGTTATTGCCAACGGATTACACTATCGGGGGTTTGCCGATCTGCGTTGGGTTGTTTCCAACGGATTACACCATCGGGGTTTTGCCGATCTACGTTGGGTTATTGCCAATGGATTATACCATCGGGATTTTGTCTATCTGTATTGGGTTTTTGCCAACGAATTACATCATCGGGGTTTTGTCGATCTGCATTGTGTTGTTTCCAACGGATTATACCATCTGGGTTTTGCCGATCTGCATTGCGTTGTGGCAAACGGATTACACAATCGGAGGTGTGTCGATCTTTATTGGGTTGTTGCCAACGGATTACACCATCAGGGTTTTTCCAATCTGCGTTAGGTTTTTGCCAACCGATTACACCATTGAGGTTTTACCGATCTTTGTTGGGTTTTTCCAACGAATTAAACCATCGCGATTTTGCCGACTTGCGTTGGGTTGTTGCCAACGTATTGCACCATTGGGGTTTTACCGATCTGCTTTGGTTTGTTGCCAACGGATTACACCATCGGGGTTTTGTCGATCTGCATTTGATTGTTGCCAATGGATTACACTATCGAGGTATTGCTGATCTGCGTTGGGTTGTTGCCAACGGATTACGCCATCGGGGTTTTGCCAATATGTGTTGGGTTATTGCCAACGGATTACACCATCGGGGTTTTGCTGATCTGCGTTGGGTTGTTGCCAACAGATTACACCATCAGGGTTTTGCCGATATACGTTGGGTTATTGCCAACGGATTACACCATCGGGGTTTTGTCGATCTGCGTTGGGTTGTTGCCAACGGATTACACAATCGGGGTTTTGCCGATCTGCGTTGGGTTGTTGCCAACGGATTACTCCATCGGGGTTTTGCCGATCAGCGTTTGGTTGTTGTTAACGGATTATACCATCGGGGTTTTGTCTTTCTACGTTGGGTTGTTGCAAATGGATTACAGCATCAAGGTTTTGGAGATCTGCGTTGGGTTTTTGCTAACGGATTATAGCATCGGGGTTTTGCCGATCTGCGTTGGGTTGTTGCCAACAGATTACACCATCGGGGTTTTTCCAATCTGCGTTGGGTTGTTGTTAACGGATTACAACATCGAGGTGTTGCCGATCTGCGTTGGGTTGTTGCAAACGAATTACACTATCAGGGTTTTTCCGATTTGCGTTGGGTTGTTGCCAACGGATTACACCTTCAGGGTTTTGTCGATCTGCGTTGGGTTGTAGCCAACGGATTACACCATCGGGGTTTTACCGATCTTCGTTTGGTTGTTGCCAACGGATTACAGCATCTGCTTTTTTCGATCTGCGTTAGGTTGTTATTAACGGATTACACCATCGGGGTTTTGTCGATCTGCATTGGGTTGTTGCCAACGGATTACACCAACGGGGTTTTGCCGATTTGCGTTAGGTTGTTGCCAACGGATTACACCATCGGGGTTTTATCGATTTGCGTTAGGTTTTTGCCAAAGAAATTAAACCATCAGGGTTTTTCCGTTCTGCGTTGGATTGTTGCCAACGAATTACACCATCGGGGTTTTGCCAATATACATTGGGTTATTGCCAACGGATTACACCATCGGGGTTTTGTCGATCTACATTGGGTTGTTGCCAACGGATTACACCATCGGTGTTTTACCTATCTACGTTGAGTTGTTGCCAACGGATTACACCATTGTGGTTTTGCCGATCTGCGTTGGGTTGTTGCCAACGGATTACACCATCAGGGTTTTGCCGATCTGTGTTTGGTTTTTGCCAACGGATTACAGCTTCGGGGTTTTTTCGATCTGCGTTGGGTTGTTGCTAACGGATTACACCATCGGGGTTTTGCCGATCAGCGTTGGGTTATTGCAAACGGATTACACCATCGAGGTTTTACTGATCTACGTGGGGTTGTTGCTAACATATTACACCATCGGTGTTTTGCCGATCTGCGTTGGGTTTTTGCCAACGAATTATATCATCGGGGTTTTGCCGATCTGTGTTGGGTTGTTGCAAACGGATTACACCATCGGGGGTTTGTCGATCTGCGTTGGGTTGTTGCCAATGGATTACACCATCGAGGTTTTGCCGATCTACGTTGGGTTGTTGCAAATAGATTACACAATCGGGGTTTCGCCGATCTACGTTTGGTTGTTGCCAACGGATTACATCATCTAGTTTTTGCCGATCTGCGTTGGGTTGTTGCCAACGGATTACACCATCGGGGTTTTACAGATCTCCGTTGGGTTGTTGCCAACGGATTACACCATCAGGGTTTTGCCGATCTGCATTGGGTTGTTGCCAACGTATTACACCATCAGGGTTTTGCCGATCTGCGTTGGGTTGTTGTTAACAGATTACACCATCGAGGTTTTTTCGATCTACGTTGGGTTATTTCCAACGGATTATGCTATCGGGGTTTTGCCGATCTGTGTTGGGTTATTGCCAACGGATTACACTATCGGGGGTTTTGCTAATTTGCGTTACCAACGGATTACACCATTGGGGTTTTGCCGATCTACGTTGAGATGTTGCCAATGGATTACACCATTGGGGTTTTACCGATTTGCGTTGGGTTTTTGCTAATGGATTACATCATCGGGGTTTTGCCGATCTGCGTTGGGTTGTTTCAAACGGATTACACCATCTGAGTTTTGTCGATCTGCGTTGGGTTGTAGCAAACAGATTACACCATCGGCGGTTTGTCGATCTGCGTTGGGTTGTTGCCAACGGATTACACAATCAGGGTTTTGTCGATCTGTGTTGGGTTATTTCCAACAGATTACACGATCGGGGTTTTGCCGATCTGCGTTGAGTTGTTGTCAACGGATTACACCATCGGGGTTTTGCCGACCTGCGTTGAGTTGTTGCCAACGGATTACACCATCGTAGTTTTGCCGACCTGCGTTGGGTTGTTGCCAACGGATTACACCATCGGGGTTTTGCCGATATACGTTTTGTTGTTGCCAACGGATTACACCGTCGGGATTTTGCCGATCTGCGTTGAGTTGTTGCCAACGGATTACACCATCGGGGTTTTGACGACCTGCATTGGGTTGTTGCCGAAGGATTACACCATCGTAGTTTTTTCGATCTGCGTTGGGTTGTTGCGAACGGATTACACCATCGGGGTTTTGTCGATCTACGTTTTCTTGTTGCCAACGGATTACACCATCGAGATTTTGCCGATCTGCATTGGGTTGTTGCCAACGGATTACACTATCGGGGTTTTGCCAATTTGCGTTGGGTTGTTGCTAACGGATTACACCATCGGGGTTTTGCTGAGCTACGTTGGGTTGTTTCCAACGGATTACACCATCGGGGTTTTGTCGATCTGCGTTGGGTTGTTGCAAACGGATTACACCCTTGGGGGTTTGTCGATCTGCGTTTGGTTGTTGCTAACGGATTACACCATTAGGGTTTTGTCAATCTGCATTGCGTTGTTGCCAACGAATTACAAGATCGGGGTTTTGCCGATCTACGTTGGGTTGTTGCCAAAGGATTACACCATCAGGGTTTTACCGATCTACGTTGGGTTTTTGCCAACGAATTAAACCATCGGGGTTTTGCTGATCTGCGTTGGGTTGGTGCCAATAGATTACACCATCGGGGTTTTGTCGATCTGCGTTGGGTTGTTTCCAGCGGATTACACCATCGGGGTTTTCCTCGATATGTGTTGGGGTATTGCCAACGGATTACACCATCGGGGTTTTGTCGATCTGCGTTGGGTTGTTGCCAACGGATTACACCATCAGGATTTTGCCAATTTGCATTGGGTTGTTGCCAACGGATTACGCCATCGGGGTTTTACCTATCTGCTTTGAGTTGTTGCCAACGGATTACACCATAAAAGTTTTTCCAATCTGCGTTGGGTTGTTGCCAACGGAATACACCATCGGCGTTTTGTCGATCTGCATTGGGTTTTTGCCAACGGATTATGTGACACCCCAAAATCCGGTATCTTAATTTCCACAGGATTTGGTATTCACTGTTTAAATATCATACAACTATCTACCCATAATAATAGAAATTCATTTATTAGATAAATAATCCATCATCTTACATCATCTGAAATAATAATACATAATAAATCCAAGGTTATAGTTAACTTTAAATCTCTGTTGCAGAAACGTAAATAAATAAGTCTTATACATCACACATTATTCTTGAACTTTAACATATCATAATCATCACAAGTCCTCATCACTTGTTAGTTTTTCCTTTGCCCTTGCTACTAGAAGGCTCTTCACATTGTTCGTTCTTAGCTGCAATGTTATTATGCAAGAGTGAGCACGAATGCCCGCAAGTATAAAAGTATGACAATAGTAACATGCGAGTGAAATCACAGAAATCTGAATAACAGAAAGCTCAACTTTTGATTCAGGAATAGTAATCGAGAATCAAATTACATCTGAGGGTCATAGGACCTTGAACTAAGTCTTAGGTTGTCAAGTATATTAACCTTTAAACCTTTAACAGTCATAAGACTATAGACTTTACTTCTCGTACTTAGGGAGATCAGCCCTTCGTACCGATACTGTGCACACTATCTTAACGCTTAAAGCATCATCAATTCCCCTTTAATAGGGTTGTTCATCTCAGTTTGACATCAGAATCCGCACCAAATAAAGTTTGGTTTGGATAATTCAATAGTAGTTCTAGATTTTAGAACGCTCATCAACTATAGACTAGTCGAATCAATAAGGGTTCGCTAGTCTTAAAGGATTCATCAATATATGATATTCAATTTGAATAATAACTTCTCAAGGGTATACAATCGAACAGGTATTGTATACTAAAATGATACTTTTAAAAGAATCATGGCATCTCATATGAAATTCTAAACTTGAATAATCAAGGATAAATACTTTACTCGATATAGAATTTAGGTCTATAACTTGCTCAATTTAAAAGTAGGGTGTAGAAACTTGCTCAAATGTAAAGATTTGAGTTTAGGAAACTTTCCTCGTGCACAAGCTACAATTATAACACACTTCTTTAATTACTCTTACCTATCAACACATTCACAATATTAATTAATCACAGGTTCGATATGTTTATCGATTCACAACTGTGTTCTCCGAACTCATTATTAGGTTTGTCAAATAATGATTTACGTTGATTAATTAACTTATTAATTAATCGCATAACATAAGTTATTAATCTTGTAATAACATCTTATCACATACACAACATATCTTCATGTTTATTAGATTTAAAACACATTTCTCAAAATTCAACACTTAATTTTTTTTTTCCAAATTTCAAAACTGGAGCGACCCCGAGACCATTACTCCTTGTAACGGCGTGGGCGCGTGTCAATAACCCTTTGACATGGCGAGCCCGCGCTGCAACGAATTTCCAGATTGTGCAGTTCGCAAACGAACACAGAAACTCTAGCCCTTTTCTCCAATTTTACACCATTACACTAATTTATAGTGTTACCCATGAAGTATGAACTTCACAGGGACATTATATTTCACTTCTAGCATGTTCTTAACATCTCAAGTCATGAAATTACAAAATTTAAGACTTTTAATTTCACTGTTTCTTCAAAATTTACAAAGTTTGAAGAAAAATATAAAATTTCTCATTACGGATTCGTTACTACGTCTAATCCACTCATTCCAATTCCATTTTCTTTGTTTTAACATGCACAATCAAATTCATGTATCAATTTTAATTAAAACATATGATTACAACATTTATTTTACCCATATGGGTTATACTCACAACTTTTTTACTCTGTCTTTTTAAGAAACCCAATTCTTAACAAAATTACATGGTGTGATTAGTATAAATCATGGATACATGATCTAACACATAATACTAACATATACAGTCACATATATGATAACCTCATACTTTAATTTCTCAAAATGATTCTTAACAGAGTGTTTTTACAAAGACGTATAAAAACTCTATAACTTTTTCAAAAAAACCCAATTAAGGCCAATTTACATAACTCTGATCATTTTAAATTCTTTATACCAGATATAAAACATGATTTAAACACACACCCATATAAATAAAGCTATATCATAACCCAATTATGAAACCCATTTTTTAACAGAACTTTAAAATACGTATATGAAAAACTTTGAGAAAAATTAAATATTGAAAACTAAAAAGAAGGGATTACCCTTAGTAATGAAGATGAAGCAATCACAAACATTACAAGACCTCTCAAATCTCTCTCAATTTCTTCTCAAATTTCTTTTCTCTCTGAGTTCTTCTCAATTTTATCTGACTCTCTAACTTTTTCTTCTGATAATGATATAAGATATAACATAATATACGTATATATAAATAGTCGTTGTATTAACAACGGACTAACCTCCACAAGGGCCTTGTTTGACTAGCATCCTAATTCTTTTTCCATTTATTTTAATAAACTAGTTTAGTATATAGTTAATTGTAACGCTTTAATTAAATCAATTAATTTTATTTAAATCAATTAAATAACTTTACATTAATTCATATTGTCACATAATTAATATTTTTATTTATTAATTATGTCAATTCATTAATTCTCTAATTACTTATTAAATTAATTAAAGTACATTATGCTTATTTAATTAATTCATTTAATCAAATAAACTCAATTAAATATATACTTTGAATAATTAACCTACTACACATTAATTTAATCAATGCAACACATATAATTAAATTAATCTACCATAAATTTATGAATTAATTATTTAACTAAATAATTACATCATCAAAAATATTTATTTATTTCAATAAATATTCAAATAACTTTACAAAATTCTCGTTCGTCACAGATTTGTCGATCTGCGTTGGGTTGTTGCCAACGGATTACACCATCGGGGTTTTGCCGATCTGCGTTGGGTTGTTGCTAACGGATTACACTATCGGGGTTTTATTGATTTTCGTTGGGTTGTTGCCAACAGATTACACCATCGGGGTTTTTTCGATCTGCATTGGGTTGTTGCCAACGGATTACACCATCAGGGTTTTATCGATCTGTGTTGAGTGATTGCCAACGGAATACACCATAGGGGTTTTCCCGATCTGCGTTGGGTTGTTGTTAACGAATTACACCATCGGGGTTTTGTCGATCTGCGTTGGGTTGTTGCCAACAGATTTCACTATCGGGGTTTTGCCGATCTGCATTGGGTTGTTGTTAACGAATTACACCATCGGGGTTTTGCCAATCTATGTTGGGTTGTTACCAACGGATTACACCATCGAGGTTTTGCAGATCTGCGTTGGGTTGTTGCCCATGGATTACACTATCGGGGTTTCGCCGATTTGCGTTGGGTTGTTGCCAAAGGATTACACCATCGGAGTTTTGTCGATTTGCGTTGGGTTGTTGCCAACAGATTACACCATCGGGGTTTTGCAGATCTGCGTTGGGTTTTTGCTAACGAATTACATCATCGGGGTTTTACCAATCTGCGTTGGGTTGTTTCCAACGGATTACAACAACTGGGTTTTTGCCGATCTGCCTTTGGTTGTTGCCAACGGATTACACCATCGGGGGTTTGTCGATCTGCATTGGGTTGTTGCCTACAGATTACACCATAGGGGTTTTGCCGATATGCGTTGGGTTATTGCCAACGGATTACACCATCAGGGTTTTGTCGATCTGCGTTGGGTTGTTGCCAACGGATTACACCATCAGGGTTTTGCCAATCTGTGTTCGGTTGTTGCCAATGAATTACACCATCGGGGTTTTGCCTATCTGCGTTGAGTTGTTGCCAACGGATTACACCATCAGAGTTTTACCTATCTGCATTGGGTTGTTGCCAACGAATTACAGCATCGGCATTTTGCTGATCTACGTTGGGTTGTTGCCAACGAATTACACAGACCCAATGAAGGCCAATTTACATAACTCTGATCATTTTAAATTCTTTATACCAGATATAAAACACGATTTAAACACAGACCCATATAGATAAAGCTATATCATAACCCAATTATGAAACCCATTTTTTTTACATAACTTTAAAATATGTATATGAAAAACTTTGAGAAAAATTAGATTTTGAAAACTAAAAAGAAGGGATTAACCTTAGTAATGAAGATGAAGCAATCACAAACATTACAAGATCTCTCAAATCTCTCTCAATTTCTTCTCAAATTTCTTTTCTCTCTGAGTTCTTCTCAATTTTCTCTGACTCTCTAACTTTTTCTTCTGATAATGATATAAGATATAACATAATATACGTATATATAAATAGTCGTTGTATTAACAACGGACTAACCTCCACAAGGGCCTTGTTTGGCTAGCATCCTAATTCTTTTTCCATTTATTTTAATAAACTAGTTTAGTATATAGGTAATTGTAACACTTTAATTAAATCAATTAATTTTATTTAAATCAATTAAATAACTTTACATTAATTCATATTGTCACATAATTAATATTTTTATTTATTAATTATGTCAATTCATTAATTCTCTAATTAATTATTTAAAATATATTATGCTTATTTAATTAATTCATTTAATCAAATAAACTCAATTAAATATATAGTTTGAACTATTAACCTACTACATATTAATTTAATCAATGCAACACATATAATTAAATTAATCTACCACAAATTCATGAATTAATTATTTAACTCAATAATTAAATCATCAAAAATATTTATTTATTTTAATAAATATTCAAATAACTTTACAAAATTATCGTTCATCACATCTTTCCCCCCTAAAAGGATTCTGTCCTTAGAATCACGGTTCGGTTAATATTTTCGTCCCGTCACATTCTCCCCCTTACAAAGATTCTGTCCCCAGAATCGGGTTCACATATTCAAGAAAATAAGTGTGGATAAGTTTTCATCATATTCTCTTCGAGTTCCCACGTAGCTTCTTCAGCGTTGTGGTTCCTCCAAATTACCTTAATAGAAGGTATTACTTTATTCCTGAGAACTTGCTCTTTCCTGCCAACAATTTGAATTGGAACTTCTTCATAGGATAAGTCCTTCTCAAATTGTAGGGGTTCATATTGTATCACATGTTTGTAATCGGGTTTGTAAAGTCGTAACACTGACAAATGGAAGACATTGTGGACATGCTCCAGTGCCGGAGGTAAAGCTACCTCATAGGCCACTTCTCCAATTTGTCGAAGTACCTCAAAGGGTCCAATGAACCTCGGGCTCAATTTTCTTTTTTTATCGAATCTGATCTTTCCCTTCCAGGGAGAGACCTTCAAAAATACAAAACTACCTGATTCAAACTCTACATTCTTGCGGTGTGGATCGGCGTATTCTTCTGTCTATCCTGAGCCGCTACTAATTTTGTCTGAATTATTTTAACTATCTCTGTTGTCTGCTGTACCAACTCTATACCTAGCAACTGTCTCTCGCCAACTTCATCCCAGTACAATGGAGTTCTGCACTTTCTACCTTACAACGCTTCGTAAGGCGGCATACCAATACTAGCGTGGTAACTATTGTTATAACCGAATTCTACAAGCGGTAAGTGATCGTCCCAATTGCCTTTGAAATCCATGATGCATTCTCTCAGCATATCCTCTAATGTCTGGATCGTCCTTTCACTTTGCCCGTCAGTTTGAGGGTGATAAGCGGTACTCATTCTCAATTGTGTTCCCATGCATTCTTGTAGTTGTTTCCAGAAATTAGATGTAAAGAGGATCGCGATCAGAAACAATCGACACTGGCACCCCGTGCCTTGAAACAATCTCTTTCACGTATAACTTTGCCAACTGTTCTAAGTTAAATCTGATTTTGATCGGAAGAAAGTGTGCGGATTTCGTTAGTCGGTCGACGATAACCCATACTGCGTCGTAGCCTTTCTGGGTCGTCGGAAGGCCAACCACAAAATCCATTGTAATACGTTTCCATTTCCATTCTGGGATCTCTAAAGGTTGTAGCAAACCACATGGTCTTTGATGTTCTGCCTTGACCCTTTGGCAAGTCAGACACTTGACAACACAATCGGTAACGTCCCTCTTCATATTTGGCCACCAAAAGTGTTGTCGTAAATCATGATACATCTTAGTACTTCCGGGATGAATGGAATACCTCGAACTCTAAGCCTCGCTCAGAATGTCCTCCTTGATTTATGACACCCCCAAATCCGGGTACTTTGTTTCCACATGATTTGGTGTTCACTTTCTATCTATAACATACCTTTACCCAATATATCTCAAAATGAATTACAACCTTAATTCAAAATAATAAAATCTCCCTTAAAACAAGGGTTACAACCTTCTCAAAACTCAATCCCAGGGTTACTCTAACCTTGACATAAACAATAAAGTGCGGAATAAAAATATGACATAAAATTATTACAATCATTTCAAAATAATTAAACAAATCTTCACTTGTTCATCTTTCCCTTGCCTTTACTCGTAGACTGGGGCATCAACGTTATCAACTTTAACTGCAATTGTTATTTAATGCAAGAGTGAGCAAACAACAGCTCACTGGAGTTTAAAAATAATAAATATATGAAAGAATATCTTTACAAAGATCTGAATAACTTAGCTTACTTCAACAATAAAGAATTGAATAATAATTCTCTATCAATATCAAAATTCGAATATAGAATTTATCTGAGGGTCATAAGACCTTTGAACTCTTCTTGTCCTAGGTTATAAATATTTCTATTTAAACCTTTAACAGTCAATAAGACTATGGACCTCAACTAGTACTTAGGGGGATCAGCCCTTTGTACCATGTATTGTGCACAAACATCTTCACGCTATGCGTACTAACCTCCCCTAATAATTAGGGTTGTTCAACTCAGTAATTTGAATTCAAGTCCGCACCAAAGAAAATTTGGTTTGGATAAGCTTACAATGGTAATTTAGAATTCACGTTCATCAACTAAGGATTAGTTGAATCGAGTTTCAATAATTCATAAATAAAAGAATTATGAATTAACATATGCTTTAGAAGTAAACTTAAAGCATTTAAAATAATAAACTGGATCTTACTTGAACAATAAGTCAAGATCTCTTCGATTAAGTAATAATTGTCCAGTACATAAATGAAAAGGACATTCTCAACAATGAAAATATGAACATCAAAGAACTTGCGTAGAAATAGCGAGTTTAGGGTTTAGAAGACTTGCCTTAAGCGCAAGCTACTTAACACAATTCACGTACTTTAATACTTCCTACACGTATATATTAAGTCACAAAAACCTAAATTAGTTAACACATAACTAATTCACATAAGTGGTTAACCCTCATGGTTAACTCACTCTAATTAAATAAATAATCAACGATCACATAATTAATTACATCACACACATACTCACATAATTAAATTAATTATATATTTTAGCTAAATTATAATTAAATAATTATAATTTAAACACTTAATCTAATTATAATTACTCAATTATAATTACCTCTTAAATTATCAAAATTTCATAATTAATAGTTAATTAAACTATACCATGCATTATAATTACACAATTTACAATTAATCATGTATTTATCAATTATAATTTATAATAATCATGCATTTATTAAATTATAATTACATAAATTATAATTTAAATTTACATCTAATTGATTAAAATAAATCAACTTCTATACATTATAATTTCACAGAATTATAATTTAAATTAAACATTTACTCTTAATTATAATTAATCAAATTATAATTAAGTAACTTATTTTACAATTAAACAATTATATCTTATAATTTAAATACTATATTAAGTTTTCAAAACTTTCTTTTTCTCGAATTATGAAATTATCAACTTCATGTTAACACATGTTATAGCAGCTAGATACATGCTCATTATCTTAGCAATAATGTAATGGAAATATAGAAACACACTGCACACTTGACTACAACTCACTACCACTGCACTGTGCACAGCGCAGCTGCGCAGCCAGTTGCCTTAAAACTGGCGCAGCTGCGCAGGGAAAGGTTCTGGAAAAAGCAAGCGGCGCAGCTGCGCTGCTCCTGGCCTTGCTGCCGACGCAGCTGCGCAGCAACTTGGCCAGACGCAGACAGCCACGGCTCTCTTCTTTACTGCTTAACCCATACAAGCCAAAAATACAGTAACATAGACACTGTAAATCATATATACGCTGTAATACATATATCTAACATGCTTCCAAAACATAAACTCATTTAAACAACGAGAATCAAGAGTTTTAAAAATACAATTTGGCCATTTTCATAAAAACTCATATTTTCATAAAACGATTCTCTGTAATAAAATTTTCTTACCAATTCAACTTATAAAACATGCATTATATTTGAAATTGAATATATTATCACAACAATTCTAAATAGGCATATTAACACACAATCAAATCATAACTTTTACTCTAAAATTGGCCAATAACATATAAAATCATAAGAACATCAATTTCTCCATTAAAACATGTTCTGACAAAAATTTAATTTCTGAAAATCCTTGATCATGACATACAATTCATATAATAACCATTATAAACACAATTTATATATGTACATCATATTTGTATAACTTTCATGCTAAATCATATAAACGGAGAACTCATATTCATGAATATTATAAAGAAAACACATAGAAATATAAAGAAATTGAAATAATACCCTTTTTGCTTAGATGATTGAAGAAGAAGATGATAGTGATTCCCTTCAAGCTTCTCAAGCTTTATGTTTTCTTTCTCTTCCTCTTCTATCTATCTTCTTCTCTGTTATTTTCTCTGCTCTTTCTCTCTTTCTTTTCTTAGTTTCTCTAACTGACTAACTCTAAACTAACGTAACTTAGTGTATATACAATATACATATAACACATATAATTATAGAATATGTAACTCCTAATATAATTACATATACTAATTACTAATTAATACATAGGTTACAAAAATTTTTGAATTTAAATATCCACAAGGCTTGTTTGGCCAAAACAGAATTATTTTTAAAAACAGTTTATTAGCTAAGGCCTTGTTTGGAAAATTGATTTAAAATCCTTTTTCTTTATTTTAACAAATCATTTTAACACATACCTTAATGTCATATTTTAATCCATTAAATATTAATCAACTAATTTAATCAATTAAAATCTAACATCAATTAATCACATAAACTTGTCACATAATTATAATTACTCGCTAATTATAATTCATGTAACACTCCATCACATAATTCATCTAATTCAATTATCTCAATTAAATTATAACTATAATATAAAATTTAATTTAATTAATATATAACACTTAATTAAATCACTCTATAAATCGCATAATTTATTTATTTAACTCAATAAATAAATCACATAAAATATTTATTTAACTCGATAAATATTTCAAATTATTATATAAAATCACAATCGTTACAATCTTCCCTCCTTAAAAGAATTCTGTCCCCAGAATCACACATAAAAAAAATTCTCGTCTATTACATTCTTCCCTCCTTAAAAGGATTCTGTTCCCAGAATCAGTACACAAGGGGTTACACAAACTAAGCAAATAAATGCGGATAAGATTTCATCATAACATCTTCGAGCTCCCACGTAGTTTCTTCAGCACTGTGGTTCCTTCAGATTACCTTAACAGAAGGTATCACTTTATTCCTAAGTACTTGTTCCTTTCTATCAACTATTTGAACAGGCACTTCTTCATATGTTAAGTCCTTATCAAATTGCAAAGGTTCATACTCTATCATATGTTTATAATCGTGCTTGTAAAATCTTAACACATAAATATGAAAGATGTTATGTATATTCTCGAGCTCCGGAGGTAATGCAATCTCATAAGCTACCTCGCCCACCTTTCGTAATACCTCAAAAGGTCCAATAAATCTGGGACTCAGGTTTCCCTTCTTACCAAATCTAATCTTCCCCTTCCAGGGAGATACTTTCAGGAACACGAAACTTCCTGATAAGAATTCTCGATTTTGTCGATGAAAATTGACATACTTCTTTTGTCTGTCTTGAGCTACAATTAATCTTGTTCTGATCAGCTTCACAATTTCAGCTAATTGTTGTACCAATTCTGGTCCCAACAGTTGACGTTCACCGACTTCATCCCAGCACAAAGGAGTTCTGCATTTTCTGCCGTATAATGCTTCGTAAGGCCGCATGCCAATACTCGCATGATAACTATTGTTGTAGGCGAACTCCACCAACGGTAGATGATCTTCCCAGCTTCCTTTGAAGTCCATCACACAAGCTCTCAGCATATCTTCTAGCGTCTGAATATTTCTTTCGCTCTGTCCATCAGTCTGAGGATGATACGTTGTACTCATTCGCAATTGCTGTTCCCAGACATTCTTGCAAATGCTTCCAGAAATTCGACGTAAAACGTGGATGTCTGTCGGACACAATCTACACCTGAACACCATGTCGAGAAATAATTTCCTTCACTTATAGCTTCGCTAGCTTATCCAGGTTGTACTTAACCCTGATCGGCAGAAAGTGGGCTGACTTCGTCAGTCGATCCACCATAACCCATATCGCATCAAATCCCTTCTAAGATGCTGGAAGACCTACCACGAAATCCATCGTGATGTGCTCACACTTCCACTCTAGAATTTATAACGGTTGCAGCAAACCACTTGGTCTCTGGTGTTCTGCTTTAACTTTCTGGCATGTCAAGCATTTTGCAACGCATTCAGCAACGTCCCTCTTCATATTCGGCCACCAGAAATGATGCCTGAGATCCTGGTACATCTTCGTACTCCCAGGGTGAATAGAATATCTAGAAGTACGAGCTTCGCTCAGAATCTCTTCTTTGACCTCAGGTACCGACGATACCCAGATTCTACCTTCAAATCGTAACAGACCTTCGTTATCGATCTTGAACTTGAACTCTTCGCCATTGGTTATCCTCCTCCAAATCTTCTTACATTCTTCATCGTGCAGTTGTGCTTCTTTCACTTTATCTACTAGAGTAGAACCAATAGTTACTTGAAACAACATCTCATCCGATTCCTTCGGAAGCTTCACCTCCAACTCCAATCTAGCCATCTGTTCTATCAACTGATCCTGATCAGTTAACACGTTCAGCTTCTCCTGACCTTTCCTGCTCAAAGCGTCGGCAACAACGTTAGCTTCACCCGGATGGTAAAGTATCTCGCAATCGTAGTCTTTAATCAGTTCCAACCACCTTCTTTGGCGCATGTTCAAATCCTTCTGGGTAAATATATACTTCAGACTCTTGTGATCTGTATATATTTCACACTTTCTCCATATAAGTAGTGCCTCCAAATCTTTAGGGCAAACACTACTGCCCCCTAATTCTAGATCATGGGCCGGATACCCCTTCTCATAATCTTTTAGCTGACGTGACGCATAGGCAATGACTTTGCCGCTCTGCATCAACACACAGCCTAATCCTTTATGTGAGGCATCGCTATATACTACAAAATTCCCCGAACTATCCGGTAAAGACAATACAGGCGCAGTACTTAACCTCTTCTTCAGCTCTTGAAAACTCTCCTCACACTTCTCCATCCAAACAAACTTAACTATTTTACAAGTCAAATTCATCAACGGAGTTGCGATTCTAGAAAAGTCTTGGATAAATCTACGGTAAAAACATGCCAATCCTAAGAAACTCCTCACTTCAGATGTCGTCTTCGGCTGTTCCCAGTTCATAACAGTTTCAACCTTCGACGGATCTACCGAAATTCCATCTTTGTCGATCACGTGGCCAAGAAATTGGATACGTTCCAACCAGAATTCGCACTTCGAGAATTTAGCGTAAAGCTTCTCTTGTCTCAGTGCTTCTAAGGTTAGTCGTAAGTGTTCAGCATGCTCCTCCTCGGTCTTGGAATAAACCAGGATGTCATCTATGAACACTACCACGAACTTGTCCAGAAATGGCTTGAACACCCTGTTCATTAAGTCCATAAATGCAGCTGGAGCATTCGTGAGACCAAATGACATCACCAAGAACTCGTAATGACCATATTGAGTCCTAAAAGCATTTTAGGTATATCTTCCTTCCTCACCTTCAATTGATGATATCCGCTTCTCAAATCGATTTTCGAGAAGTACCTCGCACCCTTCAGTTGATCAAACAAGTCATCCATCCTAGGTAAAGGATACCTATTCTTGATCGTAACTTTATTCAACTCCCTATAATCAATGCAAAGACGCATCGATCCATCTTTCTTATTAACAAACAAAATAGGCGCTCCCCACGGCGAAACGCTGGGTTGGATATACTTCTTGTCTAGCAATTCTTGCAGTTGAACCATCAGTTCCTTCATCTCGACTGGAGCCATTCTGTATGGAGCCTTTGAAATCGGAGCAGTTCCCGGCGCTAAATCGATCACAAACTCTGTCTCCCTATCTGGCTGAAGTCCTGGCAAATTGCATGGAAAAACATCCACAAACTCCTTAACTACCGATATCTCCTCCACCTTTTAGCTTTCCTTACGCGTATCTACTATGTAGGCTAGGTATCCCACACAGCCTTGCATCAGAAGTTTCTTGGCTTGCACAATCATCAGACAACTCGCTTGTCTAGGAGATTTGCTAACATAGAACACTAACTTCGGCGGAGTCATAAGTTTTACTGACTTCTTCTGACAGTCGATTATCGCCCCATGGTTGAACAACCAATCCATACCCAGTATGACGTCGAAGTCCCCAAGTTTTATCGAAATTAAATCTACTCTAAGCTCCTGACCCTTAATGTCCAGTCTACAGTTCTTATAAACACACCTAACAGGAATAACTTCCCTATTCGCAATCTCTATGTTCAAGGGGTAAACTAACTCTTCTACAGGTAAGTCTAAGCTTTTAGCAAAATCATCAGATATGAATGAACAAGTAGCACTCGAATCAAATAATACATATGCATTTATACTATTGACCAGGAATAATACCTAACACCACGTCTTTTGATTGCACAGAATCCTGTACCGTCATATTGAATGTCCGTGCAGTGGGTCGAATAGCTTGCAATGGTGCAGCGATAGTCACGGAACTGCCGCTTCCATTCCCTCCGCTCCATATTGACCCTGCTATCAGCTTTTTAGGGCAGTTGCGAGCCATGTGATCCTTGGATCCATATGTAAATCAAGCTCCCTTATTCGGGTTTGGGCAATTTGGTGCAATGTGGCCTTCCTGACCACAGTTGAATCACACCCGCTTCCCCTTCATGCACACGCTAGTATGATTCTTGCCGCATGTAGCTCAGGCTTCGAACTTCCTTTTCTGCTGGCTTCCTTGCTGACTCCCAGTAGAGGTGTTGTCATTCCATTTCCTCTTCTGGTTCACAGTGCTGCTACCCCCAGACTTGGTTTCTACCTCATTTTTCTTCTTCTTATCTTGGTTGAACTTCGTCAGCGCTTCGCTTCCTCCCTCAGCAAGTATGGCCTTCTCTAGCACAGCCGCAAAGGTGTTCAGCTGGAACAGTGGAAACCTTGCTGTAGAGCCAGGGCTTTAGTCCTCTCTCAAACCTTTTTGCCTTTCTAGCGTCAGTGCTGACCTGGTGAGTAGCGAACCTGGCCAAGTTGAACTTAGCGGTATACTCGGACACCGTCATCCCTCCTTTCTTAAGTTCTAGGAATTGGACATCCATCTGGTCCTGGGAACTCACTGGAAAGTACATCTCGTAGAACATTTCCTTGAAATGTTCCCACGTGATGACTCCCTCTCCCTCTCGGGTCTTGTTATCCTGCCACCAAAAACTAGCATCCGACTTCAACATAAAAGCCGTGAATGCTGTCTTCTGGTCTTCCCCTACCCTAGCCATGTCAAACACCTTTTCCATTTCCATTACCCATGTCTGAGCTTCAATAGGGTTAGTCGACCCTACGAACTCAGGCGGTTCTACTGCCTTGAATCCCTTGAACGTGGTACCCTGCACTTGCGACTGATTCGCAAGAGCTCCTGTCAACAGGTTCACCAACTGCTGAACCGAGTTGGGATTCATCTCATCGTTATTGTTGTTGTTTGTCGAACCCTCAGGGTTTTGACGTGTTATTCTTCTTCTAGGAGGCATTTTCTGTTAAGAAAATATTATTATTAGACCCTTTATTCAATTTTTAAATATTCAAATTCATACTTAAACGTTCTAAACAATTAAGTTCACACAGAACACCTAGCACGTCATTAAACTTCTTTTATTCATTAGTCGTAGTTTTAAAACATCAATCAAATAGCATTTCTGCCATTTACATCATCCTTCCTGAACTGGAAAAGTTGCAGGATTATATTATTAACTTATCCCATTCTTATTTCAAATTATGGGATTTACTTTATTTACTACAAAAAGCAACACATAAACAAAAGCTTTACTACTATTGTTACTACTACTACTACTACTACTGCTACTACTGCTACTGCTACTGCCTAGGCATATTAATACATCACACAGCCTCTCTGCCTCTGCGTTCCTCTTCCATTACCAGAAAAACGCCGTTTTTCGGTCCACCACATACAAAGTTAAACCTTGGAACTGAGCTGGGTAGTAGAAAACACGGTCTTGAGCTCTTTCTATCGCTGTATGGAAGGCATATTCTGTTTCCCTCAACTTGGCCCTCTTGGCTTCAGCTTCACCTTCAGCTCGATCGGCTCGTTGATTAGTTCTCAAGCTTGACTCTTCATCTCTGGCATGCTTCCTCGACTCCTCCTGAATATCTTGCTTCAGCTTTGCCAGTTCAAATCGAGCAGCATCTCTATCAACCTCCATATGTATCAGGTTCCACTGTGCATCTCCTAGGTCACTTGCCATTTTCTCGATCGTCTCATCTCGCTGCTGAATGGTTTCTTCGAGCTCTCCGACTTGACCATGAAGCTCCACGTTGCTATCGTAGATTACCTCGTACATCTCAGCACTAGTAGAGTGAGGTGGGAATTCCTCTTCGGGATCCTCTTCCTCCTCTTCAGACTCGTCCTCGTCCTCTTCAGACTCGTCCTCGTCCTCTTCTTCTGGAATAGGTGTCAGCTCACGCTCCAGACCAGCTATGGTGATCATTGGAGATGGCTCTCTCCTAACCAGCTGCTCCCAGACAACATGAATGTCACGGGGCTCCTCCTCTCTAGTCACCTGAGGCACATCTTCTCTAGCCTGACTAGGTTCTCCAACGTTCGACATCCTGGCAAAAAAATTTTAAAGTTCATTATTACGTGACATCGAATCGACACTCTTCGAAAACTATAATGTAAACACATAGCACATAAGGTAGTTTATTATCTTTTACCTATCACACCTATCTTTTCGATCTTACCATAAGGCTACTACTTAAGGTTTTTCCCCACCTAAGGTTTCATAACCTACGGCTTTGATACCAACCTGTGACACCCCAAATTCGGGTACTTTGTTTCCACATGATTTGGTGTTCACTTTCTATCTATAGCATACCTTTACCGAATATATCTCAAAATGAATTACAACCTTAATTCAAAATAATAAAATCTACCTTAAAACAAGGGTTACAACCTTCTCAAAACACAATCCCAGGGTTACTCTAACCTTGACATAAACAATAAAGTGCGGAATAAAAATATGACATAAAATTATTACAATCAATTCAAAATAATTAAACAAATCTTCACTTGTTCATTTTTCCCTTGCCTTTACTCGTAGACGGGGCATCAACATTATCAACTTTAACTGCAATTGTTATTTAATACAAGAGTGAGCAAACAACAGCTGACTGGAGTTTAACAATAATAAATACATGAAAGAATATCTTTACAAAGATCTGAATAACTTAGCTTACTTCAACAATAAGGAATTGAATAATAATTCTCTATCAATATCAAAATTCGAATATAGAATTTATCTGAGGGTCATAAGACCTTTGAACTCTTCTTGTCCTAGGTTATACATATTTCTATTTAAACCTTTAATAGTCAATAAGACTATGGACCTCAACTCGTACTTAGGGGGATCAGCCCTTTGTACCATGTATTGTGCACAAACATATTAACGCTATACGTACTAACCTCCCCTAATAATTAGGGTTGTTCAACTCAGTAATTTGAATTCAAGTTCGCACCAAAGAAAGTTTGGTTTGGATAAGCTTACAATGGTAATTTAGAATTCACGTTCATCAACTAAGGATTAGTTGAATCGACTTTCAATAGTTCATAAATAAAAGAATTATGAATTAACATATGCTTTAGAAGTAAACTTAAAGCATTTAAAATAATAAACTGGATCTTACTTGAACAATAAGTCAAGATCTCTTCGGTTAAGTAAATAATTGTCCAGTACAGAAATGAAAAGGACATTCTCAACAATGAAAATATGAACATCAAAGAACTTGCGTAGAAATAGCGAGTTTAGGGTTTAGAAGACTTGCCTTAAGCGCAAGCTACTTAACACAATTCACAGTACTTTAATACTTCCTACACATATATATTAAGTCACAAAAACCTAAATTAGTTAACACATAACTAATTCACACAAGTGGTTAACCCTCATGGTTAACTCACTCTAATTAAATAAATAATCAACTATCACATAATTAATTACATCACACACATAATTAAATTAATTATGTATTTTAGCTAAATTATAATTAAACAATTATAATTTAAACACTTAATCTAATTATAATTACTCAATTATAATTACCTCTTAAATTATCAAAATTTCATAATTAATAGTTAATTAAACTATACCATGCATTATAATTACACAATTTACAATTAATCATGTATTTATCAATTATAATTTATAATAATCATGCATTTATTAAATTATAATTACATAAATTGTAATTTAAATTAACATCTAATTGATTAAAATAAATCAACTTCTATACATTATAATTTCACATAATTATAAATTAAATTAAACATTTACTCTTAATTATAATTAATCAAATTATAATTAAGTAACTTATTTTACAATTAAACAATTATATCTTATAATTTAAATACTATATTAAGTTTTCAAAACTTTCTTTTTCTCGAATTATGAAATTATCAACTTCATGTTAACACATGTTATAGCAGCTAGATACATGCTCATTATCTTAGCAATAATGTAATGAAAACATAGAAACACACTACACACTTGACTAAAACTCACTGCCACTACACTATGCACGGCGCAGCTGCGCAGCTAGTTGCCTTAAAACTGGCGCAGCTGCGCAGGGAAAGGTTCTGGGAAAAGCAAGCGGCGCAGCTGCGCTGCTCCTGGCCTTGCTGCCGACGCAGCTGCGCAGCAACTCGGCCAAACGCAGACAGTCACGGCTCTCTTCTTTACTTCTTAACCCATACAAGCCAAAAATACAGTAACATAGACACTGTAAATCATATATACGCTGTAATACATATATCTAACATGTTTCCAAAACATAAACTCATTTAAACAACGAGAATCAAGAGTTTTAAAAATCCAATTTGGCCATTTTCATGAAAACTCATATTTTCATAAAACGATTCTCTGTAATAAAATTTTCTTATCAATTCAACTTATAAAACATGCATTATATTTGAAATTGAAGATATTATCACAACAATTCTAAATAGGCATATTAACAAACAATCAAATCATAACTTTTACTCTAAAATTGGCCAATAACATATAAAATCATAAGAACATGAATTTCTCCATTAAAACATGTTCTGACAAAAATTTAATTTCTAAAAATCCTTGATAATGACATACAGATCATATAATAACCATTATAAACACAATTTATATATGTACATCATATTAGTATAACTTTCATGCTAAATCATATACACAGAGAACTCATATTCATGCATATTATAAAGAAAACATATACAAATATAAAGAAATTAAAATAATACCCTTTTTGCTTAGATGATTGAAGAAGAAGATGATAGTGATTCCCTTCAAGCTTCTCAAGCTTTATCTTTTCTTTCTCTTCCTCTTCTCTCTATCTTCTTCTCTGTTATTTTCTCTGCTCTTTCTCTCTTTCTTTTCTTAGTTTCTCTAACTGACTAACTCTAAACTAACGTAACTTAGTGTATATACAATATACATATAACACATATAATTATAGAATATGTAACTCCTAATATAATTACATATACTAATTACTAATTAATACATAGGTTACAAAAGTTTTTTAATTTAAATATCCACAAGGCTTGTTTGGCCAAAACAGAATTATTTTTAAAAACAGGTTATTAGCTAAGGCCTTGTTTGGAAAATAGATTTAAAATCCTTTTTCTTTATTTTAACAAATCATTTTAACACACACCTTAATGTCATATTTTAATCCATTAAATATTAATCAACTAATTTAATCAATTAAAATCTAACATCAATTAATCATATAAACTTGTCACATAGTTATAATTACTCGCTAATTATAATTCATGTAACACTTCATCACATAATTCATCTAATTCAATTATCTCAATTAAATTAGAACTATAATATAAAATTAAATTTAATTAATATATAACACTTAATTAAATCACTCTATAAATCGCATAATTTATTTATTTAACTCAATAAATATATCACATAAAATATTTATTTAACTGAATAAATATTTCAAATTATTATATAAAATCACAATCGTTACATGATTTCTGGTATTGGCGATACCCAAACTCTATTTTTAAACCTCAACAATCCTTCACTATCCATTTTAAATCTAAGTTCAGTCCCTTCAGATATCTTTTTCTTTACTTCCTTACATTCCATATCCAGGATTTGAGCTTCCTTAACCTTATCCAAGAGAGTTGTACCAGGTTGCATCTGGAACAGCTTCTCATCATTCTCCATTGGACATCCTACTTCCAATTCCAGCTTTTCCATTGCTGAAATCAACTCTTCCTGTGCTGTCAGCATCATCAACTTCTCCCGACCCTTTCTGCTTAAGGCATCGGCTACTATATTTGCTTTACCTGGGTGGTATAAGATATCATAATCACAGTCCTTTATTAACTCCACCCATCTTCTCTGACGCATAGTCAAATCTTTCTGTGTAAAAATATATTTCAGACTCTTGTGGTCTGTATATATTTCACACTTCTCCCCATAAAGATAGTGTCTCCAAATCTTTAAGGCGAATACTACCGCAGCCAATTCTAGATCGTGGGTTGGATATCCCTTCTCATAATCTTTCAACTGTCATGACACGTACGCAATGACTCTACCATTTTGCATAAGCACACAGCCTAGTCCTTTATGCGACGCATCACTAAATACTACAAAGTTTCCTGTGTCATCCGAAAGGGACAACACATGTGCTGTACTCAATCTTTTCTTAAGTTCTTGAAAACTATCCTCTCACTTCTCCGTCCAAACGAATTTCACAACTTTCCTAGTCAAATTCGTTAGCGGAGTGGCGATCTTGGAAAAATCCTGAATGAATCTTCTGTAATAACCTGCTAATCCAAGAAAACTCCTTACTTCCGACGGTGTTTTCGGCTGATCCCAATTCATCACTGCTTCGACCTTGGAGGGATCCACCGAAATTCTATCCTTATCAATCACATGTCCGAGAAATTGCACCCTTTCAATCCAGAATTCACACTTTGAGAATTTGGCGTACAACTTCTCTCTTCTCAACACCTCCAATGTCAACTTCAAATGCTCAACATATTCTTCCTTGGTTTTTGAATACACCAATATATCATCAATAAACACCACTACGAATTTGTCCAAAAAGGGCTTGAACACTCCATTCATTAGATCCATAAATGCTGCAGGCGCATTTGTTAGACCAAATGACATAATCAAAAATTCTTAGTGACCATATCGTGTCCTGAACGCTATCTTCGGGACATCTTCTGGCCTCACCTTCAGTTGATGATAACCACTTCTCAGGTCTATCTTTGAGAAATATCTTGCTCCCTTTAATTGATCAAACAGATCATCAATCCTTGGCAACGGATACCTGTTCTTAATGGTAACCTTGTTCAATTCTCTATAATCGATGCAGAGGCTCATCGTCCCATCCTTCTTTTTCACGAATAATACCGGCGCTCCCCACGGTGATACGCTTGGTTGAATATATTTCTTGTCTAGTAACTCTTGTAACTGAGCCATCAATTCTTTCATTTCTATCGGAGCCATCCGGTATGGTGCTTTTGATATTGGAGCCGTTCCTGGCACCAAATCGATCACGAAATCTACTTCCCTATCCTGCGGAAGTCCTGGCAGATCGTCCGAAAACACATCCACGAAGTCCCTTATGATTGGTATTTCCTCTAACTTTGGATTCTCTTTACGACTATCGACTATGTAGGCTAAATACCCCACACAGCCTTATCTTAATAACTTCCTGGCTTGCATCATCGTCAGACAACTCGCTTGCCTAGGCGACTTGCTGCCATAAAACACAACCTTTGACGGAGTCATAAGGTTAATACATTTCTTCTGGCAATCAATTACAGCCCCATAATTGAATAACCAATCCATTCCAAGGATAACGTCAAATTCCTCAATTTTAATCGGGATAAGATCTACATTCATAACGTTACCCTTTATATCCACTTTACAGTTCTTGTGTATATACCTAACAGGAATCACTTCCCTATTCGTAATCTCTATGTTCATAGGGATTTCTAATTAGTCTTTATGCAGTTCTAAGTTCTTTGCAAAGTCATCGGATATAAATGAGCAAGTAGCACCCTAATCAAATAAAATATAAGCATTGACTTTATTGATCGAAATGATACCTAACACCACATCACGAGACTGCACAACATCCTGAACAGGTCATGTTGCCAACGGATTACACCATCAAGGTTTTGTCGATCTACATTGGGCTGTTGCCAACCGATTACACGATCGGGGTTTTGCCGATCTGCGTTTGGTTGTTGCCAACAGATTACACCATCAGGGTTTTACCGATCTGCGTTCTGTTTTTGCCAACGAATTAAATAATCGGGGTTTTGCCGATCTGCGTTGGGTTGTTGCCAACGGATTACACCATCGGGGTTTTGCCGATATATGTTGGGTTCTTGCCAACGAATTACACCATCAGGGTTTTGTCGATCTGCGTTGGGTTGTTCCCAAGGGATTACACCATCAAGGTTTTGCTGATCTATGTTGGGTTGTTGCCAACGAATTACAGCATCAGGGTTTTGCCGATCTGCGTTGGATTTTTGCCAACGGATTACATCATCGGGGTTCGCAGATCTGCATTGGGTTATTTCCAACGAATTACACCATCTTGGTTTTGCCGATCTGCATTTGGTTGTTGCAAACGGATTACACCATCGTGGTTTGTCAATCTACATTGGGTTGTTATCAAAGGATTAAACCATCAAGGTTTTGCCGAGCTGCGTTGGGTTGTTGCCAACAAATTACACGATCGGGGTTTTTCTGATCTGCGTTGGGTTGTTGCCAATGGATTACACCATCGGGGTTTTATTGATCTGCGTTGGGTTTTTGCCAACGAATTAAACCATCGGGGTTTTGCCGATTTGCGTTGGGTTTTTGCCAACGGATTACACCATCGGGGTTTTGTCGACCTGTGTTGGGTTGTTGCCAACGGATTACACCATCGTAGTTTTGCCGATCTGCGTTGGGTTGTTGCCAACAGATTACACTATCGGGGTTTTGTCGATCTGTATTGGGTTGTTATTAACGGATTACACCATCGAGGTTTTGCCGATCTATGTTTGGTTGTTGTAAACGGATTACACCATCGGAGTTTTGCCGATCTGCGTTGGGTTGTTGCCAACGGATTACACTATCGGGGTTTTTTTTATTTGCGTTGGGTTGTTGCCAACGGATTATACCAACGAGGTTTTGCCGATCTACGTTGGGTTGTTGTCAATGAATTACACCATCGGTGTTTTTTCGATCTGCATTGGGTTGTTGCAAACGGATTACACCATACGTTGGGTTGTTGCCAACGTATTACACCATCAGGGTTTCGTCGATCTGCGTTGCGTTGTTGCCAACGAATTACAAGATCGGGTTTTTACCGATCTGCGTTGGGTTGTTGCCAATGGATTACACCATCGGGGTTTTGCCGATCTGCGTTGGGTTGTTGCCAACGGATTACACCATCTGGGTTTTATCGATCTGCGTTGGGTTTTTGCCAACGAATTAAACCATCGGGGTTTTGCCGATCTACGTTGGGTTGTTGCTAACAGATTACACCATCGGGGTTTTGCCGATCTGCATTGGGTTGTTGCCAACAGATTACTCCATCGGGGTTTTGCCGATATGCGTTGGGTTATTGCCAACGGATTACACCATCCGGGTTTTGTCGATCTGCGTTGGGTTGTTGCCAACGGATTACACCTTCAGGGTTTTGCCGATCTGTGTTGTGTTATTGCCAACGGATTACACCATCGGGGTTTTACCTATCTGCTTTGAGTTGTTGCCAACGGATTACACCATAAATGTTTTTCCAATCTGCGTTGGGTTGTTGCCAACAGATTACACCATCGGCGTTTTGTCGATCTGTTTTGGGTTGTTGCCAACGGATTATGTGACACCCCAAAATCTGGTATCTTAATTTTCACAGGATTTGGTGTTCACTGTTCAAATATCATACAACTATCTACCCATAATAATGGAAATTTATTTATTAGATAAATAATCTATCATCTTACATCATCTGAAATAATAATACATAATAAATCCCAGGTTATACTTAACCTTAAATCTCTGTTGCAGAAACGTAAATAAATAAGTCTTATACATCACACATTAGCCTTGAACTTTAACATATCATAATCATCCCAAGTCCTCATCACTTGTTAGCTTTTCCTTTGCCCTTGCTACTAGAAGGCTCTTCACATTGTTCGTTCTTAGCTGCAATGTTATTATGCAAGAGTGAGCACGAATTCCCGCAAGAGTAAAATATGACCATAATAACATGCGAGTGAAATCAAAGAAATATGAATAACAGAAAGCTCAACTTTTGATTCAGGAATAGTAATCGAGAATCAAATTACATCTGAGGGTCATAGGACCTTGAACTAAGTCTTAGGTTGTCAAGTATATTAACCTTTAAACCTTTAACAGTCATAAGACTATAGACTTTACTTCTCGTACTTAGGGAGATCAGCCCTTCGTACCGATACTGTGCACACTATCTTAACGCTTAAAGCATCATCAATTCCCCTTTAATAGGGTTGTTCATCTCAGTTTGACATCAGAATCCGCACCAAATAAAGTTTGGTTTGGATAATTCAATAGTAGTTCTAGATTTTAGAACGCTCATCAACTATAGACTAGTCGAATCAATAAGGGTTCGCTAGTCTTAAAGGATTCATCAATATATGATATTCAATTTGAATAATAACTTCTCAAGGGTATACAATCGAACAGGTATTGTATACTAAAATGATACTTTTAAAAGAATCATGGCATCTCATATGAAATTCTAAACTTGAATAATCAAGGATAAATACTTTACTCGATATAGAATTTAGGTCTATAACTTGCTCAATTTAAAAGTAGGGTGTAGAAACTTGCTCAAATGTAAAGATTTGAGTTTAGGAAACTTTCCTCGTGCACAAGCTACAATTATAACACACTTCTTTAATTACTCTTACCTATCAACACATTCACAATATTAATTAATCACAGGTTCGATATGTTTATCGATTCACAACTGTGTTCTCCGAACTCATTATTAGGTTTGTCAAATAATGATTTACGTTGATTAATTAACTTATTAATTAATCGCATAACATAAGTTATTAATCTTGTAATAACATCTTATCACATACACAACATATCTTCATGTTTATTAGATTTAAAACACATTTCTCAAAATTCAACACTTAAATTTTTTTTCCAAATTTCAAAACTGGAGCGACCCCGAGACCATTACTCCTTGTAACGGCGTGGGCGCGTGTCAATAACCCTTTGACATGGCGAGCCCGCGCTGCAACGAATTTCCAGATTGTGCAGTTCGTAAACGAACACAGAAACTCTAGCCCTTTTCTCCAATTTTACACCATTACACTGATTTATAGTGTTACCCATGAAGTATGAACTTCACAGGGACATTATATTTCACTTCTAGCATGTTCTTAACATCTCAAGTCATGAAATTACAAAATTTAAGACTTTTAATTTCACTGTTTCTTCAAAATTTACAAAGTTTGAAGAAAAATATAAAATTTCTCATTACGGATTCGTTACTACGTCTAATCCACTCATTCCAATTCCATTTTCTTTGTTTTAACATGCACAATCAAATTCATGTATCAATTTTAATTAAAACATATGATTACAACATTTATTTTACCCATATGGGTTATACTCACAACTTTTTTACTCTGTCTTTTTAAGAAACCCAATTCTTAACAAAATTACATGGTGTGATTAGTGTAAATCATGGATACATGATCTAACACATAATACTAACATATACAGTCACATATATGATAACCTCATACTTTAATTTCTCAAAATGATTCTTAACAGAGTGTTTTTACAAAGACGTATAAAAACTCTATAACTTTTTCAAAAAAACCCAATTAAGGCCAATTTACATAACTCTGATCATTTTAAATTCTTTATACCAGATATAAAACATGATTTAAACACACACCCATATAAATAAAGCTATATCATAACCCAATTATGAAACCTATTTTTTTACAGAACTTTAAAATACGTATATGAAAAACTTTGAGAAAAATTAAATTTTGAAAACTAAAAAGAAGGGATTACCCTTAGTAATGAAGATGAAGCAATCACAAACATTACAAGACCTCTCAAATCTCTCTCAATTTCTTCTCAAATTTCTTCTCTCTGAGTTCTTCTCAATTTTATCTGACTCTCTAACTTTTTCTTCTGATAATGATATAAGATATAACATAATATACGTATATATAAATAGTCGTTGTATTAACAACGGACTAACCTCCACAAGGGCCTTGTTTGACTAGCATCCTAATTCTTTTTCCATTTATTTTAATAAACTAGTTTAGTATATAGTTAATTGTAACGCTTTAATTAAATCAATTAATTTTATTTAAATCAATTAAATAACTTTACATTAATTCATATTGTCACATAATTAATATTTTTATTTATTAATTATGTCAATTCATTAATTCTCTAATTACTTATTAAATTAATTAAAGTACATTATGCTTATTTAATTAATTCATTTAATCAAATAAACTCAATTAAATATATACTTTGAATAATTAACCTACTACACATTAATTTAATCAATGCAACACATATAATTAAATTAATCTACCACAAATTTATGAATTAATTATTTAACTAAATAATTACATCATCAAAAATATTTATTTATTTCAATAAATATTCAAATAACTTTACAAAATTCTCGTTCGTCACAGATTACACCATCGGGGTTTTGTCGATCTGCGTTGGGTTGTTGCCAACGGATTACACCATCGGGGTTTTGCCGATCTGCGTTGGGTTGTTGCTAACGGATTACACTATCGGGGTTTTATTGATTTGCGTTGGGTTGTTGCCAACAGATTACACCATCGGGGTTTTTTCGATCTGCATTGGGTTGTTGCCAACGGATTACACCATCAGGGTTTTATCGATCTGTGTTGAGTGATTGCCAACGGAATACACCATAGGGGTTTTCTCGATCTGCGTTGGGTTGTTGTTAACGAATTACACCATCGGGGTTTTGTCGATCTGCGTTGGGTTGTTGCCAACAAATTTCACTATCGGGGTTTTGCCGATCTGCATTGGGTTGTTGTTAACGAATTACACCATCGGGGTTTTGCCAATCTATGTTGGGTTGTTACCAACGGATTACACCATCGAGGTTTTGCAGATCTGCGTTGGGTTGTTGCCCATGGATTACACTATCGGGGTTTCGCCGATTTGCGTTGGGTTGTTGCCAAAGGATTACACCATCGGAGTTTTGTCGATTTGCGTTGGGTTGTTGCCAACAGATTACACCATCGGGGTTTTGCAGATCTGCGTTGGGTTTTTGCTAACGAATTACATCATCGGGGTTTTACCAATCTGCGTTGGGTTGTTTCCAACGGATTACAACAACTGGGTTTTTGCCGATCTGCCTTTGGTTGTTGCCAACGGATTACACCATCGGGGGTTTGTCGATCTGCATTGGGTTGTTGCCTACAGATTACACCATAGGGGTTTTGCCGATATGCGTTGGGTTATTGCCAACGGATTACACCATCGGGGTTTTGTCGATCTGCGCTGGGTTGTTGCCAACGGATTACACCATCAGGGTTTTGCCGATCTGTGTTGGGTTGTTGCCAATGAATTACACCATCGGGGTTTTGCCTATCTGCGTTGAGTTGTTGCCAACGGATTACACCATCAGAGTTTTACCTATCTGCATTGGGTTGTTGCCAACGAATTACAGCATCGGCATTTTGCTGATCTACGTTGGGTTGTTGCCAACGAATTACACCATCGGGGTTTTACCGATCTGCGTTGGGTTGTTGCCAACAGATTACACCATAGAGGTTTTGTCGATATGCGTTGAGTTATTGCCAACGGATTACACCATCAGGGTTTTACCGATATGCATTGGGTTGTTGCCAACGGATTACACCATCGGGGTTTTGCTTATCTGTATTGAGTTGTTGCCAACGGATTACACCATTAGAGTTTTGTCGATCTGCGTTGGGTTGTTGCCAACGGATTACACCCTCAGCGTTTTGCCGATCTACGTTCGGTTGTTGCCAACGGATTATACCTGTGACGCCCCCAAATCCACGTTCTTTCGAAACCTCGAATTCGGTGCAGTCACGATACTATTATCGCCAAATTATTATATCTTTTATTTATTACTAAAAGAATACAACTTGCTTTATTATAATTTAGAATATAAATTCTATTCATATCCAAGATCTCGTCTTTACATCATATTCGATGTTACTAAAATGCGGAATAATTTAAACTTTTCAATATCCTTTGAATAAATTCTTTTTATTGATTCCATAACTTTGATACCGATTACAAATCTTGAATCAACTATATAATATGATTCCTTCTTATCTGAGTTATCGTATAAACATTTACAACTCAACTCGATATCCTCTATGTATTAATTAATACATTCTTACAATACAACAAGTATTAAAAAGTTTAAGCAACTATCGAGTACATCATCTAGAATCTAAATATGGTCCAGACAATAATCTAAGTAATATTCTTCAATACGATACTATCTATCTTTATCAATCAAGAAGCACGAAATCTTTACCGTGAATCCTTAACCTGCAAAAGTGGTTATTTGCAAGAGTGAGCTCGACAGCTCAGCAATTCTAACAGTCCTCATGCATCACATAGCATATAACATCATACTCAGTTCATGCATTTATAAATAGTTTATATTTACTACGCATGTTACTTTTCACATAACAAGTATATCATCAAAGATCAACTTTCAATCTCATTTATATCTCATATACAGTTCACATATAAGTTCACATTATCACAGCATAATATAATTCAACTAACAGTTATTGAATTCATATATCAAATAGGAACTGAAAGACTTGCCTGATTCGTAGTTTAACAACTACGACTTAACTGCTTAAGAATCTCTGCACTTTGTGTAATCCTACACAGTTATATTAATCATAGAGATCACACTCATCAGTTATATGCATCCACACATTCTCAATGTAATAATAAAGGTTACATTGTTGTCTAGCTTGTTTCTTAGAACCTTATTTCACTTTCTTAACATACTCCTATAATAGCTAGTATAGGTATACTTTTAATATCAACATTCATACACCTTTACTCGACTCGCTATGTGTTCGACACGTATTTAAAGCTCATAGATACATGATCTATATTGCTTTCATGTTTCTCAAACCTTATCGAAACCATTACATTCAAACTTTCTAAGTTTCACCTTTCAAAATCCTTGTCATACTTAACTAGTCATGCAAGGCTACTATGTTCATCATGTATACATGTATATAAGGGCATTAACTCAAGTTTTAAAACCTAGCATGCTCATTATAAGTCAAAATCATATGGCATTCATGCCGGACTTTCATATACCTTAAGTAAATTAAGTTCATGCCTCAAGGGTAAACCACTAATGTCATATTACTACATAAAGAGGCTTAACAATATGTAGTAAGCATGCTCGTGCGTATACTACTCATGTACACTTTAATCACATAGTCTATGCTTTAGAAATTCATTTTCTATGAATAAGCGTGCATATGCAAAAATCCATGTATAAACAAATGATGTTCATGTCAATATGTCTATAGGCATAATGGACTCCTAATCTTCATGCTTGCATGCTTAGAACGTAACTCGCACGGTGTTTGATGATATTAGTCTTCAAACTCTAAATTTTTATTGAAAAGTACACGAAGTCCACAAAGGTCATTTAGTATAACCAAAGTGTCTTGAAATCATAACTCACTTTCTCTTGAACACTTAGCTAAACCACATAAATGTATTCAAACGGTCAGAAATTACAAGACCTAAATCTTGGTCAAGTTCACTTCAAAAAGTCCTTAAGTTTCACCTTTGGAATCACTTGAATTTATCAATCACGTATGCTAGTGTGTTCAACACCTTGAACATACATTTTATGTCAATAAAAACCATACGGTCATGCTCACAAAACTCAGAATATACAATGGAACATATATGCTCACGACAAGTTTACTTTAAAAATTCTAAGTTCATTTTGTAAACTTTAAATCCTTTCTTCAATTGAGTGTACTCACATAGTTATACTTGTTCACACTACGTTATTGCACTCATGTATGTATTTTAATCATGTTCCTATACTTGCCTAATAACATACCATAAGCTAGTACATAACAGAACCTGCAACAGAAAATGAAATTCCAGAATCTGGAACCGGCGCAGCTGCGCAGAGCCCCAGTTCAAAACTGGCGCAGCTGCGCAGGCCTTGCCCAACTCAAGTCTGGTACCGGCGCAGCTGTGCTGCTGGCCAGTACAAAACTGGCGCAACTGCGCAGGTGGCCAGCCCGGGGCAGTGACTGCTCTGCTTCGGCAGAACTTAGCCCAAACTCAAAATTTTCCACAGCAATTCGATTATGAGCAACTATATAATAATTCTAACATACAAGTAAGCTAACATAGCAACTAATAACACTTCCCAATTAACTTAATTAATCAATCATGATCAATTCAAGAATTGGAACTTGACAGTAAACTTAAATGAAAAACAAGGATGGTAATATACCTCTGCAATTTGGCTTATACGAAATTGCTGTCAAGCACCAATCTCACAATGCTTCTATCTCACTAGAGCACTCTCACTTTCTATATGCTCTCAATTCACACTTAGCAAAATTTCCAGCAAATCAATTTAGAAGGAGATGGCTTATATTTATAGAGAAATCATTTACACAGGCAATACTCTTATCCCCCAAATTAAACCAAAGGAAGAAACAAGAATTTGATGGTTCATGGATAGTGGTTGAGAGTGGGTGAAATCCATCATGAATTCCTCACCCTTGCTCATCATTTGCTATGGAATGCTGAGGTTGAGAGCAATAGGGAGTAGACTAGCAATTGAGTTAATCACGTGAGAGGGAAATGTGCCTCTCATTATGGGACAATGCACATACTCAGCATTCTAGCAACACACAACACTTAAATTATTATACACATAACATATACTTAGGTTATAATTTGAGTCACAATGTACTTTCAATATATAACTAATATTACAATGTAGCAAGTAGAGATACATATATTCAATATATAATTCATGTACATCTTATTAACACCGAATATAATTCTATCGGGTATCATCACAGTGTATTGTCTCCTTTATTATTGAATTTCATTAATTCAATAATTGTTTGCTATATATTCATGATATATTATTTTATTGTATACTTAATATACACATTGTCACACCCACATTTCATGTACTTATTACAACTCAATAACTTTACTATATAGTTTATATTCATATATAACATAGCCGCATTACACTTTATACTTCGCATAACATATAGTTAACTATCATACGTTATACTTTAATATCACATGGTTGCACATAGAAATTAATAAATTACTTATCTTATCAATTAATTAATAATATTATTAATTAATCCATTTCTCATTAATCCATGGAATTATAATTCCCACGCTAATTGATTAACACTTTATATGATTTATTATCACGTTAAATAAATATAAATCTTTTTATATTTATAAATCATTTACTCATTAATCATATTATCAAATAATTACTTGATAATAGTATATTGTTCATAACAATAATTAATATTAGAAGACAATTTATCTCATCACAAATCCGATTATACTTATAATCGATTTCCTTATTATTATAGTATCACTAGCCATAATAATTTAACATACTATCATAATAACAATTAACAATTAATTTAGATTAATTGTTTAATTAATAATTCCTCCATTATTAAATTAGTCAATTCATTACTGAATCTATTATTGTGCCACACAAGGCATCTCTCACAAGCTCAATCTTAAGCTTATCATTATTCTCATCACTTACTCATTTCTCACCACATTACTACTTATAACCTGTTCAATTAAATTAGAACTATTAAATCCAAGGTCCACATATAAATATTTTACAAATCGAATATTCAAATATTATATATAACCTTTACGGAAATATAATAACTCAAGCTATTAAAATGTTAAATTACTTCAATTAATTATACTTATAATAAGTATAACCTTTACGCTTATAATAATTAATATATAAATTATTCCAATAATAATATTCACGATCAAATAATAACTTAAGTTATTTAATATATTAAAATAACTTAGTTTCCTTTCATTAATTAAACTCCCTTGAAAATACATTTAAAATTATGTATTTAGTCATATCATAAAATATTATGTTTTCTCCAAATAAGCACATTCGTTATTAGAAAATAGTTTACTTATTGTCTCATGATATTATTCTTAATATAATATCAAATAACTATATGTACGACACATGTACATATATTATATATAGAAAATAGATAATAAGTTTATTTTCTATTATAATAAATCGTTTCCATCAATTTAATTACATATAGCAAATACGTTTTAATATATTTATTATATTAACCAAACACACCTCATACAAAAACATATAAGGTAATATTATTATTCAAAAATAACATTTCCTCCTTTTATTAAAATAATTCAATATTACAAATTATTTTAATACCCTTTATTAGAAAAATCATATCTCTTTCTTTTCTATAAATTGTTCCCAAAACAATTTCTTCAAATATTCATTTAAAGATATAATGATTTCCATCTCCCTTTAATAACGTATATATATATTTAACGTTATTCGCACATTAGACTTTCTCACATATTACCACTCTAACTAATATATATAAAAAGTATCAACTATAATTACATATTCAACACACATATTAATTCACTCCTTTACTTAAGTAAATTAAACACTGTACTATATCATCATAGTTAATTAAGATTCAATACTGACATTATATTATTTCATAATATAACTCCCAACTTAAATTAACTAATATTTATTCTTATTAGTTAATTCCTTAACTAACTCATGCTTCACTATCCAAACCTATTCATGGATAGCTTAAATGCTATTAATAACCTATATTATAAACATACTAGTTATTAATACATACACAAGAATATGGTGATTATACATTAAGGATATTTAATGTCACCAACTTACTATGATAAAATAATTCTATAAATTATTTAATATCGATAGAAATTTATCCACTTCCTTTATCTCAACTGGATCGTCTCTACGATAAGTAACAAATATATATTAATAATATATTTATAAATCACAAAAACACATTTTACATAGTCCATATTATCCTATGTAATATAATATCACATACCTCATATCACATATATACATTCTTATTCGAACCCATCTCACAGTTTAAGAATTTTATTTATTAAATCCTTATTTAATAATAACTGAAAATTCGGGTTCTTACAATACCATAGGGGTTTTGCCGATCTGTGTTGGGCTGTTGCCAACGGATTACACCATCGGGGTTTTGCCGAACTGCGTTGGGTTATTACCAACGGATTACACCATTGGGGTTTTGCCGATATGCGTTGGGTTATTGCCAACGAATTACACCATCGGGATTTTGTCGATCTGGTTGGGTTGTTGCCAACGGATTACACCATCGGGGTTTTGCCTATCTGAGTTGAGTTGTTGCCAACGGATTACACCATCAGAGTTTTGTCGATCTGCGTTGGTTTGTTGCCAACGAATTACACCATCGGTGTTTTGCCGATCTGCGTTGGGTAGTTACCAACAGATTACACCATCGAGGTTTTGACGATCTGCATTGGGTTGTTGCCAACTGATTACACCATCGGGGTTTTGCCAATCTGCGTTGGGTTGTTGCCAACGGATTACACTACCAGTGTTTTGTTTATCTGCGTTGTGTTGTTGCCACCAGATTACACCATCAGGGTTTTGCCAATCTGCTTTGGGTTGTTGCCAACGGATTACACCATCAGGGTTTTATCGATCTGCGTTGAGTTGTTGCCAAAGGATTACACCATCGGGGTTTTGCAGATCTGCGTTGGGTTATTGTTAGCGAATTACACCATCGGGGTTTTACCGATCTGTGTTGGGTTGTTGCCATCGGATTACACTATCGGGGTTTTGCCGATCTGCGTTGGGTTGTTGTTAACGGATTATACCATCGGGGTTTTGCCGATCTATATTGGGTTATTGCCAATGATTACACCAACGATGTTTGGCAGATCTGCATTGGGTTTTTGCCAACGGATTACACCATCGGGATTTTGCCGATCTGCGTTGGGTCGTTGCCAACGGATTACACCATCGCTGTTTTGCCTATCTGCGTTGGGTTGTTGCAAACGAATTACACCATCGGGGTTTTGCCAATCTACATTGGGTTGTTGCCAACGGATTACACCATCGGGGTTTTTGCTGATCTACGTTGGGTTTTTTCCAACGAATTATATCATCGGGGTTTTGCAGATCTGCGTCGGGTTGTTTCCAACGGATTACGCCATCTGGTTTTTGTCGATCTGCATTGGGTTGTTGCAAACAGATTACACCATCTAGGGTTTGTTGATCTGCGTTGAGTTGTTGCCAACGAATTATACGATCTGGGTTTTGCCGATCTACGTTGGGTTGTTGCCAACAGATTACACCATCGGGGTTTTACCGATCTACGTTTTTGCCAACGAATTAAACCATCGGAGTTTTACCGATATGTGTTGGGTTTTTGCCAACGGATTACACCATCGAGGTTTTACTGATCTGCGTTGGGTTGTTGTTAACGGATTACACCATCAGGGTTTTGCCGATCTACGTTGGGTTATTTCTAACGGATTACACCATTATTGTTTTACCAATCTGCGTTGGATTTTTGCTACTGGATTGCAGCATCGGGGTTTTTCAATCTGCGTTAAGTTGTTGTCAACGGATTACAACATTGGGGTTTTGCCGATCTGCATTGGGTTGTTGCAAACGGATTACACTATTGAGGTTTTGTCGATATATGTTGGGTTATTGCCAACGAATTACACCATCGGGGTTTTGTCGATCTGCGTTGGGTTGTTGCCAATGGATTACACCATCGGGGTTTTGCCGATCTGCGTTGGGTTGTTGCCAACGGATTACACCATCAGGGTTTTATCGATCTACGTTGGGTTTTTGCTAACGGATTAAACCATCGGGGTTTTGCCGATCTGCGTTGTGTTGTTGCCAACGAATTACACCATCGAAGTTTTACCGATCTGTGTTGGGTTGTTACCAACGGATTACACTATCAGGGTTTTACCGATTTGCGTTGGGTTATTGCCAATGGATTAAACCACTGGTGTTTTGCCGATTTGCGTTGGGTTGTTACCAATGGATTACACTATCGGGGTTTTGCCGATCTGCGTTGGGTTGTTGCCAACGGTTTACACCATCGGGATTTTGTCGATCTACGTTAAGTTGTTGCCAACGGATTACACCATCGGGGTTTTTTTGATATGCGTTGGGTTGTTGCCAACAGATTACACCATCTGGGTTTTGCCGATCTGCGTTGGGTTGTTGCCAACGGATTAAACCATCGGGGTTTTACCGATCTGCATTGGGTTGTTGCCAACGGATTACACCATCGGGGTTTTGCCAATATGCGTTGGGTTATTGCCAATGGATTACACCATCGGGGTTTTGCCGATGTGCGTTGGGTTGTTGCCAACGGATTACACCATCGGGGTTTTGCCCATCTGCGTTGGGTTGTTGCTAACAGATTACACCTTCGAGGTTTTGCCGATCTGCGTGTGGTTGTTCCAACGAATTACACCATCGATTATAAATGGGGAAAATTTTTTCTTGTGACCCCTCTGGATTAGATAATGGCTTGACTGATGACCCGGGTGCCGTAGACGTCTCTGGAGGATTCGGCCAGTCATTTCACTGCTTAGATTTGAACTTCGGTGCAGAGGCCTCGACTTAGGAGGACTTGGTGCAGGTTAATATATTTGATGATGTAGATTTCATTTGCTAGGCCTTTTGATAGTTGATGGGCGGCTCTGCCCCATTCCATGTACTTTTTACTTTTATTTGTAGGACAGAGATGATATTTGATGTATACGTTTTATGTATTTCGCAGAGATGTATATATAATGCTTTTTATTCACTGCATATGTCATGATGCATGCATTATATGCCATCGATTCGCATTTATAAATTTTTAATTAGGATTGATCCCTGTGTGGTCTTTTGATACTGTTTTATAGATGAGGCGTTGTTTTTTCTCAGATATGGATCTTCAAAGAATTTTCTCCTTCTTTTGTCGTCTCAAGCTCATGCCATTGTAATTTCTTTTAGAAGTCCTCTCATTTCTTTTGATGAGAAGCTTGGTCCTGCCTTAAGCTCCTCCCTTTTCATTGAATCGAAAAAATGCCCCAGCCTTTTCGCATGTTGTTACCGGGGATTCCTATAAGAAACTCATTTTGTTGACCACGTCAAGAGTGAGAAATATCCTGCACATCAGACGAATAACAAAATGCACCAAAAGCTTGACGGCTTGGGCCGTCGGGGATAACTTTGATAAAAATTAGTATAATCTCATCAATGAGGTATGTGAAGTTATAGTTCATAAAATTGAATGCTCATTGAGTCTGCCACATAACTCGTAACCGCTTATTTTTATCTTATCGCTAAATATCTTGAAATTGAGTACGAAAATGAATTTTTCTCTAAACAAGTTGTGAATCGCTAACCTCAAGGTTATTTTTTTATATCTTTTATCTTAAGGAATTTTTTTCATTTAACAAGTTATGAAATCGCAAGAAAACTTTTAAGCATCCATGGTCATTGTTCATGAGTAAGATTAGATTGAAAAGACTTATCTCCCTTGATCAAAGATACTTCGTCTTCGCTCTAGATATCGTTCTTTGCAAAATTAACGTCATATGACATGTGCACTATGATTGACGCAACCCTTAGCAGGGGTTTCCCTTCCATGACTTTAGATGATCTCGTTCTGATCTTGTAAATTTTTTCTTAACTATAAATTTTGTTTTTTCTTCTCGCTTAAACTTCTCTCATTTTCATAGGCTATTCAGTGTTACCCATTTAACGAGTTTTGGACCAATGACTCCCAAACTAAATGGCTTTAGGCATTAGGTGTAAAGACACCCCTTCGGGTTTGCTTGCTCAAGTAACAAAGGGCACACTTTGAGATAAGTCAGGTGGTCTCATCTATTTTCTCTTTGTCTGACCATATGCAAGATTCATTTTCTTAAGCTTAAATTACCCATATAACGAGTGTTAGGCCGGTGACTCCCAAACCAGACGGCTTTAGGGAACCAGTTGTGAAAACACCAATCAGGCTTAATTACTCAAGTAACCCAGGCCATGATTCGGATCTGCTCAGGTCTCGCCTTTTACCTCCTCGCAATGCTCATTTTCTTAGGCATTAAGTTACCCATGTAGCGACCGTTAGGTCGGTGACTCCCAAACCAGATGACTTTAGGGCACCAGGTGTAAAAACACCTCACAGGCTTAATTACTCGAGTAACCCAGGCCACGATTCGAGACATTAGGTTTGCCATCACTTATCTTCTATCTTCGCATTAATTGTCATCGATGTCGCCATAGTTTTATACCCCACAATTAAGAGTCAGGACAACCGCAAAGTGCAGGCATGCATATAAGGTCGATTTTGCTCTAAATAGTGTTTTGAACTAGGATGTCGTGCCTAATAAAAAGGTTAAATAGTCTTAATTCTCTAATCGTTCTTGTAATTCTTGCTCCACGGATGCTCATCAGAATTAATCTATTCATAACAAGTTAAACAAAATCTTCTCTTTTGAAACCTTTTTCTAAGATTCTAACGCAAGATTTATCTATGCTTAAACTGGCTATTATCGCTATAGTATGGAGATAGAAAATAGATAAAGAATTAAAAGAGTCGTACCTCACACATGGATCGCTGCATTCTAAGAAAGTTATGAATGGAAGAGACCAAATGATCATACTGGATTGCCAGTGAAATGATAGGAGATAAGCTTTGATGATGACATTGCATGTTGAAAAGATCGCGCTATAGGTGCCGACTTGTATTTTCCCTTTTGGGATGGTCGATAAATGCCCCAGTGTCGAGTTGTCGTTGTCTCCGATATTTCCCCAGTCTCGTTTGTTATTAGGGTCCCAATATCGAGTTGTCGTCAATTCTGAAATTGCCCCAGTCTTGCTTGTCGTCTGGAGTAGTCACTTTGCTGTTTTGACACATGGGCTAAGAAGATGGCAAGCTTGCAAGAATCTTCTACCTTATGACCCACATGGTGAACAGGTCGAGGTAAGCTTTGACGTTCAAGTGCCCTAATTCTCACTTTTGACTTATAGGTGCACTTGTCTTTGATGACCTTTTTTCCTCTGACTTAAGGAAGGCTTGTGTTGAGGGTCGCATCTTGGGATCGCTGAATTATTGAAAAGGGTTTTATAACTTTGTAATAGTTAGACCGCGTCATTGTTGGCTGCCTACGTACTCCTTTGAAAGGAGATCAGGTCTTATGTAGTTCACACTTCGGATATCATAATAAGATTGATTTTTTTCTTTTTCTTTTTCTTTTTCTTTTTTCTTTTTTCTTTTTTCTCTTTTCTCTTTTTTTTTTCTTTTTCCTTTTTTTACATAAACAACGCATAACATAATAATGCATAAAACATAAAATAAGACATAAAGCTAATGATACCGTCCCAACATCTCCAGGAACTCGCAATCGTATTCTGTGAATCTATGCATTCCGGGTTAGCTGAGGCTGGATAGTTCAGTTGCATGAGCTCAGGTTACTTTCGATGCGGGCAGTAGAGGTTACTTCCTTGTCTGAAACATCTTCAATCGCCGCCATAACTTGATCACCTCCTAATTCGGCACATCCCTCGTGGACGCTCAAACTAGACCCGTCGCAAAAAGAGATGAGCTCTTGATTCTTTATTGGGTTAACTTTGTTGATACCCTCACCTCTTTTTCCTTGATCTGCTCCTTCATCTTTTCCATGGGCCTGGGAGGTTATGACTTTGAAAGTTCTCTCGAACTGTTGTTGCATTTCTCCAGAAATTTTCTTTTTTGCCTTTTTTCTCATTGAAAAGGATCAATATTTCCTCCTCATCATCCAGCAGGGTAGAACCAGAAGTGTGGTTGCTAACTTTGGGCAACAGGATGTTTGACGGTGGCGGAGGAATTCCCTTAGGGTACCCACTTCTTTCTTTTACCACTCCCCGCATTATGACCAGTCCACCTGGTGTTTCGCTATGATTAGTGTTCATAGCCATCACTTCCTTTGAACTGTCTGCCTCGATTGGAAATCTTAAGCTTTTTATTTCCCTTTCGCCTTTTCTGGTCATGGGGATATCTATCTTCAGCTTTCCATTTTCAATGAGATTCTGAATTTTGTGTCGCAGGGTCCAACATTCCTCGATCGCATGTCCAGGTGAGTTAGAATGGTAGAGACACCTTTTATTGATATCATATTGCCTTTCCTTTAGGATCAGTTGGTGGAGCGAGCTCAGTGATCTTTTTCTGCGCAACCAACATTGCTAACATATTTTCCAACGAGTCTCCCAGAGGCGTGAATAACCTTCTTCGCTTATTCTCCCCAACTCTTGGTGTCATAGGATTTTGGGGGTTTGCAGGAGTCTGGAATGTTGTTTGATCTTTTCTCTTTAAAAGTCAACATTCCTCTGGGTGATTTTTTTCGCTGGCGAGATCTTCTTGTAATTTTATCATTCCAATTTTCTTGCCCTTTCAGCTTTCTTTGCTCTTCTTCAGTCAAGTGGATTATCTGGAGGGATATAGGATTGCATTTTAGCTAACTTCTTCCTTCTCTAGGTTCCTTGATGATTGAGTGAAAAGCTCTCTTATAATCTGATGTTGGCGCACTACCATCTTGGCTAACAGAGTTACTTGATGCTGGAACGTCTCCAATTTTTTTCTTACTGTTACACACTCCTCTGAACTTTCCCACCCTAAGATATTTGCTCCACTTCTTTGGGGGTATTCCTCAATCATCCGTATGTACTTACAATTTGGATCCATTCCAGCGCTTCCTGACTCGGTCATGTTCACTCCCTCTATATTGTACTATTGCAGAAGGCTGGTGTTGACATCTAGTTGGTCAGGTTGTTTGATCACAATATCGCCACTTTCAATCAGATTTTGGATTTTATGCTCTAAAGACCAACAGTCTTATGTATCGTGTCCCAGACAATCTAAGTGATAAGCACATCTCTCGCTTGGATCATATTTGTTACTTGATGAGTATGTTGAAAACCTATGATTTAATCTCGTTTAGCTTGTTATATTGTAAGTTTTTAAGTATTGTTCATATTATTTTTGGTGTTTTATGTTTATTGTGCAGGTATGAGGGTTAGAGTTAGATTCAAGTGAAAAAGAATGAAAAATGGGCTAGATGCAGTCAGGCGCGGACCGTGCGCGAGTTACAAAGGAAGAAGCGCGGGGCGCGCGTTTTGGTGATGAAGTTGCTAGACCCCAAGCGCTGATCGTGCCCTAAAAGTATTAACAAAAGCGCGAAGCGCGCATGATCTGCTGATGGTCCTTGCATGCCAATAGCAGAGCAATCCTCTTGTGTGAAGGAACACGCGCGGACCGCGCGTGTCTGACGGGAAAACCTGTTTTTGTTGACTTATTGAGCAGAAGTTGATTGGGAATAGGCTTGAAGGTTTACTAATTGTATTAGGGTTGCTTAGACTATAAATATAAGTTATTCTATTGATATTAGATATCTTTAAACTAGAAATCCTTGGAGGCTATTCATTCATTCAAACCTTAGTTTTGGAGAATCAAGGTATGTCAAGCTAAACTATTCAATTCAATTCTGAAGGGATGTTGAACCTTATTTACAATTAATGCTTTGAGCAAGTTTATTTTATATTTCTTTCGTATGTGAGATTTATTCTGATTATCTACATAAACTTTCTTGTATGCTATTCAATTAACTAATTTAGTTTCTGTAGGATTAAATTAGTAAATTGATATCAAATGCTAGATTAAGATATATCTTAAGCAAATGATGTATGCATGATCGTAGGTAGCAATTAATGATATTCAATTGTGATCAAACTTTTGGATATTATTAAAATTTTCAGAAGACAAGTTAAATATTTCCCGATTGTGTAATTGTTGCTTGGAATAATCTAATTCTCATTCTTCATGCTTCTATCATATTAAATTTAGACTGATAGATCTAGGTTATATGATAGTTAGGATCTTTTGTTGGCGATTGGCACATTAGATTTACGCATAAGGAGAATTTTGGATAACTAGCGATTGCGGTTATCTAGGATTGTTAATCTCATTGAAAGATAAATATTGTAAACACTTGGTTAATCCATAATTGTGAAAAGGCGATACTGAACTGAAGAATTGAAGCTTTTTACTCATTGATACTTCTTTTAAATTCACTTTCGTTAATTCCACTTTTCAAACTAAAATTTCCCAATTTATAAGAAAATACTTGGATAAATATAAATCAAAACACTCTTTGTGGGATCAATCCTTGCTTGTTACTATACTAATTCTTGAGTTAGTGGAACAGGAGTAAGGTTAATTTTAGAGTGCTAAACGACAGCTCCCATTACTCTTTGGATCTAGAGGTGGAGCCATATCAGTAATTTTCTTGTGGTTGATCAATAAGTCAATATTTTCTCGAGGTAATCGCCTAGTGGAGTAAACACTCTATTTTTCGTTCTTTAAAATTTTCTCTATCTATCCTGGCTTTGGTTGAATGCGGCATGTTGTTGTTGTGGCAGATCGCTTCCCTTTATCTAGGTAGAGGGATTATTATCGGGTCTCTTAGATTGCCAATGTGAAACGAGGGATAAATCTTCATCGCTCTCCTTGTGTATCATCTTGGGAGCGCTCGCATAGTTGCCAGACTGTATATGTTCGGCGTCTGCTTCCAAGGCTGTGAGGTCTTTGATCATACCAGACTTCAAACCCATCTCTTCCATTTCCCTATGTTTTATCATTTCGAAGAAGGGTTTTCTTATTCCCGCTAGGACTCCTTTGTAATAAGGCGCTTCTTGGATGTCGATGAAAGTTATCACCATCTCAGCTTCATCCATTGGCGGGTTAACCTGGGCTGCCATGCGCCTCCACCTCTGTGCGTAATCTCTGAACGGTTCATTGCTCAGTTTCTTAACTTTGGTCACTTGGTAGCGATTAGGTGCCATTTGGGATTGGAAACTGTACTGGTTAAGGAAAGAGTGGGCCAAATCTTCCCAACCTTAAACTTTGGAATTGTCAATTTGGGCGTACCAATTTCGGGCTTCACCATTAAGGCTTTTCTAGAATAACTGCATTTTGAGGTTCTCATCCTCGGCGTAGGATCCTAACTCGCCTATGTATACCTTCAGATGGGTGTAAAGGTCTCCTAAACCGTTGTATTTCTCAAATTCTGGGACTTAAAATTTTATCAGGGTATCTAGCTTTGGGGAAGATACATAAATCAGAATAAGTAACACTTCCGTGGGATCCTGCCCCCTTCATAGATCGGATAGCATCCTCTATCTGTCGCATCCTCTTCCTGATGTCTCTTGTTTCTTTATCCTCTCGAAGGTCTACTATTTCCCTTGTCATCTTTTGGATCGGGTCCTCCTTGGCTATTTCGACGTCGAGTGGGGATAGTAGAGTAGATGCCCGAGTATCACTATCTTTTCCTAGTGTTCGGACTTCTCCCTGAGTGGAGGATTCAGTCTGATTCTTCAGTTTGGGTTCTTGAGATACTTTACCATGCTCTCTTAACAGGGTGGTCATCTCAGCAATCTGTTTTTTAAACTCCTCGAATTATTCTCGAGGTACCGGGATAGGTTTTGATGAACTTCTTTTAGCCATTTTGACTGGTGGTGAACTGGCCTTTTTGGCTCGAAATCGAGTTCTAGGACCAATCTGCACAAAATCGATATCTAGTTTAGACTTGATATTGGTGGACAGAGATGCGTGATATGTTATGCATCAGTTTAATGGTTTTCTAATCTTTTCCTGCAACACAACGGGTTAGTCGAATTAATGACAAGATATGAAAGATGTACAAATAACAGTACAAGATGATGGCTATTTATATACGCAGAAGAGTAAATATGGCATGAAGAGACACACCACGCATTTAGTTTATCAGAGGTTGACCTATCTTAGGGTTACTCTCACGGGCTTTTTGAAATTGGTTCCCAGATCTTTGCAATTTACTTTATGAAAACATCCATGTTTTAATTAGAGCGGATCTGAGTGGTGCCTTTTTTGAGCCTCGCAATGGAAACACCTAGAGGAGTCTAGTAATAAACAACCGACGGGATTGCCTCCTAATGGAGGTAACACACAACATGCATTCACTTACATTCACCTCCTCACCGTATGCAATATGATGACATTATGCGAAGCACTAATATATTGTGCGAGGCACTAATACAAAAAATGCTTAAATATTGAGACAATTATCACACACAAAGATCATTCACACAAGATGCACATGCAGAATGAAAATCAAAAAGATTGAACGCTACTTAAGCCCTCTTCAATCCCCAGCAGAGTCGCCACCTGTCGACGCCGGGAAAATTATTTGAAGTGTTGTTCCTCTTTCCTGAGTTTGTTTTGTTTGTTTTACCCTTTTTCGATTCGCTATGTCTATGGATTTTATCAAAGGGTGAGTTTTTAGGAAAGAGATACTGACATAAGTGTCGACGACTTTGAAAAGATTGATTTTATTTATTTAATTTTGATGATTGGACCGAATGAGACAGAGTCGCCAGTTGGTATGATTTAAATGGATGTACCAACTCATCCGAGTTTTAATAGTTTTCACAATATGGTCCAATTTGTAACTCTGAAAGATTGGTCTTGAAACTCGAGATTTGTGGAATTCGGGGGCTAGGTTAAGTGGGGGGAAGGTGTTAAGAACCCCCCAACTCCCGTGAAAACACGGTACCGCATCTTATTGATTTTCCTATGCATAAAGTGTGTGTGTATGTGTGTGTGTTCTTTATTTTAAGTTTACTTATTTTATTCTAAGTCTTTATTTTGGGTTATTTGAAAGTAGTGTTGTACCTCTTTTGCACCTAGGTACGAAGGATTTGATTTGACAAAAAGTTTATTTTTAACAAGAAGTATGAATTGAACTGATGTTTTGGAAAACAAGGTTTTCAAATCCTTTGCCCGACTAGGAATCAAGGACTTCAATACTTCCTGTTATTTATCTCTATGTTCATAAGGTGATCTACCCCGGATTGCTTTATTATGATTGAAAACTCTTTGTGGTTTTATTATAAATCATTTTGATGATATGTATGTAAATGTCAAAAAGGGTCGGATCATCATCGGGCATGGAAGCCATCTCGATGAAACCGAGCACCCACAATTAAAGTTTTCACTATCACAGGATATTGAATCCGACTTCTCGGGACTAACCCCTCGAGCTCGTCTTCATGATCCAAATATTACATATACAATGACATTTGTGCTATTTAAACATTACATCATCAAAACCGGTCAATCGTGGGAATCAAGTAGGGATCCATTCGGGGATCTCAACACCAGGATTCCTAGGCTCACATTATTTATGCGGGAATACATATATACAATGTCCTCGACTTTGATATTAGATGATTTCATCGGTTGAAATCACCGTTTCAAGCCATTTCGGTTCCCTTTCACCTCTAAATATAAATCTAGGGATATACGGGGTAACCGAGACCATTTAAAAGCAATAAATACGTAGATCTACCATGGATCTAAATCGATCTAGCACACGGGTTAAAGCTTCATGCTTAATAACCACTCAAAGGCTAGATTCGGCTTAGATCTAGGTAGATCTAGCCTCCGTACTCGATTTACAACGCAATAAGCACAATATAACCGATAGAAACGTAATATCTATCAACTATTACACAATATGCTTATAAACAACAAGATTAACTTTAAACAATATATATCATCAATCTTGTATATTAAGCAAGATTTACAAAGAACGTAGCTAGAGAGAGTGTTTTTCACCTTGGGGGACGCGTGAACAAGCGTTTTATCACCCGGGATCAACTTAGAACACTCTCGAGGCTCCAAGTAGATGCTAAACAAGATAAAATCACTCAAAGTCGGTATATATAAGTCTCACCCGAGGGCTTCTCTCATTAAAAGTGACTTTCTCACTTTAAGTTCTTCCTCTTTTTTGTGTTTATGAGCTGCTGGCTGCTAAAATAGACAGATTAGGGCAGCCGCATGTATGTATGCGATTGGAGCAGATACATTTGAGGCTGGGCCCACCTGTACAGTTGCCTCGAAATGTGTGCCTTAGGTCTCAGTTTGGAGGAAGTTGATCTTCGCAGACCGAACTTTTAGAAAGTCTTTGCGGAATGTGGCGGAGTAAGATCGAGTCTGACTGAATCAAGGTCCGAGAAGATGATGCTGGTAGTTGAGATATATCTTTCGGTTCCAGACTGTAGTTAACTGGCTTATCTTTGATGAACAAATTGAATCATGTAACTTAAGTAACGTGAGTAACAGGATCATTCAGTATACGCCTAAAATAATAAAAAAATAAAATAAAATATTTCGATATTTTTTATTTTAGCTTCGCGAATTGTACTCTTTTTTAATAAAAAATTATTTTATACAATAAAAATATGCCCAATAAATTATTCTAAATTCATAACCATACATTTATGGAATCAAAATAATTAATAATTATATAAAGGTTTGGCTCTGATGCCACTGTTGGGTTTGTACGAAATCATAGCGCAATCAAACTGCAAAAATTAGCGGAAGCATGATATATTAGAGTTTAAAAAATTTTACAAAACCATTACCCGGATCATCCTTTATGCAAATTATTGATTTAAAATGATAAATAAGAAGTTATAGAATCATACCCTTGTAGAACTAAGCTTCCAGATGTACGAGTTCAACTCTTTGTTTTTCGCAATCTCCTTGAATTTTCGGGATTGATTCCTTCCTTTGATCAACGTTAGCCACCAAAGTGTTTGTCCTGTAGAGGTGATCAACCAAGGAATAGGAATTATTCAAGAGGGAGGGTAGTTGGCTAAACCCTAGCTAGTTTTCTATCCTCTATAGAAAAGAAGTACTCTCCAACAATTAGAATTGCATCAACTGATATCTAACATAAGACTCCTCTTATATAGATATTGGTCAACCTTTCTAATCCTATTAGAAATAGATTTTCATTTAATTAATTAAACTCCTTTAATTAAATAGGTTTCCCAATCATATTGGGAATAATTAATTAAATTCATTTAATTAATTTGCCTCCTAATCTTATTAGGAATAAATGAGAGTACTAATATTAAATTAATTCCTAAACTCCTTTAGAAATTAAAATAATAGTAATTGTAATAATATTAATAAGACTCCTCTTATTAATTTATATTTAATATTTCTAAAATATTAAATAATAAACATTAAGCTATTTAATTTATTATATCACCATAGATTAAATTAATTACAGTTAATATATTATTATGATTATGTCATTACCTTCTTAAATAATTACTCTTCCTTTTATGGTGTGACCCTTTAGGTTCTCCATATTAAACCGGTTGTGAATAAATCAATTAGAACAATTCTAATCTTTTTTAAATAAATAAATTAAACTAATAACTCATTTAAATATATAATATTTATTCTACAATAGGGATAATCCTCCCTAACGATCAACGACTTTCCAGATAATATAGATTTCAACATTAATCATAAAAAGAACATGTGACTAAATAGTTATCGTACAATTCAATCCTTCCACCAGAAAATATATGATTGACTTGTATGCATACTACTTTCAAATTATTGATTTAATAATGTGAAATACTATGAAGTGGTTATTGTGACAATTATTGAATCAATAATATAAAATACTATGCAATTATCAATGTAGCAATTATTGAATCAATAATATAAGATATTGAACAGTAATTACTGTGATAATTATTAAATGAGTGACTTCTTACGTAAGAATCAATAATTAGAAATATTGTGCAATACCGTGTGCTACTGTGCAACAACGCGTATTACTGTACTTTTATCACCGGGTATTTCAACAGTTAACGGTAAAAGTTCCGCCCGTCAATTTTTAGAAAACTTATTCTTGTCGTTTTCTTCATCCGACAGTTTTCTATTATGGGGCCCACCAATGATTGCGCCGTTGTACGAATATTACCCGACAAAAAGAATATTCCTCGACCAAACGAATATTTTATGACAACTTGCTTACTTTATGAAATTTGCACATATCACCCATAACTATCACATTTATCAAATCAACACCTTACTATTTAAAATAATATATAGAGGAAATTAAATATTATTCATAAAAAGTTAGGGTCTTACATGTTATTTAATTTTGTCATATCAACTGCTGATAACTATTGTATTTTAAAACCGTTGTATATACTAAGAGATCAGGGTTTATTTTCAGATCTCCATATTTGAGTGTTTCTTGCCTTATCAATGGATTGTCAAATTTGAACAAAGAATTCAAATTCGATATAGAATTGGAATTTGACTTTATGGGAATCGAGCAAGAGGAAGTAAGCGATGAAGTGGTGCCCGAGGAAATCAAAGGATGGGTAGAAGACAAACCCAAACGTAACCTTGAACAAACCACTACCATCAATATCGGAACCTCCGAAAACCCCAAAGAGCTCTTGATCGGAACTAATCTTCCATATAGCCAAGAAAAGGAAATGATCCAACTCCTAACACAATTCGAGGATGTCTTTGCCTATCCACAGACATAGTCGTTCATTGACTACCCATTAAAGAAGGGTTTAAACCAGTTAAGCAGAAACTAAGGAGGCTGAAACTAGAATGGAGACTAAAGGTTAAATAAGAAATTATTAAACAATTCAAAGCTGGTATCATCATGGTATCAAGATACCCAAAATGGCTATCTAATGTTGTCCCAGTACCAAAGCCAGGGGGAAAGTTCGAGTCTGCGTGGACTACCGAGATCTCAACAAAGCAAGTCTTAAGGATGACTTTCTGGTACCTTTTATCTATGTGTTGATTGACAACACAACGTAATATGAGATGTAATTATTTACAGATTGCTTTGCTAGAAACCACCAGATTATGGTTGCTGAAGAGGATAGGGAAAAGATTGCCTTCATCACCCCCTGCGGCACATTATGCTATAGGCGATTAGCTTTCGGCTTCACTAATGCCACCGCTACATATCAGAGGGTCATGATGACATTGGTCCATGATATGATGCACAGAGAGCTAGAATTTTATGTGGACGATATCATCATGAAATCCAAAAGGACCGATGACCGCATCACCCATCTCCGGAAGTTATTTGATCGACTTCGCAAATACAACTTGAAGCTAAACCCAGCCAAATGTGCCTTTGGAGTGAAATCAGGCAAACTATTGGGATTCCGCGTGAGCAACAGAGGAATTGTGTTGGATCCAGCCAAGATATAAGCCATCAATGAGATGCCCATGCCCCAAACCAAGAAGGAAATCTAAGGTTTCTTAGGGAGGATCAACTTCATCAGCCGGTTCATATCTCTGTTGACTACAACCTGTGAACCGATCTTCAAGTTACTAAGAAAGAATTCCTCAGAGAAATGGAATGAAGCTGTCAATAGACTTTTCTGATCATTCAAAAGTGATTGATCGAAGCCTTAGTCCTAGTACCCCCAAGGGAGGGAGTTCCCCTTTTCATGTACATATTAGTCAATTCCATTGCCATGGGCTGCATGTTGGGGGGAAAAGACGATATGGGTAAGGAGAGGGCTATCTATTACCTCAATAAGCGATTCAATAGCTGTGAGCAAAATTACACTGTGATCGAGAGAACCTGCTTTGCATTTCCCTGGGCCGCCATGAAACTACAACACTACCTGCATGGCCATAGCCTATATTAAACTGCCGACTGTCAAAATGGTAGCTGATGCTCTAGCAGTTTGATATCGTCTATGTAACTTAGAAAGCCATCAAATGACAGGGAATTGCAGACCAACTCTCTGAAGTGCCCACAGGAGGGTTTGAGCCTTTGGAAACATACTTCCCCGACAATGATGTGATGCAAATTCACCAGTCCAAAAGGGAAGATATAGGCCAATTTTGGAAATTATACTTTGACAGTGCATCCAACACAGAAGGCGCTCGGGCAGGGGCAGTTCTAATGTCCATCACTGGGGAGCAGTACCCCGCGGACACCAAATTATGATTCATCAATTCCAATAATACGACATAATACGAAGGATGCCTGATAGGTTTTAAATTGGCTCTGTCAATGGGGGTCAAACGATTAGTAGTATTCGGAGATTTGGAGCTAGTCATAAAATAAACCACGGGGGAATACAACACCAAAGAGTTTCACTTATCGCCCTACCATCGCAAAGTTATCAAATTGGTAGGGGAATTTGAGGGCACCACCTTCAGACATATTCCTTGGAACCGAAACGATTTCACAGATGCACTAGCCATGTTAGCCTCCTTGGTCAACATATCCACCAGGATAGGTATGCCTGCTATCACATTCACAGCACAACATGCTTCAGCATATGGAAACAGTGGTGGGGATATATCCGACGAAATACCTCCTACCAGACCACCTTGGTACCAAGATGTCAAGGAATATTTAAGAGACGAATCAATCCCCGAGGGATTAAGCCTAACTGAAAAGAAGCGGATCCAAAAGATGGCCATTAAATTCTATTTGTACGGGGATGCTCTCTACAAAAGAGACACCGACGTAGGCTTTCTCAGATGTCTAGACAGGGATCAAGCCCAAAGACTTATGGATGAAGTGCACAGTGGAGTGTGCATACCGCACATGAATGGACCTTTGCTTGCCAAGAAAATATTAAGAACGGGACACTATTGGCTCTCCCTCAAAGCTGATTGCGACGATAACGTCAAGCGATGCCATCAATGTTAGATATATGCCAATATCATTCATGCACCTCCTTTCCAGCTACACTATATAACCTCACCATAGCTGTTTGCCTTGTGGGGAATGGATGTGATCGGCCAAGTCGATCCCAAAGCCAATAACGGTCATATGTTCATCTTTACTATGATCGATTACTTCACTAAATGGGTAAAAGTAGCGTCTTTCCCCAGAGTTACAAAAGAGGTCATATTAGCTTCATCCGAAATAATGTCATTTATCGGTATGGGCAGCCAGATGTTATCATATCAGACAACGCCAACAAACTAAATAATGAAATGGTGAGGGAACTGTGCATCAAGTTTAAGATCAAACACCTCAATTTAGTTATCTATCGTCCAAAAATGAATAGCGCGGCAGAAGCCGCCAATAAAAATATCAAGAAAATAATGGAGAAGATGTCGGAGAACCATCGAGGGTGGCCTAATCTATTGCCTCTAACCCTCCTCGCCTATTGAACGTCAGTTCGTATTTTAACTGGGGCCACCCCTTACTCATTGGTTTACGGCATGGAGGCGGTATTCCCCATAGAGGTTGAAATGGAATCACTCCGAGTGATAATGGATGCCCAGATAGAAGAGGGCCAATGGATATAAGATCGATACGATAAGCTATCCCTGATAAACGAGAAAAGAGCGATCGCTATCTTTCATGGTCAGCTATATCAGCAACGAATGTCCCAGTCCTATAACAAAAAGGTGCGGACCCAGGAATTCAAAGAGCATGAGCTGGTATTGAAGAAGATCATTCCTGGCCAGGATGCCGCTAAAGGAAATTTTTTTCTTAAACTGGGAAGGACCCTTTGTTGTTAAAGCAATTTTATCGGGTGGAGCTCTAATATTGGAAGAGATGGACGGTGAAGTATTCCCGCAACTGATCAACTCAAATTCAGTGAAATGGTACTATATCTAGGAGCTATCTTAGCCATCATCAACCCATTATCCAATGAAAATTTGCCTCAAACCGAAAAGGACCTGTCGTTGTCAAAGCAACTTTATCGAGCGGAGCTCTAAGATTAGAAGAGATGGACGGTGAAGTATTCCCGCGACTGATCAACTCTGATTTAGTGAAACGGTACTATGTCTAGGAGCTATCTTAGCTATCATCAACCCATTGTGAAATGAAAGCTTTCCTTGAACCGGGAAGAACCCTTTGTTGTCAAAACAAGTTTATCGGGCGAAGTTCGAAGAGTGGAAGAGATGGACGGTGAAGTATTCCTACGACTGATCAGCTATGATTCAGTGAAACGGTACTATGTCTGAGAGCAATCTTAGCCATCATCAACCCATTATCCAATGAAAAATCCAAACCACAATCAATCATGCCTAGCCTGAACTACGAAACCTGATCTGCTATTATTTACTAGGGTACGTAGGTAGCCATCAATGGTGCAGTCAAATTCTCACAAACTTTATTAAACATTCTAACCCTCAAAATAAAATGAAAATCAAAACCAAAACCCATGTATACCTAAAACCCCTAGTCAATGACCCATGTTGAGAAAATCCGAAGGCATTTTAGAATCGCTGCATCAAATCTGGCATGAGTCCTGAAGATGACAAAAACAGTGATAGATTGAGATAATAAATCAACGGGATAAAATGAAAATTAGCTCACAAGGTCAAGACATGCTGAAATAAAAGGGGGAAGTAAACTAAACATGTTCCTTTTTAGATGCAATTACTTAATATACAATAATAATCTTGCATCTGTGACAAAAGAGAATAACATAAGTTTGTGCAGAAAAATAGAGCATAACTATAAATCTGAAGTCAGGCGGGCCAACAGATCCAAATATCCTGCAATCTCTATAGTTTGAGGCGTAGCTCTGAGAGCTCGCTTCGCTGTCTCAATATGCCTTATAAGCGTCAATGCAACCCGATTGGTCCCCAAGTGACCCTGGATCACATCAAAGTTATGGTTAGTCAATCCACTCACCAAAGTATTGAGTGTATCAATCTTAGCCCTGACCCCATCTTTAGCTGTAACAGCTGTATCTCTCTCAGCACTAGCGACGTCCCTACCCGCCAAAGCTATCAACATCAAAGCCCGGGCTTGATCCCTCTCAAAAGTTAGAAGGTGCACCTGGCCATCCAACTCCTCCCGGGATACCGGGATCAAACTTGAAGCCACATTGACTAAAGCATCTATCAAACTAGTAAACAACTCATCCTTTGTCGGAGAAATAAGAGCCTTCATTGCCTCCTCATCATCGATAGATCGACCCTGAACTGCTGCTGAATCAAATGCCTCTGAAACTGAATCTTCCCCCAGCCAAGCTGAATACTCTATAGACCTGCCCGGATGGCTGTCTCTGAACTTCGCAGTCCGGATATGGGACCAAAAATTGTAAACCCTGCCAGATCTGCCTTAGTAGCAGGACAAATAGGGAAGCGGTAATCATCAACCCCCTCTGACAAATAAATCTCTTGACGCTGGTCAAACTGGCCCATTATCGCAAATGGGTGATACGTAGTCACGCCCCTCAAACCAGCTAATGGGATGAAGTCCAAGTCAACCACATAAGTGAAAAAGCTCAAGAAGGAGCAATACCCTGAGTACATAACAATCTCGAATGGATCCTCTATGGTATTTAGAAACTCACCACAAGAATATGCGTCAACGCATGAAGATGGACGAAAAGAGTAAGTCACAACCATACTGTGACCAAAGAAAAATCCATGATGACGGATCTGTCCGATCTGCCTCAGATGGGTAACAAACCAGATATACAACAGGACAGGGCTACCTCTAAACTCCTGATCCCCCACAGTGCGGAAATACGATGCTTATATCAATGTCTCAGCCAATATAAGTGGAATAATGGTGAAGTTAGCTCTAAGGGCTCTGGCCACCATCGACATTGCGACATCGCGACGTCCAGGTGATCAACATAAAAAGGCATGTACATATATGATGCGATGCACATGATCAGGGCATCTACCCGTGCGGTCATCTACCTCTCCTCGATATAGAAAAATCTCCTTAGTGGATGTCGAAGCTATCAGCAGAGGTAAAATGATCAATCATAAAGTCTATTGATATAATGTGGTTGCTGCCCACCTCAAACAGGACCACTGCCCTCCTCAAACATGTGGTAGTTATAAATTATTTGCGTGTATGCCTGACCTCAACCTTGGCACATGAACCAACCATCTGCAAACCAAAAATCCTATGATACTCCTCTAGAGTGGGAGTCAGCTCGTCCGAGCCAAATCTGAATACATAGCGTGCTGGAATCCAAAGGGCCAACATCCCATCTATAAAGCTCTCCGGCACCTGGAAGGACAATAAGGGCATGGAATGTCCAAGAAGATGACTAATGATCATAATGACAAAATCTGGCAGACTATCATGCCAACCCCTCAGACTAGTAGCAATACGACAGGGTGGGGCATGATCCAAGTGAGTAACAGACGATGAAGCCATCTGTAGAAAGCAGTATCATAAAATAAATCATACAAGGGTCATCTTTAACCAATCAAACATAAAATATGGAATGCATGAATATATAAGCATAGATCATAATGAACATATGATATAACATATACAATATAAATGAAAAGATAACATCATATATATAGATCTTGAATACATCAGTCTACACATGCCTCAATATCATAGTCATCATATAAATAAAAGATATAAATAAATAATGTAGGATAGTGGGGCATGAGCGCCCAACAACTGACAGAGGCCTATAATATGAGATTTAAGCTATCCAGAAAAGATCTAGAGTCATCTAAATGATCAACATGGGCCAGATCATTATGTGTAGGCAAATCCAACATCTTTGGGTGATAGAATATGGACTCTCCTCCATCAATAATCCCGAAAGTATCAAAGTCGGCCGTCCCAGACGGACCACCCTAAAATCCAGAAGAACCAAAGTCGGTCGTCCCAGACGGGCTAGACCCAAAAGAGTCAAAGCCTCCAGTGCTGGACGGACCAGACCCAAAGCGGGAGGGATCAAAACCCACAGACTCGGCTGGGTCCCTGCCCAGGTGGCGGAAAAAAAAGGGACATCTCTTCCACACGTTGTGTCAATGCTATAATCTGTGACAAGTGAGTCGGCTCCTAAATATAGGTTATCTAATCGGTCATCATAATGGACCCCAAGACCATATCCCCCAAAAATTGGGTGGCTCAAGTCTGAGCACCAAAGTGTAGGGGCCCCCACCAGAAAGAAAAGTAGTCTAATTAACAGGGCAATCTGACAGAAGGAGCCTATCATAACCCTCCAAAGGGACATCTACAATCTGCAGACCTAGAGGCCAAAAGCGCAGTGACGGCGGAATGAATGGAATGCGAATCTCACCTGTAGTAAACCTGAAGGTGCGCCCCCCAAGGTAGAGCTCCCAGCCTCCATCAAGCATTAAAGGTATCTGACGAGTAGACAAAGTGTACTCAGGCCCTGTCAGCACACCTTCCTCTAATCCTTCTACAAGATGCTCCGCAGTATATAGGACCTATGTCACGTCTTCGACGAAAAGCAACTCTAGCTGGAGTTGACAATGGCTAAAGCTCTAAGAAACTAGGACCTCCTCCAAAGTAGTCTGATGCCACTGAAGCCCCCGAGGGTAGGTATTTAAACCTAAAAGGGTGATGGGACGAAGGCAGGGGAGCCTCTCAAAAGCCCAAAACTATCGAATCCAAAAAGCATCACATCAGGCATAGGAAAGGATCAATTAAATATGAATATAAAAATTAAATTAAGGGACTCACCAAAAGAAATGGGTAGAAACTGAGAAAAGCGTTAGTGACTCCCTCTGACCGCAGGCGTATCCCGCGCAGGAACTATGAAAAGGTAAATGAATCCCAATCATACGATCCAATATGATCTACGTCTCATAGAGCTCCCACCAAACTAAAAGCGATAGTAGAGGTGTTGTTCGCAAGGAAACAACTCCTCATAATGGTCAGGAACAACCGTCGCAGATTGCAATCCCTCTCTATCAAATTGTCCGAAATGGGCTCCTACAAGGTACCCATGAGAGCATCGGTGCTCAATGGTCCAGAGCGAACACTATTTTCCTTGAGGGCCTAATCATGAGAAGAAAGTCCAAGGAGACTCCGAACATCAGCCTCGGTGATATCAACCTCTAAAGGCACCCTAGGTCCAGAAAAATCAATGCCGATATTATAACGTCAGCCCATAGGTGTTATCATCACCTCACAATCCCGCAAATGGAGGGACTTACTCTGTTGAAACCATCTCTCTAATAAAGCATAGAGATAACCCCCACGGACAACGGCTTAGGGAAATAATGAAGAAAGCCTCTAAACCCCAAGACTTTACTATCTCGCGGTACTCAAGATAAAGGGACCTATACATAGAGAAAGCGATGAACCAGTTCCCCCTAGGCTGGGTGAACTCAGGAACCTGTGGAATGTCAAAATGAAAATTTCCTACCTTCTCCAAAGACAGAAGAGTAAAGACGATTGAAATGAAAATCCTTGTACCTCGTTCGCATGAAGAAGAACGGAAGGGTGACAACTCAAGTCAACATCCAACAAATCTGGTACAACCACCTGGATACCCGAAAGGGGACAACAAGGGACTGATCGATGAGGAGCCTCAGGAACAGGTTCCTCACCCTCCTCCCCCGGTGCATCATATCTATCTACTCTGATGGACAGGATCATCTACTCAGCCAAACGACGAACCTATCGAGTAACCCGCGGAGCGGGAGCATCTGAGGCAGGCCTATGTAGGTGAACCCCAGATGAAGCCCTTCGAGAGGTAGAACCACCGGGGCAATCAGAATTCATACCTGGATAACTAAATTATAACATTAACTGTAAGGAATGGTATGGCTTTACCCTACTCTTTATCTTACTTCATTATCAATCTTTATCAATCTTTTAGATATGATAAACTCCTAGAAGTGTAAATTGTTAGGTCATAGTATCATACATGTCCTGCACACGCCCTATTAGATGTATACATGCATCTCGACATATTATCCTAGCATAACTAAAACATTCATATACGATCCTTGAAAGTAGTATGCATACAAGCCAATCATGTATGATGATAAAGCATATACTTTGGATACGATCTTATTTATTTATTAATAAAAGTATTCATTTATTAAAGGCATTTAATTATCTATATGATGCTGTTTTTATAATATATAAATAACCCATAGTTTTAAGCAATGCTTTTAGAATCATGACGCTGATCATACTAATAAGATTTAAATTCTTAGAAAGCTTAAAACTAAAATAGTTCCCAATCGTTGGATTACTAAAATGGGGATTAGTAAATCCGGATAGATTGGTACATATGTTGCTTGCTTATTGGATGACTATGATTGATCTCATGATTATTTGTTTGGAGACACTAAAGTAAGTATGTAGGTGCTTATTGGAGAATAAGTTCACTGAACTTGACTCGCTATGGAATATCTAATGGAGTTTTACTTGCCTGTCAATAGGAATTCCTAATGTGATAGTAGTACACGTGATCCTTGGACTTGAGATCATCATAGTATCTTGTATGTAATGAAATATACTTTGACTTATTCCTTAAAACCCTTAGGGTATATTAAAGGGTATCCTTGGGTATAATGAGTTACATATAGAGATAATGAATGATCAATAAAGAATCTATCACTTCTAGTAAAAGGAGAGATATATCCTATGAGATTCGTTAAATGACAACCCAGTAGTCTTTGGCCAATGCAGAATGAAATTAGAAAGGAGTTTCTAATTTGTATTATTTGGACTTGTGCGTTTTCTAATCGAAATACATATAATTAAATAAAATAAGACTTGACAGTAATTTCATGTCTTATATTTAATTGGGACATTGTATGTTGAAAGGATTGAATTGTACGGTAACTATTTACTCACAGGTTTTTTTATGATTGATGTTGAAATCTATATTATCTGAAAAGTTGTTGATCGCTTAGGGAGACTTATCCTTATTGTAGAATAAATATTATTTATTTAAATAGATTATTAGTTTAATTTATTTATTTAAATAAGATTAGAATTTTTCTAATTGATTTATTCACAACCGATTTAATATGGAGAATTTAAAGGGTCAAACAATAAAAGGAAGAATAATTATTTAAGAAGGTAATGTCATAATCGTAATAATGCATTACGTGTAATTAATTTAATATATGGTGATAGAATAAATTAAATAGCTTAATATTTATTATTTAATATTTTGGAAATATTAAATATAAATTAATAAGAGGAGTCTTATTAATATTATTATAATTATTAATATTTTAATTTCTAAATGAGTTTAGGAATTAATTTAATATTAGTACTCTCATTTATTCCTAATAAGATTAGGAGGCAAATTAATTAAATGAATTTAATTAATTATTCCCAATGTAGTGGGAAGCCTAAATTAATTAAAGAAGTTTAATTAATTAAATGAAACCCATGTCTAATAAGATTAGAAGGGTTGACCAATATCTATATAAGAGGAGTCATATAATAGATATCAGTTGATGCAATTCCAATTATTGGGGAGTACTCTTTTTTCTATAGAGGATAGAAAATTAGGGTTTAGCCAACCACCCTCCTTCTTGATAATTCCTCATCCTTGGTGGATTACCTCTAGAGGCCAAACACTTGGGTGGTTAACGTTGATCAAATGAAGGAATCTAACCCAAAAATTCAAAGAGATCACGAAGAACAAGGAGTTAAACTCGTACTTGTGGAAGCTTCGTTCTACAAGGGTATAATTCCATAACTTCTTGTTTATCATTTTAAATTAATAATATGAATAAAGGATGATCCTGATAATGGTTTTGTAGAAATTTTTAAACTCTGATATACCATGCTTTCGCTAAATTTTGCAATTTGATTGCGCCATAATTTCATACAAACCCAACTGTGGTATCAAAGCCAAACCTTTATGCAATTATTAACTATTTTGATTTTATATATGTATGGGTATGTATTTAGAATAATTTATTGGGTATAATTTTATTGTATAAAATTATTTTTTATGAAAAAAAGGTAATTCGGGAAGCTTAATTTTTTTTCCTCGCTAACTAAACCTGCTACCCAGTTTTTTTTTTGTGAATCAATGAATTGATTCCATGGACCAAGGCGAGATTCTTTGGAAAAGGTGAACAGGCAATAAATTTATATGGTTACACGAATTATTTTATAAGGGAAAGTGACCTTCAGGGTCACTTAAATATATATATATATATATATATATATAATATTAATAATAATAATTTTATAATTAAAATAAAGAGTTTATTTTAATCTTGAAATTGGATTTCATACAATTTAAAATTGCCCATTAAATGATACTCATATATATATGGAATGTTTTAATTCATGAGATGAATATTTATTTATTGATACATATGGTGATATGTATGATAATAAATGGGATTGATTATGAGACTATTGACAAATGTGATTGAATTTTATTTTAGTTGAATGCTTGAATGAATGGGTTTTATTACATAGGGTCTGCGTCCCTCATCTTCTCTGATTTTTTCTTGATGTAAAATTCTATCTCCCTCCTATGTACCTCCCCTTGACTGCTGATCAAGGTTTCTATTTAAATTAAATAGTTTAATGTAATAGAAATAGTTAGAATTATCTTGAATAAATTGGAGACCAAAGAGCAAGGAGCGCGTGAAGACCCATTTGTATGGAGCCAGGGTATAAATGTAATAGTTACGTTTAAATTTAAATTCTTGCACTCCTAGGTTTGACCTTTTGATTCACTTGGTGGCTCTAGTGAACCAAATTAGAATAAAAGTCCATAATCAATCCAGGTAGAATATAGTATTCTATATGTGCATGCTAAGTATTATATATTATATTTTATGCAAACATGCTTTGTATGTTTTAAAAAAATGATGCGTATTTTATATATATATATATATATATATGTGTGTGTGTGTGTGTGTGTGTGTGTGTGTGTGCATGCGCGCTAAACAAGATGAGACAAATAATAACAAACCCTTCAAAGAAATTATATTAAGTCTAAAGCATTCAGAGATATTTGGAATATCGAACGTCGCCTTCTAGCATGATAAATTAATAGAGTATTAAATATTTAATATGAGTTTGTTGTGTTATCCACAAGTCAAGTATTGTGTAGTTAAGATATTAATTTAATCACATTTGATACTTATCAAGAAAATTGAACAATATTATTTTGTTGTGCTATCCACAAGGACAATATTTTTCTTTTTTGAATTTATGGAAGTGTTAGGTTGGACTTAACTTAAATCATTTTAGTTCGGATATACACACACTTGACCAATATGATTTAAGAGGCAAAATAAAAAGGAGTTACATGTTAATGTAATTGACAAAGAGTTGTCTACCTATTTATTTATATATCGTTTGTTGTGATATCCACAAAGCTATATACATTTGAAATGGGATCCTTATTCTCACCAGCAAATCTTTAATTAGATGTTGCCGAACTATATAAGTTAGGGTAATATAGTTTGAAGAAAATAGTGGGAGCTACCAATTTAAAATAAGGCCTAATTTTTTTTGGTATATAAAATTAATTAAATGAATGCTTGCTAAAATGTTGTCATTTCACATACAGAAATTTAAAATGTCAAAATCACTAATTTCACTGCGTAGCATACTTGATGCTAAAAAACTAACCGGGCCGAATTACACGGACTGGTTAAAGATTCTGAGAATAGTTCTCACTGCTGAAAAGATTTCTTATGTCCTAAATTCACCTGTCCCTGGAACTGTTCCAGAATCAGCCTCTGAGGAAGAGATTGCCACTATTGTAAAGTGGCAAGATGATGCATCTGTGGCTCAATGTATCATGCTCGCATCCATGAATAACGAGCTTCAACGTCAGCATGAAAACATGGATGCACCTACTATGTTGCTTCACCTCAAGGAGTTGTATGGTGAACAAAGTAGAACTGCTAGCTATGAGATATCTAAGGAACTTTTTCGATCTCGGATGACCGAGGGCACTGCCGTAGAGACTCATGTCCTAAGGGTGATCAATCTGATTGAACGCCTTGGACAACTTGGGTACGTCATGGATGGGGAGTTGAGTCAAGACTTGGTCTTGCAGTCACTCCCTGAGACCTTCTAGTAGTTCATTGTTAATTTTCACATGATTAAGTTAGATGTCAGCTTGCCTGGATTACTTAACATGTTGAAAACTGCAGAAGGTCACTTTCCATCCAAGAAGAACCATGCCTTAATGGTGGATTCTTCTAAGAAAAGGAAGAGGCCCAAGGTATCTTCTGAAAAGAAAAAATCTAAGAAGGCTAACGGCAAGGTGAATATGAAAGAACAAAAAAACCTGGTCTAGCTAGCAAAGGAATGTGCTTTCATTACAACGAGCTAGGTCATTGGAAGAGGAGCTGCAAGAAGTTTCTGGCAAAGTGTAAGCTTTGAGAAGCTGCGACTTCCGATCAAGGTTTGTTCATGATTGAAATTAATTTTTTAGAAAGTCAAAATTCTACTTGGGTATTGGATACCGGCTGTAGTTCTCACATATGTAATACTGTTCAGGGACTAGTCAGAAGTAGAAAGTTGAACAAGGATGAGGTTGTCTTACGAGTGGGAAATGGAGCAAAGGTTGTTGCATTAGCTGTAGGCACTTATGGTTTAGCACTGCCTACGGGCAAGTCCATTTATTTAAATAATTGTTATTTCGTTCTGAATATCATTAGAAACATTATTTCTATTTCTGTATTAGATATGGATGAATTTGACATTATAATAAAGAACAACAATTGTTCTATTTATAATAAAAATGTTTTATATGGTATTGGTAATTTGTAAAATAGACTTTATATACTTGATTTGCATGAAAATATATTTCAAATAGAACAAACTAAGAAAAGAAAAAGAGATGATGTTAATTATACCTATATGTAGTGCTATAGACTCGGTCATATCAATAAAACAAGATTATCCAAGTTACATAAGGATGGGCTCTTAGAGCTATCCGATTATGAATCATATCCAACGTGTGAATCTTGTCTCATGGGTAAAATGACTAAATCTCCTTTTAGTGAAAAAGGAGAAAAAGTTACTTAGCTATTAGCGTTGGTTCACACAGATGTTTGTGGACCTATGATAACAAATGCACGGGGAGGGTATTTTTATTTTATTACTTTCACTGATGATCACTTATGATTTGGATATGTGTATTTAATGAAATACAAATCTGAATCATTTGAAAAGTTCAAAGAGTTCAGAAGTGAAGTAGAGAAACAAACGGGCAAGAGTATTAAGATTCTTCGATCAGATCGAGATGGAGAATACTTAAGCGGTGAGTTTCTCAATTGTTTCAAAGATAATGGTATCATCTCACAATGGACTCCACCAGGTACACCACAATTAAATGGAGTATCTGAAAGGAGAAATCGAACATTGTTGGACATGGTTCGTTCCATGATGAGTTTTACCGATCTTCTAATTTTCATTTTGGGGTTATGCCCTAGAAACGGCTACATATCTACTAAATAAGGTCCCCTCAAAATTCGTCTCCTAAACTTCATATGAGATATGGACAGAGAGAAAACCTGGTCTTAAGCATGTTTAGATTTGGGGATGTCCAGCTTATGTGAAAAGGTTTCAAAATGATAAGCTTGGGACAAGATCTAATAAGTGCACGTTTATGGGATATCCAAAAGAAAGTTTGGGATACTATTTCTACAATCCTACTGAGCAAAAGGTGTTTGTTACGAAACACGATGCCTTTTTGGAAAAGGAGTTTACTCTTGAAGGGAACTAGTGGGACGAAAATTGATCTTGAAGAAATTCAAGAACCACAAATCACTACAGATCAATTGGATGAAAATGTTCAAGTAGAGACACCTTCTGTACAACACCTTATTCGTAAATCTGGAACGGTACCGAAGATACCAGATAGGTATAGATTCATCACAGAGGATGACGATGAGGTACACGTCATGAATGATGACGATCCATTGAATTACGAACATGCTATGAGTAATAAAGACTCAAGAAAATGGTAGATGATCATAAAATCTAAAATGGATCTTTGAGGCAATGTTCATGTCCATTTGAATTTTACTTGCGATTGCAACTTATTATTACTAGATCGAGCAAAATGGATGTGCAGACGCCCTTCCTCAAATATACATTATTAGAGGAGAATGTATGTATGACACAGCCAGATGGATTTGTTTTAATGGTTGAAGCAAATCATGTATATGAGCTGCAACAATCCATTGATGGATTGAAGCAAACTTCTCGAAGATGGAACATCCGTTTTAATGAGACAATTAAAAAGTTTGATTTTATTAAAATGAGGATGAACTAGGTGTGTATAAGAAGGTTAGTGGGAGCGCTGTTTCATTCCTTGTATTATATGTTGATGATATATTACTAATAGGGAATAACATTCATATGCTACCATCAATCAAATGAAAGTTGTCTAAAAATTCCTCCATGAATGATTTGGATAGAACATCCTACATTGGGGATATAAATCTGTTTAGATAGATTTAAAAGGATGTTCGGCTTAACCCAAGGAACGTATATTCATTAGATGCTAAAGGCGTTTAGCATGGCAAACTCCAAAAAAGTGTCTCATGATGATGAGCCATGGAGTGTATCTCTCTAAAATTGTCCTCAATAAAAGAGAGCTTGCGTGAGTTACTATCATGTATGCAATGAAATATACGAGACTTGTTGTTGATCAGTTATATTCTAGAGATGATCACTGTAGGACAGTGATAAACATCTTAAAGTACTTAATTGACACTAAGGATGTCATCATGACACATGATGGGTCTTAATTAAACTAGAGGACTAAACAGACTCAAGTTTTCAGACTGACAAAGACAACAGAAAATCTACTTTAGGGTAAGCCGTTACCTTGAAAGGTGGTGCAATGAATTGGAATGGTACCAAACAGCAAAAGGTTGCTGGTTTAGTGATAAAGACAAAGTATGTAACTGTAAGTGAAGCTGCAAGTTAATGTTTCGACTGAAAAGTTCATTACAGAACTAAGAATAGTTCCTAAGTCTAATCTAGAATCCAAACATGTGTTACGACACTTTGATTAAAGAAATCGTTGAAAGAGGAGAAGTCACTACAGAGATAGTGAACTCTCAAGACAACATTGCAGATTCGTTTACTAAAGCTTTAACACAACAGCAGTTTGATCATCACTTAGAGAAGATGAGTATGAGATACCATGGCGTTTGATTTTAGTGCAAGTGGGAGATTCAAAGTAGTATGCATACAAGCCAATCATATATGATGATAAAGCATATACTTTGGAGACGATCTTATTTATTTATTAATAAAAGTATTCATTTATTAAAGGCATTTAATTATCTACATGATGCTATTTTTATAATATGTAAATAACCCATAGTTTTAAGCAATGCTTTTAGAATCATGATGTTGATCATGCTAATGAGATTTAAATTCTTAGAAAGCTTAAAACTAAAATAATTCCCAATCGTTGGATTACTAAAACGAGAATTAGTAAATCCGGATAGATTGGTACATATGTTGCTTGCTTATTGGATGAGGATGATTGATCTCATGATTATTTGTGTGGAGACACTAAAGTAAGTATGTAGGTGCTTATTAGAGAATAAGTTCACTGAACGTGACTCGCTATGGAATACCTAATGGAGTTTTACTTGCCTGTCAATATGAATTCCTAATGTAATAGTAGTACAAGTGATTCTTGGACTTGAGATCATCATAGTATCTTGTATGTAATGAATTATACTTTGACTTATTCCTTAAAACCTTTAGGGTATATCAAAGGGCATGCTTGGGTATAATGAGTTACATATGGAGATAATGAATGATCAATAAAGAATCTACCACTTCTAGTAAAAGGAGAGATATGTCCTATGTGATTCGTTAAATGACAACCCAGTAGTCCTTGGCCAAGACAGAATGAAATTAGAAAGGAGTTTCTAATTTGTATTATTTGGAGTTATGCATTTTCGAATTGAAATACATGTAATTAAATAAAATAAGACTTGACTGTAATTCCATGTCTTATATTTAATTGGGACATTGTATGGTGGAAGGATTGAATTGTACGGTAACTATTTACTCACAGGTTCTTTTATGATTGATGTTGAAATCTATATTATCTGGAAAGTCATTGATCGCTAGGGATGCTTCTCCCTATTGTAGAACAAATATTATTTATTTAAATAGATTATTAATTTAATTTATTTATTTAAATAAGATTAGAATTGTTCTAATTGATTTATTCACAACCGGTTTAATATGGAGAACCTAAATGGTCACACCATAAAAAGAAGAATAATTATTTAAGAAGGTAATGGCATAATCGTAATAATACATTAAGTGTAATTAATTTAATCTATGGTGATAGTTAAAATTAAATAGCTTAATGTTTATTATTTAATATTTTGAGAATATTAAATATAAATTAATAAGAGGAGTCTTATTAATATTATTATAATTATTATTATATTAATTTCTAAATGAGTTTAAGAATTAATTTAATATTAGTACTCTCATTTATTTCTAATAAGATTAGGAGGCAAATTAATTAAATGAATTTAATTAATTATTTCCAATGTGGTGGGAAGCCTAAATTAATTAAAGAAGTTTCATTAATTAAATGAAACCCCATGTCTAATAGGATTAGAAGGGTTAACCAATATCTATATAAGAGGAGTCATATAATTGATATCAGTTGATGCAATTCCAATTGTTGGAGATTACTCCTTTTCTATTTTGGATAAAAAAAAACAACGGTTTAGCCAACCACCCTCCTTGATAATTCCTCTTCCTTGATGGATCACCTCTAGAGGCCAAACACTTGGGTGGCTAACGTTGCTCAAGGGAAGGAATCTAACTTGGAAATTCAAGGAGATCACGAAGAACAAGGAGTTAAACTCGTACCTGTGGAAGCTTTGTTCTACAAGTGTATCATTTCATAACTTCTTATTTATCATTTTAAATTTATAATATGCATAAAGGATGATCCGGGTATTAGTTTTGTAGAAATTTTTAGACTCTGATATACCATGCTTCCGCTAAATTTTACAATTTGATTGCGCCATAATTTCGTACAAACACAACAATCCTGTCATCTAACTCTCGAAAAAAATTCGCCAGAGTATTCTCTGTAAAGTGGACTATCCAGAAGCCCAAGCATGCATAAAATGGCCTTATGCAGGCACCCGAGCACAACCAAGCAGTTGTATAAGTGATAAAATAGTTGTCTAATGCAGGCATGCATAGAATAACTATTAAAACATGATATTTCTTGCGTCCATACTGTCCATATGATTATACGTAAGCATGCATTACATTTAAGCCTACCCATCTAGCTATCTATACAAATATGGTCCATATATTGTATTTAATAAAGATAATACAGTAAAGATCTGGTAAAAACTTGCAAAAATGTAGTATATACGTTACCTCTAGTGCACTGAAGAAGTGTTCGGTGACAAAACGCTCAAAATTGAAGCCCACGCGAGTAGATCTGAGAGAGAAGCTCGAGTATGGCAGAGAGAATACGAGTAAACTTGGAGAGAATGAAGAAAATGAGCCTGGCCAATGGTATTAACCCCCCCCCCCCATGCCTGGAAGCAGGTGTACCTGCTTCAGGCGTAGGTATACCTGCGCCCCCTATAAGTGGGGCCCGTAACTCTTTTGTTGGTAAAGTAAAGGTCAAAACGCATCCTAACGGGTCCGAAAAGGGTTTTTTCTTTTAAAAAATACCTTTTCGGCTCATTTACTAGCATAAAAACGATCAAAAAATCCCTAAATGTGGTGTTGAGATCAAGGAAAGACCGGATCCCCAGCATTGGGCCAATGAGAGCCTAGCAAGATACGTGTATTCTGTTAGAGAGCTATCTCCAACGAAGACGGTGGTAATACCCGATGTTGTAATTTGTTGGAGTTCGTCTCTTGCGAAGAAATCGGCACTACCCGATGTTGTAATCCAGTGGAAACAATCCGCAGATAAGACGTCAGCAGTACCTGATGTCCTAAATCGCTAAAATCAATCCCCGGTAGAGGCGTCAACGATACCTAATGTCGTAATCTGTTGAAATCTGTATTCAAAAAGACCTCCGCTGTACCCGGGGAGGTATCCCGTTGGAGTTAATCTCCAACAACTGATCGAGCAAACTCCCCATCAGGCGGGAACCCTTTCAAAAAACTGATTAACATTCATCCCTGCATACTTCGCATATGGCATTGCATCGTTACATATACCTTGTCATGTATCAAGTGTCTAGTCTTCTTTGTCTTGTTTATTCCATTGCATTGCATAAATATGACAAAGAGGGGCACTATAGACACTCGAAATTTCACTTTTCTATGACTAACCTTTCAGGAGGATAAAAGCGTAATTCTATCCCGGAGATAACCTTGAGGCCATAAAACATAAGTTGACCCCGGCGACAACCCCGAGGCCAGACAAGACATAAGTCTATCTCGGAGAGAACCCCGACGACAGACAAGGCACGAGCCTACCCCAGAGACAACCCCGAGGTCAGACAAGACACAAGTCCACCCCAGAGACAACCTCGAGACATCCTCGAGACTAGACAAGGCACATGCCTGCCCCGGAGACAACCCTGAGGCAAAGATAGGACACAAGCGACCCCGGAGACAACCCCGAAGCCAGACAGGACACAAGTCTATCCCAAAGACAACCCCGAGGACAGACAAGGCACGAGCCTGCCCAGGAGACAACCCCAAGGCAAGTTATGACACAAGTTTACCTGAGAGACAACCCCGAGGCAGAACAAAGTAGCAGCTTTCCTCGGAGACAACCCCAAGGTAAAACCTGGCACCAGATCACCTCGAAGACGACCCCGAGGCTAGGCAAATACCTAGGTCACCCCGAAGACAACCCTGGGGGGGAAACCTAAGTGAAAGAGCACCCAACGCACCAGTTGGTCCAAACGGGGCTCATAAAGCTGAGGAAGAAGCCACCAGAAGCATCCACAGCAACTCCTGATCTGCGAACTACCCGAGACGATTTGACGACCTGTGAAAACTGGAAGATACCTTTTAGCTACTAGCATCATCTTCCTGGAATCCCAAAATCAGTCAAAATAAACCCCATTTCACAACCTTCAGCAGAACCTTTCTAAGATTTTTGGGTATAGAGCTCAACTTTCTCTAAGGGAAGACTAAAGGATCAAACTGCAACCTTGTGGGATCGACTAGTAAGGGACATAGGTACACATGAGCCTGAGCACAGATGCATCTGCTTCCCTTAGCCCAGATCATCTATAAGGGGGTAGCACCTCACAAATGCAAAGGCGGACAATTTTGCAACAAAAGCTTATATTTTGGAGAGAGATAGAGCTCGGGTTTAAGCATTCTAACTCATATTTGTACTAAATCGTTCATATATACAAGAGATATTACTCCCAGGCGTTGTAGTATCGATCCACGGCGATCATGAGCTTGTTTCTTTATCCCCCAAGGTGAAATAAGCAGTATTTTGTCCAATTTACTATTTATATAGTTAAAACTATTAGACTCATTGTTTTATGATGTAAATCTATAAATAAACTTGTCGTACAACACATCTATTATGTTTGGGTAGCTTTTATTTATATATTTAACCGTTTAAATTGGTTATATATTGCATATATATATATAGTTAGAAATTGTTTTTGGGCACTAGATCTACCTAAATCTAGTCGAATCTAGCTTCCGAGAGATTCTGGAGCATCGAAGCTCGAACCCCCATGCTAGACCGACATAGATCTGGGACAGATCTAGTCATTGCAAACATAGCAAAGCGATGACGGGTTCCTCAAAGCCTTAGATCTATATTTAATGGTGCAGTGGATCCGATTCATTAATATAAAAGATTCTAACTGATGGATTATCTTATAGCAAATATCGAGTGTTAAATGCTTTAAAGTTTATAAATATAAGCCTAGGAATCCTGGGGTCAGGATTCTACTATCGGATCTTGACTAGAATCCTATTGTGGACATTTTTTCTTTTAAATGTAATATTAACTACATAAATCTATGTATATGTAAATATCAAATCTTAAAATGACTTTTTGGGGTTCGTCCCAAGAGATCGGATTTAAGATCCCGTCATAGTGAAAACCTTTAATTGTAGGGTTTCAGATCTATCTATACGGCGTTTATGCCTGAATATGATCCGACCCTATTTAATGCTTTTTACATGTATGAATTAAATAGATAGAAGCTTTCATAATAAAAGGAAGTATCAAAGGACCTTGATTCCTATTTGATGAATGATTTGAAAACCTTGTTTGCTAAAACATCATTTCAAAATACTTTGTTTAAAATTGGATTTTTCAATAAATCAAATCCTTCGTGCATAGGTGTAAAAGAGGTACAACACTACTTTTAAGTGCAAAAGTCGTTCATATATGCAAGTTCAAACTTAGAACACTCAAAACATACACACACACACACATTTTATGCTTAGGAGAATTAATAAGATGTAGTAACCGTGTTTTCACAGAAGTTGAGGGGTGCCTAACACCTTCCCCTCGCTTAATCAAGCCCCCGAATTCCTTGAATTTCGCGTTTCAGAACCAGTCTTATCTTATAGAGTTATATATTGGGTCACCTTTTGAAAACATTTAAAACCCGAATGCGTTGGTACGTCCATTTTAAATATATACTAACTGGCGACTCTGACATTCGGCCCAATCATTAAAATCAATCTTTTCAAGTCGTCAACACATAAATGTCGATCTCTTCCTAAAATTCACCCTTTCAATAAAAATAAATCAAACAAGGGTAAACAATAAAGGAAAAGAATAAATAAAAAAAGAAGAGAAAAAAATCCTGGCGTCGATAGTTTGTTTACAAACACAGAAAAAGGGAATTGTAAGAAACAATTAATAACATAAATGTTCAACTAATGTATCACAAGAACAGGTGATTAAAACCTTAGCTAAAGGTTGAATGTGAATCGAAAAGACGAGCAATGGTAAACGTAAAATACTTTAATCAATGTAATCGTTTAATATACACGTAGAATGGGTGTGCTTAGCATACATGAGAGTGTTTGGCTTGGACGTTAATATATTGTAATTGTGAGTATGACTTTTAAATGTTAGAAAGCCATAACGTATGTAAATGAATCGAACGAACCTACGATTTTAATAATAAGATCGCAGTAAAGACAAGCGTAAAACCTTTATCTAAGCCAGCAAGAGTTATAAAATATTGCGAGATCGTGTTAGGCATATGCAAGGGCATATATCTTGAACGTTTGTGAAGTCGGTAAGGGGTGTATGACAAGTGAACGCCAAAATGCTATGTCAAGTAATAAAAAACTTGAAAAGTACTCCGAGTTTAATGACACGGACAAAAGAAGTAATAAGTAAAGTTAGTGTAAACCACTATTTGACATCGATTATGTGTCTAATTGGTATATGTAGGTAAACGTAATTGTGTAGGCCATTTGGCGGGTAAATTAGCATAAACTCATAGAAGAACGCTTAAGGAAAGTTTTATTAATTTACTTGATTATATTCTTATGAAGCCTATGTGATGTTTTAAAATAAAATGAACATAATTATTCTATGATTGTGCGAATTCTATGCTTATGCAAATCTTTCAATATTTGTATAAGTGTTCAAGCGATGTTATGACATGGATTATTTAAGGAAATGCCAATGTCATTTATTTGAGCTAGACAACTGTGTAAATGTTTTATCGATTTGATATTGTTTTTGTGCGGATTCAAAGGTTAGTTTGAAATTGAACAAATAAATGTATTTAGTTGTGTTTTTTGACTGACACGCATGGTGTCAAAATTTAAAAGTAAGCACATTTAACGGATGAGTGTTGATCAACATAAGGTACTATAGGCTGATCACCTAGATGTACTCTTAAGTGATATCGAATTTATGATTTTAATAAATGGGGTTATCTTTTTTAATGAAATAAAGAAAGAAAGAAAATTTTTGGTCTAATGACCATCTTATTACAAATGACCATTATGTCGTTTTGAAAAATGTTTTAGAGTGATGAAAGTTCTATTCTGGCTTATTTTGTGTATTATTCCAATTTATTAGAAGTAGTTCACTAGTATTATTTAGTTGTTGAATGGAATCATATGATTCTTCATTTTTGTTGTTGAAATGTTATACTTGCTAGGCAATTTAATGCTCATCCTTGCTTAAACTATATGATTTCAGCTAAGGATGAACGTATTGATAAATCCATCAAGGATAAAGGAATGAAAACGAAGAAGGATAAAAGATCTTGTAAGAGCTTAATATTACTACGTAATAGGTACTATTATGATATGATGAACATGTAATATTTACAGAATCAGGGATTGAGCAGATGTGATGTAATAAAATAGAAATTACATTCGTGTCATTAAGCTTATATAGTTAATTATATATAAATGTTGTAGCACCGTGTAGCATCAGACCAGGGTTTGAAGGTACCCGAATTTAGGGGCGTCACACATCCTCCACTTCTACTATCGAGGCCAACCCTATCACCATTAGTTCGACCCCCCATCATCGTCGCAACCCAAAATGTAGAATCCCAACAAACAGATGTCACTAACACCATCGCCACCTCTATTGTCCCCTAAATCCCACCATCACCCCCTGTCACCATCATCCCACCTCAAACAACATCCTCTTCACCTTTAACTACCCCATCCCCTATATTGGCCCCAGTTGAGGCCGCTGAACTGAAACTTTGTAACAAATATTCATCAGAAAAAGCTTACACCCATGTTAACACCCGATCGTCCATATAATCCGACCAACTAGCACACATACGTCATTAGTAACAAATCCTTGACACTCTCCAACTACACGCCCCAAACCTGTTGGAGAAAATGTATTGGCGCCCAAGAGGCGAATGGACTGTCATCCACATTTGGGCTCTGAAATACAGTGTTCGATTCTCTTTACACGCATTTATTTCCACATTCCTCTGCTTCGCTGGAATTGGGTTCAAACAATTAGTGTCGAACTCATACATTCATCTAATATGCTTCATGGCCTTCTTGTCACTAGGGTGGGGTTAAATCGACACTTGAAGTTTTCCTCACAATATTTAATATAGGACTATCCAAAGAGCCCGACTTTCGACAACTGAACAAACACCCTGGCTCACGGCTTTGGATGAAGTCCCCCTCCAGTAACAATGGATGGCATTCCCAATGGGTCTTCATCAAAGGGCTCGAGCTCGCTCAATTCCCAAGCTGGTCTGACCCTCGCACACCCATCATTGGAGTCGACAGTTTCGCCAAGGACAGGGTAGACGACTTCAAAACCTTCTGTAGCCAAATACCGAAGACGGAATGGTTGATAGATCAACTATCCGAACAAACCTAGCTTTATGCTAATAAATGTAAGTCCCACTCCCATCCTTTAAAATCTGCAGAGAATACACATATTTCTCTTACGAACCTTATCGGCCTTCTATTAACTTTATAGTGACCCTTATTAAACAAGAGGCCATCACTGAGGTCAGTCAGCCATCCCAAAAAGCTCCGACATTTGAACCCCCCCTAAACCAACCACCGTAACTATTGATAAAACCTTCCCCTAGCAAGATCGATTCCCCAAAATTCTTACCAACACCTCCTCCCAACTTCCCATAGAATTTGAAGCCCCCATCATAATAAAATTGATCTCACCCGTTCCGATGCCAACTTTTCCTCCAACCAAAAAAAACACCTCAGAGCTAACCCAACCGAAGGAAGGACCCAATTTAAGAAAAAATAACTGAGGAAGAAGAAAACTAATTCTTAAACACTCCCCATCGAACCCAACCAAAAATCTATTGATACCGAATTATCACGCCAAACCACACTCGAACCCCAAAAAAGAAAAAAAATAACACAACTCTCTTCCGAACCCCTTTCCAAAAGACCTTGCTCCGAACCCTAACCAAGTCCTTGAAAGTAGTATGCCCTCAAGACAATCACATTGGATGTGACAAATATTTACTTTGTAATCTTGTTCATTTATTAATAAAATATTTTATTTTATACAAAGGCGTTCTTCATCTATGTTTTGTTGGTTGAATTAAATAAATGAGATAAACCCATAATTTTGGAGCAATACTTTTAGAATCATGATGTTGATTATGCTAATGCGATCTAAATTCAAGATAACTTAGAACTAAAATATTCCTAATCTCTGGATCAATAATGTGTTGTTACTGATTCCGGATAGATTAGTGCATACTATGCTTGCTCTACTGAAGAGGATGATTAATCTCATAATTATTTGTGTGGAGACACTAAAGCAAGTATGTAGATGCTTATTGAAAAATAAGTTCACTGAACGTGACTCGCTTAGAGGAACCCTTATAGAGTTTTACTTGCACGTCAATATAAGTTCTTATAATGATAGTAGTACAAGTGATCCTTGGACTTGTGATCATCATAGTATCTTGTGTATACTGAGTTATACATTGTCATATTCCTTAATACATCATAGTATGTCATAGGGTATGTTCGGGTATAATAAAGTATACATGGAGGTAGGTGAATGTAATAACCAAAAATTCTAAGTCACATGGTAAATAAATATATTAATTAAATATTAATAATATTGAAAACTTTGTGATATATATTAAATGAATATGTGGACAAATGAAAATAATAATAATTTATCAGTAATGATAAATATGTTATGACTTATGTGGGATATATATGAGACTAAATAAATATATCTATTATAAATGTGTATATATATTTATTTATTATATAAAGTGAATTAAAAAGAAAGCTTTATAACCTAATTTTATACATTAAGTATGAGAATTAAATAACCTAAGAGTTATAGTAATTAAAGAATGCTAGTTTTTAATTAATATAATAGTAAACTAACCCTAAGAGATTTATTTTATATATCACAACTAATTAATTTTTATAACTTAATTAAAGCAAGTCTAATTGGGTTATAAAATTAAATCTACATGAGTAATTATTTAAATTCTAAAATGAGTGGAATGGAAAACCTAATTAAATAATTAGGGTAAGATTAAATTAAAGTATTGGACCATGCTAATTCATATGGCCCAATCATTTTAATTAGAGAACCCAAACAACAATTTTAATGGCCTAAGTTTTGGTCCAACTAGTGAGGGACTTTTAGGTCATTTTATTAAGCAAAATAAGCAAATAAAATAAAATAAAAAATTGGGCAATTTGGGGGGGGCGGGGGGGGGGGGGGAGATGTACCCGGCCATCTAGGGAGAAAATGAGCATGTTTTTTTTTCACCAACTCTTACATACTACACATATGTGTCACCTTAATATTTAGTATTATCATTTTAGTAAGATTTGCAAGTAAGTGAAGAGATAATGAAGGTAAGATGGGAGATTATATACATATTATATCTTTACATATTTACTAATTTATATATACTCTCACTTTATGATGTATTAAAACTTTACTTCTCATTTCTCCACAAAAGCTAAAAGAGAGAAAGAAAGAAATAGAGAGAGAGATAGAGGAGAGGTTCGGTTAAGGGGGAAGAAGAGGAAGAAGGAGTTCTAGCTCATGCTGCCCAAGTGTATTTCTTACTTTGGAAGAACAAGAAAGGTTGATAAAAAATCAAGGTATAAACACCCTACCTTTAAGCTTTTGGTTTAATTATTTTGGTTGATTTACAAAGTAAAGAACCTATGTTTATAAACTCAAAATATCATTGTTAAGATTGATCTTTCAAACAGTATATCATATTATACCTCATAATATCACTACTTTATAAGTAAATTATCTAACATTTAACCACGTAATCACATATTCCAATATTAGATAACACCTTAACACCATACATATTCACAATCCTAAACCTAGCAAACAACGAGTCTTTAATAGTGTTCAATATAGTATGCTGAGTGGTTTCTCACAAACAACTAACAAACTAGTTTTTCGTCTCGTCTACACTGTTTTTCACAGCGAGTTAGATCGGTAGCTAGTTCGTATATACCTCCGCTCCCTGAAGGAATCGTTTAGCCTAGATACTATACATCAACCATTAAAGAGTACGACTGTACTACTGCTTTATCATATATCTTATGATTTAACACTAAGTCTTTCATTTTATAAGTCCTTTATAATTTGGTAAGCCTAATACCTAATTCAGCAACCTGGATTCAAACTGACCTCCAATCCAGCAACCTGGATTATACAATCAAGCAACCTGGATTATCCAATCTAGCAACCTGGATTGACCAATCTAGCAACCTGGATTGACCAATCCAACAAGCTGGATTATCATACTATGTACCCAATTTAGCATATTAAATGCTCAATCACACTATATTCTTAAAATAACTTAACTTCTCTATATTATTCATTTTAAACTCTCATTTAATATTAGTAATTATTTAATAATATTTTATTCATTTTCAAGTATTATTAATCATTTAATAATGTTTTATCACATAATATTATTAGTCATTTAATAATATCTTACTCATCTCATAATATTATTAATCATTTAATAATATTTTAATCCTTAACTAATATTATTAATCATTTAATAATATTTGAATCACCTAAATAATATTATTAATTATTTAATAATATTTTAATTTAACTTTGAGCTAAATAATATTAATTACTTAATAATGTCTTAATCTCATATTATTAATCTTTTAATAATATTTTAATCATTTATTAAACTTATAAATAATTTATTTTAATTGTTTAATCTTTACTAATTCTTATATTTAATAACCATACAAGGCCATACACATAACATCTCATCAAAAATGACTAAAACCCCCATCAAAAATCTGCATATATCATATATAGGGTTTTCAAGCCATAAAATTCCGATTTTCCCAATTTTTAACATTACATAATTTATTTATTCATAACTCAATCATTTATATGAAAAATACCAAAACAACTCCAAAAATGTTTCTTTTCTGGGATTTGACAGATAATAACTCCCTTATGAAAATATATATTTTTTGAAATTTTTAAAATTCATTTACTATATTTAAATAGTCCAAAACAGCCAAATATTGCTACATTTATCATAAATCGAATATTTGTCCAACAATTTCGAAATCTTTAGGGTATGTTCCTGACATATATATATATTTTTAGTTAAAATTTCATAATTTCTTGAGTTACACACAAAGCGTTATTCGAGTATGCATTTGAAAGTAGTCCTTTACCGTATTTGCCAGAACTCTCATTCTAAATGGCCAAAAATTCTCAAAATTTTTTGGGACTCGCATAACCTCTTATATTATCTCTCCAAATGTTTTCAGAATTTTTAAAGTACAATAGTTTGACGAAAATGTCCCTGGAAGTGCATAGTCTGCAAGATTAAACTCCCTTTCTTGAAAAACCTGGATTGTTTAGACTAAAATAGTTACCTCGACTCGTAAACACATTGTTTTTTAGTTCTACCACTTGGGTTTAGTAGTTAACTTATATATCTAGTACCCCTCTTTGACGGATCGCAAAACAAAGTTATAGATCTCATGTTATAAGCTTATAAAGTAGAACCAAATTAGGGATTTCTAACTTTTAAAAAACTAGTTTTCATTTCTTGCTTTAGTTCCAACTTTTGACACTCAAAAGGGTTAGATCTAAACATAAAACACTTATTAACACATAGATCTAAGGTTTTAAATCTCAAGATTATAAACTTTAGATCATCAAACATCAAACCAAACAAAAAGGAAATTATACGAAATTAAGGTTAAAATTATATACATTTGCTTGTTCTCTTTCTTCTTCTTCCTAGGTTTTGCTTAAGGAACTATGAAACTAACAAAAACTCTCCCTCTCTCTTCTTCTCTCCTGTGGCCGAAATCTCTCTCTCTCTCTCTCTCTTGTCTCTCTTTAGCTTTTGTTTAGCTAACTTAGAAAATGAAAAGAAAGAGATAATAGTAAAGTTTTGTTTGTTAAAAGAAATGTATAGATATATTGTATATATCTATATATTTTCACCACATGACTCTTGCTCCTTCTCTCTCTTCAATCACTTTGATGTTGCTTGCAAGCTTGTGTTTACCTATAGACTTGGTTAATGGTGTTGGTGAAATGAAAGAGTAACACCTAAAGCGGGTTCGTAAGGAGTGGGTAAGAGTTGGTAATTTTAATCATCACATTCATGAACCTTTCTTTCTCCTTAGGTGGCCGAAATTCTTGGCCCATTTTCCTTCAATTTTTGGTTTATTTTATTGTAGTATATTGCTTTATTAAATGTCCAATATATCATTCACTTGTTGGGCTAAGTTGGGCCACTTTATTAAATGTTTTGGGCTTTTTAATTAATTTATTTGGGCCATGAATTAACTATGGTTCCAACACTTCAATTTTATCTTTCTCTAATTATTTAATTAGAATTCTCATTCCCATCCTTTGTAATTTAAATCATAACATATGTATCTTTAATTTCATAACCCAATTAAATTTTCTTTAGTTAGGTTTAAAATAAATTAATTGAGATGTATAAAATAAATCTCTTAGGTTTAGTATATATTTTGAATACCTACATTCTCCCATACCATAACCCTTAGGTTATTCAATTCTCATACCTAATATATAATTAGGTTACATAACTTTATTCTTAATTTTTTTATATGCTAAATAAATATATACACCTTAAATAATATATATATTTAATCACTTACATAATCCACATAAGTCATCACAGATTTTATTAATTTATTACCTTAATTAGCCTTAATTGGCTTGATAAGTTATTACCATTCATATAATCACTTCATATAATCTATATCGATAACTAATTACTTAATGATTATAAGTCTTTATAATTTACCAATTAAGGTTAACATTTAAGCTATGTTAATTTTTAATATAACTTATCTTACTCTTTCTTAATCAAATTGATTAAGTATTCATTTTAGTTAACTTCAAATAAATAAATTAACTATATTGCTTAATTCACATATTCACTTATATGGTTCAAATATTTTCTAAATAAAAAAATTTATTCGTAAAAATTTACATATATAATCATGTAAAATTATCGATCTTTACAATTCTTCCAAGAAAAGAAAGAGGCCCAATGTATGTTCTGAAAAGAAGAAAATCACGAAGACTAAGGGTAAGATGAAAGTGAAGGATCAAAAGAAACCTGATCCAGCTAGCAAAGGAATGTACTTCCATTGCAACGAGTCGGGTTACTAGAAGAGGAACTGCAAGAAGTTTCTGGCAGAGAAGAACCTTAGAGAAGCTTCGACTTCCAATCAAGGTTTGTTCATGATTGAAATTAATTTTTCTGAAAGTCAAACTTCTACTTGGGTATTGGATACCGGTTGTAGTTCTCACATATGTAATACTATGCAGGGACTGGTCAGAAGTAGAAAGTTGAACAAGGATGAAGTTGTCCTACGAGTGGGGAATGGAGCAAAGGTTGCTGTATTAGCTGTAGGGACTAATTGTTTAGCATTGCCTACAGGCAAGTACATTAGTTTAAATAATTGTTATTTTATTCTAAACATCATTAGAAATATTATTTCTATTTCATTGTTGGATATGGATGGTTAAAATATTATAATAAAGAACAATCGTTGTTCTATTTATAATAAGGATGTTTTATATGGGGTTTGAAAATTACTTAATGGACTTTATGTACTTGACTTGCATGAAAATATATTTCAAATTAAACAAATTAAGAAACGAAAAAGAGATGATGTTAATTATACCTTTATGTGGCATTGTAGACTTGGTCATATTAATGAAACAAGATTATCCAAGTTGCATAGTGATGGACTCATAGAGTTATCTGATTTTGAATCAGATCCAACTTGTAAATCTTGTCTTATGGAAAAGATGACCAAATCTCCTTTTAGTGGAAAAGGAGAAAGAGTTACAGAGTTGTTAGCGTTGGTACACACAGAAGTTTGTGAACCTATGACAACAAACGCACGAGGAAGGTATTCTTATTTTATTACATTAACTGATTGATAAGTGGTTTTATAATCACTTATCTAATAGTCAACTAACTTCAATTGTTGCTTAAACTCATATGTTAGGGTAGCTTTTCATGCATTTTTGCTTGCTTTTGTAGATTACATGACTGGGAACTCTCTTGGTGAAAATGGAGCTAAAAGGGATGAAGGAATGCTAAAAGGAGCAAGTGTCAAAGTAATGGGAAGAAAACAGAAAGTTGCAGCAGCAGAATGCAGAAAGCTCAATCTGGTGCATGGCGCAGCTGTGCCAGAGCCTTGTCCAGAAACCCTGCAACGCAGCCGCGCCCAATTTAATCTATTAGGAAGCGCAGCTGCACCAGTCTATACTTCAGCAGTTAACTTCACTTAATCTGACCAATTGGATTGTTGCTTTGGAAAGGAGGCACTCGAACTTTGGGCCTATATTTAGACATATTTTTCAGTATGTAATGATATTCCACCCTTTGGGATCATTAGCTTACATTTAGCCTACATTTTGTTCTTTTCTTTTCTTTAATTTCATCATATTAGATTAGAGTAGATAGATTCTAGATTAGATTAGATCTGAAGATTGAAGCAATTGAAGAGCATTAAAGATTCAAACTTGGAGCAAGAGAGATCAGATTTGAAATTTCTACTTTTACTTTCTCTTTGACTTCTATTTGAATTCTTCTAATGTATATTCAATTTGTGGATGGTGGATTTGATTCAATCATGAATTAAACTCTATTTTGGGATTACAATGGATCTTATTATGTAGTTTATCTTGATATGCTTCTGTGTTAGTCTTGATAATCATTATTGAATTGTCTATTGTGATTTGTATTTCATTGTTTAATTTCCTAGCTATCAATTACCGTGATAATCCACATGAATTTGAGAAATGGATTGTGGGTTTAGATCTGATCATAATAGCTTGTGTTTGTATGTTCTACATAGTGTTGGAATGCATGATTTGTGTAAGAACCGAGAACTTTATATGATTATATATTTAAATTTTAACGAATAAATTTTTTTTAGTTTATAAGTGAATATGTGTTATGAGATATAAATTAAACAAAATAGTTAATTTAGTTATTTCAAATTAACTAAGATCAATACTTAATCAAGTTGATTAAGGAAGAGTAAGATAAGTTATGATGCAATATTAACATAGCTTGAGTGTTAGCCTTGAATGTTAAATATAAATATTTATAATCTTTAAATGATTAATTAGTATGACTATTATATAGTGAATAAATATGTGAGGACGTTGTGGAAATGGTTATAGCTAAATAAATATATATACTATAGTATGGATATGTATATTTATCGATTTCATTAAAAAGGAAAGCCACATAATCTAATTATATATTAGGTAAGGTAATTAAATAACCTAAGGGTTATGGTATTGAGGAAATGTTAGTATTTAAAAGTTATACTAACCTAATAGATTAATTTTGTCTATTTCAAGTGATTAATAATTTTAAACCTAATTAAAGCAAACCTAATTAGGTTATTGATTAAAGAGATATGTGTAAGTAATTGAATTCCATAAGAGTGGAAATAAAAATCCTAAATAAATAATTGGAGTAATATATATTAAAATTGTTAAACTATGTTTATTACATAGCCCAAAACAATTAAAGGAGAAGCCCAAAAGAAATAAAAATGCAAGCCCATTTTTAGCCCACTTGATTAAGGGTATTTAAGACCTTTGATTAATCAAATTTGAGTAAAAAAATAAAAGCAAATTGAAGGGATAATGGGGCAATGGGGGACCGGCCTATTAAGCCTTTTAAGGCAAAAAGATTTAGCTAATCAAGTACCTTAAGTAGAAAGTCTTACACACAAGGACAAGTGTGTCATGCTCTCATTGGTGGAAAATCTAATTAGCATCCTTAATAGCATGATTAGGCATGATTAGGAAGAGATAAGGCTAACCCTTTTATCCAAGAGACAAAATAATATGGGGGATATTAGTATCCCATTTCATTTCACCAACACATTCATTTCATTTTATTTCATTCTCCACCATTCTTCTTCTCCTACTTTCTCCCAAAGCTAGCAAATATACAAAGATAGAAAGAGAGGGAGAGATTCAGATCTAGAGGGAAGGAAGAGAAGGGAGTATTTCATGCATTCCAAGTTCCTAACTTAATTTGGAAAGAAAAGGAGGGCATCCCACAAGACAAGGTAAGAAATCAAACACTAGTTTTTATGTTTTGTGTGTTCTATATGATCTTGTGAGAGATTCATAGAAGTGCAAGTTCTATTATGCTAGAGTCTTATATAAATGATAAATCTTGGGTATAGTATGTTTATCTTGCTCATCTATATAGTTTATGTTGGAAAATTTTGGAAAAAAAGGAAGCTAAAGTAGTTTTTGGGAAAAACCTAATTTCAAGTGGTGATCTATGCTTTTCATTTTGAAATCTACAAATGGTTTTTGTGATTTTATTTCTTGGTATGCTAGAACTATGAGTTAAGAGCAAAACCCCTTTGGAAGCATGTAAAAATGTTAAAAAATGAGCAAGATATGAATTTATTACCAAAACACTCCAACTATGAACTCATGTGCGAGAACAGCCACTTCTGGGCTAATTTTCGGGACACAAATAGATCCAAATTTGATGTTTGATGAATGAAAATTGTAGTTTGGGAAGATACGAATCCAACGAGTCCAATTAGACCCAAATCAGAGTTGTAGATTTCATTCTATTTAACTTTTAGTGAAGGACCATAAATCTGGAAAAAAATCAAAAATCTAGAAAACCTACTGCCGGTTCAGCAATAACCGAAATAGCCAATCTTTTCCGGCAACCGGTTCGGCCACTTTTCGGCCGGTTCCAGCGGTGGTTCTTGGACCCAAATTTTTCTAAAATTCTGAAGAATATTAAGATATTTAATCAAAAAAAATTCTGAGCAGTTAGCTAATTATTAAGTAATTAGTGGTTTAAAATCATTTAAAACTTACTAATTTATAATTTTTAATGCCATTAATTGATTATTAAACTAATTACATGTAATTTGAATGTAATTAACTATTTAATTATTATCTAAGTAGTATTGGGTGATAATTAAGTAGAGTTAGTATTAATAAAGTAACTATTGATTATTTAATTAAAATTAAATAATAAATAGGGTTAAACCATTGATTAATATAAAATAATGAATAAAGAATGCTTCAGTAAGATTATGTAATATTATAATTACTTACTTACATTGACATAAAATTTATAAAATAATTATTTAATATTTAGTTAATATTAAATAATAAATAAGAATAAACGATAATTAATTATTCTTAAGTTAATAAGAAAAAATAATTAAAGACTTACGAAGTAAATTAATTATTTATTATTCAAGGATAAATAATTAATTAATAAAAGAACAAATGATAATTAATTATCCTTAAGTTAATAAGAAAGAATAATTAAAGACTTATGGAGTAAATTAATTATTTATTATTTAGGGATAAATAAATAAATAATTAATATTAAATAAAGACAAAGGCTAATTAATTGTTCATTTATTAATAGTAATGAATAATTAAAAACTAATAAATCAATTATTTATTATTCAAGGATAAATGATTAATTAATTAATATTAAATAATAATTAAAGAAAAATAATGTTAATTATTCAATATTTAATTAACATGAAATATTAAGTAGATATAACTAATTATTATTTAATTAATAATAACTAAAGATAATTAATTAATTACCATTTAACTAATATTAAATGATAATTAAAGGAAGATAGAGTTAATACATGAAGATAATTTAAATGACTCATTAATTAAATAATTATAATAAATTTTTTAAGGATCTAATAAGTGTTTATTATTCAAGAAAAACCTTATAAATTTATTTAATCATTAACTTAAGGTTTATTAAATAACCTATAAGAGTAATGATGGTACATTATACTACATGTATATTGTGATTGAATTATTTGCTAGATAATAGTATAAGTAAGCGTATAGACGTACGATTATACGCAAGTACTAATTAGTAGACCAACATTGTCAATGCTAGGTCAATCAAAAAGTTTTAATTAAAGATAGTTCTAGCTCGTCAAATAGGCAAAGTTCTCTAACTCAAACTCGAGTTATTATTTTTCAAGCATGTTAGTGGATAATTATTGTTGATTATTCCATATCTAATATTATTATTGAATATTCGCATTATGGCAAGTTTCCTAATTGCACTTGAGTTATTAATTTCAAAGCATGATTAGTGAATAATTATTGTTGGTTATTCACATCCATAATGATTATTGTTATTCGCACCTAGTGCATCTGATTTCTTGATCTATTACATGAACTGTTTATGAGTTGTGTCTCAGCTATTTGTTTTGGCGAGACTAATACTTGATAAAGCATGAAACGTTTTATTTATTATGAGTTGATTTATGCCATTTACTTCGGCTAGATCAACATTGATATTATATGATAAATTTATAGCACTTCTTTGAATTCAATCCAAATCATATTGTCATGGTATGGACTCATGATGTAAGACTGAGAAGAACAACTCTTATAAAAGGGGGAACTTTATTGTCGTAAAACGACCCATGCGCGATTTTTGAGTATTATGCATAATATAGGGTACAATGGAGCTGATCACTTCATGTACTTGTAGAAGAGTATAATTAGTTTTTATAACTAACTTATATTCTTGAGGTAATTCAGCTTTAATTACTGATGATTCCTCGAGTGGTTCTTGATCCATTTGTGATCACTCAGCATGAAATCTGAGAATATCCCACTTTGTTGAATATTATTGTAATATTGATAATTCTTCTTAATTAATTGAATATTATTGAACCTTCGATAGAATTTTACTCTTTCATTTTTGGAATGTTATTCAGTATGAAACTAAAGAAAATCCTTGTTATTGCAAATGAATTATTATTCAGCTACTTCAAAATCTTTTGAATATCGTTGCAATTCTAGAAAGTTCAATTTTTCTTTATCTTTTATTGTACGCTTTAACTTGCTGAGCAAACTCGTTGCTCACCCTTGCTTAAATAAAATATTTTAGCTAAAGTCGAGGTAGCAGAATGTTCTAATAAGGACAAAGGCAAGGCAAAGGCGACCAAGTAGTATCAAGTTGTTCAATGATTATTATATTATAATTTTGGTTAAGTCTTTTGTATTAATAGACATGAAAGGTTAAGGTTAGTTAACCTGGGATAACGATTGTATAATTATGTTTTAATGTATGTTTTTATTAAGGTAATGTAATGAATGATAAAATTCATAATTGAATGGGTTAGTTAGATGTGATATGTATGATGGATTGTGAGCACCAAACTCGAGGTTAGGAAATTCGAATTTGGGGGCGTCATAGTTTCTGCTTTGGATAGACATATACCAAAGCACCGCTTGTAGTCATTTGAGAACTTGTGCTTAAACCCTTATTAATCTTAAGTCACATGAACATATAGTGATTTATGTAATTTGGGTGTTCACGTGTATTCTATCATTTGTGGATTATATGTGATATGGACTTGGTACATCGAGAGATGGCGTTGTCTTACTTTCGTGTTTTCGACTAACAATCCGTGATAATTAATTTGTCTTAACAGGAAGTGTATTGATGTCGATGAAATAATAGGGTGAAATTGTAATATCAAGTCTTCGTTATCTATTTTTATTCTAGGGTTATTTAGTATTAGTATAATTGCACATTTTATTCATAATATCAAATCATTCGTTTAAATAAGATTGAAATGGTTATGGGTTAGTGCTTGGTGAACTTTATTAGTTAATTCTTTGTGGGATGATATTCTACTTACTCTTTATTACTTGTTGACCGTGTATACTTGCACGCATATATTGATCGGGAAAACGACCAACAAGTTTTTGGCGCCGTTGCCGGGGAATTAGATTGATAATTTTTGCTAACATTAGCTTCAATCAAATTAGTCTTAATTTAAACATTTTATTTTAGTTTTTAATTCTCTTCCTATATTTCTCTCTTTTCAAATACCATGAATAATTGTGCTTACCAATGGCTCTACACGAGGATGACTCAACCCAGGGAAATAGGGATTGAAGGACTCAACGCAATTTCAGCATTATCACCACAACTTGAGACACTTTCGAGGAAGTTGAACGTTTTTGCAGCCCAACGGAGTCGAAGGATAGCAGTTACTTGTGATTATTATGCTGGCAACCATCCGACTCATCAGTGCACCATCAGTTTTGGACAAGTGCAGTATGGGGGTGATTACCTCAATAACTATGCTTATCCCAATTATCATCAAGATTGGGGGTATCACCTAGATTCTTCATGGAGTTATGATTATCAAGACCAATACTAAGCTCCAAGTACAACATATGCACCAGAATTCACATATCAACCTCCATTGCCATAAGAAGAACAGTCAAGGAAAGAATCCATGTATAAACTCTTAGCAAACCAAGAGGAGATGATGATGAGTCAGGCAATATCGAGTTAAAATTTTCAGAACCAGATGACACAACTCATCAATACTCCAACCAATGATCCTCAATACATGGATTCCGAGGCTGAAATAGAAAATTCAAGATTGGAGGATTTGTGGTTCAAGTTCATAGCGTCAACAAAGGAGAGCTTGATTGAGCAAGGGATGTCAATTCAAAATCTTCAGAATCAGATGGATCAAATGTTCAAAGCTTTAAACAACTGTCCTCAACATAATTGGTGCTATGACATGGATTCTGATACTGATGTAGAGCCCGAGTGGAATATGCAACTGGATGAGCAACAAGAATTTGAAACCGAGGAGACAAATGGGGATAAAGAAAATGAGGCCATCAAAGAGCTAATTGTAAGTCGCAAAGAATATGAGCCGACTTTGCTAGTACCCCAAGTGCCTTCTCTGCCAAAGTTCAATGAATCCAGTCAGTTTTGCTCACCCATGCCCCCTTGGTAGTCACGTCGATGACAATGATCTTTATGATATAAGAGACATTGCAATCTTGAAGCCATGGTGGGTTGAGGAAGAGGAAATTAAAGAAGAGCCCGTTGTGTTTTTCATACCCCAATGCCCCAATATGTTCATAAACACAACGGAGGAAGCGCCTAGCTATTCGATATTTAAAATTGGGAACTTATCTTTAAGAAGCATGCTAGGTGACTCAAATTTCAAAGCCATCACCAATGGGAACCTCTCAAAGCATACATCGGTTCTAATGGATGGAGGGTTCCTCATTTATTGTAGAGGAATTGGATAGCCGCGGCAAGAAAAAGTCCAGCTAGACGACTATAAACCGAGCGCTCGATTGGAGGCATCCCATCCAATCTCTCTCCCTCCTTGTTTAATTCTTATTTACATATCTAATCCAATTTTTCATCCCCTATGTTTAATTCTTGTTGCTTTAATTACTAAGTTCATTATTGATGAAGTTAAATAGATTTTAATAGCACATTTTTGTTATGAATTATGTAAGGTCTGATAGTTCATTTTGATCTCTTCTAGGAATAATCAAGTTGGCAGCAGTGTGCCAAAATTAGAACAAGTCAAGGTTGTCTGGGACAGGGCAGCGCAGCTGCGCCTAATGTGAACTATTTTTACGCGCAGCTGAGATCAGGCTTAAATATCATGCAGCACAGCTGCGCCCAAGTCAAGGGCAACCACAGAGCAGCTGCGCTATATTCTGATATCTGTTTTTAAAATAAAGTAGCCCTCGGTTTAAATCATTCCCAACCTAACTCATTTTTGGCAGCTCTCCCTCTCAAACCCAAAGGACAGACTTCATACATATTTTGCAAACTTGCTCAGCCTGTAATCAAATCAAAACCCTAGCTCATCTAATCAAAACCCTAAATTCATCTCCCAATCCAAATCTACACACCCTCTACTCTATCCACAAAACCCTAGCTTCATCTCTCATCCATTAGAAATCTAAAAATCTGAGCATTCAAGGAAGTTAAGGTTGCACACAACTTGTTCGATCAAAGTTCAGAGAGAAATTCGGGCAATCATTTGTTAGTTGATTCATTCATTAACTCAAGTTTCTCTAATCATCATGCCTAAGAGAATTCGCACCCCATCTTCTTCTAGAAGTGATCATGATGGCGAGGGCAGTAGCAGAGATGTTTTAGACACCTCCAAATTCGTAAACCTCTCAGCCCAACACTAATATCTGGATGTATTGGAAGGAAAATCGTTCGTACAAGAAAAGGGTCTGAAGCCGGGAAAGGATGATGGGATGATGAAGAAGCAGATTATTGAGCATGGTTGGGCACTAGTTGTAGCCAAGCCATTATCAGCTCCCATGCCCCTCATCAGAGAATTCTACGCAAACGCTCGGGAGACGCAGAATGGCATATCCTATGTGAGAGGGAAGCAAGTGCCCTACACCAAGCAAGCGATCAACGGGCTTTTTCACCTGGAAACTATCCCATTTGTTGCCTCGAATTGGGCAGAATCCCAGCGTCTTGAAACTGACCTAGACAAGCTAATCAAGGAAATATGCAAACCAAGCCCTAAGTGGACGAATAAAACAGGAACAAATAGAAAAGTTAACTTCCCACAAACTACTCTGAGTTGTTATACAAAAGCGTGGTACAGTTTCATATGCGCTAGTATACTTCCCTCCAGCTATCATGCAGATGTTACTACTGAAAGAGCCGTATTGCTATATGACATCATAAAACAAAAATTGATTGATATAGGGCATATCATCAACTAATCCATGCTCAGATACATGAGGGGGAGTACTTCAGGGGGAATCCCGCATGCCTCAATCATCACTCGATTATGCTTAGTTGCAGAAGTGGAATGGGACAATGAAGCTTTGCAGCTGCCGATGCGGGACATTGGTCATGCCACCATTCAAAAGTATAGCATTTGGGAGGGTGTCCGTGTCTCATCCTCGAGGCATTGGCTTTATTGTGCGCGATTTAGATGAGGAAAAAGAAGAAGAGAATGCTCCAGTACTGGCTCCACAGGAAGCAGGACCAACCGTCGGAGACTATGCTAATCAGAAGCGGGAAATACGCCAGTTGGGGAGACGGATGGATACTATGTACCTTGATTTCCAGACTTACACATCCGAGTTTTCTCAGGCCTTGTCTTGTGCCTTCGGGATAACTAGCGTGCATGCAGAGTTCCCAACATTTGGCACAGGCAGCTCCTATCCTTCTCCAGACACACCACCAGAGTAGGCTGAGGAGGAGGAAGACGATGACGAGGCCAACTAGGGGAGTTTCCTAACCTATACATCCAATGAGGACATTGTCATTTTTAAGTTTGGGGGTATTAGGTTCATATTAGGGTCATTTTGCATCTAGTTTAGGTTTATATTGCATATAGTTGTATTTTAGGTCATATTTTGTCAATTTTCAAAAAAAATTGCTTTAGTTAAGTACATTAGGACATTTTGCAGGAATCAAAGTTGTCGGTTTGTTTGAAATTCATTTAGCCTATGAAGAGATTGAAATTACATGACTTGTGAACATGTTTTGATGAATTAGGCTTGGTTATAATATCATAGCATGATGTAAATCTTTATCTGTTTGATGCTGATGTAACCGGATAGCACTTTTAAGTAGCCGTTATGATTTGCTCAATTTAAATAGTCACATACTTGTCTTCTGGTGGGAAATCTGTGTGTTAATGAAAGAGAATTAGTAATCAAGTAGTAATAACTAGGACTGCGCAAAAGCTTTAGTTTGGGGGAAAACAAGGGGTATGCATGCTATATATGGAAAGATAAAATAAAAATAGAAAAACAAAAAAAGAAAAGAAAAAAATAGAATGTGAATAAACACTTTTGCTAGTCGAGTCCTGTGGCCTTTGATATTCGAGCAAGTATGCCCTAGGGGTGTCTTTACACCCAGCGCCCTAAAGCCTTTTGGTTTGGGAGTCGTTGGTCGAAAGCTTGCTACACGGGTATAATTGAAAAGCCTAAGAGGACTAGGCATTGTACAGTCGAGTGTAAACAAGGGAAAGTGCGAAAATCGCCCTCGTGAGTAAATAAAAGCATAATAAACCCCTTATTGAATCTTAACTTAGTTGATGCATGGTCTTGGCTGGAGCTTATCTTGTCTACTATTTTTCTTCAGTTGAAACTGTGTTTTTCCCTCTAAGAAGCATAGTATGTGAATTATTTGTTCGATACCAAGTTTAATGGTTGCTAAGCACACACACACACTACATCAGTGATTACAGATTTTGATTTGCAGAATAATATGCTTTATGGCCTTGTTCTTGGTAGGATTATCTGTTTGTAGATTGAATAGTTTATCTGAGGCATTTCAGGTGAGTTTCATATCAGACTGCTATTTAGATTCGATAGCATGATAGTGTAGGTTGCATATAGTGTAGTTAGTGCATCGCATTTTATTTTGTTTTGTTTTGTTCCTTGAGGACAAGCAACGGTTTAAGTTTGGGGGTATTTGATAAATGGTTTTATAATCACTTATCTAATAGTCAACTAACTTTAATTGTTACTTAAACTCATATGTTAGGGTAGCTTTTCATGCATTTTTACTTACTTTTGTAGATTACATGACTGGGAACTGTCTTGGTGAAAATGGAGCTAAAAGGGATGAAGGAATGCTAAAAGGAACAAGTTTCAAAGTAATGGGAAGAAAACAAAAAGCTACAGCAGTACAATGCAGAAAGCTCAATCTGGTGCATGGCGCAGCTGCGCCCAAATTAATTAGTCTTGGGTGCAGCGCAGCTGCGCCAGAGCCTTGTCCAGAAACCCTGCAGCGCAGCTGCGCCCAATTTAAGCTATCAAGAAGCGCAGCTGCACCAGTCTATACTTTAGCAGTTGACTTCACTTAATCTGACCAATTGGATTGTTGCTTGGAAAAGGAGGCACTCGAACTTTGGGCCTATATTTAGATATATTTTTTAGTATGTAATGATATTCCACCCTTTGAGATCATTAGCTTACATTTAGCTTACATTTTGTTTTTCTCTTTTCTTTAATTTCATCATATTAGATTAGAGTAGATAGGTTCTAGATTAGATTAGATCTGAAGATTGAAGAAATTGAAGAGCATTAAAGATTCAAACTTGGAGCAAGAGAGATCATATTTGCAATTTCTACTTTTACTTTCTCTTTGACTTCTATTTGTATTCTTCTAATTTAAATTCAATTTGTGGATGGTGGATTTGATTCAATCATGAATTAAAATCTATTTTGGGATTACAATGGATCTTATTATGTAGTTTATCTTGATATGCTTCTGTGTTAGTCTTGATAATCATTATTGGATTGTCTATTGTGATTTGTATTTCATTGTTTAATTGCTTAGCTATCAATTACCGTGATAATTCACATGAATTTGAGAAATGGATTGTGGGTTTAGATCTGATCATAATAGCTTGTGTTTGTGTGTTCTACATAGTGTTGGAATGCATAATTTGTGCTTTGGATAGACATATACCGAAGCACCGCTTGTAGTCATTTGAGAACTTGTGCTTAAACCCTTATTAATGTTAAGTCACATAGACATATAGTGATTTATGTAATTTGGGTGGTCACGTGTATTCTATCATTTGTGGATTATATGTGATATGGACTTGGCACATCGAGAGATGGCCTTGTCTTCCTTTCGTGTTTTCGACTAACAATCCGTGATAATTAATTTGGCTTAACAAGAAGTGTATTGATGTCGATGAAATAATAAGGTGAAATTGTAATCTCAAGTCTTCGTTATCTAGTTTTATTCTAGGGTTATTTAGTATTAATTTAATTGCACAGTTTTATTCATAATATCAAATCATTCGTTTAAATAAAATTGAAATGGTTATGGGTTAGTGCTTGGTGAACTTTATTAGTTAATTCTTTGTGGGACGATACTCTACTTAGTCTTTATTACTTGTTGTCCGTGTATACTTGCACGCCTATATTGATCGGGAAAATGACAAACACTGATGATCATTCAAGATTTGGATATGTGTATTTAATGAAATACAAATCTGAATCGTTTGAAAAATTCAAAGAATTCAGAAGTGAAGTAGAGAAACAAACTGGCAAGAGTATTAAGATTCTTTGATCTGGTTGAGGTGGTGAATACTTAAGTTGTGAGTTTCTCAATTGTCTCAAAAAAATTATATAATCTCATAATAGACTCCACCAAGAACACCACAGTTGAATGGTGTGTCTGAAATGAGAAATCGAACACTGTTTTACATGGTTCGTTCCAAGATGAGCGTTACCGATCTTCCAGTTTCCTTCTGGGGTTATGCCCTAGAATCGGCTGCATACCTACTTAACAAGGTACCTACCAAATCCATCCCAAAGACTCTATATGAGATATGGACAGGGAGGAAACCAAATCTTAAGCATATTAAGACTTGGGGTTGTCTAGCTTATGTCAAAAAGTTTGAGAATGATAAGTTGTAGACTAGATTCGACAAGTGTAGATTTGTGGGATACCCTAAAGAAACATCAGCGTATTATTTCTATCATCCAACTGATCAAAAGGTGTTTGTTGCGAAACATGCTGCTTCTTGGAAAAAGAGTTTATCCTCAAAGGGGTCAGTGGGAGTAAGATATATCTTGAAGAAGTTTAAGACTCATAAATAACAACAGATCAAAGTCAGGTACCTGACCAAGTAGAAGAACCTATTGTACAACACCCTATTCATAAATCTGGAAGGATACCGAAGATACCTGATAGGTATGGATTCGTCATAGAGGATGACAATGAGGTACGCATCATGAATGATGATGATCCATTAAACTACGAACAAGATATGAGTAGTAAAGACTCAGAGAAATGGCTAGAAGCCATGAAATTCGAGATGGACTTTATGTATGAGAACGAAGTATGGACTTTGGTTTCATCACCTGAAGGCATTAAGCTTATTGGGTGCAAATGGGTCTTTAAAAGAAAGACTGGAGCAGACGGCATGGTAGAGACCTATAAGGCCCGACTGGTTGAGAAAGGTTTCAAACAAAAACAAGGTGTTGACTATGATGAAACTTTCCCGCTAGTATTAGTGCTCAAGTCCATTCGGATTTTTCTTGCAATTGCAGCTAACTAGACTACGAAATTTGGCAGATGGACGTGAAAACGGCCTTCCTCAATGAAAACCTTGAGGAGGATGTGTATATGACACAGCCAGAAGGATTTGTTTCAACGGCTGGAATAAATCAAGATTATAAACTGCAACGATCCATTTATGGGTTGAAGCAAGCTTCTCGTAGGTGGAACATCCATTTTGATGAGACAATCAAAGAGTTTGATTTTATTAAAAAGGAGGATGAACCATGTATGTATAAGAATGTTAGTGGGAGCACTGTTTCATTCCTTGTATTATATGTTGATTATATATTACTGATAGGGAATGATATTCTGATGCTACAGTAAATTAAAATCTGGTTATCTAAACACTTCTCCATTAAGGACTTGGGAGAAACATCCTATATTTTGGGGATAAAGATCTATAGAGATAGATCTAAATGGATGCTTGACTTATCCCAAGGAACGTACATTGATACAATGCTAAAGAGGTTTAGCATGGAAGATTCCAAAAGAGGACTCATGCCAATGAGTCATGGAATACATCTCTCAAAGAAACAGGCCCCAAAGACACCTGAGGAGAGAAACCGTATGAGTAAGATTCCTTATGCTTAAACAATAACATCTATCATGTACGGTATGATATGTATGAGACCTGATGTTGCTCATGCACTTAGTGTAATGCGCAAATATCAGTCTAATCCTAGAGAAGAACACTGGAAGGCAGTGAAAAATATCCTAAAATACTTAAGAAGAACTAAGGATGTATTTCTTGTCTATGGTGGGTCTGAATTGAAACTAGAGTGCTACACAGAATCAAATTTTCAAACGGACCAAGATGATAGTAAATCCGTTTTGGGGTATGGTTTACCTTAAACGATGGCGCAGTGAGTTGGAAGAGTTCCAAGCAGCAAACAGTTGATGATTCAATGACAGAGGCAGAGTACATAGCTGTAAGTGAAGCTGCAAAGGAAGCTATTTGGATAAAGAAGTTCATAACTGAACTTGGTGTGGTTCCTAGCATTAGAGGAGAAGTACCTTTATTATGTGACAACACCGGAGGTGTTGTACAAGCTAACGAACCCAGGTCACATCAAAAATCCAAACACGTGTTGCGCCGGTTTCATTCGATTAGAGAGATTATTGAAAGAGGAGATGTCACCCTAGAGCGTGTAGACTCTCAAGACAACATTGCAGATCCATTTACTTAAGCTTTAACACAACAACAGTTTGATCGACACTTAGAGAAGATGGGTATGAGATACTATAGCGATTGGCTTTAGTGTAAGTGGGAGATTGAAAGTAGTATGCATAGAAGCCAATCATGTATGATGATAATGTATATTCTTTGAGACAATCTTATTTAATTATTAATACAAGTATTATTTAATTAAAGGTATTTAATTTATCTACATGGTTCTATTTTTATAATATGTGATAAACCTATAGTTTTAAGCAATGCTTTTAGAATCATAATGATGATCATGATAATGAGATCTAAATTCTTAGATAGCTTAAAACAAAAATAGTTCCAAATCGTTGGATTACTAAAAAGGGGATTAGTGAATCCGGATAGATTAGTACATATGTTGACTTGGTCATTGGATGAGGATGATTGATCTCATAATCATTTGTGTGGAGACACTAAAGCTAGTATGTAGGTGCTTATTGGAGAATAAGTTCACTGAACGTGGCTTGCTAAGGAATACCTTATGGAGTTTACTTGCCTATCAATAGGAATTTCTTAAGTGATAGTAGTACAAATAATCCTTAGACTTAAGAGCATCATAGTATCTTATGTATGATAAGTTATACTTTGACATGCCCCTTAAGACCCTAAGGGTCTATCAAAGGGTATGATTGGGTATAATGATTTCTGCATGGAGATAATGAATGATCAATAAAGGATCTACCACTTCTAGTAAAAGAAGAGAATGTCCTATGTGATTCGATAAATGACAACCCAATAGTCCTTGGCCAAGACAGAATGAAATTAGAAAGTAGTTTCTAATTTACATTATTTGATGTTGTGCATTTTAGAATCGAAATACATATAATTAAATAAAATAAGACTTGATAGTAAATTCATGTCTTATATTTAATTGGGACATTGTATGGTGGAAGGAATGAATTGTACGGTAACTATTTACTCACATGTTCTTTTATGATTAATGTTAAAATCTATATTATCTGGAAAGTCGTTGATTGCTAAGGGGGCTTAACCTTAGTGTAGAATAAATGTTATTTATTTAAATAAATTATTAGTTTAATTCTTTTATTTAAATAAGATTAGAATTATTCTAACTGATTTATCCACAACCGGTGTCATATGGAAAACCTAAAGGGTCACACTATAAAAGGAAGAATATTTATTAAAGAAGCTAATGGCATAATCGTAATAATAAGTTAAGTATGTTTAATTTAATCTATGGTGATACGAATAAATTAAATAGTTTAATATTTATTATTTAATATTTTGGAATTATTAAATATAAATTAATAAGAGTCTTATTATTATTATTACTATTATTATTATTATTTAATTCCTAAAGGAGTTTGGGAATTAATTAATAAGATACTCCATCTCTCCTATATATTCCTAATAAGATTAGGAGGCTAATTAATTAAAAGAGTTTAATTATTCCCAATAGAATTGGGAAGCCTAATTAATTAAAAAGTTTAATTAATTAATATGAAACCCTATTCCTAAAAGGTTTAGGATGGTTGCCTACATCTATAAATAAGAAAATCTTATTATGGAATAAGGTTAGACATTACACTATTTTAATAGTTGGGAGAGTATATACATTCTATAGAGATAAAATTAGGGTTTAGTCAAACACCCACCATCTTGAATATCTCTTCTTCCTTGGTGGATCACCTCTAGAGGCCAAACACTTGGGTGGCTAACATTGATCAAAGGAAGGAATCAAACCCGAAGAACTTAAGGAGATCACGAAGAATTTGGAGTTAAACTTGTACATGTGGAAGCTTAGTTTGACAAGTGTATGATTCGATAATTCTTTCTCTTTCGTTTTAATTATTAACTATGAATAAAGGATGATCCGGGTATAAGGTTTGTAAAAATTTAAAATCTATTTTTTACCACGCTTTCGCTACTTTGATTGTTATAAACCTAACAAATCCAAATAACATTACCAAAAACTCGTAATGTCCGTATCGGGATCGGAATGCCGTCTTCGCTATGTCCTCCTTCCATACCTTTAATTGATGATAACCCGTTCGTAGATCTATCTTTGAAAAACACTTTGCTCCCTTCAACTAATCGAAAAGATCATTTATCCTCGATAACGAATATCTATTTTTGATCGTCACTCTGTTCAATACTCGATAATCGATACAGAGCCTCATCAATCCATCCTTTTTTTTGACAAACAACACTGGTGCTCCCCAACGAGACACACTCGACTGAATATAACCCTTATCTAGCAATTCTTGTAACTGTATCATCAATTCCTTCATTTCTACCAGCGCCATACGATATGGAGCTTTTGAAATTGGTGCAGTTCCCGGTGCTAAGTCTATTACGAATTCAATTTTTATCTGTCTGGCAGAAGACTAGGCAAATCATCTGGAAATACATCTTGAAACTCCCTTACTACCGATATATCTTGTATTTCTACTCCTATTCTCTGAGTATCTACAATATAGGCTGAATACCTACACATCTTTTTCTCAACAATTTATTAGTCTGTACCATTGTAAGGCAACATGATTGCCTAAGTGACGAGCTACTATAAAACACTACCTTAAATTGGTTTGGAGTCTAAAGGTTTACGCTTTTGTTTTGAAAGTCAATTATTGCAGCATGGTTATATAACCAATCCATTCCTAATATCACATCAAACTCTCCCAATCTTCTTGGAATTAAATCTACACTTAGTTCGTGAAATCTAATTTTTACATAACAATTTCGATAAACGAACTCTACGGGAATTACTTCCTTATTCGCAACTTCTATGTTCAACTAGTTTTCTAATCATTCTAGGGGTAAGTTCAATCGAGTAGCAAAATCTTCAAACACAAATGAACAGGTAGCACCCGAATCAAATAATACATAGGCATTTATATTATTTATTGGAATAATACATGACACCACGTCCTTCGCAGCTGTTGCGTCTTGCACAGTCATGTTAAATGTTCTGGCAGTTAGTCGGTTGGATTGCGCAGGTCCGCCAATCATGAGCTTACTGTCTCCTCCCTGATGGTCGCTTCCTCTGCTGCTCCCTTTCTTTGGACATCCCTTGATCTAATGTTCGATTGAGCCACAAGCAAAACATCCCTTGATCTTTTTCGATTTTGGGCATTTTTGTGAAATGTGCCCCTCATGCCCGCGGTTGTAACAGACAATGCGCCCCTTCTAGCACTCCCCTTGGTGGTTCTTCCGATATCTCAAACAAGCTTCGCTTCTTCTCTTGAATCCCCATTAACTTCCAATCTGATTGTTGCTTCTGTTGTTGTTATCCCACTTTCTTTTTCCCAGATTACTTCCTCACCTACTACTTCCTCCACGGCTCTCTCCTCCATTGTTCTTATTCCTCTTCTCCTTGTTATACTGGTTTAAGGCCTCACTACCTCCTTCCGTAATGATGGCCTTCTCTAACAGCGTGGCGAATGAGTCGATTTGAAGTACCGAAACTTTGTTACATAACCACGACTTTAGTCCTAATTCGAAACGTCGGGCTTTCCTCTCTTCGGTGTCCACTTGATGCGTGGAAAATCTAGCGAGTTCGTTGAACTTAGTCGTGTACTGTGCTACTATCATATCCCCTTATTTTAGTTCTAGAAACTTCACCTCCATCATATTCTTCATGCTCTTCGGGAAGTAATTTTTGAAGAACAACGTCTTAAATCTTTCCCAGGTTATAACTCCTTCTCCCGCTCTCTACTGATTAGCCTCCCACCAATAGTTTGCTTTACCCTTCATCATGTACATAGAGAATACCGTATTATGATCTTCACTCACACGAGCAACGGTGAATGCTTGCTCCATCTCTTTAATCCAAGTCTGCGCCTCGATAGGATCGGTTGTACCCCAAAATTCTATAGGTCCTTCACTGCTAAAGTTTTTAATGTTGGTTACCAAAACCGTTTATGGGTTTTTGCATACTGGACCATTGTTTCTCCCTCGTAGGGCCTCTCCTAACAAGTCAACTAGACGTTGAATAGGGTCTACTTGCTCTCTCTCATTATTGACTGATTCCTCCGGTGTCGTTAGTCTACGTCTGGGCGGCATTTTCTGCATCACAAAATTTCATTCTTATTATCTAATTATATTCTTTAAATACTTCTTTAATGCAAAAGAATAATTTTATAACATGTTTCTGAAATAAGAACATTTATATTCATATGCAAAATTATTACATTGATATGATCATTTCCTAGCATACTTCTATAACTGCCAACTTTTATCCTCTAATATCACAAAAGGCAGGGAAACACTGACATACTACCCCTCTAACATGAACCTACTTAGGGTTTACATAACTATCCCGTATCTCAAACAAAATATTGGGATTACACAACAATACATACACAACATATCTGTGACACCCCCAAATCTGGGTACTTCGTTTCCACATAATTTGGTGTTCACTTTCTAATATAACATACATCTACCCAATGAATAATGCAAAATAACCTACAATTTAAATTAAAATAAATAAATCTCCCTTACAACAAGGGTTACAACCTTTTTAAAATAATCACGGGTTACTCTAACCATGACATGAATATAATAAGTGCGGAAATAAAAACATAACAGTCAAGTCTTAGTACAATCATTCTCAGTTAAATAAAAACAAATCTTCACTTGCTTTATTTTCCCTTGCCCTTACTTGTAGACGGAGCATCAGCGTTATCAACCTTAACTGAAATTGTTATTTAATGCAAGAGTGAGCAAACCACAACTCACTGGAGTTTAACAATAATATATACTTGAAAGGATATCTTTCAAAGAATTTGAATAATATGATTCGCTTCAACAATAAAGAATTGAATAATAATTCTTTCATCGCAATTACAATTCAAAAATAGAATTTATCTGAGTGTCATAAGACCTTTGAACTCTTGTCCTAGGTTATAAATATTTCTATTTAAACCTTTAACAGTTAATAAGACTATGGACCTTAACTCGCACTTAGGGGGATCAGCCCTTTGTACCATATATTGTGCACAAATATCTTAACGCTATGCGTAGTAACCTCCCCTAGTACATAGGGTTGTTCAACTCAGCAATTTGAATTCAAGACCGCACCAAAGAAAGTTTGGTTTGGATAAGCTTACAAGGGTAATTTAGATTTCACGTTCATCAACTAAGGATTAGTTGAATTGACTATCAATAATTCGTAAATAACAGAATTATGAACTAACATATGCTTTAGAATCAACTTAAAGCATTTAAAATAATAACTGGATCTTACTTGAACAATAAGTTAAGATCATTTCAATTAAATAAACAATTGTCCAATACAAAAATGGAAAGGACATTCTCAACAATGAATATATGAATTCAAGAATTTGTATATAATTAACAAGTTTAGGGTTAGAAGACTTGCATAAAATTAATACAAGATTAGGGTTTAGAAAACTTGCATAAAATTAATACAAGATTAGGGTTTAGAAAACTTGCCTCAAGCGCAAGCTACTTAACTTAATCACGTACTTAAACACTTCCTATATACATTCAATTATAATAATCTAAATCAGTTAACACATAACTAATTTACATAAGTGGTTAACCTTCATGGTTAACTCACTCTAATTAAATAAATAATAATAATCAACTATCACATAGTTAATTACATCACATCCGTAGTCACATAATTAAATTAATTATGTATTTAGTTATATTATAATTAAACAATTATAATTTAAACACTTAATCAAATTATAATTACTTCAATTATAATTACCTTTTAAATTATAATTAATTTATAATTTATAATCAATTAAACTATATCATGCATTTATCATTACACAATTTAATCATGTATTTATCAATTATAATCAATAATTAAACATTCATTATAATTACACAATTTAAAATCCACAATTAAACATGCATTTATTAAATTATAATTACTTAAATTATAATTTAAATTAACATCTAATTGATTAAAATAATTAATTTCTATACATTACAATTTCACAATATTATACTTTAAATTAAACACTTACTCTTAATTATAATTAATCAAATTATAATTAAGTAACTCATTTACAATAAAACAATTATAGTTTATAATTTATATACTATATTAGGTTTTCAAAACTTCCTTTTTCTTAAATATGAATTTATCATAATTATATAACAACATGTTATATCATTTAAATATATGTCCACTATAAATAAATAATTAAACTAAGGCTCAAAAATAATCTGCACACATAAACTAAACTCACTGCCCAAGCACTGTGCATGGCGCAGCTGCGCAGCCAGCTGCCTTAACACCGGCGCAGCTGCGTAGGGGCTGAATCTGGGATAGGCAAGTGGCGCAGCTGCGCTGCTCCTGGCCTTGCTGCCGGCGCAGCTGCGCAGCAACTCGGCCAGACGCAGACAGCCACGGCTCTCTACTTTACCGAACAACCCATACAAGCTAACAAACGGAGAATTATAGTAACGTAGCCACTGTAACTCCATACACATGCAATAATACATAACATAACATGTTTGTACAATATAACAACCATCTAAATAATGATAATCACAAGTTTTAAAAATCCAATTTGGCCATTTTTATGAAAACTCATATTTTTCCAAAATAACCCACTGTAAGAAATTTTTTCCATCAATTCCACTTTATATACATACATTATATACGTAATTATATGTAATCATCAAACAATTTCCCAATAAGCATGTTAGCATATTCTAATTCATCAATTTTACTTTATCATCAAAACATATAAATTCCATGTGAACACCGTTTTCAATTAAAACTTATTCTGACAAAATTTTATTTTCTGACAATCCTTCTTATGGAATATAATTCATACATAACCCATTATAAGCACACTATATATATATATATATATATATATATATATGTACACCAAATTTATACAACTCTTATGCTAAAATCATTCACAGAGAAATCCTACTCAAGGATAACATAGAAAACATAAAAATAAAAAGGGAATTAAGACATACCCTTTAACTTATGTTTGAAGAAGAAAATAATGCCAATTGCTTTGATTCTCACGAGTTCTCCCTTTCTTCTTCCTCTTCTTCTTCTCTCTTTCTCTCCTCTGTGTTCCTCCTTTCTTTCTTAGTTCTTAGACTAACTTAGCATAAACTAATCTAACGTATAATATAATACGTAGTAATAGATATATGATTAATTATATATAATATAACTGACAATTATATTAAGTATAATGTCAGTTATAAATTTCAAAAGCCACAATGCCTCGTTTGGCAAAACAAGGTTATTTTCAAAAATAGATTATTAATGCTAAGGTATTGTTTGGTAACAGTTTATTTAAAAACAGCTTTTTGATAGTTAGGGTCCTGTTTGGTAGAAATAGGTTTAAAACAAATACAAGGGCCTTGTCTGATTAAAATCCTTTTTTTTATTTTAACAAATCATTAAACACCTATTTTAAATGTCACATTTTAATTAATTAAATATTAATCATCTAATTTAATCAATTAAAATCTAACATCAATAAATCACATAAAATTACCACATATTTATAATTACTCGCTAATTATAAGTCATGTAACACTTCATCACATATCTCATCTAATTTAATTCTCTCAATTAAATTAGAACTATAATATAAAATTAATATACATCAATTAAATTAAATTTTACACATTCATTTAATTAATATGTATACTTAATTAAATCACTTCCATAAATTACATAATTTATTTATTTAACTCAATAAATAAATCACATAAAATATTTATTTAACTCAATAAATATTTAAAATTAAATATAAAAATCTCAATTGTTACAATATCTATACTACTGGACACCTAACTGAACAAGCTATCCCAACATCTCGCGCTCCACGACGCTCTTGTACTCAACCTGCCCAATGTGTGCCACCAAATCCCTACTCATGGTATGTCAGGTCTGTCCTTGCTCCGTCGGGTAATGTTATAGTCCATCAATTCATCTCTCCATGGCCTTGCGAAAGGTGCAATACATCTTGTTCATCTTCCTCTTCTAGCATCTCACCTCATCCTCTGGGTCATTGGCCCTATCATCGGCTCCATCCCACTTCCCCTCAAGGTAGATCCTCTCTATAACCTCTAACTTAAGTTGTGTCCGAAGAGCCTCCTTCTCGGCTTTCTCACTCAACTCCCTTTGCTAGGACTCCTCTAGCTTACCTGCCAGTTCCACATTTCTGTCTAGTAAATAGTGAAAAAGGGTTCCCATCTGCGTTCCCTGCTTCCTTACGATAAGCAATTTCTACTTGCATCTCTAGATTCCTTGTATGGTCCTCATCCTTTAGTTTCTGCATCTCCGTTTGTTTCTCATGACCTCGGCCTCTAATTCCTCGACTCTGCATTCCAACTCCAAAATTGACTCCTCATATTCTTCCAAAATCTGGTCCTCGAATGTAGTCTTTTCAGAATCTCCAACGGGCTCGTCCTCCATGGGTTCCTCCTCGAAATCCGACTCCATCTGCTCTTCATCCTCATCAACGACAAGGGCCATTGCCGAAATGGGCTCTGCTATCATAGGTGTCTCATACACCACGTGTATATCACGTAGCTCCTCCTCTACGATCCTACTAGGGTCTCACAAATCCGACATCCTACAACCACAAACACAAGATAACAAACAACAAACTCTATTAGAATGTCAAATAAAACATAAATTCATTGTATGAAATTAAGATATATTTAATAATACCACTAACTCTCTAAGAAAACTCTACATGAGTTTTATCTCCTTCTATTCTCTAAGTTCTTCTAAGGTTATAGCCTAGGGATTCTCACTCTTAAGGTACGCCCCCAAATTCAGACACTTATATCTCAAATTCGATGCTTTACGATCTAATCCTAATAACATACCAAAATCCGATGCAACGGAAAAATAGAATAATTTACATTTATTTATTATAAATATTCTCGTCCCAAGGTCTCGCGACCATTACTAACTTAAAACATAACTTAATACATTATGCTAATTAAGTTTTAATACATAGCCATAGATAAGGCTTAATATAACAAAATGATAAATCTTCTTAGCATAAAAGAACAAAGCTACGTCGTAGCCTTGCCCTTTCCCTTACCATTTCCTGATGTTTCACCACGTTCTGCCTTAACTGAAAGGTTTAAAGAAAGCAAGAATGAACAATAAATTTGCTCAGCAAGTATATAACAATAAGGGTGAACATGCATAAGTATTAAGACAATAATCTCGAAAACATAAATATGAATAATAATCTGAGAGTTTAAAGAATAATGTTGTGAATAAGGAAATAGTTCCAAAACTGTCCTTTGAATTGTAAACAAAAAGTCTTTATGGACCGAAGCATTATCAAAAGAATTCAAAGGTTTCAACGTTTTCCAGTAGATAAGATGCTAATATTGAGCAGTCACTATGGACCAAGAACTCTTGCTAGAATTAACGGTATATTACTGATAATCCAATAAAAAACAAGTATAATAGGTGATTAACCTAAAATACCCTACGTTATGCATAACATTTAAATATGTTATTTGTGCTCACGTCGGTTCCTCAACAATTATATAATTTTCCCTTCAATGAGGGTTGTTCATCTCAATAGATTTATAAGATTTCGCACCAAGACAATTAGTTTGGATAGCTTTCTAACACAAGATATTAGTCTAGCCGAATCAAATAGCTTAGACAACTTTTACAATATATTTTGGAACAATAAGTTCAATACTCGCAACATGAATCAAGATAGATAATCAATTTCCGAATATGAATAATGATTCATAAGCATATAGATATTTGCTCAATATAGATACAGTTGATATAACAACAATTCGAAGTTTGCACAACATGAGATAAGGTTTAGATACTTGCATTCAATATAAGAATGAAGTTAGGGAAACTTGCCTTTAGCGTAGGTTACGGTTCTACAGATTAACGTCAGTTCAACGTCATATGTTATCTTATTTATGCATATATATGTAGATACACATTAGTTATACAAGTTCGATTCGTAAACCAACCACCTACGCACCTATTACCCACATGACCAAACACGTATGCTAAGCACATGCATTAAATTCTATCCTAGTTGCACAATCGAATCACATCTTAGCATATTATCAAGCCATGTAATCACCTTCGATTTTGGTTTTGAAAACTAGTTTAGAATTCATTTATAAACTTTTGAAATCTTGGTTTCTTATAACACTACATCAATATAAATTTAAAACACTATTCAAAGTCTATTTTAAAGCTTAGGGTAACCATGAACACATGCTGTCACACTTGGATTACAAGGAAAATAGTCAGACCAGACTGCAGGACGGCGCAGCTGCGCTGCTACGTAGCCTGGGGAGGGCGCAGCTTGTGCAGCTCCCTGGCCAAGACCAGACTTGGCTTTTGATTTTTCTAGTTTTAGCTTCTTTCTAGCATGCATAGGTACTAACACACAACAATTACGTAGGTTAGGGGTCTTGGACTCTCCTAGGGTCTTTTAAAGTCCACCTTTACACATTATTATACTAATTGGAGTTTTAAGGGAATTTAGGCCAACTAAGTTTACGAAATAAAAAGGCTAACAACATTAACCATCCAACCATGCACGGATGTTATATAATCTGTAATAGGCATGCTCACATGTATTCAATCCATTTACACATAGTTAGTATCGTTCGCCACTTGAAAACTTGTCTAGACTCACGCTTGAATAACTTACTTTGTGTATAACTCGATATGTAAACATATAGGTCGTGTCTAGGAACATAAAGAATACTAGCATGCATTCCTATATATTCAGAATGTAATTACTCCATGTTTATAAAATTTAGTTTGTTAATGTCCGAGTTTGCCTTTAAAAATCATTTTAAACCAAGTCAAACAATCTAGCACCTATGAAACAACTTTGAATCGCATTTCATGCGTAGTTAGGTCATTATTTAGGCTAACAAGGTCAAAGCTTAGCTACTATAATGTTTCATCAAAGTTTATTTTCAAAGCTTCATGTTTCTTTTTCAAAACACATACTAAATTATGTCAAAACAATCCATCATGAGTAAGGAAACCTTAACCATGTATCATATCTATTATCATGCATATATTTTTTTTTGCTAAAGTATTATCATGCATATTTAAGTTAAACTATCATGCTAAACTTATCAGATTACAGCACAAATTAAAATTTTATACTGGTGCATGGCGCAGCTGCGCAGGTTTGAACTGCAGAAGGGGCGCAGCTGCGCCCTTCCTAGATAGAACCAAGAATGGATCTGCTTCTGCAGAACTCAAACCCATACACAAAAATCTTCATGCAACAAGCTTAGACTTCAGCCACATAGTTTCCTTAGATGCATATTAACTCATATAGCACATTGGTATCAACTTTCAATCCAATTAACAAAGATTTCATGGAAATTCTAGCAATTTACTAACTGGAATCCAAGAACACATTTAAGAAATATTACCTCTGTTAGAGCTTTAAAATGAAAATCCTTCCAATCTCAAATTGCTCTCCAACTCACAATACTCACACACTAATTTTGAGCTTCACAGAGAACTAGTAGCTGGAAATGAGAAGAGAAGGACTGCCATTTAAGAGAAGCCATTGTTTAAATTTGGGTCTTGCACAATGAATCAAACCAATGCAATAAAGAAGAAGCCATTGGATTGAGGGAGTTTGGTGAAAAACAATTAACTGTTGCCATTCCAGCCACTCCCCCATTTCATCATTTGAATGTACTGAGTCTTACAAGGAATAGGATTAAGCCAATGGCCTATACACGCGATTAAGAGAGATGGGACTATGAATATGGGACACTCCTTTAGCATTCAGCATTAGCAAAATGGGGACTAATCAACATACTTAGATTTTAGTTATGGAAATTTATACACATAACCATACCCCAATATACTCCCACATAAACATAAGTATACACACATATACTTATTATCATATAATCCATATACATTGAGTTAATCAAAATAGTATTTAAATTAGGTTAGAATACAATTCAGTTGGGCACTATCGACCCATTATTTTTCATAAAACTTTATTATTTCCATTATACATAAATATTGAAATAAATATTTAATAGTAAATATTTATTTATTTAGATTTTTTTCTCCCATATATTTAGAATACAAATTAAATTGATTCTTCATGTCTCATCATGCCACATAAGACTTATTTATTCAAGTGTGGTAGAAATTCATAAGTTATGATTAGTATAATGTAGTCTCATGGAATAATGTTTGTACTATAATATTATTCTTAGTATCACATTTAATTAATTCACCATACATCATATATAATGTCACATAAGCTCCTTTATTTAACTTGGTAAGTTATATAATTCAACTTACTTTTACCACATAGTTTCATATAGAAATTATTCACATATTATAATATTATTCTTAACATCCCATATTATATTTTATGCATTGTCGACGTAGGAAAAAAATCTTGTCGCTTTGGACATATCTTTCTCTCTTTCTAAATTTAGTTATTTTTTTACCTTTATTTGTCTTATCTATTTTATGAAGGGTGAAGTTTTTTAGGAAAAGGATAACATGTATCATGTCGACGATTTTGAAAGGTTTTACGGAGTCACAAGTTGGTAGATTTGAAATGGATGTACCAACTCAATTGAGTTTTGTTTGATTTTTTTAAGTAGGCCCAATTATTGGACACTGTCAAAACTTGGTCTTGAAACTGAGATTTTTAACGTTCGGGGGCTTAGTTAAGTGGGGGAAGGTGTTAGGCACCCCCCTGACTCCCGTGAAATACGGTACCGTATCTTTTCAATATTTTCCTTTTTATTTGCAATGTGTGTGTGTATGCTGGAAGTAATTGAGCCTACGTTTGTTTGTTTTGAAAGTATTGCCATGCTTCGTTGGACCTACATACGAAGGGTTTGATCTATTTGAAAAGTTCTTTTGTTTTAGAAAATATATGAAAATGATGTTTTGAAAGGTTGGTTTTCAAACCCTTACGCTCGCATAGGAATTAAAGCATTTTGATACTTTCATTTTGTTCTGTTCAGCCTTTGGCTCGATTTGAATGTTTATTGTCGGGATGCGAAGCATCTTTGACGACCTAATGTATATACAAGTGCCGGTCTTCTTACGGGCATGACCGCCATCGAATTGACTCTAGTACTACAAACCATATTTCACTATCCTTGAGACCTTAAATCCGGATAACCGTTTTAAGGTCCCTCGGATGTACATTTTACAGAAAAACTGGCAGGATATGTTTAGAAAGTGGAGTTTGTCCATTGGGGAATCAGATTTAGATCAATTTGATCGTCCATCCCACGATTCCTAGGCTCAAAGAAAATGGCCAAGAAAACCTGCACATCACATATATATATTCATAGAGAAGGAGACCTGTACTCTAGACGTCGCAAAAACAAAGGATTTATCAGTTAAATACTTGTATGCGCGTAGCCAAAGCTTCCCGTTCCCACTAGATAGGGATTTAGGGTCGCAAGGTCGGTTTTATATTTACAAAACTAGAAAGGGCTATTTTGAATAAATCTTAGCCATTCTAGCTTCCCAATTCTGGTTGGACCTATTTTGAACCGTTTGAAAGGTAGAAAGGGCTAGATTCAGATAAATCTAATACCACAATATTTACATCAGTGCAGATTCACATCAAATGAATATTTAAAATAAATATTTAATTATAATGAGCAAGGAATATATATATATATATATATATATAAACTGTAAAGGGCCACGAATTTCTAATCTAGGCCCGACTAGAATGTAAATATATATATTTATAAAAGTTATAAAAGAGCCACGAATTAATCCAGGCTCGACTGAAATGTAAATATATATATATATATATATATATATAAAAGCTGTAAAGAGCCACGAATTTACAATCCAGGCTCGACTCAATGTAAATATATATATATATATATATATATAAAAGCTGTAAAGAGCCACTAATTGATCCAGGCTCAACTGGAATGCAAATATATATAGATATAAAAGCTGTAAAAGGCCACGAATTTCCAATCCAGGCCAAACTGAAATGTAAATGTTAATACATACAGTTAGTATATATATATATATATATATATATATATATATATATATATATTAAAGCGAAAAAGGTCACGAACTAGCAATCTAGGCCAAACGAAGTCAGAAAAATTATATATATATAACTATATATAAAAGCGGTAAAAGGGCCACGAATTAGCAATCCAGGCCTGACTGAATTAAAAGTTAGTATATATATAGTCAAATATATATATATATATATATACAGATAATAAAGTTAAAAAGGCCACGAATCAGCGATCCAGGCCGAACAAGTTAGTATATATATATAAAAGTGAGTAAAAGCCACAGATCGACGATCCAGGCTGTGCAAAAGTAGAAAAATGTATATATATACTTATATATACTAAAAATTAAGCTAAAAAGGCCACAAATCTGAGTTTCGGGTAAAATCAGAAGATGAAACTTTATATACACGTTCACATATACGTAGTAAAGTAAGAAATGAGTTCTGATCGTAAAAAAACTTACAATGGATAGCTCCACGACTTTTTTCCACTCAGTGGGCTTCAAATGGACATTTTCACCGGTTAATTTTTGATATGTTGTAGAATATATGTATAATAACGTATTGAAAGAATAAAATTGACGTTTGGAGTACGAGAAGTAGGGCTAGGGGTCGAAATGGGCGGAGTTTTAGAGCGCTTTTCTAATTTTTTTCTCCTTTTTTGGCAAGGGTAGGGGGTTTTATTTAAAGACCCGCTGGTAGCGGGTCTACCTACGGCTATTTTTGGTGGGCCCCACCTGGTGGGTTCTGTTCTCTTGAAGTACGTGGACTGTGACCAATGCACAGTCTGCTAGAACCTTCATAACTTTTGATCCGGGAGTCCGATTGAGGCATGCTATACCTTTCCAAAAAGTCCTTTCCAAAAGCCACACAGTAACATGGGATATGACCTTTCCGAATCCAAGAAGATGGGTTTATGTCCAGATCTTCATTTTTTCGCAGTCCGTCCATTGAGCTGTCTTGTGCTGTTTTCACTCGGGATTGATATTCTGGTTCTTTATTACCCTTATTGCAATGATTTGGCTTGATTTTAACATAATTTGATGTCAAGTCAGTAAAATAACCATTTTGCCCTTCCAGGGGTTGCCTCCAGGATTGACATGGTTTTCGACTGTTTCTTGGGATCGTCTTTGAGGTTTTGATTCCAGCCGACTCTATTCTTCCTCCGATTTATCTTTGAGGTTGACTTGGTCTGTCAGTGTTGTCTCTGGAGAGGATTTAATGCTTTGGGACTGTCTCCGAAGGTTGACTGTACCTCCTGGGGTTGTTGCCGGGGCTTGACGTGGCTACAAATGTCTTTCTCAGGGTTATCTTCAGGATTCGAATGCTGTCGACTTTTGTTTGTCTTCAGGGTTATCTCTAAAGTTGGCTTGATGATTTTTTGGGGCTGTCTCCGGGGTTCTGGTTTGATGTCTTAATCACTCGGGGTTGTTCTCCAGAGTGGAAAAATATGCTTTTGCCCTCCTATATGGTTAGTAACAAGGAAAACAAAATTTCGAGTGTCTATAGATGCCCCTCTTTGTCATGTTTATGCAATGCAATGAAATGAACATGACAAAGATTAATAAACACTTGAAATATGACAAGATATATATTTAATGATGCAAATAGCAATACAATAAATGTTAAAATGTTTTCACAAATCGCATATCGTATCGCAAATCGCATTACAAATTGCATTGCATATCGCATCGCAAATCGCTTACCCTTACCGGTGCCTGTGTTGGGGCTGATCTCAACGATTGACTTTCATCAGTGTTGTGACAACCGAAAAATCTATAAGATTTTAAATGATTAAAATAAAGGTTTAAGAATAAAACCTAGATGGAAATTTGAAGGTTTATTTAAAATTTTTAAGTAGAACCTATATGGTTTATGATAGTAGTGTGCATACAAGCCAATCATGTATGATGACAAAGCACATACTTTGTAAACAATCTTATTTATTTATTAATAAAATATTCATTTAAGGCATATAATTATCTACATGGTGCTGTTTTTATAATATGTAAATAAGCAATGCTTTTAGAATCATGATGAGATCATGATAATAAGATCTAAATTCTTAGAAAGCTTAAAAACTAAAATAGTTCCCAATTGTGGGATTACTAAAATGAGAATTAGTAAATCCGGATATATTGGTACATATGTTGCTTGCTTATTGGATGAGGATGACTGATCTCATGGACATTTGTGTGGAGACACTAAAGCAAGTATGTAGGTGCTTATTGGAGAATAAGTTCATTGAACGTGACTCGCTATGGAATACCTAATGGAGTTTTACTCGCCTGTCAATAGTAATTCCTAATGTGATAGTAGTACATGTGATCCTTGGACTTGAGATCATCATAGTATCTTGTATGTAACAAATTATACATTGACTAATTCCTTAAGGCCTTTTAAGGCATATATAAGGTATGCTTGGGTGTAATGAGTTACATATGGAGATAATGAATGATCAATAAAGAATCTACCACCTCTAGTAAAAGAGGAGATATGTCCTATGTGATTCGTTAAATGACAACCTAGGAATCCTTGGCCAAGGTAGAATGAAATTAGAAAGAGGTTTCTAATTTGCATTATTTGGAGTTGTGCATTTTCTAATCGAAATACCTATGATTAAATAAATTAAGACTTGACAGTAAATTCATATCTTATATTTAATTGGAACATTGTATGGTGGAAGGATTGAATTGTACGGTAACTATTAACTCACAGGTTCTTTTATGATTAATGTTGAAATCTATATTATCTGGAAAGTCGTTGATCGCTAGGGAGGCTTATCCCTATTGTAGAATAAATGTTATTTATTTAAATATATTATTAGTTTAATTTGTTTATTTAAATAAGATTAGAATTGTTCTAATTGATTTATTCACAACCGGTTTAATATGGAGAACCTAAAGGGTCACACCATAAAAGCAAGAAGAATTATTTAAGAAGAAAATGGCATGATAGTAATAATGCATTAAGTATAATTAATTTAATCTATGATGATAGAATAAATTAAATAGCTTAATGTTTATTATTTAATATTTTAGAAATATTAAATATAAATTAATAAGAGGAGTCTTATTAATATTATTATTATTATTATTATTTTAATTCTAAAGGAGTTTAGGAATTAATATAATATCAGTACTCTCTCTCAATCCTAATAAAGATTAGGATATAAATAATTAAAAGTATTTAATTAATAATTAAATAAAACCCTATTCTTATTGGATTAGGAGGGTTAACCTAATATCTATATAAGAGAGTCTTATATCAGAAATAAGGTACGTGAATTTTTCAAGAGTTGGGAGTACACATATTCTATAGAGATAGAAACAAGGGTTAAGCCAATAACCCATCTTACTGAGTTCTTCATCTTCCTTGGTGGATCACCGTTAGAGGCCAAACATTTGGGTGGCTGACATTGATCAAGGGAAGGAGCCACTACAGAGGAATCAAAGGAATCAAAGGAGTAGAACTTGTACCTGAGGAAGCTTGGATCTTCAAAGGTATAATTCTATTTTTCTCCTTCCTCATTCACTGATAATTGATGCATAAGAATGATCATAGTAATGGGTTTGTATAAATTTTTGAAAACCTAGTTTTTTACGCTTCCGCCCTATTTATGTGATTTAATTGCATGATTGCGTTACGTACAAACCCAACAGTGGTATCAGAGCCAATCTTGTGCTAATTATCAGTCTATGTGATTCCATACATGTATAATATGCGATTGGATCGAGTTCTGGGCAACAAAATTTTTTCTGATTCTGCGAATCTGCGCAGCTGCGCCGGTTCCTGGCCTTCTTGCTGCGCAGCTGCGCCAGTGTCCTGTGCTGGTTTTCATGCTGCGCCGGTTCCTGGCCTTCTTGCTGCGCAGCTGCGCCGGTGTCTTGGCCTGGTTTTTCATGATGCGTAGCTGCGCTGGTTCTTTTTATATTCCTGGCGCAGCTCCGCCACTAACAGAATCTGAATTTTTTTTGTTTTATTTAATTAAATGAATGATTTATTTAATTAATAAAGGTTTAAAATAAAGATGTTTATTTTATATGAAATGAGATTTCAGAATTGCTAAAATTAAAGAGTTTAATTTGGAATTGTTTTTTGAATGAAATAAAAGAGTTTATTTTTCCAAAAACAAAGTTTAGCAAACTTTTGCCCATTAACTGATATTAATACATATATGGAATGAATTTACTTTCATGAGATGAATAAGTTTTATCGATACGTATGCTGATATGTATGGTAATAAAAGGGATTGATTATGGACTATGACCAATGTGATTGGATTTTATTTTGGATGAATGCTTAAATGTATGGGTTTTATAAAATGGGGTCTGCGTACCTCGTCTTCTCTGATTTTATTCTCGGTGTAAAATTCTATCTCCCTTCTATGTACTTCCCCTTGACTGCTGATCAAGGTTTCTATTTAAAAATAATTTATGTAATAGAGATAGTTAGAATTATCTTGAAGAAACTGGAGACCAAGGAGCAAGGAGCGCGTAAAGAACCGTTTGTATGGAGCCCGGGTTTAAATGTAACAGTTACGTTTAAATTTAATTTTTTGCACTCCTAGGTTTGACCTTTTGGTTCACTTGGTGGCTCTAGTGAACCAAACTAGAATAAAAGTCCATAATCAATCCGGGTAGAATATAATATTCTATATTGCATGCTAAATATTATATATATTATATTTTATACAAACATGCTTCGCATGTTTAATAAAATGACGCGTATTTTATATATATATATATATATGTGCATGCGCGCTTAAAAAGATGAGACAAATAATAACAAACCCCTCAAAGAAGTATTATTAAGTCTGAAGCGTTCAAATGATATTTGGAATATCGAATGTCGCCTTCTAGCATGATTAGTTAATAGAGTATTAAATATTTAATATGAGTTTGTTGTGCTATCCACAAGGCGAGTATTGAATATTTAAGATGTTAATTAATCACATTTGATGCTTATCAAGAAAATTGAACGATCTAGTCTTGTTGTGCTATCCACAAGGACGAAAATTTTTCTTTTTTGAATTTATGGAAGTGCTAGGTTGGACTTAACTTAAATCATTTTAGTTCGGATGTGCACACACATGACCATTATGATTTAAGAGGCAAAATAAAAGGAGTTACATGCTGATGTAATTGACAAGAGTTGTCTACCTATTTATTTGTATATCGCTTGTTGTGCTATCCACAAGGTTATATACATTTGAAATGGGATCCTTAATCTCACTAGCAAATCTTTAATTAGATGTTGCCGAACTATATAAGTGAGGGTAATATAGTTTGATGAAAATAGTGGGAGATACCAATTTAAAATAAAGACCTAAATTTATTTTGGTATGAAAAGTTAATAAAATGAATGTTTGCTAAAATGTTGTCTTTTCACATACAGAATTTTAAAAATGTCAAAATCACTAATCTCACTACGAAGCATACTTGATGCAAATAAGCTTACCGGCCCGAATTATGAGGACTGGCTAAGAAATCTGAGAATTGTTCTCACTGCTGAAAAGATTTCTTATGTCCTAAATTCCATTATCCCTAAATCTGTTTCAGAAACAGCCTCTGAGGAAGAGATTGCCACTTTCAATAAGTGGCAAGATGATGCATCTGTGGCTCAATGCATCATGCTCGCATCCATGAATAACGAGCTTCAGCGTCAGCACGAAAAAATGGATGCTCCTGCTATGCTGCTTCACCTCAAGGAGTTGTATGGTGAACAGAGTAGGACTGCTAGATTTGAGATATCTAAGGAGCTCTTCCGATCTCGGATGACCGAGGGCACTGCCGTCGAGACTCATGTTCTGAAGGTAATCAATTTGATTAAATGCCTTGGACAGCTTGGGTTCGTCATGGATGGGGAGTTGAGTCAAGACTTGGTCTTGCAGTCACTCCCTGAGACCTTCTCGCAGTTTGTGGTTAATTTTCACATGAATAAGCTAGATGTCAGCTTACCTGAGCTGCTTAACATGTTGAAAACTGCAGAAGGTCACTTCTCATCCAAGAAGAACCATGCCTTGATGGTGGATTCTTCCAATAAAAGGAAGTGGCCCAAGGTGTTTTCTGAAAAGAAGAAATCTAAGAAGGCTAAGGGAAAAGGGAAAGAAAAGGAGCAAAAGAAACCTGAACCAGCTAAAGGAATGTGCTTTCATTGCAATGAGCCGGGACATTGGAAGAGGAACTGCAAGAAGTTTCTAGCAGAGTAGAAGCTTGGAGAAGCTTCGACTTCCAATCAAGGTTTGTTTATGATTGAAATTAATTTTTCTGAAAGTCATAATTCTACTTGGGTATTGGATACCAGCTGTGGTTCTCACATATGTAATACTGTGCAGGGACTGGTCTGAAGTAGAAAGCTGAACAAAGATGAGGTGATCCTACGAGTAGGAAATGGAGCAAAAGTTGCTGCATTAGCTGTAGGAACTTATTGTTTAGCAATGCCTTCGGGCAAATCCATTTATCTTAATAATTGTTATTATGTTCCGAATATTATTAAAAACATTATTTCAATTTCTGTATTGGATATGGAAGGTTTTGACGTTATTATAAAGAACAATGGTTGTTCTATTTATAAAGACGATGTTTTATATGGTATTGGAAATTTGCGAAATGGACTTTATACACTTGACTTACAAGAAAATATATTTTAAATTGAACAAATTAAGAAAAGGAAAAGAGATGATATTAATTATACCTATATGTGGCACTGTAGACTCGGTCATATCAATGAAACAAGATTATCCAAGTTGCATAAAGATGGGCTCCTCGAGCTATCTGATTATGAATCATATCCAACTTGTGAATCTTGTCTCATGGGTAAAATGACTAAATCTCCTTTTAGTGGAAAAGGAGAGAGAGTTACAGAGTTGTTGGCATTGATTCACACAGACGTTTGTGGACCTATGACAACAAGTGCACGGGGTGGGTATTCTTATTTTATTACTTTCACTGATGATCACTCAAGATTTGGATATGTGTATTTAATAAAATACAAATCAGAATCATTTGAAAAGTTCAAAGAGTTCAGAAGTGAAGTAGAGAAACAAACGGGCAAGAGTATTAAGATACTTCGATCAGATCGAGGTGGAGAATACTTAAGCAGTTAGTTTCTCAATTGTCTCATAGAAAATAGTATAATCTCACAATGGACTCCTCCAGGTACACCACAGTTAAATGGAGTATCTGAAAGGAGAAATCGAACACTGTTGGACATGGTTCGATCCATGATGAGTTTTACCGACCTTTCAATTTCCTTCTGGGGATATGCCCTAGAAACGGCTGCATACCTACTTAACAAGGTACCTACCAACTCCGCCCCAAATACTCCATATGAGATATGGAAAGGGAGGAAACCAAATCTTAAGCATGTTAAGACTTGGGGTTGTCCAGCTTATGTCAAAAAGTTTGAAAATTATAAGCTACAGACTAAATCCGATAAGTGTAGATTTGTGGGCTACCCTAAAGAAACCGTAGGGTATTATTTCTATCATCCAACTGATCAAAAGGTGTTTGTTACGAAACATGCTACCTTCTTGGAGAAAGAGTTTATCCATGAAGGGGTTAGTGGGAGGAAGATATATCTTGAAGAAGTTCAAGAACCACAAGTTACCACGGGCCAAAGTCAGGTACCTAACCAAGTAGAAGAACCTACTGTACCACACACTGTTCGTAAATCTGGAAGAGTATCGAAGATACCTGAGAGGTATGGATTCGTTATAGAGGATGACGATGAGGTACACATCATGAATGATGATGATCCATTGAATTACGAACAGGCTATGAGTAATAAAGACTCAGGGAAATGGCTTGAATCCATGAAATCCGAAATGGACTCCATGTATGAAAACAAATTATGGTCTTTGGTTTCACCACCTGAAGGTATTAAACCTATTGGGTGTAAATGGGTTTTTAAGAAAAAGACTAGAGCAGACGGAAAGGTAGAGACCTATAAGGCCCGACTGGTTGCAAAAGGTTTCAAACAAAGACAAGGAGTTGACTATGATGAAACCTTCTCACCAGTAGCCATGCTCAAGTCCATTCGGATTTTGCTTGCGATTGCAGCTTACAACGACTATGAGATCTGACAGATGGACGTGAAAACGGCCTTCCTCAATGGAAAACTTGAGGAGGATGTGTATATGACACAGCCAGAGGGATTTATTTCAAAAGATGGAACAAATCAAGTCTGTAAGCTACAACGATCTATTTATGGGTTGAAGCAAGCTTCTCGTAGATGGAACATTCGTTTTGATGAGACAATCAAAGAGTTTGATTTTATCAAAAACGAGGATGAACCATGTGTATACAAGAAGGTTAGTGGGAGCGCAGTATCATTCCTTGTATTATATGTTGATGTTATATTACTGATAGGGAATGACATTCCTATGTTACAATCCATTAAAATCTGGTTATCTAAAAACTTCTCCATGAAGGACTTGGGTGAAGCATCCTATATTTTGGGGATAAAGATCTATAAAGATAGATCTAAAAGGATGCTCGGCTTATCCCAAGGAACGTACATTGATACGATGCTAAAGAGGTTTAGCATGGAAGATTCCAAAAGAGGTCTCATGCCGATGAGCCATGGAATAAATCTCTCCAAGAAACAGGCCCCAAAGACACCTGAGGAGAGAGACCGTATGAGTAAGATCCCTTATGCTTCTGCAATAGGATCTATCATGTACGGTATGATATGTACTAGACCGGATGTTGCTCACGCACTTAGTGTAACAAGCAGATACCAGTCGAATCTAGGAGAAGAGCACTGGAAGGCAGTGAAAAATATCCTAAAGTACTTGAGAAGGACTAAAGATATTTTTCTTGTCTATAGTGGGTCTGAATTAAAACTCGAGGGATTCACGGACTCAAGTTTTCAAACAGACCAAGATGATAGTAAATCTGTTTCAGGGTATGTGTTTACCTTGAACGGAGGTGCAGTGAGTTGGAAGAGTTCCAAGCAGCAAACGGTTGCTGATTCAGTGACAGAGGCAGAGTTTATAGCTGCAAGTGAAGCTGCAAAGGAAGCTGTTTGGATGAAGAAGTTCATAACTGAACTTGGTGTGGTTCCTAGCATTGGAGAAGCAGTTCCCGTATACTGTGACAACACCGGAGCGGTTGCACAGGCTAAGGAACCCAGGTCTCATCAGAAATCTAAACACGTGTTGCGGCGATTTCACTTGATCAGGAAGATCATTGAAAGAGGAGACGTCACCTTGGAGCGTGTAGACTCTCAAGACAACACTGCAGATCCATTTACTAAAGCTTTAACACAACAGCAGTTTGAGCGTCACTTAGAGAAGATGGGTATGAGATACCATAGCGATTGGCTTTAGTGCAAGTGAGAGATTGATAGTAGTGTGCATACAAGCCAATCATGTATGATGACAAAGCACATACTTTGTAAACAATCTTATTTATTTATTAATAAAATATTCATTTAAGGCATATAATTATCTACATGGTGCTATTTTTATAATATGTAAATAACCCATAGTTTTAAGCAATGCTTTTAGAATCATGATGAGATCATGATAATGAGATCTAAGTTCTTAGAAAGCTTAAAAACTAAAATAGTTCCCAATTGTGGGATTACTAAAATGGGGATTAGTAAATCCGGATAGATTGGTACATATGTTGCTTGCTCATTGGATGAGGATGACTGATCTCATGGTCATTTGTGTGGAGACACTAAAGCAAGTATGTAGGTGCTTATTGGAGAATAAGTTCACTGAACGTGACTCGCTATGGAATACCTAATGGAGTTTTACTCGCCTGTCAATAGGAATTCCTAATGTGATAGTAGTACATGTGATCCTTGGACTTGAGATCATCATAGTATCTTGTATGTAACAAATTATACTTTGACTAATTCCTTAAGGCCTTTTAAGGCATATATAGGGTATGCTTGGGTGTAATGAGTTACATATGGAGATAATGAATGATCAATAAAGAATCTACCACCTCTAGTAAAAGAGGAGATATGTCTTATGTGATTCGTTAAATGACAACCCAGGAATCCTTGGCCAAGGTAGAATGAAATTAGAAAGAGGTTTCTAATTTGCATTATTTGAAGTTGTGCATTTTCTAATCGAAATACATATGATTAAATAAATTAAGACTTGACAGTAAATCCATGTCTTATATTTAATTGGGACATTGTACGGTGGAAGGATTGAATTGTACGGTAACTTTTAACTCACAGGTTCTTTTATGATTAATGTTGAAATCTATATTATCTGGAAAGTCGTTGATCGCTAGGGAGGCTTATCCCTGTTGTAGAATAAATGTTATTTATTTAAATAGATTATTAGTTTAATTTATTTATTTAAATAAGATTAGAATTGTTCTAATTGATTTATTCATAACCGGTTTAATATGGAGAACCTAAAGGGTCACACCATAAAAGGAAGAAAAATTATTTAAGAAGAAAATGACATGATAGTAATAATGCATTAAGTATAATTAATTTAATCTATGATGATAGAATAAATTAAATAGCTTAATGTTTATTATTTAATATTTTAGAAATATTAAATATAAATTAATAAGAGAAGTCTTATTAATATTATTATTATTATTATTTTAATTCTAAAGGAGTTTAGGAATTAATATAATATCAGTACTCTCTCTCAATCCTAATAAAGATTAGGATATAAATTAATTAAAAGTAATTAATTAATTAATTAAATAAAACCCTATTCTAGTTGGATTAGGAGGTTTAACCTAATATCTATATAAGAGAGTCTTATATCAGAAATAAGGTACGTGAATTTTTCAAGAGTTGGGAGTACACATATTCTATAGAGATAGAAACAAGGGTTAAGCCAATAACCCGTCTTACTAAGTTCTTCATCTTCCTTGGTGGATCACCGTTAGAGGCCAAACATTTGGGTAGCTGACATTGATCAAGGGAAGGAGCCACTACAGAGGAATCAAAGGAGTAGAACTTGTACCTGAGGAAGCTTGGATCTTCAAAGGTATAATTTTGTTTTTCTCCTTCCTCATTCACTGATAATTGATGCATAAGAATGATCATGGTAATGGGTTTGTATAAATTTTTGAAAACCTAGTTTTTTACGCTTCCGCCCTATTTATGTGATTTGATTGCATGATTGCGTTACGTACAAACCCAACAGTTTACTATTTGAATGAGAATAGAGAAAATATGGGTTACAAAATTCCAAACTCTAGAAATGAATTTATATGTACTTGAAGGAATATCAAGGATAAGGTATTACGATACCTATAAATTGGATGTGAACTAAATAGTGTAAAAAATGGTATATTGATACATGTGAAAATTTTATTAAGAAAATAAGATTTCACATGAAGAGATGCTATGAAGTCAAACAAAGATGAGTATATGTATAAAAATCTATATATACTTAGTAAGATGCTATATATTTTAGCAAGAGGAATGATAAATTAAGTTAAGAATATAAGAATCAAGATAAAACTATGTTAGTAATTTATATAGTTTGAATGTTGGCCTTGATTGGCAAATAAAAAGATGAATAAGTATAAAGTCATTAGCTAATATGATTAGCAATAAAAATAGAGCAAGTTAAAACTCAAAATTTGAGTTAAAGATAGAATTTTGAGGTACGAATTGCTAGGTTGCGTCCAAAACGTCGAGTTAAGTCAGAAAGGAATGTAAACACAAAATGTGTAAGGGTTGACTTTTTGGTCAAAGTCAACAGTAGACTTTTATGGAGAAGAGTTAAAATAGGAGTTAGAAGTGGAATATGTTATGATTTATGTGAACTATGTATGTGATTAAATAAATATACATTATATAATGTGTATACATTTATTTTGTATATAAAGAGAATTAAGAATAAAGTTAAGTAACATAATATATATATTAGGTATGATAATTAAATAACCTAATGGGTTATAATATGGGAGAATGTTAGTATATAAATATATATAATAATCCGGAGAGATTTATTTTATATATCTCAAATAATTAATTTTATAACCTAAGTAAACCAAGTCTATTTGGGTTATGAAATTAAAGAGGCATGAGTAAGAAATTTATTTTTAAATGTGAAAAATGAAAACCCTAATTAAATGATTAAAGTAGAATAGAATTAAAAGTATTGGATTATAATAATATCATAGCCCAAGAAATTAAATAGAGTGGCCCAATAAGTGAAGGGACTTATTAGTTATTTGATTAAGGTATTGAACTCTAACTACATACTCAATAAACTTGAATACGACAAGTCTAATTGGGTTATGTAAGTGAATAATATTATTGATGAATAATAATATAGAAACATCAATAATAATTAGTATTAGTGCAAGAGTTAATAAATTAAAAAGAGTAAGTAAATTAAACAAGCCCACTTATTTTAATTAAGCATGGGACTTGTAGATAAAGTTAATTAATGGCAATTATATTATTAAGTTAGCCCAATATATCATGTATAAGGTAAGTATAATAATGATCCAATTTAAATAATGGGTGAAAGCCCAAGCCCAATTTAGTTAGTAAGCAAAATAATAAAATTGCAAGCCCAAAAGGATTAATTAATGGCCCAAGCTAAAGCCCAATTGAGAAAGGGATAAATTGATCATTAAATGAAGCATTTAATAAAACAAATTTGGATGGAGAATAAAAGGCCAAGTGGCCGAAAGTTTTTGTGAATGAGCAAAGGAGATGCTTGTGATAATTGTTATCAATTTAGTAGGTAATTACTTTTGAGGTGTTGATTTTTTATGGAGCCAACACAAGTGGGTTTACTTGCAAGCAAACTAATGTAATAATAAGGGAGAGTAAACATAAAGATGTGTGAAAATGAGAAGGCAACTTGGCCAGATGAAAAGAAAAGAAAGAGAAATAAACCAAAAGAGAAGAAAAAGATAAGAAGGAAAAGAGAGAAAACAAAAGGAGCAAGAGAGAGAGAAAGGTAAGAGGGTCGGCAACCTCTAGGAGAGAGAAGAAGGAGAAAAATTCTGTATGGAAGAGAAGAAAAAATAGAAGAAGAAGAAGAAGAGGAAGAAGAAGAAAAATCAAATATATACACCTATTTTTCTAAGCTTTTCTCTCATTTATTTTAGTGGGTTAATGTAAAAGGAGTTCATGATTTAGAAGTTTAGAACTCTTAAATCTATGTGTTTTTCATTGATTCAAGTATGGATCTAACATATTCAAGTGTTAGATAGTGGATCAAAAGGAAAGAAAGGGAACTAGGTTTCTAGAAAACTGGAAAACCCTAGCTTTCTCTCCCTTTGATCGACTAGTATTTTAAATCTACATCTTCTTTTCATGATCCGTTGAAGAGAGGTGCTAGATATATGTGTTGACAAATAAACCCAAGTGGTAGAACTCAAAAATTACGTTTCTAAAAGTCGTGGTATGGGTTTTAGTGAAAATAGTCCATGTAATGGACAAAAAGAGATTAAAAAGTGTTCTGACCGTCCGCCCCAAGGGCATTTTAGTCAAATTTTTATGTTTTAAAAATTTTGTAAAAATTGTGAGAGTTAATATCAGAGGTTATCTAGATTCTGTAAAAATCAGAGAATTTTTGGCAATTCGGAATGAGAGTTATGGATTTTACGGCTAAGGGCTATTTTTAGAAAGCTACCCAAATAACTCTCTGTATGTAAGTCCAAATATTATGAAATGTTTACTGGAAGTACATGTGTATAACAGGAGAGTACTTGGAAAATTTTAGAAGTTTTGGAGACAATCTCGATTTATAAAAAATCTGAGAATATTTGGCTATTATAGACTATTTAAAAATAGTAAATGTATTTTAAAAAATTTGGAAAAATATATTTTCATAAGGGGAATATATATAGCTGATTTCTAGAAAAGAAATAATTTTAGAGATGTTTTGCTATTTTTCACATAAATGATGTTATATAGATAAATGGATTAAATTGAATATATGATGTGAAAAATATGGTTTCATGACTTGAGACCCTTGAGCATAGTTTATGCAGATTTGTGATGAAGGTTTGTGGTCGGTTGTGAAGATTTATGATGTTTATGGTATTTTAGAATGCTCAAACGAATAAATTAAGGAAAGAAAAAATAATTAAAATAAATTATTTATTAATTGAATAAAAGACTTAAAATATTTTTACATGACTAATAATATTTGATTAAAATATTTTAGTAATATTTGACTTAAATGTTATTAAAAAATTAATAACATTAGCTTGAAATATTATTAAATAGTTAATAATATTAAACGGGAAATTAAAATAAGAGAATTAAGTTATTTTTAAATATAGTTGTTGAATTTGGTATTCCAAGAACTATATTATGTATGTGATATGTTGAAAAAAAGAATTCAAGGTACTGAAGTTGGTTTCGGGTTACTAAAATGATTTTAGTATGCTGAAATGGATTATGGTCTGCTGCAATAGTGATTTCAAGATGCTGAAATGTAACCTGGTTCACTGAAATAGTATTTTCAGTTTACTGAAATGTTATCTAGTTTACTAAGATAACATATAAAGAGAAAACTTATAAGTATAAGTTATGACATGATTAAAAGATTATCAAAGTATAATCGTAGTACTAAGACTTGGATGTAATGTCTAATACTTCGTAATATAACTGAATGTTAAATAATTTAATATAAGATGATAAGAACTTATAAAGTGAGTGATTAAGTATTAAGTCTAAATTAGTACAGTCGTATTCTGTAATAGTTGATGTATAGTATCTGGGCTAAACAATTCCTTCAGGGAGCGGAGGTATATACGAATTAGTAACCGATCTAACTCGCTGTGAAAACAATGTAGACGAGACGGAAACTAATTTGTTGGTTGTTTGTGGAAAACCACTCAGTATACTATATTAAATACTATTAAAGACTCGATGTATGCTAGGTTTAGACTTGTAAATGAATATGGTGTTAAGGTTATCTAATATTTGACTACGTGGTTAAGTGTTAGATAGTATTATGGAATAAGGTATGATATGCTAATTGAAAGATCAATCTTATAACTGATAGGTCTTTTCAATAAGGAGATAAATTAGATTGCGTAGCAGTAATCGACTATGCAGGCAAGTTTCCTTAACTCAAACTCGAGTTATATTTCAAAGCATATTAGTGAATGATTATTGATGATTATTCACGTCCATACTGATTATTGATTTGCACTTAGTGCATGTTGCATATGTTCATCAGGTACGAAAGGCTGATCACCTTCATTACCCTAAAGTTCAATTAAAGTTATTCATGGTCCTTGTGACATTAAACATTATTGATTCGGTCATTCAATTATTGACATTTTGATTCATGTTCTTTCACAATTATTATATTTTTGAAAACTTGAAAACTTATTCTTTCTTTCAATCATGATATATATTTATTTAATTTAAACTTGCTGAGCAAAGTAGTTACTCACCCTTGCTATATCATGATAACAAATTTTAGATTAAAACGAAGGCTTGAAGAAGGACAGAGACAAGAGCAAAGTACAGTAATAGATTGATATGCGAATAACTATTTAGTTATCTTATGTAAACCTTTTGTAATTTTAAATGGTATGATTTCAGTTAAGGTTAATAGACCTTGGGAAATGTTATAGAATTATATGAAATAAATAATGTATGTTTATATATTCCGCATTCGATGATAGAATATGTATGATAATGAAGTACCGTAACGTACCAGATCCTAGGTTCTAGGGACCCGGATTTGGGGGAGTCACAAGTGTTGCTGATGTCTATGCTGTTGTTGACTCCACCGATTTAATTTCTATCGGTGTTAACGATGCTTGTTTTATGAAGATAAACTGAAACATTTCTTTTTGCTGGGAATGATGTTCTGAAATCATTGGATCTTCCCAATGTTTACATTGGTAGTTTACAACGGTGCTTACCCTACTGGTAGTTGACAACGGTACTTACCTTGATGGTAGTTGACAATGGTGCCTACCCTGCTGGTAGTTGACAATGGTGCCTAACCTGATGGTAGTTGACAACTGTGTCTACCTTGATGGTAGTTGACAACGGTTGATCACCGGACTGTCTCGATGCCTACTCGAACGGTAGTTTTCAAAGCTTTATCTCACTAAACTGTCTCGATGCCTACTCGAACGGTAGTTCTCAACAGCCGACTTTTTCATCGAGTTTGGGTATTTAATGTGTATGCATATTTAATTCTACTAGGTATGCATGTTTAACTTTTTAATGGAGATGTGCGCTGATATAGCGCTTGTTGTACATGTGCAGACCAGGCATGATGTGATGATCTTAATTTGTCCTAGGTTGATGCATATGCTTAATGGAATTAATGTAAAACCATACCTCACTCTTTCTGAGGCGATTTGGATTTTCTTTTCAGGCATGGATTTTGATAGGCTTAGCAGCTCTAACTCCCGTATGACTTCTTTTGGCATTCGCATGGGAGATTTGGATGTTCCCCTTTCATACGACATCTTGGAGTGGATCTCGCAGAGGCTACTATTTTTCTGGATCTAGATCTGGTGCTGGTCCCTCTGGCGATTCAGACACTAATAGCTTTAATAGGAGATATCCCGATATATTCACTGAAGTAGTGTTCAACGGCTTACATCACCGGATCTTTCCCCGATGCTACGCTGGATTGACGCAAATGGTTTGATCATTGATTATAAAAGGGGGTGAGCTCTTTACTTGCGACCCTGCTGGATTAGATACTGGCTTAGCTGATGACCCGGGTGTTGCTGATGTCCTAGAGGATGTAGCCCATTCTCTCATTGCCCAGATTTGAACTTCGGTGTAGAGGCCTCGACTTATGAGGACTTGGCGCAGGTTGACTTGTTTGACGATGTAAATTTCATTTGCCAGACCTTTTATCATCGAGCATCTATTTTTCTCGAGTTAAGGACTCTCTTGAGAATTTTTCCTTTCTTTTGTCGGGGCAAGCTTATGTTGCCATAATTTCTTTTAGGATTTATGCCTTTTCTTTTGATAAGGAGCTTGGTCCTGCTATTACCTCCTTCCATTTCATTGAATGGCAAAATGCCCCAACCCTTTTCGCATGAAGTTACTGGGGTTCATAGAAGAAACTGGATTTGTTGACCACATCTAGAGTGAAAAATATCCTGCACATTGGACAAATAACCAAATGTGCCAAAAGCTTGATGGCTCTGGTCGTCAGGATTAGTATGATCTTGTGAATGAGGCATTTGAAGTTAAAGTTTATGAAATTGAATGCTTGTATTCACCGAGCTTTTATCTTATCGCTAAAGATCTTGAAATTGATTATGAAAATGAATTTTTCCTAAGGAAATCAAAATCTTCATTTGACAAGTTATGAAATCGCAAGAAAACTTTTAAGCATCAATGGTCATTTTTCATAGGTAGGATTAGATTCAAAAGACTTATCTCCCTTTGTCAAAGACACCTCATCTTAGCTCTAAACACCGTTCTTCACAAAATTGACATCATATGACATATGAACTATGAGTGATGCAACCCCTAGCAAGGGTTTCTCTTTTATGACTTCAGATGATCTTATTTTTATCTTGCAAAATTTCTGCTTTCCTTGCTTAACTTTGTCTCGTTTTCTTAGGCTATTCAGGGTTACCCATGTAACGAGTTTTGGACCAATGACTCCTAAACCAGACGACTTTAAGGCACTAGGTGTTAAGACACCCTTTCGGGTTTACTGACTTGAGTAACAAAGGCCACACTTCGAGATAAGTCAGGCGGTCTATTCTATTTGATCCTCGCCTGAGCTTGTACAAGATTCATTTTCTTATGCTCTAAATTACCCGTGTAGCTAGTGTTGGGCTGGTGACTCCCAAACCAGATGGCTTTAGGGCACCAGGTGTAGAGACACCCCTCGGGCTTAATTATTCTAGTAACCTAGGCCACGATTTGGATCTGCTCAGGTTTTGCTTTCTTCTTATTGTAATGCTCATTTCCTTAGGCACTGAGTTACCCATATAACGAGCGTTGGGCCGGTGACTCTGAAACCAGATGGCTTTTGGCACCAGGTGTAAAGACACCCCTTAGGCTTAATAACTTGAGTAACCCAGGCCACGATTTGAGACATTAGGCGGGCTACTAATTGTCATCCCTGTTGCCATAATTTCATACCCCACAATTAAGAGTTAGGGTGATCGCAAAGTGCAGACATGCATATGAGGCCATATTTATTTCAAAAAGCGCTTTAAACTAGGATATTTTGCCTAATCAAAAGGTTGAATTGTCTTAATTCTCTAATCGTTCCCGTGATTCTTCATCCACGGACGCTTATAGGAATTAATTCAATTCATAACAAGTTAAGCAAAAATCTTCTCTTTTAAAAACCTTTTTCTAAGATTCTAACGCAAGATTTATCTATACTTAACATGTATACCATTGTCAATGCATGTAACTGGAAATTGAAAGCATATAAAGAGATGAAAGAGTCGTACCTTATCAGTGGATCACAATATTCTAAGAAAATTATGATTGGAAAAGACCGATTGATCATACCGGATCGCCAATAATGGAAGCTTTGATGATGACAGACCATGTTGATGGTGCCGACTGGTGCATTTTCATTGGATGGTTGATTAATGCCCCAGTGTTAAGTTGTCGTAATTTTCAAAATTGCCCCAGTCTTGTTGTAAGGGCCCCAACATCGGGTTTTCGCCGATTTCGAAATTGCCCCGGTCTTGCTTGTCATCTAGGGTGATTTCTTTGTTGTATGTTTGGCATATGGGCTGATAAGATGCCGAGATCGTAAGAGTCTTTTACCTCATAACCAATATGGTGAACAGGTAGTGAATATGGGCCTTGATGTTTGGATGCCCCAATCATTATTTCTAACTTGTGGGCGCAATTGACTTTGATAGTTGATATCGAAAGGCCTGCGAATTCCACTAAATTGGACTCAAGGGCTTGTGATGGTTGGTGATGTGATGGCATTAACCCGATTTGGTTTAATCTGTGAGGTTTATTTCGTTGCCTTTTGCTCAGGGAACAGATCATCAGGTATGAGATATACTTTTTCATGACGGTCGCTTATATTCTTCTGTAGGTCAAAAGAGATCAAGTCTTCTCGTACTTCAGGAGTGATGAGTTGCTAAAGGTTTACATCTTAGGATGTATGCTATTTCATCACTAGGACTGACTGTCTTAATGCATCGCTACTTCTTCCTTTCGAGACTTGCTCCAGATTTGATGGAATAACATTGAGGTGCCGTTGAGTCCTCTCAACATGGGTCATCGATCTTGAATGTTTTTCTTGGATGTAGGTTTTTTAGGTTTGATTTGGTGTCTTGATACTTATATTTGGGGTTGGAATTTTGGATGTTTCTTTTGAGGGTTAGACCGCACCAGAGATAGCTGCCTACGTACTCCTGTGGCTGCGGGAGATCAGGTCTTACGTAGTTCAGGCTTGGCATGAACAGTTAAAAAATGTTTATTTGGGTTTGAGCTTGGTTTGAGGGGTTTTTGGATTTTTTGTTTGGTTTAACTACATCGTTGCCTACGTACTCCCTGGTTGAGGGAGATCAGGTCATTCGTAGTTCAAGCTTGGACAAGATCTAATTGGTTTGATTTTTTGATTGATTTTGATTTTAATTTTTTAATATCTAAATGCATAGAAAATTTAAGGCATAACGCTAAGAAAGTGATAATGTCCCAACATCTCTTGGAACTCGTAACTTTCCTATGGATCTACATCTTCTTGGCTAGATGAGGCCTGATAGTCCAGTTGTTAGTTGTTATGTTGCCTTCGAGGCTCGTGATAGAGGTTACCTCATGGTCATGATTATCTTCAATCACGACCATAACTTGAACACATCCTAAATAAGCATATCCTTTAAGGAGGCTCAAACTGGACTCGTCGTAAAAAGGGATGAACTCTAGATTCCTCGATGGGTTGGCTTCCCCGACAACTTCACCACCTTTTTCTTCATTTGTTCCTTCACCTTTCTCATAGGCTTGAGAGGATTTAACTATGAAATCCCTCTGGAACTGTTGTATTTCTTGAAAGGAACTTTCCTTTTTGTCTTTTTCCACGCTGGGAAGGATCAGTATTTCCTCCTCATCATCCAGAAGGGTAAAATCAGGGATGTGGTTGCTAACTTTTGGCAACAAGATGTTAGATGATGGTAGATGAATTTCCTTGGGGGATTCTCTTGTCTCCTCTGTCACTCCCTACATTAAGATCAGTCCAACTTGTGTTCTGCTAGGATTGGTGCTCACAACCATCACCTCTTTTGAATAGCACATTTCGAGTGGACCTCTTAAGCTCTTTATTTCCATTTCGCATTTTTTGGTCATGGGGACTTCTATCTTCAGTTCTCCATTTTCAATGAGATCCTGGATTTTATGTTTTAGACACCAGCATTCCTCAATTGCATGTCCAGGTGAGTTAGAATTGTAGAGACATATATTGGTGGCATCATAACTTTTCTTCTCTGGATTTGTAGGAGGCAGCAACTCAGTAATCTTTCCCTGCGCAACTAACAGTGCTAACACATTTTCTAATGAATCCCCCAAAGGCGTGAATACCGTTCTCTGCCTACTCTCCCTGACTCTCGGTGCCGTAGGATTTCGAGGGTTTGCTAGTGTTTGGAATGTTTCTTGATATTTCCTATTTGGGAATTCGCATTCCTCCGAAAAAAAATTCCTTTGACAAGATCTTCTAGTAATTTTATCATTCCACCTTTCTCGTCCATTAAGCATGCTTTGATCTTCTTCATTTACTTGGCTGATCTTGGAGGGAGATAGGCTTACATTTTGAATAACCTCTTTTTGCTCTTGGCTTTATGATAGTTGAGTGAAAAGCTGCCTTGTATCCTGATGTTGGCGCACTATCAGATTAGCCAACAGAGTTACTTGATGCTAGATCGTATCCAATTTTTGCATCACTGTCATACCCTCCTCTAAATTTTCCAACTCTAGGACATTTGTTTTGTTCCTTTGGGGGTATTCCTCCATCCTTCGTATGTATTTGCAATTGGGACACATTTCGACGCTTCCTAACCCCATCGTGTTCACTTCCTCCGTATCATGCTGTAATAGAAGGTTGGTGTTGGCATTTGGATGGTCAGGTTGTTGAGCAACAACTTTATCGCTTTTGATCAAATTTTGGATTTTTTGCTTTAAGGACCAACAATCTTGTGTATCGTGTCCCGGAGACCCTGAATGGTAAGCACATCGCTGGCTTGGATTGTATCTTTTGCTTCTTGGATCCAGAGGTGGAGCCAGTTCTGTAATTTTTTTGTGATTTATTAACATCACCAATACATTTTCAAGGGAATCGTCAAGTGGAGTGAACACCCAATTTTTTGTTCTATTAAATTTTCTCTTTCTGTCCTGGTATTGGTTGAACGCAGTTTGTTGTTGTAATGACAGATTTCCTTCCCTCTTCCAAATGGGGGGACTATGGTTGGGTCTCCTAGATTGCCCCGGTACAATGAGGGATACATCTTCATCACCTTTCTTGGGTACCCTCATGGGAGCATTCGCATAGTTTCCAGACTGTATATGCTCGACGACTGCTTCCAAGGCTGTGAGATCTTTAATCTTGCATACTTTTAGGCCCATCTCTGCTATTTCGTCGTGTTTAATCATCTTTGAGAATGGCTTTCCTACTCCAGCTAGGATCCTCTCATAGTAAGGTCCCTCTTGGATGTCTATGAAAGTCATCACCATTTTAGTTTCTATCATAGGCGGGCTGACCTGTCCTGCCAGACGTCTCCATCTTTGGGTGTATTCGCAGAAAGATTCATTGTTCTGCTTTTTGACTTTATTAACTTGGTATCTATCCGGTGCCATTTGTGACTGGAAGCTGTATTGATTTAGGAAGGCATGAGCTAGCTCTTCCCAGCTATGAATTTTGACATTGTCAAGTCGGGCATACCATGTCCTAGCTTCTACAGTGAGACTCTTTTGGAAAAGCTGCATTCTGAGGCTTTCATCTTCAGCATAAGACCCTAGCTCTCCCATGTATACTTTCAAGTGTGTATAGGGATCGCCTTCCCCATTATACTTTTCAAACTGTGGGACTTGGAATTTGTCAGGATATCTATCCCCTGGGAATATGCAGAGATCTGAATAGGTGACACTTCCAAGGTTTCCAGTCCCTTTGATTGCCCGGATGGTTTCTTCCATTTATTGGACTTTCCTTCGAATATCGCCAATTCCTGATCTTCCTTGAGATTTGTGATTTCAGGGGTTTTGTTGGTTCTTTCACTGGATCGAGGTTCAGGCGTCTGCATTTCCCCCTTTTTCAGCACTTTGATTACCACCCTATGAGGAGGACTTTGTCTGATTGGGCATTGCCTGGCCCTGAGTGCTTTTACTTTGTTCTTTTAGGAGGATAGCCAACTCTGTTATTTGATTCTTAAGTCCCTCAAACTCCTTTCGAGATACAGAACCTGATTCATATTGGGCACTTTTCGCCATGTCGATTGATAGGCTTTGTGCTTTCTTTGATTTTGATCTGGTAATGAGACTAATCTTGCCTACAAGAAGAGTAGGTAGTTTAGTCTTAATAAGCATTAATAACATGCGTTGATGCAATGTATTAGTTTTTTATGGGGTTTTAATATTTTCCTGCAAAACAAACGTTAGTTATTTTGTTGACAGGATGACAGGATTTGATATCTGTATATTAATAATAAAATTGATGGGAAATATAATGTACATTTACATTTTCTTTTCTTTTTTCTTTTCTTTACATTTACATGTAGTCGTAATTTACATTGAATCGAACTTTACATAGAATTGGAAGGGAAAGGTATGAAGAGACTCCCCTTCACGTTTGGTTTATCAGAGGCTGACCTATCTTAGGTTACTCTCGCGGTTTTTCGGCATGAAGGTCCCCAGATCTTTGCAATCTCATTGAGGGAAAATTAATCCGATCTTTCAATTAGAGCGGATCTGAGTGGTGCGTTTCATGAGCCTCACATGATTAGTCTCCTTTGAGTCCAGTAATCAAACACCGATAGGTTCACCTCCTGGTGAAGGAATCACACAACATACATTAACATACATCGCGTCTCACCGTATGAAATGATGACATGGTGCGAAGCACTAACATAAAGCAGTAAAGCATTCATTCACATCCATTCAATGTAAAACACAGCATTCACACATGCGCAAATAAAAGAGGAAAATTTAAAAGAATTTGAATGCGGCTTAAGCCCTCTACTGTCCCCAATAGAGTCGCCACCTGTCGACGTCGAAAAAAAATCTTGTCGCTTTGGACAGATCTTTCTCTCTTCCTAAATTTAGTTATTTTCTACCCTGATTTGTCTTATCTGTTTTATGAAGGGTGAAGTTTTTTCGTAAAAGGACAACATGTATCATGTCGATGATTTTGAAAGATTTTACAGAGTCGCCAGTTGGTAGATTTGAAATGGTTGTACCTAACTCAACCGAGTTTTGTTTGATTTTTGCAAGTAGGTCCAATTACTGGACACTTTAAAAACTTGGTTTTGAAACCGAGATTCTTAAAATTCGGGGGCTTGGTTAAGCGGAGGGAAGGCGTTAGGCACCCCCCGACTCCCGTGAAACACGGTATCGTATCTTTTCAATATTTCCCTTTTTATTTGCAATGTGTGTGTGTATGCTGGAAGTAATTGAGCTTACGTTGGTTTGTTTTGAAAGTATTTCCATGCTTCATTGGACCTACATACGAAGGGTTTGATTTGTTTGAAAAGTCATTTTGTTTTAGACAAGATATGAAAATGATGTTTTAAAAAGTTGGCTTTCAAACCCTTACGCTCGCATAGGAATTAAAGCATTTTGATACTTCCATTTTGTTCTGTTCAGCCTTTGGCTCCATTTGAATGTTTATTGTCAGGATGCGAAGCATCCTTGACTACCTAATGTATATACAAGTGCCGGTATTTTTATGGGCAGGACAGCCATCGAAATGACTCTAGCACGACAAACCATATTTCACTATATTTGAGACCTTAAACCCGAATAATCGTTTTAAGGTCCCTAGGATGTACATTTTATAGAAAAACTGGTAGGATATGTTTAGAAAGTGGAGTTTGTCCATCGTGGGAATCATATTTAGATCAGTTTGATCATCAATCCCACGATTCCTAGGCTCACAAAAAATGGCCAAGAAAACCTGCACAACACAGATATTCACAGAGAAGGAGAATTGTACTCTAAACGTCACAAAAATAAAGGATTTATCAGTCAAATCCTTGTATGCGTGTAGCCAAAGCTTCCCGTTACCACTAGATAGGGATCTAGGGTCGCAAGGTCGCTTTCATATTCACAAAACTAGAAAGAAAACTAGCTTTAAATAAATCTTAGCCATTTTAGTTTTTCGGTTCCGGTTGGACTTATTTTGAACCATTTGAAAGGTAGAAAGGGCTAGATTCAGATAAATCTAAAATCACAATATTTACATCAGTACAGATTCACATCAAATAAATATTTAAAGTAAATATTTAATTATAATGAGCAAGGAATATATATATATATATATAAAGGCTGTAAAGGGCCACGGATTTCCAATCTAGGCCCGAACGGAATGTAAATATATATATATTTATAAAAGCGGTAAAAGAGCCACGAATTGATCCAGGCTCAACTGGAATGTATATATATATATATATATATATATATATAGTAAAGTGAAAAAGGTCACGAATTAGCAATCCAGGCCAAACGAAGTCAGAAAAATTATATATATATATATATAGTTATATATGTAAAAGCGATAAAAGGGCCACGAATTAGCAATCCAAGCCCGATTGAATTAGAAGTTGGTATATATATATAGTCAATTATGTATATAATAAAGTTAAAAGGCCACGAATCAGCGATCCAGGCTGAACAAGTTAATATATATATATATATATATATATATTTATATATATACATAGAAGCGAGTAAAAGCCACGGATCGACGATCCAGGCTGTGCAAACGAAGAAAAACGTATATATATGCTTATATATACTAAAAAGTAAGCTAAAAAGGTCACAGGAACTGTGTTGCAGGAAAAATCAAAAAATGAAACTTTATATGCACGTTCACATATACGTAATAAAGTAAGAAATGAGTTCTGATCGTAAAAAAACTTGCAATGGACTACTCCACGGGCTTTTTGCCACTCGGTGGGCTTTAAATGGACGTTTCCACCAGTTAATATTTGATATGTTGTAGAATATACGTATACAAATGTATTAGAAGAATAAAATTGAAGTTTGGAGTACGAGAAGTAGGGCTAGTGGTCGAAATGGACGGAGTTTCAGAGCGTTCTTCTATTTTTTTCTCCTTTTTTGGTAAGGGTAGGTGCTTTTATTTAAAGACTCGATGGTAGCGGGTCTACCTGCTGCTGTTTATGGTGGGCCCCATCTGGTGGGTCCCGTTGTCTCGAAGTACGTGCACTCCGACCAATGCGCAGTCTGCTAGAACCTTCATAACTTTTGATCCGAGAGTCCGATTGAGGCGTGCTATACCTTTACGAAAACCCCTTTCCGAAAGCTACACAGTAACATGAGATTTCACCTTTTCCTGAATCAAAGAAGATGGGTTCATAACCAGATCTTTATTTTTTTGTAGTCCGTCCATTGAGCTATCTTGTGCTATTTTCACTCGGGATTGATATTATGGTTCTTTTTTACCCTCATTGCATTGATTTGGATTGATTTTGACTTAATTTAATGTCAAGTTGGTAAAATGATCATTTTGCCCTTACAGGGGTTGCCTCCAGGATTGACATGGTTTTCGATTATTTCCCGGGATCGTCTCCGAGGTTTTGATCCTAACCGACTCTGTTCTTCCTTCGGGTTATCTTCGAGGTTGACTTGGTCTCTCAGGGTTATCTCTGGGAATGATTTGATTCTTTGGGACTATCTCTGAAGGTTAACTGTACCTCCCGGGGTTGTTGCCGGGGATTGACGTAGCTACAAATGTCTTTCTAGGGGTTATCTCCGGGATTCGACTGCTGCCGACTTTTGTCTATCTTCAGGGTTATCTCTGAAGTTAGTTTGATGATTTCCCAGGGCTGTCCCCGGGGTTCTGGTTTGATGTCGTAATCCTTCAGGGTTGTTCTTTAGAGTGGAAAAAGACGCTTTTGCCCTCCTATATGGTTAGTAACAGGAAAATAAAATTTTGAGTGTCTACATGCATGAACTAACTTTATTACTCATTTATATGCAATAATAATTAATATAATATTATTTAATCTTTCCCGTTATTAAATCATTCCTTCATTAATTTTAATTAATGAATAACCTTAACCTTCCATTATGCCACACTAAGCATATTACATAAACTCAAATTAAGCTTTTCATCATTTCTACCACTTTACTTACTCATCACATATTTAACTGAATCTAATTGAATTATCACATTCCATGTCACAATAATATTTATTTATATTCAAATAAATATGCAAACCTTTATTAATTTAATTATAAATAGTATTCATAAAATTCACGGATATTACACTCAATCCTTGTGTCAAATAGTTGCGATGCACACCCACAATCTTCCTTGCCCTAGCTATTGCTCTTAATCAAGTGTGGATGGAAGGGGAGAAACTATGGTTTATATAGGAGGAGGAGAGAGAGAGAGTGTGTGTGATCTGAATCAAGTGGGTTTATTTGGATGTTGATAATGGAAAGGAATGAGGGGAAATGGGTCGACTGGTATAAGGAAAGAATTGTGGTTTGTCTACTGTTTGTTTTGAATAAGAATACTTAAACCCAACTGATGGACCGAGTTTTAAAAAGAATTTGTCTTCAAGTCGCAGCGCGGTAGCGCATAGAATGCCTTGTATTAGGGCGCGATCACGTAGTTTAGTAGAGAATGGATTTGGTGACTGGCAAAGGGCGCGGGCGCGCTGACTGGCAGTTTTAATAGGGTGCGGTCGCGCTGCCCTGTACTCTGGCAGCCTTGGCTTTTTCATCTCTTCTGATCAAGCTTGCTTATGACAATTGGATTATACCTGAGAATTAATACAAACAAACTAATAAGATGACTTAATTATGAAATTAAAACTTAAACTTGATTTTTTTAAAATCACTCAGAATTAAATTAGAAGGAAAAAATGTATGGGTTGCCTCCCATTGAGCACTTGGTTTACAGTCTTTCAGCCTGACTACCCCCTGTGTCAATTTGGACTGGCGAGTACAATTGAGGACTTTTGACGATCAAATTCACCACCCTAATAATGCTTTAGGCATTGTCCGTTGACTTTGAACGGTTCTTCTTGATTTTTTGCCTACTATCTCAGCAGCTCCATGTGGAAACACAGTTTTGATAATGAATGGTCCAGACTATCGGGACTTGAGCTTTTCGGGGAATAGTCTCAATCTGTAGTTGAATAGGAGAACTGCTTGACCCGACTCAAACTTCCTCTCAATAATTTTCTAGTCATGCCACCTTTTGACTTTTTTCATGTACAACTTTGAGTTCTCATAAGCTTGAAGACGGAACTCATCTAATTCATTTAGTTGGAGAATTATCTTCTCCCCTGCAGCTATGAGATCAAAGTTCAATTTTTTGATGGCCAGAATGTTTTATGCTCTAGTTCCACTGGAAGGTGGCATGCTTTTCCATAGACTAACTGATATGGAGACATGCCAATGGGTGTCTTGTATGCAGTTTTGTATGCCCAAAGAGCGTCATCCAATTTCATTGACCAATTATTTCGAGTCAGATTGACAATCTTCTCAAAAATTCTCTTCACTTCTCTATTAGAAACCTCTGCTTGGCCACTAGTTGGAGGATGATAAGTCGTGGCAATTCTATGAGTCACCCCATATTTTGCTAGTAGAGCTGTGAAGTATTTATTGCAAAAATGGCTCCACTCATCACTGATAATGGCCCCAGGTGTGCTAAATCTTGTGAAATATTTTTCTAAAGAAATTTTAAGACAAATTTGGCATCCTTTGTTGGTAATGCACTTGCCTCAACCCATTTAGAGACATAGTCTACTGTCAAAATGATGTACAAATTGCTGAACGATGATGGAAAAGGCTCCATGAAGTCTATCCCCCACACATCAAATACTTCCACTTCTAAAATTGTGTTCAATGGTATCTCATTACGTTTGGAAATATTGCCCACCCTTTAATTTGGCATCTATCACATCTTTAAATGAATTGGTGTGCATCTTTAAACAAAGTGGGCCAATAGAATCTAGCTTATAAAACTTTGGCAGTTATCCTTTCACTCCCATAATGTCCCTAATATAAAGATGCATGACATGCATATAAGATATTCTCAACTTTTCTTTGTGGAATGCACCGACGAATCATCCGATCTGCACATTGCCTGGATAAGAAAGGCTCAACCAACATGTACCTTCTCACCTCATGTAGAAATTTCTTCTTATGCTGTCATGTTAAGTTTAGGGGGAACACATTGTTCACTAAATAGTTAACAAAATCAGCAAACCACAGAATCTCTGAGCTAACTGCAAATAATTGCTCGTCTGAGAATAAGTCATTAATCAACACCTTGTCTTCTTTGTCTTGCTCCGGATTTACTAGCCTTGAGAGATGTTCAGCCACTTGGTTCTCTGTACCTTTCCTGTCCCGAACCTCCAATTAAATTCTTGGAGGAAGTAGAATCCAACTAATCAATCTAGGCTTTGCATCTTTCTTGGAGATCAAGTACCGAATAGCAGAATGATCCGTGAAAACCACAACTTTGGTCCCAATAACATATGGATGGAACTTGTCAAAAGCATACACGATCGCCAGTAGTTCTTTCTTGGTGGTTGTGTAATTCAACTGAGCATCTGATAATATTTTCCTAGCGTAGTAGATGGCATGAAAAATTTTCTCCTTTTGTTGGCACAAAACAGCCCCTATTGCATAGTCACTAGCATCACACATCAACTCAAATGGCAAAGTCCAATCTGGTGCTACAATAACAGGAGCTGATGTTAGTTTCTTTTTCAACAGCTCAAATGTTGACAAACACTCCTCATCAAATCTAAATGGGACGTCCTTCTCCAATAAACTGCATAAGGGCTTTGTGATCTTGGAAAATTCCTTTATGAATCGGTGGTAGAATCCAGCATGTCCCAAGAAACTCCGAATCTCTTTAACTGAGCTAGGTGGTGGAAAATTTTCAATGGTCTCTAGTTTGGCTTTATCGACTTCCAGTCCTCTTGCTGGAAATTTATGTCCAAGAATAATCCCCTCCTAAACCATGAAATGGCACTTTTCCCAGTTAAGCTCAAGATTGGTTTCCACACAACGCTTTAGCACCATGATCAGATTTCTAAGATAACTATCAAAAGAATCTCTAAACACGGAGAAGTCATCCATGAAAACTTTAACATTTTGTTCAACAATGTCTAAAAAGATGGCCATCATACACCTTTGAAAAGTTATTGGTGCATTACATAGCCTAAAGGACATTCTTCTAAATGCAAAAGTACCGTCGGGACAAGTAAATGTTGTCTTTTCTTGATCCCATAGGGAAATGACAATCTGATTATAACCCGAATACCTGTCTAGTAGACAATAGTACTCATGCCCTACTAGTCTATCCAATATCTAGTCAATGAATGGTAAAGGGAAATGATCCTTCCGGTTGCTCTATTGAGCTTCTTGTAATCCATACAAAACCTCCAGCCAGTCACTGTCTTTATTGATATCAATTCATTGTTCTCATTTGCTACAACTGTCATACCTCCCTTTTGAGGTACACACTAAACTGGGCTCACCCATAAGTTATCAGAGATACAGTATATATTCCTAGCATCTAGCCATTTCAGTATTTCCTTCTTTACCACCTCTTTCATGATAGGATTGAGCCTAAGTTGCTGCTCCACTATGGGTTTTATATCATATTTGATGTGTATTTTATGCATACAGAATGAGGGGCTAATCCCTTTGATGTCGGTAATGGTCCATCCAATTGGAGTTTTGTACTCACGAAGGACTCGTATCAGTTTCCCTTCCAGAAATTCGTTAAGTGCAAAAGAAATAATAACATGCAAAGTAGATGATTCACCCAAATATGCATACCTGAGATAATTAGGCAAAAGTTTGAGCTCAAATGTAGGAGGAATCTCTAGAGATGACTTTAAGTGATCCGAAGACTTTCCTGCATATTCCAATGGCTCAAAATGAACTTTGAACTTGTTTACCCTTGGTAATGCATCCAACATCTGCAGATATTATATCATGTAAGACCCCAACTTTTTATGAATAAGATTTAATTTCCTCTATATATTATTTTAAATAGTAAGGTGTGGATTTGATAAATGTGATAGTTATGGGTGATATGTGCAAATTTTACAAAGTAAGCAATTTGTCATAAAATATTCATTTTGTCGGAGAATATTCGTTTTGTCGGAGAATATTCCTTCTGTTAGGGAATATTATATTTGGTAAAGTACGACGGCGGCGCCGAAATAACCAACAATTGGTGGGCCCCACAATAGAATAACTGTCGGATATCAAAAGCGACAAAAGTAACTTTTTTATAAAAATAAACTTTTACCGTTAAACTGTTGAAATACTCGGTGATAAAAGTACAGTAATACGCGTTGATGCACAGTAGCACACGGTATTGCACAGTATTTATAATTGTTGATTCTTACGTAAAAAGTCACTCATTCAATAATTATTATAGTAACTCATATTATTTAAATGATATTATTAGATAGCATTATTGGCAATGTCTAGAAAATTCTGTCGAGAAAAGGGGTTAGGTTATATAATTGCGCGCCAATAAGGATAAATCCTTATTGGAAAGGCCCCTCTTTCCTAGGAACGGCCTGGTTGTCAATAATGTGATTCTATAATATTAATTGTGAATAATAATTAATGAATAAAATAAAAATTATTGATAAATATGATTAGTAAATATTTGTTCAATTTTGATACAAATGGAGGAATTTTTAGCATGAGACATTTGTTGAAAGTTAACATTTTATCTTCTCCGATAAAATAATTCATTCAAATATATTATAATAGTATAATGTGATAATATAATAATATAATTTTATAATTTAAAATGGTAACATTATTATAATAAATTCATGGTATAAAAATAAAATGAGGTGGAAGAGAGCAAATTGAATTTGAATTCTTTTTAATAATTATAAATGTTTTTAATATATATATATATATATATATATATATATAACATGTGATAAAAGGAAAGATGATGTAAGATATGATGTTATAAGGACAGTGAGGTAAGCGATGATGTCATAGGGACAGTGAGGTAAGCGATGATGTCATAGGAACGATGAGATAAGCGATGATGCCATAAATTATGGTGAAAAGACTACTTTACCATGCCACTGCCAAGCCTATAAATAGAAGCTCATTCTTCATTCTTTCTCACCAATTCACTAAAGCTATAGAGAGAGAAACTATAGAGAGAATAAGAGAGAAAGAAGAAGAGTATTCTGCTACTACACTATTGCAATATCCAATCTCCAATTAAGGTAAAGGATTTTATTTTTCTCGTAAAGGATGTTATCTTCTTTCAATACTCGTAAGGGTTGGAATTCTATTCCTTATTAAACTGTGAGAATAACCTGTCTACGCGGATTACCGCATGCATGGTGAATTACCCTTCATATTCCTTCTTTATTAAGCTGTGGGAATAACCTGTTTACGCGGACTACCGCATGCCTGGTGAATAACCCTTCGTATTCATTCTTTATTAAAGTTGTGGAAATGATCTGTCTACGCGGATTACTGCATGACGGGTGAAAATCCATTTGTAGTTTCATATATTATTTCATTTCATATTCCCAAATCTAAACTTACTATGGTGAGTATTGCTTATATAATTTCTGAAATGATTAGAAATTGCTTAAGGTTTTTGCTTCATTTAATATTATTTCACTGGAATATTGGTCTGAACTTTCTTATTAAAACTTCAATCTTTTCATGTCGGGGTACTATTTATTTAGTACTATTCATTCGGGTACTATTCATGGGGTATTATTCACGAGGTACTATTCACGGGATACTATTCATGATAAAATTGGTTTCTTTTTCTGTCCAAATTATCTTTGATTTATGAATCTTACTCTTGAAATTGGATCCATGTTTTGATATCCATATTGACAACTAGGACATTCTTGAACTCTGGATAAATTGAATTATAAATCTCTAATATTTATCCTTTATCTCACTGGATTCGTTCTTCATATCATTTTTCATCATCCTCAGCCTTAAATTGTGGTGAAAGTTATCTTTGGCCCACAGTGCAAAGATGAACTGTTGATTTATGAATATCTTTGGCCCGTAGTGCAAAGACGAACTGCTGATTGATAAATATCTTTGGTCATAGTGCAAAAATGGACAGGTGTTTGGCATGATCATGACCACTGTTGATACAAACGAATATCTTTGGCTCGTAGTGCCTAGATAATTCGTTGATTAGAAATATTTGTTGATTAGTGTTATAGGGATAAAATATTGATGATGGACTTTTAAATCATAGAAGATAGTAGACATCATTCTCTACTTGACTCTTCTAATGAATTGTTATTTTCGCTGCAATTGTTGATCTAAAACTTGTTGTCTATAATATTTTATCTGGTTTATTGGAGGCTAACGATAATTTATTCTTCATTATCTTAGTCATAATATTCTTTACTGGGCTAGTTGAGCTCATCCTTTTCTTTTATTGTTCTCTTCAGGGAATGAGAATATAGCTAGGACTAGCCGGGGAATGGAGTGATGGTCCGAGATAGTGCTATAGTAGTCCTAATTATTTTGTAAAATAGTGTGATAATAATTGAAATGAGGACTTATTTGAGCGTTAATATTTTCGTATTATCTACGATTTAATAACTGTATTAAAGCTCATAGTTTGCGTGGTCGTATTTTGCACGATAGTTTAATATAATAATATTTGTATTTGGATTCTGTACCATATATTTGGCGACTCAGAATGGGTTGTGTGGACCTATTTTGGGGGCGTCACATATCAACTCTGGATCATCAATGTTAATATCCCCCAATAAAGTCTCTTCAAAAGGATCTTTATTCATTACCTTCAGAAACTCTTCATCTACTGCTTTTTCAACTATATCCATTCGGAAACATTCATCTTCATCTGTAGGGAGTTTCATGACCTTGAATACATTGAATGTCAATTTATGGTTTTGAACCCTCATAGTCAATTCTCCATTTTGTACATCGATAAGTGTTCTTCCTGTTGCCAAAAACGGTCTCCTAAGTATAATAGGAATGTCTTTGTCCTCTTCATAGTCTAAGATGATGAAGTCAGCTGGGAATATGAATTCATCCACTTTCAAAAGTATGTCCTCCACAATCCCTCTTAGATACGTTACCGACTGATCTGCAAGCTGTAGAGATATGTTTGTTGGTTTTGGTGCCGGTAGTCCCAATTGAGTGTACACATATAAGGGCATCAAATTAATGCTTGCACCCAAATCACACAAACATTTGTTGAAAGACAAGCTACCAATAGTGTATGAGATAGTAAAGCTACCAGGATCTTTTAATTTTGGTGGCAACTTCTTTTGCAATATAGCACTACACTCTTCCGTCAAAGCTACCGTTTCATAGTCCTCTAGCTTTTTCTTTCTTGACAAAATTCCCTTCATGAACTTAGCATAGCTCGACATCTATTATAAAGCTTCTGCAAATGGTATGTTGATTTGTAACTTCTTAAACACTTCAAGGAATTTAGAGAATTATTTATCTAATCTCTGTTTAGAAAGCCTTTGTGGATATGGAACTGGTGGATATAGTACTGGTGAAGTGACCATGGATTTCTCTCTCTTTTCCTTTTCTACTACCTCTGCCTTTCCCTCTGAGTTTTTAACTTTTTTTGTTACTACTAGAGGGTGCGATCGCGTAGCTTCCCCTTGTATTTCAGGCACGACCGCACTTCTTGGTAGTATTTGTTTTCCACTTCTGGGTGTGACAACTTGGCACTGTTACTTCCCATATCTCTTTAGATTAACTTCGGTGTTACTTGGAAGATATCCTTGGGGTCTATTGGTTAATATATTGGCTATTTGGCCCACTTGATTTTATAGATTTCTGATAGCCGCTGCTTGACTCTTCATCATCACATCATTGTTAGCCATATACTTCATCAACAACTCTTCCAAATTCGAATTATTCTCTGTTTGTGGAGCTACATGTTGTTGCTGATGATTTTAAAATCCTGGGGGATATGTTGGTCCTGGAGCTTGATGATGATTTTGGTTTTTTCTCCATGAGAAGTAGGATGGTTTCTTGCCCCCGGATTATAACTATTCTGATATGGATTTGGTGGGCATTGATAACTACCCTCAAACTGTACTGCTTTAGGGTTGATGTCATATTTCTCGATCGAATGTGATCCCGCATATAGCTAACATACATATAATACCTGATGAATATTTTACCCTGCAATGGCATCCTTCTTCTTTAACAATGCTGACATCTGAGCTGCTAGTGTTGTGACTGCATCCAACTCTAATTCCCCGGCTACCTTTTGTTGATTCAACCTAGAAGTTAGCCACTTATAATTGTTGACGACCATGGTTTCTAGTAATTCATACGCCTCCTCAAATGTCTTAGCCATAAATGCCCCACCAAAAGTTGCATTGATGCTTGTCCGAGTATTACTACCTAACCCATTGTAGAATGTATTCATCTGCAACCATTGAGGAAGTCCATGATGTGGACATCTTCTCAACAACTCTTTGTATCTTTCCCAAGCCTCATAAAGTGATTCACCATATTTTTGCTCAAAGGTAAAGATTTCATTCCTCATATTGACAGTTTTCGCCAGTGGAAAAAACTTTGCTAAGAATTTCTGGGCTAAGTCATTCCAAGTCGTAATGGAGCCCGGTGGTAATGAGTGTAACCAGCTTTTTGCCTTATCCCTCAATGTAAATGGGAAGAGTCTAAGTCTCACTACATCATCTGATACCCCACTGTATTTAAATGTATCACAAATCTCAAGGAAGCTCACCACTTAGTTAAATGTATCACGAATATTAGGGTTAACATTGGCCCTAGAAGGAGGGCTGTTTAGTGCTAGGAATTTTTCAATCACTTAGAAGATTGATAAGAAGTAATGGTGACAAGTAAGACGGTTTCTGGACAAGGAATATCAACTGCCAACCCATCAGCTCAACCTAAGGGTTCGGTTAGATGGTCGGTGTCAAGCATCGATTATTCTCAACTGCAAGGAAGGAGGCGGGTCCCAACGACTGTGTCGAGGATATACAATCCCGAACACTTACCCATGAAGATCGAGACTCTAGGTGAGGTAGCTATGTCACCAGGCAGTTGATCTTGGCCTTGAAGGTGCAGGAGAATCAGGATGCTGCCGAAGCCCTTCGTCTTCAATGAAAGGAGTTGGATGCACAGTTGGTATTGTTGAATGGGGAGGAGGTTTCTTCTACCTATAACCAACATCAGAAAACATCTCCAGGAAACCGATCTAGGACATATCGTTCAGATGGTTCTCAGCGGGAGAGTTGCAGGCACAGAAGCCGCTCTTGGGAAAGGAACAAGAGCAGAAGCCGCTCCTATGAAGGAAGCAGCAAAGATAGAGGAAGGTTAGAACAGAGAAGGTGGGAGACCTCTCTAGAACCCAAAAATTGGGATAGGCGAGATTCATCCCCTGGAGGAACGAGACCGAGGTGCTTGCCCGAAGGGTAGCAGAGTTAGAGCAGAGGCTTGTAGTCCCCAATCAAGAGAAGGAGGCTCTGATTGATCAGACGTCACCGTTTTCTCCATAGATCGACCGGGTATGGCCAACCCAAATAAGAAGGCCCCACATATAGAGAGTAAAAATAGTACTGGGGACCCGTATGACCACAACCAGACATATGACCTGCTGATGAAGTATTATGATTACTCCGATGCGGCTAAGTGTCAGATGTTCATCACGACCCTAAGGAAAGAGGCAAGACAATGGATGACATCACTATCCCCGAATTCAATTTCGTCGTGGAAGGAGCTCTGCATTAAGTTTCATGGTCTCTTCGGGAGCAATAAGAGGAGAGGTAAACCAACATGATCTTTGGTTCAGATCAGGTAATATTTTAACGAGACTCTTAGTTAGTATATATGAAGACATTCCAAAAGGCTGTTGGATAGGTGATAGATTTGAATGGTCTTCAAGCCCTCGAGTTCTTTACCATGGGATTGTATGTAGTAAAATCAAGGAAGATATAATGACATAGAAAATTCCATATAATATTTAATTATTAGAATGACAAATTTTGAGTATAATTTTTTTTATTATGTTTTTTATTTATACTTAATTGTTGTGGTATTAGAATATTTAATTCTTAATAATTTATTAAGTATCTTAAGTTATATATGGTAAAAAGAAGTAGAATGAATATACCTTATTATAATGGTATATAAATATCAAGAATGAAAAGAAAAACCAATATGGCTTAATTAAGAAATATTCTTGACATGAAGCTACCTATGTGTTCAATGAAATAGTTATATTATGATATAATTAATTTCATTCAAATGTGTTATTAAATAACAAATAAGAAAAATAGTGTTTACTATAATGAGTTATTTAAATTACATGAAACCATCATTTTTAATGATGTATGTGCTAATTACCTTTTTGCTTGCCTAAATAAATGTGGTAGATAAAATTCATGTATATTAGTAAATAATAAGAGTCCAAATTTAAATATTGTGTCATATTAAATTTTCTATGTATGCTTGCAAGTTTGGTACGTTGATTTTAGTGTTATGGACTATTTCTATACTAAGAGAAGAGTAATGAGCCCAAAAATAAAACTAGCCTCTGCCTTGCTTCAAGCATAATTTGGCAGCCACATGGAAGATAAAGGGAGCTAAGTTGTTTTAGCAATCCAGTTAGCTATTACAATTAGTCAGTAAGTTAATTCAATTGGGCCATCAGTTATTAGTCAGCAGTTAGTTAGTAGCTAAGGTATAGAGTGGTTGGTAGGAGCCAAATAAACTACAAGAGCCTAGTAGGCTTGACAGGGGACTGACTAGGGGCACTACTGTTAGGTTTATAATATACGCGAACATACAATTTAATTGCATATATACAACAGAAGCGTGATAAAATTAGATTTTAAAATTTTTAAAAACCATGATCATGATCAATCTTTATACGCAATTATCAATTAACAAAGGAGACGGAGATAAAGAATCATACTCTTGTAGAACCGTGCTTCCTCAGGTACGAGTTTAACTCCAAATCCTTCGCATTCTCCTTGAATTACACTGGTTAGATTCCTTTTTTTGATCAACATTAGCCACCCAAGTGTTTGGCCTTTAGAGGTGATCCACCAAGAAATAATATGTAATCAAGAAGATTGGTATTGGCTAAACCCAAGTTTTCTCTCTCTAAAGAATATGTAAGTACTCTCCCAATAATTGAAAAAACATGTTGTCTAACCCCAACCAATAATAAGATTCTTTTTATTTATAGATGTAGGCAACCCTCCTCTTATTTATAGATGTAGGCAACCCTCCTAAACTATTTAAGAATAGGATTTTATTTAATTAATTAAACTCTTTTAATTAATTAGACTTCCTAAATTATTTAGGAATGGGGTATTATTTAATTAATTAAACTCTTTTAATTAATTAGACTTCCAAACTATTTAGGAACTTATGAGAGTAATTTTATTAATTAATTCATAAACCCTTTTAGGAACTAAATAATATTAATTGTAATAATAATAATAAGACTCCTCTTATTAATTTATATTTAATATCTCCAAAATATTAAATAATAAATATTAAGCTATTTAATTTATTCTATCATCATAGATTAAATTAAATGTACATAACTTATTATTATGATTATGACATTTACTTCTTAAATAAATATTTTCTTTTTGCTGTGTGACCCTTTAAGTTCTCCATATTTAAACCGGTTGTGAATAAATCAATTAAAAAAAATTATAATCTTGTTTAAATAAATAAATTAAACTATTTAATTTATTTAAATAAATAATATTTATTCTACAATAAGTGTAAGCCCCCTTAGCGATTAAAGATTTTCCAAATAATATAAATTTCAACATTAATCATAAAAAACCTTTTAGTGAATAGTTACCATACAATTCAATCATTCTACCATACAATGTCCCAATTAAATATAAGATATGAAATAATTGTCAAGTCTTATTTTATTTAATTATATGTATTTCGATTCTCAAATGCATAACTCTAAATATTGCAAATTAGAAACTCATTTCTAATTTCATTCTACCTTGGCCAAGGATTACTGAGTCGTCATTTATCGAATCACATAGGACATTCTCTCCTTTTACCAGAAGTGGTAGATTTTTTATGGGTTAAATACACTTTTGGCCATTCTACTAGAGCTCGATTTACAAATGCATCACTAAACTGAATTTTTTTACAATCATGTCAATGAACTACAAATATTTATCAAATCGTTACAAATTTCGTTAAATGAGTTGACTTTTAACAGAAGCCTTGCATGTGACTTGCACATGTGAGAGAGAAATTAATTTTTTACACATTTGTCTATATAGTTTGCCAAGGTGGAAAACTTATAAAATTTTAATACTAAAATTAACTAAATTTGGGTTAAACCAAAATAAAAAATTTAGTTTCTAAATTTGGGTTAAAAAAAACACTCTCCTCATTCTTACTTCATCTTCTTCCTTTATCTCATTCAAAGTCCAGAAATCATCTCATCATAAATTCATTAGAAATCATCTCAATACCCAACAAATTCATCTCATCAGAAACCACTACAACAAGTGATGACTATGAAGTACGAAGAACTAATTCATCATCAACAACAATAACATGAACAAGGGCACTGGATGTACTCATGATTTGCTTAATTTCACTACTTTCCTGGTTTACTGTTAATTTTAAATTTTCACCCATTTTAAAAAGATACAGAAATTGAAGTTGGGTGTTTTAATTTATACCCAAATTGTAATTTATTTTGTTCCTTTTTCTTTTTCTGGGTAAGATAAATCGTTTCATTTCTCTATAAATCCTTTCCAGGCGAAATCATTATACACTAGCTCCCAAAATTTATCAAATCAAACCCATAAATCTCACTCCAATATGAAATCCTGCTCCGAGAACGTTTGATCGAAGAAGGGTCTGGTTGGAGGAATTTGAACTTACTAATTGTGTGCAATGGTGGTGGATGTGAGCGGCGGTAGTCATGGAAGGAAGAAGAATGGAGTGATATAATGTTGGAAACCTTCATTCTTGTTGGATCTGCGTTGTTTATTGATGAAGGATTTAGATCTGGCAATTGATTTGTAAAGATGGAAATGTTTGAGTTGTTGCAAATATTTTTTTTTAATATTTTAATTTGTTTAATATGATTTAATTTTCCAAATTAAAAAATTTTCACCTTTTTATATATATTTTTATTTCTATTGTAGTTTATTTATGTTTATAGACTGTAATTATATATATATATATTTTGTTTTTACTTTAATTTATTCTTTTTATTTGATTTTAATTTATTTTAAATTTTCTACAAATTTGTTTTTAAATATTATTGCAACATGCTAAAATTTTGACAATAATAATAATAATAATAATAATAATAATAATAATAATAATTCCTCCATTTCAAAATATTAAATAAGTTTATAATTTTAAAGTCAACTTAAAATATTTAAAAATTAAAAAAAATATATAAATTCATTAGTTTAATATAAATATATTTGTAAAAATTATACAATAATATATTTTATTTATTTAATTTAATTATTTGTTATGTATATTAATTTGATTTATATTTTGTTTAACTATTTGTTATAGAATTGAGTATAATTAAATTTAATTAGTTATTCAACTCAGCTTCTTTCTCCTTGTCAGCTGACACATAGATTTACCGTTAATATTTTAACAAACTAGACAGTTTTTTGAATTATTGTAAAAAAATTATAGTTCAATGAGTTGACCATAAAAAATTTCAATTCAGTGATGTATTTGTAAACGGAGGTCGAGTAGAATGGATAAAAATATATTTAACCCTATTTTTTGTTGATAATTCATTATCAAATCATTCTACATTGGCCAAAAATTGTTCTTTTTCTCAATCTAGAGTCCTTTACCAAATCAATTAGTTTGGAACAACTTTCAAAACATATTTGATTTAACAAATTTAAAACATGTTTGATCTATCTAATACAACTAGCATAGATATATCTGATAAATAGTTCATGAATAAAAAAACTTTAATCAATTCGCAGTTCAATAAAAATAGAACATGAATTTAATTGCACAAAGTGCGAATATCAATAATCAGTATAGATATGAATAATCAACAATAGTTATTCACTAACATGCTTTGAAAATAATAACTCAAGTTTGAGTTAGGTAACTTGCCTCGATTGTTGACTATTGCTACACAATTTAATCTAACATCGTTTGAAGGATCTACTATTTACAAGATTGATCTTTCAATCAGTATATCATATCATATCTTATAATACTACCACTTTATAAATAATGTGACACCCCCAAATCCGGGTACTTCGTTTCCACATGATTTGGTGTTCACTTTCTATCTATAACATACCTTTACCCAATATATCTCAAAATAAATTACAACCTTCATTCAAAATAATAAAATCTCCCATAAAACAAGGGTTACGACCTTCTCAAAGGGAGGCTTGATAATATTTAGTTTTATATGGGTTTCGGTGTCTTGGGACTAGTTATTATTGGTTTTTATTTTTTCTTGAAAGTTAGACTGCACCATAAATGGCTGCCTACATACTCCTGGGTTGAGGGAGATCAGGTCATTCGTAGTTCGAGTTTGGCCTGAAAAGTTTGAGAAGTGTTTATTTGTATTTGAGCTTGGTTTGATGGGTTTTTAAATTTTTTGTTTGGTTTGACCGCACCGTAAATAGCTGCCTACGTACTCCCGAGTGGAGGTAGATCAGGTCATTCATAGTTCGGGCTTCTAGTGAAAGCCCGAGATGATTTGATTGATTCACACCACCAAGATGATGGCTTGCAGGTGTTTCAAACATAGTACATTTTCACAGTGTCTAAATTGATGAGCTGGGGAAATTCTTTCCCATCCATTTCTTGCAATCTGATGGCTCCTCCTATCAACACTTCTTTGACAATGAAAGGGCCTTCCCAATTTGGGCCAAACTTTTCTTTGGCTTCATCTTGATTGGCCAGAACTTTCTTCAGTACCAAGTCATTCTTTTTGAATTATCGGAGTCAAACTTTCTTGTTATATGACCAAGAAATCCTTTGCTGATATAATCGCCCGTGGAAGATGGCTATAGCCCTCTTTTCATCTATCAGGGACAACTGGTGGTACCACTCTTGAAACCACTGGTCTTCCCCCATCTGAGCATTTATTAACACTCTCAAGGGCTCCATTTCTACTTTTATAGGAAGTACTGGTTCCATGCCATAGACCAATGAGTAGAGGGTAGCCCCAGTAGAAGACGGAATTGATGTTCTGTATGCGAGCAGAGTCAAAGGCAATAGGTCAGGACATCCTTTGTTATTGGCAGACATTTTCTGCATGATCTTCTTGATATTTTTGTTGGCCGCTTTGACAGCACCATTCATCTTGGGCCAATAGATTACAGAATTGAGATTCTTTATATGGAACTTTCTACATAACTCTCTCATCATCTATTTGTTTATATTTTTGGCGTTGTCTGATACGATCACCTCCGGTTGTCTATATCGACAGACGACATTATTTCTGATGAAACCAATGATTACCTCTTTGGTGACTTTGGGAACAGAGGTAGCTTCAACCCATTTGGTGAAGTAATCGATCATAGTGAAGATGAATCGATGACCATTGCTAGCTTTGGGTTCTATTGGCCCAATCACATCCATTCCCCACATAGAAAAAGGCCATGGCGAACTCATATTGTGTAGTTTGTTTGGAGGACGTATGTATGGCATTTCTATGGACTTGGCATTGGTAAGATCGACGCCAGGAAAAATTCTTTTTATTGCGTTATTATTCTTTGAACGCGAAATGTCTGTCTTTCCTAAGTTTATGTTTTTTTTGCTTTTTACCCTTATTTATTTGCTATATCTTCGGAATTTAAGGGTGAGGTTTTAGAAAAGCGGTACCGATATAAGTGTTGACGACTTTGAAAAAGATTGAATTTATTATTTTATGATTGGACCGACTGAGACAGAGTCGCCAGTTAGTATGGTTTAAATGGATGTAATAACTCATCCGAGTTTTAATAGTTTCTGTAATATGGTCCAATGCGCGACTCTAAAAGATTGGTCTGAAACCTGAGATTCGTGGAAATCGGGGTCTAGGTTAAGCGGGGGGAAGGTGTTAGGCACCCCCCGACTCCCGTGAAAACACGTTACCGCATCTTATAGATTTTCTGTGCATAAAGTGTGTGTGTGTGTATGTTTTATTTGGAAAAGGTTTATTCTAAGCCTCATTGTGAGTTATTTGGAAGTAGTGTCGTTCCTCTTTTGCAACTATGTACAAAGGGTTTGATTTAGCAAAAGTTCATTTTTAGATAAATTATAAATTTTATATGATATTTTGGGAAAACACAAGGTTTTCAAATCCTTCACCCTGAATAGTAATCAAGGATCTGTGATACTTCCATTATTGATTTTTGGTATATGTAATTATTACGAAAGTAGTGCTGTACCTCTTTAACCCTATACACAAAGGATTTGATTTATATAAAAGTTCATTTTTAGAACACAATATATATCAATGATGTTTTGAAAATAAAGTTTTCAAAACCTTTGTCAAATAGGAATCGAGGACCTTTGATACTTCCATATATGATCTAATATCTATTCCCGACCCGCTTTATTATTATTGAAAGCTCTTTGTGGTTTTATCGGAAATCATTTTGATGATACGCATGTAAAAAGCGTCAAAAGGGTCGGATCATCATCGGGCATGTAAGCCATCTCGATGAAACCAAACACCCACAATTAAAGTTTTCACTATCATGGGTTCTTGAATCTAACTTCTCGAGACTAACCCCTCGAGCTCGTCTACAGGATCCAAATATTACATATACAATGATATTTGCGCTATTTAAACATTACATCATAAAAAACCGATCCATCGTGGGAATCAAGTAGGGATCCAATCGGGGATCTCAACACTGGGATTCCTAGACTCACATTATTTATGCGGGAATACATATATATAATGTCCTATGCTTTGATGTTAGATGATTTCATCGGTTGAAATCACCATTTCAAGCCATTTCGGACCCCTTCGCCTCTAGATACAAATCTAGGGATGTACGGGGTAACCGGGACCTTTTAAAAGTAATAAATACATAGATCTACCATGGATCTAAATTGATCTAGCACACGGGTTAAAGATTCATGCTTAATAACCACTCAAAGGCTAGATTCGGCTTAGATATAGGTAGATCTAGCCTTCGTACTTGATTGACAACGCAATAGGCATAGTATAACCGATAAAAAGGTAATATTTATCAACTATTACACAATATACTTAGAAAAAAACAAGTTTAACTAGATTTAAATGATATATATCATCAATCTAGTATATTGAACAAAATTTACAAAGAACGTTGCTAGAAAGTGCATTTTTTCACCTTGGGGGACGCGTAAACAAGCATTTTAACTCCCGTGGTCAACGTAGAACACTCCCGGGGCTCTAAGTAGATGTCAAACAAGATGAAATAGCTCCAAGTTGGTGTATACAAGTTCAACCCGAGGGGTTCTCTCTCTAGAAATATTTTTATCTCTCTAAAACTATCTCTTTTTTTTTCAAATGAGCTCAAAGTTGGTGTTTTAACCTGCCCGAGCCAACTGCATACATACATGTGGCTAGCTGTATGTATGGATGCGGCTGGGCCAGGTGGGGCCCATCGTCTCAAAGTGTGTTTCTTTGGTCCCGGTTCAGAGGAAGTTGACCTTCGCAGACCGAACTTTTGGAAAGTCTGTGCTGAATGTGGAGGAATAGAATAGAGTCTGACTGCGTGGGGGTCTCGAAAGATAACGCAGTTAGCTGAGAGGTATCTTCTGGTTCCCGACGACAGTTAGCTGGTTTATCTTCGATGGTATGCATTTTGAGGTTTGCTGAGTTGGTTTCTGGCAGATACTATCTCAGCTTGGAGATCCTCGTTCGGTTCACGACATATTCGGACGTCATTGGTCCTTTGAATCATTCCCGGGGTTGTCTCTGGGATGACCTGATTCTTTTGCTTTACTTCGTGGTTGTCTTCAAAGTAAAATTACACCTTTTTCCTTTCTGCAAGGTTAGTACAAAGAAAGCAAAATTTTGAGTGTCTACAGATGCCCCTCTTTGTCATGTTTATGCAATGTAATGGAATGAACAAGACAAAGATTACTAGACATAGAGAATGCATGATAAGGTATATCTGATGATGCAATATCATGTATAAAACATGTAATGATATGTGAGATTATGATAAAGTTCTAAGGATCACGTCGTCGAGTATAAGCCGACGCCCTCATTGGGTTGTAGCCAATGAATTACTTTATCAGGGTTGAGCCAACCTGCATTGGGTTGCAGTCAACGGACTTCACCATTGGGGCAGAGCTGACCCGTGTTGGTTCGTTGCCAACGGATTACATTATCGGGGTTATGTCGATGCCTTCACTAGTTCATTGCCAATAGATTACACCATCGGGGTTATGCCGATGCCTTCACTGGTTTATTGCCAATGGATTACACCATTGTAGTTATGCTGATGCCTTCACTGGTTTGTTGCCAACAGATTACATCACCGGGATTGAGTTGATGCCTTCACTGGTTTATTGCCAACGGATTACACCATCGGGGTTATGCTGATGCCTTCACTGGTTCATTGCCAACAGATTACACCCTCAGGGTTATGCCGACGCCTTCACTGGTTTGTTGCCAATGAATTCCATCATCGGGGTTATGCCGATGCCTTCACTGTCTCATTGCCAATGGATTACACCATCGGGGTTATGCCGATGCTTTCACTGGTTCATTGCCAACGGATTACACCATCGGGGTTATGCCGATGCCTTCACTACTTTGTTGCCAATGAATTACATAACAGGGGTCGAGCCGACGCCTTCACTGGTTTATTTCCAATGGATTACACCATCGAGGTTATGCCGATGCCTTTACTGGTTCATTGCCAACGGATTACACCATCAGGGTTATGCCGACGCCTTCACTAGTTTGTTGCCAATGGATTACATCACCGGGTTTATGTCGATGCCTTCACTGATTTGTTGCCACCGGATTACATCATTGGGGGTCGAGCCGACGCCTTCACTGGTTTGTTACCGGTGGATTTCATCATCGGGGGTCAAGCCGACGTCTTCACTAGTTTGTTGCCTGTCGATTACATCGTCGGGGGTCAAGCCGATGCCTTAACTGGTTCGTTGCCGGTGGATTTCATCATCGGGGATCGAACCGATGCCTTCATTGGTTCGTTGTCGGTGGATTACATCATCGGGGGGTCGAGCCGACATTTTCACTGGTTCGTTGCTGGTGGATTACATCATCGGGGGTCAAGCCGATGCCTTCACTGGTTCGTTGCCTATGGATTACATCATCGGGGGTCGAGCCGACGCCTTCACTGTTTCATTGCCAATGGATTACATCATCGGGGGTCGATCTAATGCCTTCACTGGTTCGTTGCCAGCAGATTACATCGTCGGGGGTCAAGCCGACACCTTCACTGGTTCGTTGCCAGTGGATTACATTATCGGGGGTCGAGCCGATGCATTCACTAGTTCGTTGCCTATGGATTACATCATCGGGGGTCTATCCGACACCTTTACTGGTTCATTGCCGGTGGATTACATCATCGGGGTTATGTCGATGCCTTCAATGGTTCATTGCCAACGGATTACATTATCGGGGTTGTGCCGGTACCTTCACTGGTTCATTACCTGTGGATTACATCACCGGGTTTATGTCGATGCCTTCACTGGTTTGTTGCCACCGGATTACATCATTGGGGGTCCAGCCGACGCCTTCACTAGTTTGTTACCGGTGGATTTCATCATCGGGGGTCAAGCCGACGTCTTCACTGGTTTGTTGCCTGTCGTTTACATCGTCGGGGGTCAAGTCGATGCCTTAACTGGTTCGTTGCCGGTGGATTTCATCATCGGGGATCGAACCGATGCCTTCATTGGTTCGTTGTCGGTGGATTACATCATCGGTGGGTCGAGCCGACATTTTCACTGGTTCGTTGCTGGTGGATTACATCATCGGGGGTCAAGCTGATGCCTTCACTGGTTCGTTGCCTATGGATTACATCATCGGGGGTCGAGCCGACGCCTTCACTGTTTCATTGCCAATGGATTACATCATCGAGGGTCGATCTAATGCCTTCACTGGTTCGTTGCCAGCAGATTACATCGTCGGGGGTCAAGCCGACACCTTCACTGGTTCGTTGCCAGTGGATTACATTATCGGGGGTCGAGCCGATGCATTCACTAGTTCGTTGCCTATGGATTACATCATCGGGGGTCTATCCGACACCTTTACTGGTTCATTGCTGGTGGATTACATCATCGGGGTTATGTTGATGCCTTCAATGGTTCATTGCCAACGGATTACATTATCGGGGTTGTGCCGGTACCTTCACTGGTTCATTACCTGTGGATTACATCATCGGGGTTATGGCGATGCCTTCACTGGTTCATTGCCGGTGGATTACATCATCGGGGGTTGATCCGACGCCTTCACTGGTTCATTGCCGATGGATTACATCACCGTGGTTATGCCAATGCCTTCACTGGTTCATTGTCAGTGGATTACAACATCGGGGTTATACCGATGCATTCACTGGTTTATTGCCAACAAATTACATTACCGGGGCTGTGCCGATACCTTCACTGGTTCGTTGCCTGTGGATTATGAGATGTAGTATTGATTTTGACTGACTTTCTGGTCTTCCGGCATTCAACGTCGGGATTTATGATCATTACCGAATTTTTGCTGTTTCGGAGGGTTTTTAGGGTTTTTGAGATTTAAAACTGACCCGAAAAGGTACCATTTTAAATAATGTGACCATTTTGAACCCAAAATAACACATTTCAGACTTCACTCTACAAATCAAGAAGCCGCGGGACCCATCTATGGCAACCGTATATATGCATGCGGCTAGAGCATACATGTTTGAGGCTGCCCGTGATCGGGCTTATACCCTCGGGATGGCTCATTTTCATTCATTCGACTTATGTTTTCTTGTATTCTCTATGAAAAATTCGAGCCTTTCTTCAAATCTACCCTATTTCGGCTTGATTTGGAGCGATCCGTCACCGTACATCTCTTCTACGTACTACGGATAACGTATAGACTCCATTCTTTGGTGTTTTCATTAGTGAAAACCCGTATTTCTTTCCTTAAATGCATTATATCTAACATATATGCATAGATAGCTTGATGGACATGTTTATAATGCAATGTATGCTTACGTATCATCTTATGGAACCTATGGATGCGATATATTATCATTTATCAGTTAATCTAGACATGCATTATAGCTATGAGTTAGAACAAAAGTTTAAATTGCTATTTAATTGCTTAGCTATGATGGTATACCCTCATAGGGTGATTTAATGCATGCTTCGGGCATGTGGATAGTCCATTTTATAGGGGAGACTTTGGCAAAAAAAAATCATGAGTCAGACGTCAGGGTCCTAGATATATGTATAGATATGTTAGGATGTGAGTTAAAAATGATGTACACATATAATAGCACATGTAAGACATGCATGATGTGATGACCTAAATTATATTTTAGGGATTGAATTCAAAATTTGAAAAGGGCAGGAATATACCTGACTTTGCTTTGATTCCTACGAACTCATTGTTCAGATATAGATTCTGTGGGACCTAGTCGTTCTTCATCCCAGCGGGTTTCAGCTAGAGTTCGCCGGTGGAGACCTCACTCTAATGTTCCTATTCCGCGGATTAGTATACGGGTTCAACTATTGACGGAGCCCGTTTTGCGTCCTCCTAGTGATGACCACCCTCATTTGGATGAGGAGGATTTCCCTGAGCCTGAGGTTCCGCCTCAGCCCATGGCTGTGCCACAATTTCTTCCTAGCATTCAGGTAGCTGTCCCTGATTTGCTGGGTACTGAATTTGAGCCGCCATCCTTCTATTCACTTGCACGCGAACGAGGTACATGATCTTTATGTTAATTTGTATTCATTTCTCTTCTCTGTCAACAACCGATTTTCATACCCTTAAGGTCGTGTAGGTTCTAGAGTTTACCCAGCCCAGGGGTAACTGGTTCAGCATATACTCTTTGTATCATTCGCTACATCCAGAGTATCGGGCAGTAGTGGATTCTTGGGGATTTGAGGCTTTCTTCACCATTATTCCCCGTCGCTGACCCTGGGGCTATTTGCGAGCTTTATCAGAGCGATGGTTTCATCAGAGTCAGTCCCTCCATCTGCTGGACTGCGAGGTTGTGATGACACCCATGGATTGGAGGTATATCACAGGCCTGGAGACGGGTATCACTTCGACCACGGTGCGTGCACTTTTAGGGTTTTCTTCTCAGGAGCGAGCCTTCAATGCCCGTAGTATTTGGTTGGGATGCCTGTGCGTCGATGCTTCTTGAGGCACTCTACAGCAGCCGTTACCTGTAGATTTGACGGATAGGGATCGCATCTTGCGGCGTCTATTCCTGACCATCTTGAGGGGTTGTTTCACTACGAATAACTCCTCCACTGTTCCCTTTAGCATGGTAGGGGCTGTTCGAGACGTAGACTGCATTGGGGACTACAATTGGGGATCTTTTACATTCGCTCTCTTTCTTCATGGGATGCGACTGCGATCCGAGGGAGTCACCAATACCTGGGTCGGATTCTACCCGTTTCTCTTCGTGAGTCCTTTGACTGAATTTCACTTGTCTGAATTTTGATTGGTTTATCTTTTCCTATTATTAATGTAGGGTTTTTTGCATTAACAGTTCTGGGCTGACGAGAGGCTTCCTTGTCTTTGCCCTATCTCTGTCTTAAGCTTGGACACTTATCCTAGGAGACGTAGATGTCATCAGTCTACTTTATCAGAGGTCCTGGTTATAAAGGGCTTCCCCATGCCCATCTTCAGTTAGAGACATTGATGGCCTACAACATAGTGTGGGTCCCTTATTCAGCAGAGCACTTGTCTGAGGGATTTGAGGATGGTCTACTGGTAGGGCCTGAGTATCATCTGTCTACTTGTCGAATTCCATTCCTGTTTGATGGAGGTTGGGAGCTCTACCTCGGGGAGCGCGCTTTTAGATGTATAACTAGGGAGATTCGCCTTCCTTTTTCTTCTTCTAGCTCAGCGATTCTGGCCTTTATCTCAGCCAGTTGCATCGATTCCTACCACTGGGTATGATGGGTTTCATTTTTCGGATGGTCCTATCACTTCTGAGGACTTTTCCACTTAGTGGGGCCCACTCACGATAGGATCTCAGACCCGGGCTACCCAGTTGCTGGGAGATATGATGAAGGACTAGATATCATGCTTCAAGGAACCCTCTCATCAGACTCAGATAGTTGATTTGAGACATCAGTTGGAGTAGTTGTCGATGTACTGTCGTCATATGGGTGCGGACACTTCCTTAGCTAGTACTTTTGCTGCTAAGGATCACGAGGCTGGACCATCAGGCACTGGTGGTTCTCATGGGGCTGGACCCTCAGGCGCTGGTGGTTCTCAGGATGGAGGTAATCTATTTACTTATCACCAGGATGTGCAGGAGACAACTTATCGCTCAGATCAGCAGGATGTGCCCACCCCAATTGACTTACCCCGGGTTGATCAGTTTGATGATTCTAGCACTTTTCTGTAGGATTTTGACATTGTGATGATCCCATAGGTCTTTTATTAGTCCTTGGACATTTGTGCCCCAGTATCCTGTACTTTTTATTTCTTAGTTTTCACATGTATCATAGGTATGACAGTGATGTATATAAAACTGATGTATTTGACAAATATCTATGTACGATGTTTTCTATTTATTCATCACACATGCTATATTATCACTTGTTATGATGCATGCTTCATAAATATTTAAATGATTGGATAGAGATTGACCCATGTATGGTCTTATTGACACAGTTTTACAGATATCCTCCTCTGCTGTTGTTCGCTTGGATTACCTTCTGCCTAGTTGGATAGCTACCAGTTTGAGGCTTTGGAATGACCATTTGCAGGATTCTGACCACATTGCAGTAGGTCACATGTTGTGCCATTCTTATCTCTATTATCCTTTCGGGTTGCAGAGGGGTTTGTTGATGGGATGCTTAGTTACTGGATTCTGGAGCACCATATTTTTCGATTTGGCTCTGATGAGTTGACTCCCACTCTGGAGGAGTACGGTGGCATCTCTAGATTATCGATGGAGGGGCTGTGTTCTCGGATGACGTTAGGCCATATGCGCCTCCAGTTCATGACGGTTACCGGACTGAGGAAGGCAGTCGTATTGGCCGAGCTGGGTGGCAGCCACATTATTTCTATGGACTTCATGACAGGCCACTTTGGATCTGCTGATAGCTTCGCTGTCTATCGTGGAGATTTTGCCATTTCAAACGTGAGATGGCATACTGCCCAAGTGGATGCCCTGGTCATGTGCCTCATAGCATATCTATACATGCCATGCTATGCTGACCATCTAGATGTGGCGATGTCGATAATTGTCAAGGCTCTTAGGGATGACTTCACCATACTTCCGTTTGCTGGTTTGAGGTGGGTAACGACCTATCATCATCTGGCGGTGATGGGCCAGTTTGATCAGTATCAGGAGGTCTATGCATTTGAGGGGACTGAGGATTATCTCTTCCCCGTCTGATCAGTTATTGAGGTTGATCTAGCTCGGGTTTATGGATTTTGGTGGCATCGACAGACAGCGGAGTTCAAAGACTGCCATCCGGGCCTATCTGCAAAGTACACAGCTTGGGTAGAGTCGGATTGGGCGCCAGACACAGCGGACCAAGTTGAGATAGGATCTTTATCCGAGGATGATGGTGGGTCTACTAACGTTGAGGAGCCCATGGAGGATCCTATATCTCCGACTAAGGATGCTCTGTTTGCAGAGTTGACAACTTCTATTTTTAGTATTGTCCATCGTTCGTCCTCAGTTTCCATGGAGGCGATGGACAGACAGCTTCACCTGGTGACCTTTGAGCGGGATCAGGCTCGGGCCCTGATGTTGACCACCGTAGCTAGTCGGGATGCTACTATCGCTGAGAGAGACGTAGCCCTTGCTTCTAGAGACCAGGCCTTCATTGATAGAGATGCGGCCCAGACTTTCGCAGATGGACTCATTAGTCACGTATAGGGTGTAGTGCAGGGTCAGGAGGGCATTTATCGCTTAGCAGCAGAGATGCTGAGACGTGGTGAGGTATTGGAGCACGAGCTCAGAGATGCTCCTCAGACCGCAGAGACTGCTAGACATTTGGCTATGTTGGCTCGTCTTATAGCCGATTTATAGCCCTGTTTTATTTTCCTGTACAGACTTTGTTATTATCTTTTGTCACAGGTTAAAATTAACTTTTGTATTATAAACAGTTGTATATAGAAAAAGAAACAAGTTCAGTTCACTTCCCTTGTTTGAGCATGTCTACCCTTGTACTTTATTACCATTCTCGCTTCATGATTTATTATGTAGACATAGAATTGGTCTTGTCATACTTGTGTCAGATTCGGTAGGGTGATGCTGAGATGTCGCTAGGTCCTCTCCGCATAAGCCGTCGATTGAGCGGGTTTGTGTTATATTTCGGTTTCTGTATAGGTTAATATTTTGGTTTTGAGGATATAAGGTGAAAGTGTTTGGATTCTTTCGAAGGTTAGACCGCACTATAAATGGTTGCCTACGTACTCCCCTAGAGGAGAGATCAGGTCTTTCGTAATTCAGGCTTGGCCAGAATAGTTGAAAAGGGTTTATTTGGGTTTGAGCTTGGTTTGATGAGGTTTTGATTTTTTTTGTTTGATTTGATGGGGTTTTGATTTTTTTTTATTTGATTTAACTGCACCATAAATGGCTGACTACGTACTCCCACAGATGGGAGATCAGGTCTTTCGTAGTTCAGGCTCAGACCTGAAAACCAGACTTGATATTTTTTCTTTTTTTTTCTTTTCCTTTTTTTTCTTTTCTTTTGTCTTTTTCTTTTCTTTCTTTTTTTATCAAGACAAAGTATTCCAGTTTGAAATGAAAGGGGTCTCAGACATAATACCGTTTCACAGAATCAGAATTGATCAATTGTGGGAATTCCTCAGCGTCCATCTCCTCCAATTTCAAAGCTCCACCTGATAGGATTGCTTTGACAATAAAGGGTCCTTCCCAATTTGGGGCAAATTTTTCTTTAGCTGCATCCTGGCCTAGAATGATCTTCTTTAGTACCAAATCATGCTCTTTAAACTCTTAAGATAACATCTTCTTGTTATAAGATCGGGACATTCGCTGCTGATATAGTTAGTCATGGAAGATAGCAGCAGCCCTCCTTTCATCTATTAAGGATAACTGATCATATCGATCTTGTATCCATTGGCTCTCCTCTATCTGGGAATCTAGCATCACTCTCAGTTATTCCATCTCCACTTTGACAGGAAGTACGACCTCCATACCATAGACTAACGAGTAAGGTGTTGCCCCAGTCGAGGTTCAAGTCGACGTTCGGTATGCAAGTAGGGTTAACGGCAACAGATCAGGCCATCCCCGGTGATTTTTTGACATCTTCATCATTATCTTCTTAATATTCTTATTAGCGGCTTCTAACCGCGCCATTTATTTTTTGATGATAAATAACCGAATTGAGGTGTTTGATATTGAACTTACTACACAGTTCCCTCATCATCTTGTTATTCAGATTCTTTGTGTTGTTTGATATGCTAACCTCGGGTTGTCCATATTGATAGTTGACGTTGTTTCTAATGAAACCAACGATGACCTCCTTGGTGACCTTAGGGAAGGAAGCTACTTCAACCCACTTAGTAAAGTAGTTGATCATAGTGAAGATGAATCGTTTATCGTTACTAGCTTTAGGCTCAACATGTCCTATCACGTCCATTCCCCACATGGAAAAAGGCTATGATGATGTCAAGCAATGTAGTTGATTCGAGGGTGCATAAATAATGTTGGCATGGATCTGGCATTGATAACAACGCTTGACATGATCGTCACAATCCGCTTTGAGGGATATCTAGTAATGTCTAGTCCTTAGAATTTTCTTGGCAAGCAAGGGTCCACTCATATGTTCTCCGCACACCCCACCATGTACTTCATTCATAAGTCGCTGGGCTTGATCTCTGTCTAAACATCTCAGAAGGACTACACCAGGGTCTCTCTTGTAGAGAGCATCTCCACTTAGGTAGAAATTCATGGCCATTTTTTGTATTCGCTTCTTCGCGGCTTGACTAATTCCTTCAGGGGTTGATTGATCTCGTAAATATTCTTTAATGTGGTGGTACCAAGGTGGTCTAGTAGGTACTATCTCATCTGATATCTCCCCTACACTGTTTCCATATGACAGTGCGTTCCGTACAGTGAAAGTGATGACAGGCATTCCCTTCCTTGCTGACAGGTTCACCAATGAAGCTAATGTGGTCAATGCATTGGCAAAATCATTTCGGTTCTGGGGAATATGCATGAAGGCAATGTCTTCGAACTCTCCTGCCAATATGAGAATATGCTTATGGTAAGGTAATAGATGCAATTCCTTGGTGACGTAGGCCCCGGTGAACTGTCTGATGACTACCTCCGAATCTCCGAACACAGCTAATCGTTTAACTCCCATGGACTGAGCCAGTTTTAACCCCATAATGCATCCTTCATATTATGCGGTATTGTTGGAATTGTTAAAATGCAACTTGGTGGCCATGGGGTATTGACCTCCCGTGATGGATACTAGGACTGCCCCGGCTCCTGCGCCTTCAGTGTTTGATGCATCGTCAAAATATATTTTCCAGAATTGACCTTTTTCTTCTTTACCGGTCAGTTGAACAGTCATCACTTCTTCCTCTGGAAAATATGTTTCGAGAGGTTTATAACCTCCTGCTAGTGCGGCCGATAGGTGATCTACAATTCCTTTCCCTTTAACGGACTTTTAGGTCACATAGACGATGTCGAACTGTTGGAGGATCAACTGCCACTTGGATAATCGGTAATAAAACATCAGCTTGTTGAAGATGTATTTCAAGGGATCCATCCTAGAGATGAGATAAGTTGTATGGCCGTGTAGGTAATGCTGTAACCTCGTGGCTGCCCAAGCTAATCCACAGCAGGTCCTTTCTATTAGGGTGTATTTCTGCTCTCCGCAGCTAAAGCGTTTACTGAGATAATAAATCGCCCTTTCTTTCCCCATATCATCCTTTTGCCCCAGTAAGAAACCCATAGCATTGGAATTGACTGAGATATACATGAATAACAAAGTTCAATCCCTTGGGGGTACCAAGATAGGTGCTTCAACGAACCTCTTTTAAATGGTACGAAAAGCTTTTCGACAGTCTTCATTCAATTTTCCCGAGGAGTTCTTTCTTAATAATTTGAAAATGGGTTCACAGGTTGCTATAAACTGCGATATGAACCGGCTAATGAAATTTATTCTTCCCAGGAAGCCTCGGATTTCCTTCTCGGTCTTTGGTTCGGGCATCTCCATGATTGCTTTGATCTTGGCAGGATCCAACTCAATACCCCGGTTGCTCGCAAGAAATCCCAGAAGTTTACCGGACTTCACACCAAAAGCACACTTCGCTGGATTTAACTTCAAATTGAATTTTTGGAGTCGTTCAAACAACTTTCGAAGATGGGTGCAATGGTCATTGGCCTATCTAGACTTCACGATGATATCATCCACATACACTTTGATCTCTTTATGCATCATATCATGAAATAAGGTCATCATGGCCCTCTGATAAGTAGCACCAGCATTGGTAAGGCCAAAAGCTAGTCTTCGATAACATAATGTTCCCCAAGGGGTAATGAAGGCGGTCTTTTCCCTGTCTTCTTCTGCAACCATAATCTGATGATATCCGGCAAAGAAATCGGCAAAATATTACATTTCGAACTGTGCCGTATTGTCAATTAAAACGTGGATGAACGCCATTGAGAAGTCATCTTTAAGGCTGACCTTGTTAAGATCTCGATAATCTACACATACTCGCACCTTCCCCCTAGATTTTGGCACTGGGACTACGTTGAACAACCACTCAAGGTATGTTGATGCCATAATGATTCCTGCTTTGAACTATTTGATGATTTGTTCTTTGATCTTCAGGCTCTATTCTGGTTTTAACCGTCTTAATTTTTGCTTGACCGATTTGAACCCTTCCTTAATTGGTAGTCGATCGATAACTATATCGGTGGATAGACCTATCATGTCTTCATGAGACCAGGCAAAAACATCCTTGAATTGGGTTATAAGTTTGATTATTTCTTTTTCTTGGTTAAAGGGGAGGTTGTTCCGATCTGTATCTCTTGGAGATTGTCAGGGTTTCGATATTTATGGTGGTGGTTTGATCAAGGTTGGGTTTAGGCTTATCTTCGACCCATGCTTTGATTTCCTCGGGCACCTCGTCATCATCCACTTCCTCTTGCTCGATCCCCATGAAGTCAAAGTCCAATTCTATATCGAAATCATAATAATTACTCAAATTTGACATGTCATGGATGTGGCTAGAAATACTCAAATTTGGAAACCTGAGACAAAAACATATTGCTTAATATATACAAACGGTTGTCAATTACAAAAGGATTCAACAGTTGATATGACAACAGGCAATAACAAGTTGCAGATAAATTAAAAATAGACATAAATATATAAAGGTAAATCTCCATGTCAACGGATCACTTTCTGGTTTTACCCTTTTCGGACGATCTAAGGGGTGACCGTCCAATTACTGGTAGTTAGATCCTGGGGGATAGCTGAGATAGATGAGCTATTAGAGTTGTAGGCGTCTTCCAAGATTACCATAACTGATTTAGAACAGGTTCCTGGATCCTCCTTCGGGATGTTCACACATCCCCAGTTAAGGACCGAGAGGGTGGGTTGATCATTCGACAGGTCTGCCCCATTGGACTTCTTCAGGTCATATTTAGGAAGGTAAAAACTGCTCACAAATTGTAACTGAATCTCATCTAGAAACTTCTTATCTTTGGCCAATCGGGCAGCATCCTTAATAGTCTCTTCATCATAAATCTTCTTATATCCGTTCTGATTGACTTTAGGGGTCAGGAGGTTTGAGATAATAATAGGGACCTTCTTCAACGGCTCCTTAAATCCGGCTTCACTGAGGTCTGGCTTGAGATGAATCAGATGGTTAACTGGCATGTGCTTGTGAGGATTACGATGTTTGTATCCACCAGTGTATCCTAATCCAGCCCTTCCCAATTCCCTGGCCATTTCTCCCCAATCCTCGGCCTAGTCGATGTCCTATGGAAAGCATCTCTTGGCCAACTGCCATCACTTTTGGAGATATCTTGGGAATTAATGCTGGCCCACCCACAGAGTGGTATCGTGGATTGCTTACTTCAAAAGCTTGAAAACTTGCGGGCTCAATACCTTCATTCACGCTGATCAGGGGCGTATCTCCCAGATTGTGGATAGGATAATCAAGTTATGCACTGACAGTGACCAGATTGATGTTGACGATGTATTTCAATTGCTGATGAAGGGTTAAAGGAACAACCCCAGCCATGTGGATCCATGGTCGTCCCAACAACAGATTATATCCGGTAATGATTTTCAAGATTTGGAAAGGTATATTAAAGGTGAACGGGCCAATCTCTACAGGAAGTTTAATTTCCCCAACGGTATCACTTCTTGATCCGTCGAATGCTCGTACCACTACATGGCTTTCCTGAATTCGATTCGGTTTAATCTTCATCCTATCAAGAGTATCCGGTGGACAGATGTTCAAGGATGATCTGCCATCGATTAGCATGCCTCTTACCATGTATCTAGATGATACAACAGCGATATGCAATGGTCTACGATGCCCAGTTCCCTCGGCCTGTATATCATCATCGGTGAATAATATCACATTACTGTCCAATACATGGCTGATCAGGTGCTGGAATTTCTCAGTATCAATGGTTTTGGGCAGGTGTGCCTCCTCTAATACTTGGATTAGAATTTGACGATGGTCGTCAGAAGCCAATACTAAATCCAGAATGGAGATTTGATGTGGTTCCGCTTCCAACTGCTTCACCTTCCTTGCCTCGCCATGCCCCATCTTAAGAAGGAATTCTGCAGTCTTTCCCGTTGATACCTTCCCTAATACCTTGGTTGCCAGTTTCAATAAATGCCCTGGGAGGTAAAGTGGATTCTTCTTAGGTACGATAGTTGTACAATCGGGTGTCAATTTTATGCCTTCCCCAAAATTCTATGGTACCTTTTTTAGGCTAAAAATTGGGAGTTACGGCCAAGGAGCCAACATCAGTGGTTTCGGTGCCGGTATCTCGAGAGTAATCTTGTTTCCCTACCCAGATAATCCATTTATGGTTATGGGTCCGCCAGACGCGCTCCTTCCATGCAAAGGATAACAGCTACCATTCCATCCAAATTCCTTGCCCCTCGAGGTTAGATTATCTCTTCCTCAGAGAAGATCTCAGCTTTATTCATTAATTCCAGCTCTCTAGATTTGATCAGATTCTGAATTAAGTGTCGCATTGTCCAACATTGCTCCGTGGCATGTCTAGGGGCATTCAAATGATAGAGGCATGATCTAGAAGGATCGAAACACTTTGATTGCAGATCCGGGGGCGGCAAAAAATTCGTAATCTTTCCCTCGTCGATCAAGGTGCACATAATTTCCTCCCTGGACTGCCCCAAGGGGGTGAATTTCTGTTTGGCTGCAAATTCTTAATAGCTCTGAAGTCTAGCTTCCCTTGCCATCTTTTCTATCCATTTGTTCTTGACAGCGAATTCGATCCCTTCTCGAGGTTGGACATCTTGGACAGATATAGTGTTGTTTGACCTCGGTAAGACTTGGTCTATTAGCTGTCAGGTTAACTGATGTTGGTATACAACCAAATCTGCCAACTAATCAACTCGCGCCTTAATTGAGGCCAAGTCTTGTTCCACCCCATACTTCTCTTCGAGGTATCCCCATATTCAGGGTCCTTCGCAGAGGGTGCTTCCCCCAGCGTCCTCAGGTACTTGCGGTTTTCCCTGTCTCCTGCACCGATCATGTTGATTCCTTCTGCATTATGCTGAGGCAAAGGGTTGTTGTTGACATTCAGCTGCTCTGGCGCTTTGACTATGATCTCCCCATTGTCAATCAAGTTTTGGATCTTGTGTTTTAAAGTCCAACATTTCTGAGTATCATGCCCCGGTGAGTTGGAATGGTAAATGCATATCTTGTTGGGATCAAAGTGCCTTCCATTTTGATTAGAAAGTGGATCTAGCTCAATGATATTCTTCTAGGCGATCAACAGTGCCAATATATTTTCCAAAGAGTCTCCTAAAGGAGTGACTATCCTTCTTCGCTTGTTCTCCCCAACCTTTAATGTTGTAGGATTTTGGTAATTCACAGGATGAGAGTTCTTCTTCTGGATAGGCGGATCAGAGCTCTTATTGGTAGCTTGTCCTTGCAATATCAAAGAGACATCTTCTTTCTTCCTTTTCGATACTCTTTTGGGGGCGCTCGCATAGTTTCCTGACTGTATGTGCTCAACTACGACTTCCAAGGCAGTGAGATCCTTAATTTTGCTAGACTTCAAAGCCATTTTTGCCATTTTTCCATGTTTGATCATTTCGAAGAAGGATTTTCCTAACCCGATGAGGACTCTCTCATAGAAAGGGGCTTCTTATATGTCAATTAAAGTTGTCACCATCTCACTTTCATCCATTGGTAGGTTAACTTGGGCGGCCATTTGTCTCCACCGTTGTGCATATTCTCTAAACAACTCATTACTCAATTTCTTGACTTTGGTAACTTGGTAGTGATCAGGTGCCATTTAGGATTGAAAACTATACTGGTTGAGGAAAGCATGGGTCAAATCTTCCCAACCTCAGACTTTGGAATTATCTATTCGAGCCTACCAAGTTCGGGCTTCATCGATAAGGCTTTTCTGGAATAGTTGCATCCTGAGGTTTTCATCCTCGGCGTAGGTTCCCAGTTCACCTATGTAGACTTTTAAGTGAGTGTAGGGATCCCCCAATCCATTGTATTTCTCAAACTATGGGATTTGAAACTTATCCGGGTATCTCACTTTTGGGAAAATACACTTCCAATAATTTACGCTAACGTGGGATCCTATCCCTTTCATATACCAGATGGCGTCCTCCATCTGCCTAACCTTCCTCCTGATATCTCCAGTTTCTTTTTCTTCTCGGAGGTCTATAATTTCTGATGTCGTCTTCTGAATCGAGGCCTTTTTGGATACTTCAACATCGAGGGAAGAGATAGGTGTGGACATCTAGGTATCACCGTCCTTTTCTGGTATTTTCATATCTCCTTGCACAGAGGGTTCAGTCTGACTCTTATGCTTAGGTTCCTGAGATACTTTGCACTGTCCTCTCAACAGGGTCGTCATCTCGGCAATCTGTTACTTAAATTCCTCGAATTCCTCTAGAGATACAGGGATGGGTTTAGATGAGCTTCCTTCAGCCATCTTGACCGGTGGTGAACGGGCCTTCTTGGCTCGAAATCGAGTTCTAGGACCAATATGTACAAAACTGATATCTAGTTTAGACATGATATTGGTGGACAGAGATGCATGTCATGATATACATCAGTTTAATGGTTTTTTAATCTTTTCATGCGAAACAAAGGGTTAGTCGACTTGATGACAGGATAAGAAAGATGTATAGATGACAGTTTTAAAATGATTGTCATTTATATATGCGAAAGATTAAATAGGGCATGAAGAGACACACCACGCGTTTGGTTTTATCGGTGGCTGACCTATCTTAGGGTTACTCTCAAGGGCTTTTTGAAATTGGTTCCCAGATCTTCGCAATTTACTTGATGAAAATATCCATTTTTCAATTAGAGCGGATCTAAGTGATGCCTTTCCTGAGCCTCACAATGGAAACACCCAGAGGAGTCCAGTAATAAACAACCGACGGGATTGACTCCTAATGGAGGTACCACACAACATATATTCACATACACTCACTTCCTCACCGTATGCAATTATGATGACATGGTACGAAGCATTAATATATTGTGTGTGGCACTAATACAAAAAATGCTTAAAGATTGAGACAATTATCACACACAATGATCACTCAGACAAGATGCACATGCAGAATGAAAATCCAAAAAGATTGAACGCGGCTTAAGCCCTCGTCAATCCCTAGCAGAGTCGCCACCTGTCGACGCCGAAAAAAATTCTTTTTATTTTGTTTTTTTTAACGCGAAATGTCCGTCTTTCATAAGTTTGTGTTTTTTGCTTTTTACCCTTATTTATTTGTTATGTCTTTGGAATTTAAGGGTGAGATTTTAGAAAAGCGGTACCGACATAAGTGTCGACGACTTTGAAAAAAGATTGAATTTATTATTTTATGATTGGACCGAATGAGACAGACTCGCCAATTGGTATGGTTTAAATGGATGTACCAACTCATCCGAGTTTTAATAGTTTTTGTAATATAGTCCAATGCGTGACTCCAAAAGATTGGTCTGAAACCCAAGATTCGTGGAATTCGGGTGCTAGGATAAGCGAGGGGAACGTGTTAGGCACCCCTCGACTCTCATGAAAACACGTTATCGCATCTTATTAATTTTATGTGCATAAAGTGTGTGTGTTTTATTTGGAAAAGGTTTATTCTAAGCCTCGTTGTGAGTTATTTAGAAGTAGTGTCGTTCCTCTTTTGCGCTTCTATACGAAGGGTTTGATTTAGCAAAAGTTTATTTTTAGACAAAATATACATTTTATATGATATTTTGGGAAAACACAAGGTTTTCAAATCCTTCGCCCGAATAGTAATCAAGGATCTGTGATAGTTCCATTATTGATGATTTTTGGTATATGTAATTATTACGAAAGTAGTGATGTACCTCTTTAACCCTACACACAAAGGATTTGATTTATATAAAATTTTATTTTTAGAACACAATATATATCAATGATGTTTTGAAAATAAAGTTTTCAAATCCTTCGTTAAATAGGAATCGATGTCCTTTGATACTTCCATTTATGATCTAATATCTATTACCGACCCGCTTTATTTTTATTGAAAGCTCTTTGTGGTTTTATCGGAAATCATTTTGATGATATGCATGTAAAAAGCATCAACAGGGTCGGATCATCATCGGGCATGTAAGCCATCTCGATGAAACCGCACACCCGCAATTAAAGTTTTCACTATCACGGGATCTTGAATCCGACTTCTCGGGACTAACCCCTCGAGCTTGTCTTCAAGATCCAAATATTACATATACAATGATATTTGCGCTATTTAAACAATACATCATAAAAGATCGATCCATCGTGGGAATCAAGTCGGGATCCAATCGGGGATCTCAACACCGGGATTCCTAGGCTCACATTATTTATGCGGGAATACGTATATATAATGTCCTAGGCTTTGATATTAGATGATTTCATAGGTTGAAATCACTGTTTCAAGCCATTTCGGACCCCTTCGCCTCTAGATACAAATCTAGGGATATACGGGGTAACTGGGACCTTTTAAAAGCAATAAATACGTAGATCTACCATTGATCTAAACTGATCTAGCACACGGGTTAAAGCTTCATGCTTAATAACCACTCAGAGGCTAGATTCGGATTTGATCTAGGTAGATCTAGCCTTCGTACTTGATTTACAACGTAATAGGCATAATCTAACCGAAAAAGGTAATATTTATCAACTATTACACAATATGCTTAGAAAAAAACAAGTCTAACTAGATTTAAATGATATATATCATCAATCTAGTATATTGAACAAAATTTACAAAGAACGTTGCTAGAAAGTGCATTTTTTCACCTTGGGGGACGCATAAACAAGCATTTAACTCTCGTGGTCAACGTAGAACACTCCCGGGGCTCCAAGTAGATGTCAAACAAGATGAAATGGCTCCAAGTTGGTGTATACAAGTTCAACCCGAGGGGTTCTCTCTCTAGAAATATTTTTATCTCTCTAAAACTATCTCTCTAAAACTATCTCTCTTTTTTTTCAAATAAGCTCAAAGTTGGTTTTTAACCTGCCCGAGCTAGCTGCATACATACATGTGGCTAGCCGTATATATGGATGCGGCTGGGCCAAGCGGGGCCCACCATCTCAAAGTGCGTTTCTTTAGTCCCGGTTCGGAGGAAGTTGACCTTCGCAGACCGAACTTTTGAAAATTTTGTGCAGAATGCAGCGGAATAGAATCGAGTCTGACTAAGTCGGGGTTCGAGAAGATAACGCGGTTAACTCAGAGGTATCTTCCGATTCCAGATGGCAGTTAGCTGGTTTATCTTCGATGGCATGCATTTTGAGGTTTGCTGAGTTGGTTTTCGACAGACACTGTCTCAGCTTGGCGATCCTCGGTCGGTTCGTGACTTGTTCGGACGTCATTGGTCCTTTGAATCATTCATGGGGTTATCTTTGGGATGACCTGATTCTTTTTCCCTACCTCAGGGTTGTCTCCGAAGTAAAATTATGCCTTTGCCCTTCTATAAGGTTAGTACAAAGAAAGCAAAATTTTGAGTGTCTACAGGTAGCATCTCTTAACGTGATCATCATAGTCAGCTTTGAGAGAGATCTAGTAGTGGCCGATTCTTAATATCTTCTTGCCCAGTAAATGACCGCTCATGTGTGGACCACAGACTCCACCGTGTACTTTATCCATCAATCTTTGGGCTTGATCCTTATCGAGGCATCTTAAAAGGCCTACTCCAACATCCTTTTTATAGAGTGCATCCCCACTTAGATAGAACTCTCTTATGGATCCGCTTTCTTTCAGATTGACTTGCCCTAGCGGGTGTAGATCCATCTCGGAGATATTCTTTTATGTCTTGGTACCAAGACTGCTTGATAGGAGGTATTTCATCTGATACTTTTCCAATGTAATTCCCATATGATGGGACCTTTTGGGTTGTGAATTTGATGTCGAGAATTCCCATCCTATCAGATAGATGGATCAAGGAAGCCAACATTGCGAATGCATCAACAAAGTCATTCCTACCTCGGGGGATGTGGATGAAGGTTATATCTTCAAACTTCATGGACATCTTGATAACTTGCCGATGATAAGTTAGTAAATGCAATTCTTTGTTGTGATACGCTCCGGTGGTTTGTCTGATAACTAACTCAGAATCCCCAAAGACTAGTAAACGCTTCATACCCATGGATTGGGCTAGTTTCAACCCCATTATGCAACCTTCATACTCAACCATTTTTTTGGTGTTGAAAAACTGCAACTTGGTTGCCACATAATACTGTTCTCCTATAACAGAGACAAGGGCTACCCCAGCTCTGGCACCTTCCATGTTCACTGCTCCATTAAAATACATTCTCCAATACTGGCCTGTATTTTCTTGAGGGATCTGTTGAATTGTCATGATCCCGTTGTCCGGTAATTAAGTTTCCAAGGGTTCAAAATCCCCTGACAGTGCTTCGGCCAATTGATCTACAATGCCCTGCCCTTTGATAGACTTCTGAGTCACGTAGACAATGTCGAACTGTTGGAGGATCAACTGCCATTTGGACAATCAATAATTCAACATTGGTTTGCTGAATACGTACTTTAGTGGATCTATGCGAGATATGAGGTAGGTCGTGTGTCCATGCAGATAATGTTGTAATCTCATGGCGGCCCATGCTAATGCACAACTGGTCCTTTCAATCAGGGTGTACATATGCTCGTCGCTGCTGGATCTTTTGCTGAGATAATAGATAGCTCTTTCCTTGCTTCTATCATCTTTGTGTACCAGCATACAGCTCATTACGTTGGCATTGATAGGCATGTACATAAATAGGGGGCATTGTCCCTTAAGGGTACGGAGACAGGTTCTTCGATTAACTGCTTCTTGATGGAAAGGAAGGCTTTTTGACAATCTTCATTCCATTTCATGGAGGAATTATTCCTTAGTAGCTTGAAGATGGGTTCACACGTTGCTGTGAGTTGGGAAATGAATCTGCTTATGAAATTAATTCTCCCCAAGAATCCCCGTATTTCCTTTTTTGTTTTGGGCACGGGCATCTCGGTAATGACTTTAATCTTGGCGAGATCCAGTTCAATGCCTCTTTTGCTCAACAACTGCCTGATTTCACACCAAAAGGACATTTGGCAGGATTCAGCTTTAGGTTGTACCTGTGCAACCTGTTGAAAAGCATTTTGAGATAGCTGATGTGGTCATCCTCCTTCTGGGATTTGACGATGATGTCATCCACATAAACCTCTATCTCCTTGTGCATCATGTCATGAAAAAAGGCCATAATGGCTCGCTAATATGTGGCACCGGCATTAATAAGGCAGAAAGACAAACGTCTATAACAGAAGGTTCCACAAAGAGTGATGAAGGCTGTCTTCTCCCTCTCCTCTTCAGTGACCAGGATTTGATGGTATCCAGAAAAGCAATCCACAAAAGAATACATGCCATAATGTGCCATATTGTCTATCAGGATGTGGATAAAAGGTACTGGGAAGTTATCTTTGAGACAAGCTTTGTTCAAATCCCGGTAATCCACGCATACTCGTACCTTCCCTTCGGACTTAGGCATGTGAACTATGTTTGACAGCCACTCCGGGTATGTTAATGCCATGATGATATCAGCTTTGAATTGCTGGACTACCTCTTCTTTAACTTTCAGACTCCATTCAGGTTTCAATCGCATGAGCTTTTGCTTGACTGTTTTGAATCCATCTTTGTTGGGCAATCGATGAATGATAATGTCAGTGGACAAGCCAATCATGTCTTCATGCGGCCATGAAAACAAATCTTGGAACTGAGTTAAGAGTTCAATAAGGTCAGCTTTTTGGTCTTGGGTGATGTCTAGGCCTATCTGAATTTCTTTAAGGTTTTCTGAGGTTTCGATATTAATAGTGGTGGTTTGATCGAGGTTAGGTTTGGGTTTATCTGCTGGGGATGATGTTCTGAAATCACCGGACCTTCCCGATGTCTACGCTGGTAGTTTATAACGATTCCTACCCTGTTGGTAGTTGACAACGATGCCTACCCTATTGGTAGTTGACGACGGTGCCTACCCTGCTGGTAGTTGACAATGGTGCCAACCTTGCTGGTAGTTGACAGTGGTGCCAACCTTGCTGGTAGTTAAAAATGGCACCTACCCTTCTTGTAGTTGACAACGGGGCCTACCCTGCTGGTAGTTGACAACGACGCCTACCCTGTTGGTAGTTAACAACGGTGCCTACCCTGCTGGTAGTTTGACAATGGTGCCTACCCTGCTATTAGTTGACAACAGTGAAATTTTCCCTAGTCTGGGTATTTAATGTGCACGAATATTTAACTCTACTTGGGATGAATGCTAAACTTTTTTATGGAGATGTGCGCAGTTGCACATGTGCGGACTATGCTTGATGTGATAATCTAAATTTATCCTTAGGAGTCTATTGTCCTAGGTTGATGCACATGCTTAATTGAATTGACTAGATGTAAAAACATACTTCACCCTTTCTGAGGCGATTTAGAGTTTCTTTTAGTTGTAGGGCAGTTGTGCCTCCATTTCTTTGTGTTTTTTATTAACGACCCGACTAGTTTGATGACCTGGGTTCCACTGACGTCTCTGGAGTGTGCGGCCCATTCTTTCACTGCCCAGATTTGAACTTCGATGTAGAGGCCTCAATTTGTTAGGACTTGGCGCAGGTTGACATGTTTGACGATATAGATTTCATTTGCTAGACCTTTTGTCATCGGGCGTCTGTTTTTTAGAGTTAAGAACTCTTTTGAGAATTTTTCCTTTCTTTTGTCGGGGCAAGCTTATGTCTCCTTGATTTCTTTCAGGAGTTCTCCCTTTTCTTTTGATGAGGAGCTTGGTCCCGCCTTAGACTTCTTCCATTTCATTGAATAGTAAAATGCCCTAGCCTTTTCACATACTGTTACCGGGGGTTCACATAAGAAACTTGGTTTGTTGACCACATCCAGAGTGAGCAATATCCTGCACATTAGACAAATAACAAAATATGCCAAAAGCTTGATGACCCGGGCTGTCGGGATTAGTATAATCTTATCAGAGAAGTTAAAGTTCATGAAATTGAATGCTTGTATGCTGATCTTATCGCTAAAGATCATAAAATTGAGTATGAAAATGAAATTTTTCTAAGCAAGTTGTGAATAGACTTCAAGGTTTTTCATTTCTTTCCTTTTAAAGAATTTTTCATTTAAAAAGTTATGAGATCACAAAAAAACGTTTAAGCATCCATGGTCATTATTCAAGGGTAATATCAAATTCGAAGGACTTATCTCTTTGAATATACTTCATTTTTGCTTTAGACACATAATTAACATCATATAACATGTGCACTATGAGTGACGCAACCCTTAGCAGGGGTTTCTTTTCTATGACTTCTCATTTTTGAATTGTAAATTTTATTGATTCCAAAATTTCTTTTTCCTTTTTATCTGGCTTAACTTGTCTCGTTTCTTAGGCTATTCAGAGTTACCCATTTAACGAGTTTTGGACCAATGTTTCCTAAACCAGATGGCTTTAGGGCATTAGGTGTTAAGACACTCCTTTGGGTTTATTGGCTCGAGTAACAAAGGCCACACTTCGAGACGAGTCAGGTGGTCTACTCTATTTTCTCCTCGCCTGAGCTTGTGCAAGATTCATTTTCATAGGCTCTAAGTCACCCATATAGAGAGCGTTGGGCCGCTGACTCCCAAACCAGTCGGTTTTAGGGCATCAGGTGTGAAGACACCCCTCAGGCTTAATTGCTCGAGTAACCTAGACCACGATTCGGATCTGCTCAGGTCTCACTTTCTTCTTCCTCATAATGCTCGTTTTCTTAGGCTCTAAGTTACCCATGTAGCGAGCGTTGGGCCGGTGGCTCCCAAACCAGACGGCTTTAGGGCACCAGGTGTAAAGACACCCCTCATGCTTAATAACTCGAGTAACCCAGGCCACGATTCGAGACATTAGGCTGGCCGCTACCTATCTTTCATCTTTTCATTAGATGTCATTGTTATTGCCATAGCTCAAACCCCACAACTAAGAGTCGAGGTAACTGTAAAGTGCAGACACATATATAAGGTCAATTCTACTCCAAACAGCACTTTGAACTAGAATTTTGAAAAGTTTTAATTTTATGATTGTTCCCGTGATTCTTGCTCCACGGATGCTTATCGGATTTAATCCAATTCATAACAAGTTAAACAAAATCTCTTTTTTAAAACCTTTTGTAGACTGATAAGTGGTTTTATAACCACTTATTTAGATATCAACTTGCTTCTATTGTTGCTTAAACTCATGTGTTATTATAGCTTTTCATGCATTTATGTTTACTTTTGTAGATTTCTGTATTTGGGACTCTCCGGGTGCAAATTGAGCTTAAAATGATTAAAAGGTGTTAAAAAGGAGCAAAGCTTAAAGAACAAAGTTATGGCATGTGATGGACTGAACAAGAGGGAACAAGACATTGGCATTAGGTGATTGGCAGGAGCATGAGAGCTGAGCTTAAACATAGAAAGAATCAGCAGGAGCAGGAAGCAAAAGGAACAGAATTTCCCCATCTGAAGCCTGCGCAGCTGCGCCGGCTGCAGGCTTATAACCTGAGCAGCTGTGCCGGTCAAGCTGCCCGGTTGACTTATTTTAAAAGCTTGCTGATCGAATTTTGGCTTGGGGCAAAGGCAGACTCGGCTGGAAAAGGCATATATGGGTTGATATTTGGACATAAAAAGGGATCCTCCCACTGGGAGTTCAAGCCCTAACTTTCTTCTTCTATATTCATTTTCTTTTACATTTCTTGTCTAGGAGTAGAATAGAAGTAGAGATTAGACTAGTTTATAGTAGTTAATGTTCTAGGGTTTTATTAGACTTGATGGTTGAAACATTTGAAGAACATCAGGGATTCGTATTTTGATCAAGAGGAATCAGATTTGCATTTCTTACCCTTATTTTCTCTTTGATTCATATTTGTGTTCTTATGATGCTTATTCAACATGTGGATGGTATGTTTTAGTTGTCTATGACTTAAAGTATACTTTGAGGTTCCAATGGAACTTAATGAGTAGTCTATGTTGATTTCTCTTCCATGTTAGTTCTTATTGATTGTTATGTGATTGTCTACTGCGATATATGCTTTCATTGCTTAATTGAGTCATGACCAATTACTGTAATAACCCACATGGGATTGCAAGACTAAGTGTGGGTTTAGATATAATCGTAGTAGCGGGCGATTGTACTTTCACATGGCATTGGATGTATGATTTATGCTTAGGATAGATATATACCGAAGCGCCGCCAGTAGTCAAATGAGAACTTGACCTAAAACCCTATTTATTTGTAAACACCATAGACATATAGGGATTTAGATAATGTGGGTGTTCACGTGCGTTCTATCATCTGTGGATTGCACGTGATATGGATTAGGTGCATCGAGAAATGGCCTTCTCTCACTTTCGTGTTCTCGGCTAGCACACTTAACGATTAATTTGACCTAATTGGAAGTGAAACGACTTAGATGAATCATTAGGGGAAATTGAAATCTCATGCCTTCATTATCTGATTTTGCCCTAGGATTAATTAGTTTAAGCTTAATTCCTTGTCTAGTTAACTTAGTTTAAATTTAATCTTTTTATCCGCTCGTTTAAATAAGATTGAAATGATTACGTGCTAGTGGTTTGGTGACTGTTTATCTATTAATTCCTCATAGGAACGATATCTGTACTTTCACTTTATTACTTGTTGATCGTGTATACTTGCATGATTATATTGACCGATAAATCGGCCAACATGGACACTCGAAATTTCTTTTCCCTGTTACTAACACTGTAAGAGGGCAAAACTGGCCATCAGTTCAACCCCGATCTCAATACCAGGCCAGCAATTCAACCTCGGTCTCAATACCGGGCCATCAGTTCAACCCCGATCTCAATATTCAGGCCATCAAATCAACTCTGTCTCAATACCGGGTCCTCAGTTCAACCCCGATCTCAATACCGGGCCATCAAATCAACCCCAATCTCAATACCATGTCATCAGTTCAACCCTGGTCTCAATACTGGGTCATCAGTTCAACCCCGATCTCAATACCGAGCCATCAGTTCAACCCCGGTCTCAATACCGGGCCATCAAATCAACCCCAGTCTCAATACTGGGCCATCAAATCAACCCCGATCTCAATACCGGATCACCAGGTCAGCCCCGTCTCAACCCGAGAGGTACAGGTCAGCCCTGGTTTCAACCCATGAGGTACAGGTCAGCCCCGGTCTCAACCCGGGAGGTACAGGTCAGCCCCGGTCTTAACCCGGGAGGTACAGATCAGCCTCGGTCTCAACCCTAGAGGTACAGATCAGCCCTAGTCTCAACCCAAGAAATACAGATCAGCCCCGGTCTTAACCTAGGAGGTACAGATCAGCCCCGGTCTCAACCCAAGAGGTACAGATCAGCCCCGGTCTCAAAAGGTACAGGTCAGCCCCGGTCTTAACCCGGGAGGTACAGGTCAGCCTCAGGTCTCAACGCAGGAGGTACAGGTCAGCCCCGGTCTCAAACCAGGAAGAACATGACAGCCCCGATATCAACCTAGGAGGTATAGGTCATCCCCGGTCTCAACCCGGGAAGTCAGGTCAACTTCAGAAACAATCCAGAAGCATGAAATTATCTCTAAAGAAAAACCTAAAGAGACCAAGTCAGACTTAGAGATAACACTGAGGACAAACAGACTCGAATGGGATCCAAACCTTGAAAACAGCCCAGGAAGTCAATCGAAGGCCATGCCTAGACTAAAGGCAACCCCGGGAGGGGCAAAATAGTCATTTTATTAACTTTTAGCTGATTCAGTTAAACTCAAGCCAAATTAATGCCACCAAGGTCAGAACGAACCATAACAATGATCCCGAGTGCAAATAGCACAAGACAGCTCAACGGATAAACTGCGGGGAATCGAAGACTTGGTTATGAACCCGTCTTCTTGGACCCAAAAAATGTTTTATCCCATGTCATTGTGACACTCTCTGCGAGGGCTTTTCGAAAAGGTATTGCACGCCTCAAACGGAATCTCCGATCAAAAGTTAGAAAGTTTCGAATCAGACCTCGCGTTGCTCGGAGTGATAGTAGTGTGCATACAAGCTAATCATGTATGATGATAAAGCACGTACTTTGTAAACAATCTTATTTATTTATTAATAAAATATTCATTTATTAAAGGCATTTAATTATCTACATGGTGCTGTTTTTATAATATGTAAATAACCCATAGTTTTAAGCAATGCTTTTAGAATCATGATGTTGATCATGCTAATGAGATCTAAATTCTTAGAAAGCTTAAAAACTAAAATAGTTTCTAATCATAGGATTACTAAAAAAGAGAATTAGTAAATCCGGATAGATTAGTACATATGTTGCTTGCTCATTGGATGAGGATGATTGATCTCATAATCATTTGTGTGGAGACACTAAAGCAAGTATGTAGGTGCTTATTGGAGAATAAGTTCACTGAACGTGACTCGCTATGGAATACCTAATGGATTTTTACTCGCCTGTCAATAGGAATTCCTAATGTCATAGTAGTACAAGTGATCCTTGGACTTGAGATCATCATAGTATCTTGTATGTAATGAATTATACTTTGACTTATTCCTTAAAGCCCTTTAGGGTATTATAAAAGGGTATGCTTGGGTATAATGAGTTACATATAGAGATAATGAATGATCAATAAAGAATATACCACCTCTAGTAAAAGAGGAGATATGTCCTATGTGATTCGTTAAATGACAACCCAGGAATCCTTGGCCAAGGAAAAATAAAATTAGAAAGGAGTTTCTAATTTGCATTATTTGGAGTTGTGCATTTTCTAATCGAAATACATATAATTAAATAAAATAAGACTTGACAGTAAATCCATGTCTTATATTTAATTGGGACATTGTATGGTGGAAGGATTAAATTGTATGGTAACTATTTACTCAGAGGTTCTTTTATGATTAATGTTGAAATCTATATTATCTGGAAAGTCATTGATCGCTAGGGAGGCTTATCCCTATTGTAGAATAAATATTATTTATTTAAATAGATTATTAGTTTAATTTATTTATTTAAATAAGATTAGAATTGTTCTAATTGATTTATTCACAACCGGTTTAATATAGAGAACCTAAAGGGTCACGCCATAAAAGGAAGAATAATTATTGAAGAATGTAATGGCATAATCGTAATAATGCATTAAGTATAATTAATTTAATCTATAGTGATAGAATAAATTAAATAGCTTAATGTTTAATGTTTAATATTTTGGAAATATTAAATATAAATTAATAAGAGGAGTCTTATTAATATTATTGTAATTATTATTATTTTAATTTCTAAAGGAGTTTAGTAATTAATTTAATATTAGTACTCTCATTTATTCCTAATAAGATTAAGAAACAAATTAATTAAATGAATTTAATTAATTATTCCCCATGTGGTGGGAAGCCTAAATTAATTAAGGAAGTTTAATTAATTAAAAGAAATTCCATGTCTAATAGGATTAGAAGGGTTGACCAATGTCTATATAAGAAGAGTCTTATAATAGATATTACATGATGTAATTCTAATTGTTGGAGAGTACTCCTTTTCTATAGAGGATAAAAAATTAAAGTTTAGCCAAACAGCCTCCTTCTTGATAATTCCTCTTTCTTGGTGGATCACCTATAGAGGCCAAACACTTGGGTGGCTAACGTTGATCAAAAGAAGGAATCTAACCCGGAAATTCAAGGAGATCACGAAGAACAAGGAGTTGAACTAGTACCTTTGGAAGCTTCGTTCTACAAGGGTATGATTCCATAACTTCTTATTTATCGTTTTAAATTAATAATTTGCATAAAGGATGATCCGGGTAATGGTTTTGTAGAAATTTTTTAAACTCTAATATACCATGCTTCCGCTAATTTTACAATTTAATTGCGTCACGATTTCGTACAAACCCAACATTGGCAACAGAGCCAAATCTTTATGCAATTATTAATTGGTTTGATTCCATATATATGTATGGGTATATATTTAGAATAATTTATTGGGCATAATTTTAATTGTATAAAATTATTTAAAAAAAAATTTAAAAATTGAAGGAATCTCGCGAAACCAGATTTTCTGCACACTGCGTTAGTTCCGTGGCAGTAGGATGACCCACGTTTTTTTTATTATACAAGGGACAAAGGGTAGCTCTATATTGAAAAGGTAACCTGCAGCTTAGTTTCAAAAGTGATTACCTATAGCGAAAAGTGATTGCAGGATTGTTTTTTTTGTAAAACAAAAAGGAAATTGGACGAATTCCTTTTAAATGAATAATGATTGCAGGAGACTTTTCATATATATATATATATATATATATATATTATTCTAAATAATTTTATAATTAAAATAAAGAGTTTATTTTAATCTTGAAATTGGATTTCATGCAAATTAAAATTGCCCATTAAATGATACTCATATATATATGAAATGTTTTAATTCATTGGATGAATATTTATTTATTGATATATATGGTGATATGTATGATAATAAATATAGATTGATTATGGACTATTTGACCAATGTGATTGAATTTTATTTTAGTTAAATGCTTAAATGAATGGATTTTATAAAATGGGGTCTGCGTACCTCGTCTTTTCTTTTTCTTTTTTCTCTCGATGTAAATTCTATCTCTCTCTTATGTACTTCCCATTGACTGCTGATCAAGGTTTCTATTTAAATTAAATAGTTTAATGTAATAGAAATATTTAGAATTATCTTGAAGAAATTGGAGGTCAATGAGCAAGGAACGCGTGAAGACCCATTTGTATGGAGCCCGGATTTAAATGTAATAGTTATATTTAAATTTAAATTCTTGCACTCCTAGGTTTGACCTTTTGGTTCACTTGGTGGCTCTAGTGAACCAAACTAGAATAAAAGTCCATAATCAATCCGGGTAGAATATAATATTCTATATTGAATGCTAAATATTATATATATATATATATATATATATTAAATTTTATGTAAACATGCTTCGCATGTTTAATAAAATGACGCGTATTTTATATATATATGTGCATGCGCGCTAAACAAGATGAGACAAATAATAACAAACCCCTCAAAGAAATAATATTAAGTCCGAAGCGTTCAAATGATATTTGAAATATCGAACATCGCCTTAATAGAGTATTAAATATTTAATATGAGCTTGTTGTGCTATCCACAAGGTGAGTATTGCGTATTTAAGATGTTAATTAATCACATTTGATGCTTATCAAGAAAATTGAATGATCTAGTCTTGTTGTGCTATCCACAAGGACGAATATTTTTCTTTTTTGAATTTATGAAAGTGCTAGGCTGGACTTAACTTAAATTATTTTAGTTCGGATGTACACACACATGACCATTATAATTTAAGAGGCAAAATAAAAGGAGTTACATGGTGATGTAATTGACAAGAGTTGACTACCTATTTATTTGTATATCGCTTGTTATGCTATCCACAAGGTTATATACATTTGAAATGGGATCCTTAATCTCACTAGTAAATCTTTAATTAGATGTTGCCGAACTATATAAGTGAGGGTAATATAGTTTGATGAAAATAGTGGGATATACCAATTTAAAATAAAGACCTAGATTTATTTTGGTATGCAAAGTTAATAAAATTAATGTTTGCTAAAAATGTTGTCTTTTCACATGCAGAATTTTAAAAATGTCAAAATCACTAATCTCACTACGAAGCATACTTGATGCAAATAAGCTTACCGGGCCGAATTATGAGCACTGGCTAAGAAATCTGAGAATTGTTCTCACTGCTGAAAAGATTTCTTATGTCCAAAATTCAACTATCCCTGAATCTGTTTCGAAAACAGCCTCTGAAGAAGAGATTGCCATTTTCAATAAATGGCAAGATGATGCATCTGTGGCTCAATGCATCATGCTCGCATCCATGAATAACGAGCTTCAGCGTCAACACGTAAATATGGATGCTCCTACTATGCTGCTTCACCTCAAGGAGTTGTATGGTGAATAGAGTAGGACTGCTAGATATGAGATATCTAAGGAGCTCTTCCGATCTCGGATGACCGAGGGTACTGCCGTCGAGACTCATGTCCTAAAGGTGATAAATTTGATTGAATGCCTTGGACAGCTGGGGTTCGTCATGGATGGGGAGCTAAGTCAAGACTTGGTCTTGCAGTCACTCCCTGAGACCTTATCGCAGTTTGTGGTTAATTTTCACATGAATAAGCTAGATGTCAGCTTTCCTGAGCTGCTTAACATGCTGAAAACTACAGAAGGTCACTTCCCATCCAAGAAGAACTATGTCTTGATGGTGGATTCTTCCAATAAAAGGAAGAGGCCCAAGGTATCTTCTGAAAAGAAGAAATCCAAGAAGGATAAGGGAAAGGGGAAAGAAAAGGAACAAAAAAACCTGAACCAGCTAAACGAATGTGCTTTCATTGCAATAAGCCGGGACATTGGAAAAGGAACTGCAAGAAGTATCTAGCAGAGAAGAAGCTTGGAGAAGCTTCGACTTCCAATCAAGGTTTGTTTATGATTGAAATTAATTTTTCTAAAAGTCATAATTCTACTTGGGTATTGGATACCGGTTGTGGTTCTCACATATGTAATACTGTGCAGGAACTGGTCAGAAGTAGAAAGCTGAACAATGATGAGGTGATCCTACGAGTGGGGAATGGAGCAAAGGTTGCTGCATTAGCTGTAGGAACTTATTGTTTAGCAATGCCTTCGGGCAAGTCCATTTATCTTAATAATTGTTATTATGTTCCGAATATTATTAAAAATATCATTTCAATTTTTGTATTGGATATGGAAGGATTTAACGTCGTTATAAAGAACAATAGTTGTTCTATTTATAAAGACGATGTTTTATATGGTATTGGAAATTTACGAAATGGACTTTATATACTTGACTTACAAGAAAATATATTGCAAATTGAACAAACTAAGAAAAGGAAAAGAGATGATATTAATTATACCTACATGTGGCACTGTAGACTCGGTCATATCAATGAAACAAGATTATCCAAGTTGCATAAAGATGGGCTCCTCGAGTTATCCGATTATAAATCATATCCAACTCGTGAATCTTGTCTCATGGGTAAAATGACTAAATCTCCTTTTAGTGGAAAAGGAGAAAGAGTTACAGAGTTGTTGGCATTGATTCACACAGACGTTTGTGGACCTATGACAACAAGTGCACGGGGTGGGTATTCTTATTTTATTACTTTCACTGATGATCACTCAAGATTTGGATATTTGTATTTAATGAAATACAAGTCAGAATCATTTGAAAATTTCAAAGAGTTCAGAAGTGAAGTAGAGAAATAAAAGGGCAAAAGTATAAAGATACTTTGATCAGATCGAGGTGGAGAATACTTAAGCGGTGAGTTTGTCAATTGTCTCAAAGAAAATGGTATAATCTCACAATGAACTCCTCCAGGTACACCACAGTTAAATGGAGTATCTGAAAGGAGAAATCGAACATTGTTGGACATGGTTTGATCCATGATGAGTTTTACCGACCTTCCAATTTCCTTCTAGGGTTATGCCCTAGAAACGGCTGCATACCTACTGAACAAGGTACCTACCAAATCCGCCCCAAAGACTCTATATGAGATGTGGAAGGGAAGGAAACCAAATCTTAAGCATGTTAAGACTTGGGGTTGTCCAGCTTATGTCAAAAAGTTTGAACACGATAAGCTACAAACTAAATCCTACAAGTGTAGATTTGTGGGATACCCTAAAGAAACTGTAGGGTATTATTTCTATCATCCAACTGATCAAAAGGTGTTTGTTGCGAAACATGCTGCCTTCTTGGAAAAGGAGTTTATCCATGAAGGGGTCAGTGGGAGTAAGATATATCTTGAAGAAGTTCAAGAACCACAAATTACCACGGATCAAAGTCAGGTACCTGACCAAGTAGAAGAACCTACTATACCACACCCTATTCATAAATTTAGAAGAGTACCGAAGATACCTGAGAGGTATGGATTCGTTATAGAGGATGACGATGAGGTACACATCATGAATGATGATGATCCATTGAACTACGAACAGGATATAAGTAATAAAGACTCAGGGAAATGGCTTGAAGCCATGAAATTCGAAATGGACTCCATGTATGAAAACAAAGTATGGACTTTGGTTTCACCACCTAAAGGCATTAAGCCGATTGGGTGTAAATGGGTCTTTAAAATAAAGATGGGAGCGGACGGCAAGGTAGAGACCTATAAGGCCCGACTGGTTGCAAAAGGTTTCAAACAAAGAAAAGGAGTTGACTATGATGAAACCTTCTCACCAGTAGCTATGCTCAAGTCCATTCGGATTTTGCTTGCGATTGCAGCTTATAACGACTATGAGATCTGGCAGATGGACGTGAAAACGGCCTTCCTCATTGGGAAACTTGAGGTGGATGTGTATATGACACAGCCAGAGGGATTTATTTCAAAGGTTGGAACAAATCAAGTCTGTAAGCTGCAATGATCCATTTATGGATTGAAGCAAGCTTCTCGTAGATGGAGCATTCATTTTGATGAGACAATCAAAGAGTTTGATTTTATCAAAAACGACGATGAACCATGTGTGCACAAGAAGGTTATTGGGAGCGCAGTTTCATTCCTTGTATTATATGTTGATGATATATTACTGATAGGGAATGACATTCTTATACTACAATCGATTAAAATCTGGTTATCTAAACACTTCTCCATGAAGGACTTGGGAGAAGCATCCTATATTTTGGGGATAAAGATCTATAGAGATAGATCTAAAAGGATGCTTGATTTATTCCAAGGAACGTACATTGATGCAATGCTAAAGAGGTTTAGCATGGAAGATTCCAAAAGAGGTCTCACGCCGATAAGCCATGGAATACATCTCTCCAAGAAACAGGCCCCAAAGACACCTGGGGAGAGAGACCGTATGAGTAAGATCCCTTATGCTTCTGCAATAGGATCTATCATGTACGGTATGATATGTACTAGACCGGATGTTGCTCATGCACTTAGTGTAACGAGCAGATACCAGTCGAATCCAGGAGAAGAGCACTGGAAGGCAGTGAAGAATATCCTAAAATACTTGAGAAGGACTAAGGATATTTTTCTTGTCTACGGTGGGTCTGAATTAAAACTCGAGGGCTTCACAAACTCAAGTTTTCAAACGGACCAAGATGACAGTAAATCTGTTTCGGGGTATGTTTTTACCTTGAACGGAGGCGCAGTGAGTTGGAAGAGTTCCAAGCAGCAAACAATTGCTGATTCAGTGATAGAGGCAGAGTATATAGCTGTAAGTGAAGCTGCAAAGGAAGCTGTTTGGATGAAGAAGTTCATTACTGAACTTGGTGTGGTTCCTAGCATTGGAGAAGCAGTTCCCGTTTACTGTGACAACACAGGAGCAGTTGCACAAGCTAAGGAACCGAGGTCTCATCAGAAACCTAAACACGTGTTGCGGCGATTTCACTTGATCAGGGAGATCATTGAAAGAGGAGACGTCACCTTGGAGCATGTAGACTCTCAAGACAACATTGCAGATCCATTTACTAAAGCTTTAACACAACAGCAGTTTGATCGTCGCTTAGAGAAGATGGGTATGAGATATCATGGCGATTGGCTTTAGTGCAAGTGGTAGATTGATAGTAGTGTGCATACAAGCCAATCATGTATGATGATAAAGCACGTACTTTGTAAATAATCTTATTTATTTATTAATAAAATATTCATTTATTAAAGGCATTTAATTATCTACATGGTGCTATTTTTATAATATGTAAATAACCCATAGTTTTAAGCAATGCTTTTAGAATCATGATGTTGATCATGCTAATGAGATCTAAATTCTTAGAAAGCTTAAAAACTAAAATAGTTCCTAATCATAGGATTACTAAAAAAGGGAATTAGTAAATCCGGATAGATTAGTACATATGTTGCTTTCTCATTGGATGAGGATGATTGATCTCATAATCATTTGTGTGGAGACACTAAAGCAAGTATGTAGGTGCTTATTGGAGAATAAGTTCACTGAACGTGACTCGCTATGGAATACCTAATGGAGTTTTACTCGCCTGTCAATAGGAATTCCTAATGTGATAGTAGTACAAGTGATCCTTGGACTTGAGATCATCATAGTATCTTGTATGTAATGAATTATACTTTGACTTATTCCTTAAAGCCCTTTAGGGTATATAAAAGGGTATGCTTTGGTATAATGAGTTACATATGGAGATAATGAATGATCAATAAAGAATATACCACCTCAAGTAAAAGAGGAGATATGTCCTAAGTGATTCGTTAAATGACAACCCAGGAATCCTTAGCCAAGGTAAAATAAAATTAGAAAGGAGTTTCTAATTTGCATTATTTGGAGTTGTGCATTTTCTAATCGAAATACATATAATTAAATAAAATAAGACTGGACAGTAAATCCATGTCTTATATTTAATTGGGACATTGTATGGTGGAAGGATTGAATTGTATGGATAACTATTTACTCACAGGTTCTTTTATGATTAATGTTGAAATCTATATTATCTGGAAAGTCGTTGATCGCTAGGGAGGCTTATCTTTATTGTAGAATAAATATTATTTATTTAAATAGATTATTAGTTTAATTTATTTATTTAAATAAGATTAGAATTGTTCTAATTGATTTATTCACAACCGATTTAATATAGAGAACCTAAAGGGTCACACCATAAAAGGAAGAATAATTATTTAAGAAGGTAATGACATAATCGTAATAATGCATTAAGTGTAATTAATTTAATCTATAGTGATAGAATAAATTAAATAGCTTAATGTCTATTGTTTAATATTTTGAAAATATTAAATATAAATTAATAAGAGGAGTCTTATTAATATTATTATTATTTTAATTTTTAAAGGAGTTTAGTAATTAATTTAATATTAGTACTCTCATTTATTCCTAATAAGATTAGGAAAGAAATTAATTAAATGAATTTAATTAATTATTCCCCATGTGGTGGGAAGCCTAAATTAATTAAAAGAGTTTAATTAATTAAAAGAAATCACATGTTTAATAAGATTAGAAGGGTTGACCAATGTCTATATAAGAAGAGTCTTATAATAGATATTACATGATGCAATTCTAATTGTTGGAGAGTACTCCTTTTCTATAGAGGATGGAAAACTAAGGTTTAGCCAAACACCCTCCTTCTTGATAATTCCTCTTTATTGGTGGATCACCTATAGAGGCCAAACACTTGGGTGGCTAAAGTTGATCAAAGGAAGGAATCTAACTCGGAAATTCAAGGAGATCATGAAGAACAAGGAGTTGAACTAGTACCTGTGGAAGCTTCGTTCTACAAGGGTATGATTCTAGAACTTCTTATTTATCATTTTAAATTAATAATTTGCATAAAGGATGATCCGGGTAATGGTTTTGTAGAAATTTTTTAAACTCTAATATACCATGCTTCCGCTAATTTTGCAATTTGATTGCGTCACGATTTCGTACAAATCCAACATGGAGTGCAACCACCACGTGGGCCCTGCCATGCAGAGCCACACCTCTACCTTCGACAGTAGCTGGTAGAGTGGAGGCTCCCTGGTCTATATATAGAGGTGCACCCCCTCTCATTTCAAGAATTCAGAAACGCTCCGAACCTCCGCCTGTTTAATTTTCTAACTATTTTTTTGTCTTCTAAACCCAAATTTTTTCATTCTAACACGTAGATATACCCACATACTACCACATATCAAAAAATAACCGATATTTTCGGACGTTTAAAGCTTACGATTTGGCAAAAAGCCCGTGTAGCAGTCCATTGTGAGTATTTTTACGATCAGCAAGTCAATACTACTTCTTTGCACTTTTATCCACTTGCATATTAAGATTCGTTTTCTAAATATGCCCAGAACTAAGTTCCGTGGCTATTTTTGTCAACTTTTGGTAAATTTTTGTACATAAACGTATTTTCTGGCATTTCTACAACTCGGATTAACGATTCGTCGCTTCCAATAGCTTTCATATACTTGCATCTTCATACTGAGCAACTTCGCCGGACTGGGTTATCTTCCCAGTCCAGGTTTGGCTTTTTTTGTATATATTTAACTGTATATATATACTAACTTTTCAATTCTGTCAAGCCCGGATGTCAAATCTGTGGTAGTTTATTGCTTTTATATATAAATATGCATATATAAGCAGCCTTCACCACACTGGGTTATCTTCCCAGTCTTGGTTGACTACTTTTCTGTCTATATATATATATATTTACATTTTAGTTTGGCCTGGATCATTCTGTTGCCATTTTATTGCTTTTATATATATTTATGCATATATAAGCAACATTCACCACACTAGGTTATCTTCCCAGTCTTGGTTTGACTACTTTTTTGTACATTTATATTCTAGTTCGACCTGGATCATTCTGTGCCCTTTTAACTACTTTTGGCATCATTCACCATTACTGGGTTATCTTCCCAGTCCTGGTTTGACTATTTTTCTGTCTATATTTAAATATATATATATTTATATTTCAGTCCGGGCACAGGCGTAAAAATCCATCGCCCTTTTTACTGTTTTTCTATATATATATATATATATATATATATATTTCATTTCTGTCCAGCCTGGATCATTCTGTGGCTTTTATACAGCTTTTATAAATATATATATATATATATATATATATATTTCAATTCCAATCCGGGCACCGGTGTGAAAACCCATCGCCCTTACAGCTTTTGTATATATAATTATATATATATTGCTTTAATAATTTTTATTAAATTGTTGCTTTAAAGATTCATTTGATATGAATCGGCACTGACATTTCTGCGGGCGAACTAGATTTATTTAAATCGCGCCAACTCTAGCTTTCAAATGGTTCAAAATAGGTACAGACATAACCGGGAAGCTAGAATGGCTGAGATTTATTTAAATCTAGCATTTTAAGTTTCAGTTATGAAAGCAACCTCGCGGCCCTTAGATCGCTAACTAGTGGGAACGAGACGCTTCGACCATGTGCGAGCCAGGATTTACTGAATGAATCCTTGATTCTGGCGATATTTGGATATTTTTGTGAAAATTTGAGCTGTGCAGGTTTATTGGCCTCCCTATGTGAGCCTAGGAATCGTGAGATTCATGATCAAACCGATCAGAATCTGATTCTCCTGATGGACAAACTCCACTTTACAAATGTACCCTGCCAGTTTTTCTGTAAAAAATATACATACAAAAGACCTTAAAATGGTTATCCGGATTTAAGGTCTCAACATAGTGAAAATATAGTTTGCCGTGTCAGAGTCCCTCCGATAGCTATCATGCCCATGAGGAGACCGACACCTGTATATATGTTGTGGTCGAGGATGCTTCGCAGCCCGACAATCACCATTCAAATTGAGCCTTAAGGCTGAAAAGATAAAACTGAAGTATCGATATGCTTCAATTCCTATGTTAGCGTAAGGGTTTGAAAAACTTCTTTCAAAACATCACTTCAATAATCTTTTCATAAAAAGAAGCTTTTGCAAATCAAATCAAACACTTTTGCAAATCCAATCAAAGACTTATGCAAATCAAATCAAACCCTTCGTATATAGGTTCAACGATGCATAAGACATGTTTTCCATCAAACATAGGCCAAATTTTTAAACAGCATTCACACACACATTGCAGATTTAAAAGGAAAATATTGAAAAAGATGTGGTACCGTGTTTACACGGGAGTCGTGGGGTGCCTAACACCTTCCCCACACTTAACCAAGCCCCCGAGCTCAAAACCTTGTTTTTAAAGATCAAGTTTCGACATTGTCCAACAATTATGCCTCTTTCAAACAAAACTCGGTTGAGTTGGTACAACCATTTCAAATCTACCAACTGGCGACTCTGTAAAATGTTCAAATCGTCGAGATGATATATATTGGCCTTTTCCTAAAAAACCCTTCAAAACCTTTTTCGCAATAAAAAGAGTAAGGATAGAGATAACTTAGGAAGAGAGAAAGATCCGTGTTGTAACCCGACCCGTGATTTTTTCCCCGACGTCGACAGGTGGCGACTCTGCTGGGGACAGTAGAGGGCTTAGGCCGCGCTCAAATCTTTTCAAACATTTTCCTTTCAAAACTACGTATATGTGAATGTTGCGTCTTTACATCGAATGAATGCGTGAATGCTGCGTATTTACATTGAATGAATGTGAATGAATGCTTTCTTGTTTTTTTAGTGCTTCACACCCATATTAGTGCCTCGCACCAATGTCATCATATGTATATGGTGAGGCACGATGTATGTGAATGTATGTTGTGTGATTCCTCCTTCGAGAGGCAAAACCCGTCGGTGATAAGTAATGACTTTAGGGACGGCTAAGTCTCTGGGGGCTCATAAAAATGCACCACCCAGATTCGCTCCAGTTGAAAGATCGAATTAATTTCCCCTCTAGTAGATTGTGATGATCTGGGGACCTTCATGCCGAAAAAGCCGCGAGAGTAGCCTATGATAGGTCAGCCTCTAATTAACCAAATCCGTTGGGAAGCTTCTTCATACCTTCCTCTTTTAATTCAATGTCAAGTTTTAAATTCCAAATGTAAAGGAGCACAATGTAAATGTCATAATAAAAATTTACGTTCTTTGTCATATACATCTTGAGATGTTACTCTGTCATCAAAACAACTGACCTCTGTTTTGCAGGATAAGATTAAAAAACTACAAAAACACATCATTGCATGCATCTTATCCCTACCTACATCAGGAAATTGACACGCCTACGTTTTGTTGTAGGTAAAAAATTGGTCATGTCACTAGATCTGAGTCTAAGAAGGCTTTAAGTTCATCCACGGACATGACTTCTGGTGCTCAACCAAAATCCACCCCTGTATCTAGGGAAGAGTTTGAGGGACTAAAGAATCAGATAGCTGAATTGGCCAATTTCCTGAGAGAAAAAAGTAAGGCTCTTAAAGGGAAGCAAGCCCAAGCTCATACAGAACCAGGAACACCTGGTGGTAGTGGTGGCAGTGAAGAGACCGAAAAGGCAGAGACTCAGATTCTTGGACCACAAAACCAGAACCCAACCAACAAAACCCCTTAAATCACTATCCTCAACAAAGAGCCGGTGACATTCTGAAGAAAGTACAGTAGATGGAAGAAACCATCCGGTCTATCAAAGGGACTGGGGCCTTTGGCAGTGTCAATTATTCTGACCTCTGTATCTTCCTTGGGGCTCGTTATCCTAAAAAATTTAGAACTCCTAAATTTGAGAAATACGATAGATTAGGAGATCCCTACACCCACCTGAAGGTATTCATTGGAGAACTCGGATCCTATGTAGAGGACGAGAAGCTTCGAATGCAATTATTTCAGAAGAGTTTAACTGGAGAGGCTAGAGCCTGGTACACCCGTCTAGATAATTCTAAAATTCACAGTTGGGAAGAGTTGGCCCATGCCTTCCTCAGTCAATACAACTTCCAGTCTCAGATAGCTCCAGACAGATACCAAATAACCAAAATCAAGAAACAAAACACTAAATCATTCAGAGAATATACTCAACGATGGAGACGAGTTACAACACAAATCATTCCACCTATGAATGAGACTGAGATAGTCATGACCTTCATCAACATCCAAGAAGCTCCATATTATGAGAGGGTCCTAGCAGGCATAGGAAAATCATTCTCTGAGATGATCAAGCACGGTGAAATGGCCGAAATGGGGCTGATGTCTGGGAAGATAAAGGACCTGACTGCCTTGGATGACGTTGCCGAGCATATCCAGTCCAGAAATTACGAGAGTAATCCCCAGAGGGTGCACAAAAAGAAAGATGAAGAGGTGTCCTTAGTATTACAAGGATAGAATCAAAGAGGCGAGTCAAATAGTATGCCCATTCAAAAGAGGAACTATACCCCTTTCCAAGCTTTAGTATAGCCTTCAAACCCTCCATTTTAGAAAAATATGGAGGTCAGGCATCGAAGAACGTTCACCCCGTTAGGGGATTCACTCGAGAATGTGTTAAAATTGTTGACAACTCAGAAGAAGATTGTCCAACTCCTTCCACCAACTAATACTGGTGGACAGAAATTCGACCCAAGCAAGAAGTGTGCTTACCATTCTAGATCTCTAGGCTATGATACACAAGACTGTTGGTCTCTCAAGCATAAAATTCAAGACTTGATTGACAACAGAGAGATTGTGGTAACAGAGCCCGAGCAATCGCACGTACAGAATAATCCCTTATCTCAGCACAAAGAGGAGAATGTTAACATGATCAGCACCAGAAATGGAGAAGGAACCAAATACCTCCGTTATGTGGGAGAGTCAACTCCATCTAGCAACAACAGGCCAGACAGTTGAGAACTCTCAGGAAGGCATTTCCTGATAGAACAAGAGATTAAGTCTATCAAGGAGCAGATCGAACAGTTAGCAGAGCCGGTTATATACCAACATCAAATCACTAGATAGATGATGAACCAGACCAACCATTCTGAAGAAAACTCTCCCACATCGGATCAGCCCCATTCCCATGAGGGATCACTACCGGTCTCATGAGCATGAATCTTGGGCCGACAAGATGGCTAAAGAGGAGAGTTTCCAAGCTGGTAGGAAATTTGCCTTTCAAAGGAATTTTACTAACCTGAACCAGCCGATGAAGGAAATCCTCCAGATGTTAATCAACGAGGGAATGATTGTAAATTTATTACCTATATTGAACCCGCGATCCATAAAATTCAAACCCAACCAAATCTGTCAGTATCACTCCAATGCACCCGGCCATGATACTGAAGAATGCTGGGCATTTCGTAACCGGATTCAAAAAATGATTGAAAGTGGTGAATTGATAAGAGGGAATCGGGATTATGGCCTCCCAGATGAAGACACTCTCTTTATCCCCACTGCAGGGAATCAGGATACAGTGGCTGTGGTTTCCTGTGATAAGGAGCCATCCCTCACACCCTTAGTACTGCCAGGGAAAGGTCCAAGAAATACAAAATCCAATGAAGGTGGCTGCACCAAAGCCTCTAATCTTGCCCTTCAGACCTCAGTATCCAATTCTTAGTCTGAAGAGGGTCCCATGGAACTATAAGAATGATGAAGGTTCCACTTTAAACAACATTACCATCCTACCAAAGGATAATCCATTATACCTGCCTCAGCGGGTGATCAAAGCCGTCATCAAAGCCAAAGAAAAGGTGACCGATGAGAAAATCGAATAGTTCCTCAACAAAATGGGACTCAATGAAATCAAAATCGTGCAAAGCTAGAAAGATGCACCCAAGCAAATGTCCATCCTAGATTTGGTCTTATCATCGGTGGATCATCGCAATATTCTGGTGAAACTACTAGAAGAAGCTCATCTGCCACATACCGTGGATGCCGAGAAATTCCTTCATGTGGTAGAACACATTTTCAACAACAATGTGATATCTTTCACTGACAATGACATTCCTGCAGAAGGAACAGGCCATCATAAGTCCCTACATATAGCTGTGATGTCTTCCGGGTATGTGATCGGAGGTGTGCTCATAGATAGAGGATCATCCCTCAACATTTGTCCCTACAACACCTTGGAAAGAATGAAGATCAACCCAAATCGGATAAGAACTAGTCAGGTGGTAATCCGGGCTTTCGATGAATCTCGTCGACAAGCTATGGGAGAAATAGAGCTTCTATTAGAGATTGGCCCACATACATTCTATGTGTCCTTTCAGGTGCTCAACATCGCCACTGGATACAACTTGTTGTTCGGTAGGCCGTGGATCCACATAGCAGGGGCAGTGCCATCCACCCTCAATCAACAACTCAAATACATTATCAACGGCAACTTCATCACGGTCAATGTCAAAATCGGAATACCCTGTCTATATACAGGGAGACATACCAGTGATTAGCCTGGATGCAGAGGTTGAACCTGCAAGTTTTCAAGCCCTGGAGGTAAGTTATACTCAGTATCTACCTGTCGGAGCACCAGCCTTGAAACCTAAAATCTCACCTGAAGTGATGACAGTAGGTCAAGAGATGGTATCTTTGGGTTTCCAACCTGGAAAAGGATTAGGAAAGAATCAGCAAGGTATTAAGAGTCCAGTACAAATCCCGAGTCAGACTGGGAAACCGAAATTGGGTTATTCATCCGGGTCAAATCATAGGAACCCACACAAGCATCCTTAGGTTCATGCTTCCACCATTTTGCTGCCAAACCTTATGGGTGTCAGATGGGTGAAACCAATGAGGAAAATCCCAGCTGTGGTATCAACCATCTTATTTACTCTCATTATACCAGCAAATGAGAGAACAACTCCCAGATCCGAGATGGATAGCAAAAAGGGAAAAGAAAAGATCTTGTACAAAAGACGAGACCCATTTGCTAACATACGGGTTATCACAAACTACGAAGGTATGAATGATGATATCCCAGATAGCGACGATGAGGATCAAATTCAAATTCCTCTCATCAAGAAGGAAAAGTGGGCAGTTCAAAGAAAAACCCTGGCCCTATTTTGAAGGACGTCTTAGTCATCATCCAAGAGGAGGCGGATGATCACAAATCCTTGATCCTCCCTTTTTATGAGGATCTAACCTTGGATAACTGGAACAGTGTCCCTTGCCTCAGTCAAAAAGGGTAAAGGGGCAGAGAGTCCATCTCCCATTTAAACATTCTTTCATTTACTGCTTACTTTTGATTGCATAGCTATAGCAGTAACTTTTATCATACTTTGCCAAATGCCATGTATATTTAAGCAGTTGTATATATTAAAGTGAAAGAAATTTTGATTTTAGGACTCAAGCATTGGATGTGTTTGTCTTTGCTGATTAGATGCCAACCTGTCAAAGTGACTACAACTTTGATGTAGAACTGAACTTCGACTTAATGGATATTGGTCAAGAGGAGGAAATAACTATGAGGTGCCCGAGGAGATCAAAGAATGGGTCAAAGATAAACCCAAACCAAACCTCGACCAAACCATTACTATCACTATAGGAACCTCCGAAATCATCAAAGAAATCCAGATAGGCATAGACCTCACCCAAGACCAAAAAACCGACCTGATCGAACTCCTAATACAATTTCAGGATGTGTTTGCATGGTCACATGAAGACATGATTGGTCTATCTACTGACATTATTATTCATCAAATGCCCATTAAAGATGGGTTCAAGCCAGTCAAACAAAAGCTCAGGCGATTGAAACCTGAATGGAGTCTGAAAGTTAAAGAAGAAGTTGTTAAACAATTCAAAGCTAGAATCATCATGGTATCAACCTACCCGGAGTGGCTGTCAAACATAGTCCCCGTACCTAAACCCGGAGGGAAAGTACTAGTATGCGTGGATTACCGGGATTTGAACAAAGCCTGCCTTAAGGACAATTTCCCCGTACCTTTTATCCACATCTTGATCGACAATACGGCGCAATACGGCATGTATTCCTTCGTGGATTGCTTTGCTGGTTACCATCAGATCATGGTTGCTGAAGAAGACCGGGAGAAAATAGCTTTCATCACTCCCTGGGGAACCTTCTGCTATAGGCGACTGTCCTTCGGCCTCATCAATGCCGGAGACACATATTAGCGAGCTATGATGGCCCTATTTCATGACATGATGTACAAGGAGATAGAGGTATATGTGGATGACATCATCATAATATCTTGGAGGGAGGATGATCATCTAAACCATCTCAGGAAGTTGTTCAACAGGTTGCGTAAGTACAACCTCAAGCTGAATCCCACCAAATATGCTTTTGGCGTCAAAGTAGGCAAGCTATTAGGATTCCTGGTGAGTAATCGAGGCATCGAGCTAGACCTTGCCAAGATCAAAGCCATTACTGAGATGCCAGTAACTCGAACAGAGAAGGAGATACTTGGATTTCTGGGAAGAATCAACTTTATAAGACGATTTATTTCCCAGCTCACAGCAACCTGTCAACCCACCTTCAAGCTACTAAGGAAGAATTCCTCCACCAAATGGAACGAGGATTGTCAACGAGCCTACCTTGCCATCAAGAAACAGCTGGTCGAAGCACCTATTTTAGTACCTTCGAGGGATGGAGTTCCCTTGTTCATGTACCTGTCCGTCAATGCCAACGCAATGGGCTGCATGCTAGGACAGAAGGATGATAGAAGCAAGGAGAGAGCCATCTACTACATCAGTAAAAGATTCAGTAATGGTGAACAAAAGTACACCCTAATTGAGAAGACATGTTATGCGTTAGCATGGGCCACCATGAGGTTGCAACACTATTTGCATGGGCACACGACCTACCTCATGTCCCGCATGGATCCCCTGAAATACATATTCAACAAGCCAATGTTGAATTGTCGACTGTCCAAATGGCAGTTGATCCTAAAATAATTCGACATTGTCTATGTAACTCAGAAGTTAATCAAGGGTCAAGGCATTGCAGATCAATTAGCTGAAGCACCTTCAGGAAGGTTCGAGCTCCTGGAGACTTATTTCCCTGATAATGGGATCATGATAATTCAACAACTCCAGCAATAGAATACAGTCCAACCATGGAAAATGTATTTCGATAGAGCAGTAAACATGGAAGGTGCCGGAGCTGGGGCAGTCCTTATCTCTGGTACAGGAGAGCAATATCTTGTGGCTACCAAACTTCAATTTGGTAACACCAAAAACACAGCCGAGTATGAAGGCTGCATAATGGGGTTGAAACTAGCCCAATCTATGGGTATCAAACATTTACTTGTCTTTGGAGACTCTGAGTTGGTCATCAGATAAACCACTGGGACATATCACACCAAAGAACTGCATTTGCTGCCCTATCATCGACAGGTCTTCAAAATAACCCTTGAGTTTGAAGACATAACTTTCAGCCATATTCCTTGGGGTAGGAATGACTTCGCTGATGCATTGGCGACGTTAGCTTCATTGATCTGCATATCCGATAGGAGTGGGATTCCCTGCATCAAATTCATAATTCAGAAAGCCCCAACATACGGGAATTACATTGGAGAGGTATCAGATGAAATGCCTCCTATCAAACAGCCTTGGTATCAAGACATCAAGGAATATCTCTGAGATGGATCTACACTCATTGGGGCAAGCCAATCCAAGAGAAAGCGAATTCACAAAATGGCTATGAAGTTCTATCTGAGCAGAGATGCACTCTATAATAGAGATGCTGGAATAAGTCTGTTCAGATTCCTGGATAAAGAGCAAGCCTAGAGATTGATAGATGAAGTCCACGGTGGAGTCTGTGGTCCACACATGAGCGGTTATCTGCTGGCCAAAAAGATATTAAGAACAGGACATTACTAGATCTCGCTCAAAGCTGACTGTGATGATCATGTCAAGAGATGTGATCAATGTCAAGTACATGGAAATGCCATCCATGCTCCTCCAAATTAGCTACACAACATAAGTTCACCAGTGCCTTTCTCCATGTGGGGAATGGATGTGATAGGTCCCGTAGATCCCAAAGCAAGCAATGGTCATCGATTCATTTTCACCATGATCGATTACTTTACCAAATGGGTTGAAGCAGCCTCTTTTCCCAAAGTAACCAAAGACGTCATCATTGATTTCATCAGAAACAATGTCGTCTGTCGATATGGACAACCGGAGGTGATCGTATCAGATAACGCCAAGAACATGAACAATCAAATGATGAAAGAACGGTGCAGTAAGTTCCACATCAAGAATCTCAACTCCGTCATCTATCGGCAAAAGATGAATGGTGCTGTCGAAGCGGCCAATAAGAACATCAAGAAGATCATGCAGAAAATGTCTGCCAATCACAAAGAATGGCCTGACTTGCTGCCTCTAACCCTGTTAGCATACAGGACATCAATGCGTACCTCTACTGGGGCTACCCACTATTCATTGGTCTATGGCATGGAAGATGTCCTTCCCATAAAAGTAGAGATGGAATCCTTGTGAGTGTTAATCGACGCCCAAATGTACGAAGATCAGTGGTTGCAAGACCGGTACCACCAACTGTCCCTGATAGATGAAAAGAAGGCTACATCCATTTTCTTAGGGCAAATATGTCAGCAAAGGATTTCTCGATCCTACAACAAGAAAGTCCGAATACGGAAATTCAAAGAAAATAACTTGGTGCTAAAGAAAGTTTTGGCCAATCAAGATAAAGCTAGAGGCAAGTTTGCCCCTAATTGGGAAGGCCCTTTCATTGTCAAGGAGGTGTTGACAGGAGCAGCTATCAGACTACAAGAGATGGACAGGAGCGAATTTCCCCAACTCATCAATTTAGACACCGCGAAAAGGTACTATGTTTGAAGAACATGCATGCCTGCATTCGGGTCCTACAAATCAAATCAGGTTTAGTTTTCATTAGAAGCCGGAACTACGAATGACCTGATCTCCCTACACCCGGGAGTACATAGGCAGCCATTTCTGGTGGGGTCAAACCAAATAAAAATTCAAAAGACTCATCAAACCAAACTCAAAAGAGACACTTCTCAAACCTCTCACAAAAAAATTGAACTATGAATGACCTGATCTCTATCAGTCCGGGAGTACGTAGGCAGCCATTTACGGTGCGATTTGACCTTCAAAAAAAAACAAAAACCAATCCCAAGATACCAAAACCATATAAAAGCTAAGTCCTATCAAGCTACCCTGATCAACAGGCCCATTTGAGATACTCTCTGACATCTCAACTGTCAGTCCATCAAGGAGAAGCTCAAGATACATCAACAACAGTGAGCCAAAGAAAAAGTGGTAATCACTTAGCAATGACAATACATATCCAAATAGGGAAGTGAATCAAAAATATATTTCTCTGATATATAACACTGTTTGAAATATACATAGTGTCCTGTACATGACAAAAAATGGCTGATCTAGTATGTGCATGAAAAACAAAGCTAGTCTACGGACCCAAGGATAAACGGGCCAGCAATGCCAATATGGCATCTCTCTCTGAAGATGGAGGAGCAGCTGCAAGTGCAATACCCTCAGCCTCCATACGGCTCAAAATATCCAAAGTTATCTGCAGTGTGGCACTGTGGTCATCAATATATGCACTCATCTCGGTAACCAGACCATGAGTATAAGATCGAAGAGCAGTACTGTCGGCAATGTGGAAATCCCGAGAAGCTATGGCCTCATCCCACTCCACAAAAGTTACATCCCTAGCAATCAAAGTCTCCTCAATCTCCTCAAAAGCTGCGTCTCTGGTAGATCAGATCTCCTCTCGCTCAATCAATCCTGCATCCTGAGCATCTCAAGACGTATCTCTCTTAGCCAAAGCTATAATCTTTGCCAGATAAGGCTGTCAACATCAACGCTCTAGCCTGATCCCTCTCAAAGGTCATCCTAGCTAGTGAGTCCGCCAAAGCCGAATTTATCCCTGCAGGAATGATCGACGGATCACTAACTAGTGCTTCTGTCAGACCCATGAACAACTCATCCTCGACCGAACACTCAGGATCCTCCATAGGCTCCTCCTCGTCTGAGTCCATAAGCGAAGCTGTATAGACGACTACCGCAGATGCTATATCTACCTCCAAACATGCCGAGTACTTTGAAGAACGGTCTGGATGGCTTCTGGAGAAATTATCCCTTTCCTTGTGAGTCCAACACTCACACACTCTAATTAAATCAGCAGATGATATAGATGAAGCTGACATCCTCTGATCAACAGCCCCATCGAACGGATGCAGACTCTGAAACTGATCAAACTAGCCCATAACAGCCAGAGAATGATAAGTAGTCACTCCCCTCAATCCCGCTAGGGGCAAATAATCCATGTCAGATGCATGGGTGATGAAGCTATAGGGATAGACTAGCCATGCGCACGATAGAATCGAGAATGGATGCGCAATGTTAACCTAAAATGCTGACCATATCTCTGTATCGGTGCACTCCACGGACTGGAAGGAGTAGGACATAGCTATATAATGGGAGAAACAATACCCCTGATGTCTGAAAAATACAATCAATCGAATATGGGACATGAGCCATATATACAACAAGATCGAACTGCCTCTAAAAAACCCCTCCGGGTGGGTACTGCAGTAGGTGGCTACTCTTAGCGTCTCTGCTAATATCATCAGTATGATGGTGCTACCCTGTCTAAGGGCCCGAACCACAACTATCAATCTCACATCCAAATGGTCCAACCGTTGCGGCATATAGACATAGGATACGATACACATCAGTAAAACATTTATCCTAGACAAATGCCACGCCTCTGCCGATATAATAAAATCCCCTGCATGTCGATCGTAACTGTCGAGCTTACCTAAGAGATCGATCAAAAAGTCGATGGAGATCACACGTCCAGAGAAGATCTCATCCATGACTACGCTTTGGCGAAGACCTGACATCCGTATAAATAGTCTCCTCATATCACTGATCATTGTACTAGCGCATGGCACCTCTAAAGCTAAGCCAGCAAATCGCTGGTACTCCTCAAGGGTTGGAGTCAACTCATGATGCCCGATGCGAAAAACCTGTCTACCTGGTATCCAATAGGATAATATGCCATCTATGAACCCGTATGGCACCTGAAAATATATGAGGGCCAATGAATGCCCCAACATCTGATCCACTATCCCTCTGGCTGGGAAGGGCAGACTACTGTACCACGATCTCAATGACGATGCCACCTCAGACGGTGGTAAATACTCGATACGGCTAACGGTAAAGGATGACATCTGTATCACCGTATCACAAGACCATCTAGGGGTCAAATCTGAACTCATCTGTCTAAATGAATACATATGACATAATATATGCATAATGACAATAATAAACATGATGCAATAGATAGAAAATATCATGCTTATATACAATAAACTATCTACTGCAAGCATCATCCCTGTCTGATAATACAATACAAAACAAAAAGTATAGGAATATGGGGCACCACCACCCAACTACCAATAGTGGTCTATCAAAATGGGGCACAGCCGCCCAAAAGCCAAAACAGTTGCCGACCAAAAGATATAGCTATAATAGCTATCCAAAAAGATCCAAAATACCTGCGCTGAGGTGGTTAACCTGCTCCATCTCCTCTATGAACACAAAGTCGCGGTCATCAGGCATATCTGGGCTGTACAAGGGAGGATCTGCCCCTGCAAAACTGCTAGAAAATGAACCTGAAGAGGGGCTAGCTCCTGAGCTGGAAAGGTCAAAAGAATATGCCTCTGATGGATCTCTGCCAAGATGCCTGATAAATAAGTGAGCTCTCTCCAACTACTGGGTCAATCCTGTGATATGGTCCAAATAAGTTGGCTCCCTGAGGTAAGCTAGCCAGTCTGTCATCATAACAGACCCAGGCACCATGTCTGCTATAAACTGGGTAGCTCGAGTCTGATCTCCAATCGTGCGAGGGCTCCATCAGTTGCTAAATGCCTCCTGGCTATAAGAACACTCTGATAGGGTAAATCCATCTATACCCTCCATAAAGATATCTGTCAGTGGGAGGATCAATGGCCAATAATGCCAAGCAGGAGGAACAATTGGAATGTGTATCTGCCCCATAATGCTCCTGATCGCCCGATCTCCTAAATAGAGCTCACAGCCTCCCTCTGTCAAAAATGGGACTCTGTGGGTCGATAATGCAAACTCCCGACCAGCGGGGAAGCCTCCCTCAAATCTGACAGCCAAAAACTCAGAGGTGTATGGGATCCATGTGATCGCTCTGACTGTCAAAAGCTCCAACTGCAGGTGGGAATGAGAAAATCCCTCAATAACAGGGACCTCCGTCAGAGTGGAGTGATGCCAACGCCGTCCCTATGGATAGGTCTCCAGACCCAAAGCAATGATGGGCCGTAGGCAAGGAAGCCTCTCATACGCCCAGAACTGGCCATAAAAATATCAAAAGTCCTCAGTGACCAAGACTGACAAATGTAAATGCAAAAATCAAAGAGGTATAAGAAAGATGTACTCACCAGCAGAAATGGGTAGAATCCTAACCAAGCCTCCGTCAAACCCTCTGAAAGTATGTGTATACCCCGGAGAAAATAGGCAAAGGTGTAGGAGCCCCAATCAAAGTCACTGAGGCGCTCTACATACCGGGTAGTGCTAACTAGGGCGAAGACACAGTTGATGAGTTGTCCGCCACAAAATAACCCCTGATGATCACCAGAAATAATCTCCTCAAGATCTAATCCCTAACCCTCTGATCATCAGGCAGAGGCTCAAGTAAAGCCCCACTCTGGGCATCTATACTCAAGGGACCTAATCAGATCGTCTGACACTTGATCGCCGTCGCATGAACTCCTAACACGGAGCGAACGACAGTAGGTGTGATGTCAGCCACGACAAGCACTGGCTCACCCTTGAACTCAATGCCGGTGATGAACCTCCAGTCTATAGGGGTCATCATCACCTCACAGTCCAACAAATGAAGGGACTGAGTCTGGTAGAACCATTGCTCAGACAGAGTCCTCATATACCCCAGGGGCAACGATGGGGAAGAATAGAAAAGAATGCCTGAAATCCCCAGCCATCAACGATATCCCTGTAGTCCTGGTGCAAAGTATGGTATAGGGAGTGCACGTTGAACCAGTTCCCTCGAGGCTGCGTAAAGCCGAGAATTTGAAAAGAAAAAAAACCAATCCATGTCAAAAACCTATGCCCGAGAATGGCAAAAGGAAGAAAGAGAATCTAGAAGGAAGAAAACTTCAAGTCACCTCGTTGGCGTGGAGAAATCTCGATGGATGACGACTCAAGTCTCCCAGCAACTCCTGGGTCAGCACAACAATGCCCGGAACCTCCGTACATGGGGCCTGAGCAAAGGTACGAGAAGCAAAATGAGCCTGCTCATCATCAATATCAATCTGCTGCTCGTTTTGGGCTGGACGAATCACCGACTCTGCTAATCTGCGAGGCGGTCGAGCTGGACGTGGCTGAGGAACATCAGAAGCTCGCCTTCGTCTAATGCCTGAAACTACCCTGCTAGCACTGTCGGGTCTATCTTGGTCCATCACCTGGACAAAGTCTTTAAATCACCTCAGAAAAGGTGTGGTAAGCCTAAAACCTATGGCTTATTAATTTAAATCAGTACTTTATGCATTTTTGAGTACAAAAACATGTATGGGTTAGTCAAAAATACCCAGTAAAGCCAAAACTGCATGTTTTTCAGAAGCTAAATCCGAAGACCTGCATAGGTCAATCAAAAATCCCCAGTAGAGTCAAAACTGTATGTTTTAAAATGCTCGGGCTTTTGAATTTTTTTGCCAGAGTCTCCTTTATAAAATGGACTGTCCACATACACATATGCATGTCTAGGTGACCATTAAGTAGCACACCTTCCCAAAATAGAAACAGTTCATATTTATGAAATAAAATCAAAAGTAGACTTCACATGGTAACCAAATTACCATGGACATTTTTAGTTCAAAATCCAGGCTCGCTAGGCCTCAAAAAGGATGAGTAAACTGATCAAAAACAACAGAATATGACTGTCTCAAAATCTAAATTTTCTTACACCAAAACGTGCATTACAGTAAGATATGCATACATATAAAGTTAAAAAAAAATAGTAGGTCATATAGGCATACATTTTTCATACATTGCCTGTGAAAGCACCTTACGTGGTTTACATGCTTTTAACAGTCAAAACTTGCGAAAAAAAAATGTAAACAGTTACCTGCGATGTGTTGAACTCGTAGGAGTTGACGGAATTAGGAAAAAGCTGCCCGAACTCCGTAGATCTGAAAAAGAAAATCGAATTTCGTTTGAAACTCGAAATGGAACTTGAAAATTATAAACTCCCGCTGCCCAATATAAAAACAAAGGTAGAACCGGGCCCACCTACAGCAGTCGTACCTCTATATGCAGCTCCCCAGGGTGGGTCCCACTCCCCCGGGCTCAGTTCGGTTCGAGTTGAAACGGAGTTTATATGAGCTGCCAAGTTAAATCTAAAGAAAAATCGCTACGCGATTGAGCGGTTTGTCCTGAAATCCTGCGTTTAAGCAGCGTAATCCTAACAGAAAGGAAATCTTCCTGAAAACACTTGGTATTCATCCCGAAGAAATCTCCGGGGACCAATGATTAAGAATACTGAAAAATTGCCGAAAAACTACGCAAAACTCCCGAAAATGCCACTTACGAAGCGTCGGGTATTGACCGATGACTGTTCAGCCGTTGGCTCAACCCAACGAAGCGTCGGGTACAGACCAGTGACAGTTCAGCCATTGGCACAGCCCCAGCAAAGCGTTGGGTACTGACCGATGAAAGTTCAACCGTTGGCACAACTCCAGCAAAGCGTCGAGTATTGACCGATGACAGTTCAGCCGTTGGCACAACCCCAGCGAAGCGTCGGGTACTGACCAATGAAAGTTCAGCCGTTGCCACAACCCCAGCGAAGCATCGAGTATTGACCGATGACAGTTCAGCCGTTGGCACAACCCCAGCGAAGCGTCGGGTACAGACAGAGACAGTTAAGCCGTTGGCTCAACCCCAGCGAAGCGTCGGGTACTGACCGATAACAGTTCAACAGTCCCCAGCGAAGCTTCGAGTATTGACCGATGATAATTCTGCCATTGGCACAACCCCAACGAAGCAACGGGTATTGACTGATGACAGTTTAGCCATTGGCACAACCCCAGCGAAGCGTCGGGTATTGACCGATGACAGTTTAGTCTTTTGCACAATCCCAGCGAAGCGTCGGGTGCAGACCAAGACAGTTCAGCCGTTGGCTCAACCCCAGCGAAGCGTCGGGTATTGACCAATGATAGTTCCGCTGTTGGCTCAACCCCAGCGACATCTCAGCCGTTGGCTCAACCCCAACAAAGCATTGGAAGGGATCCGGTGACGGAAGAAATATAATAATCCATCCCTGATAATGGAATCTGTTATACACATCCTCAAAGGGAGCACCGAGAAGAATTGGTGATTCAAAATCCCTGTCGCCAACTACCGGTGTAAATTATCGACAGGATAAGCATCAGAGACACCCACTGAGGTAAATTTATAACAAAGATATATCCCCAGCGGAGGGCCTACAGAAATATACAACGGCATCAACCGAAAGAAAATATGTTCCAACGAAGAATATCTACGAATGAGGTAAAACCTTTGGTCTCAAACCGAGAAATTCACCTAGGCTACTATAGGTAACATCATCCCCAGCAGAGAGTGACAAAAGCAATTCACGGTAGCCTATTAGTGACCTCCACAGCAGAATGAGACAGCAGCCTAACTCTGATAACCTGTCAGTGGATGTCCTACCAGCAACCGGCTGACAATGCCGCCCCAAGGGTTATCATGAATAACTTTATCCCCAGCAGAAGCTAACGTAATCAATCAGTGATAACCCTACCCCCTCGAAGGTATCTGACATTTATGACATACCCTATCATGCATTGCCTCCCCTTTACATTTGCATTTCCCGTGTCTACTAATCTCTTCGGTCCATTTCATTGAATTCTATGAATTTGATAAAGAGGGGCATCTTTAGACACTTCAAATTTCCTTTCCCTATTACTAACACTGTAGGAGGGCAAGACTGGCCATTAGTTCAACCTCGATCTCAATCTGGGCCATCAGTTCAACCCTGGTCTCAATACCGGGCCATCAAATCAACCCCAATCTCAATATTGGGTCCTCAATTCAACCCCGGTCTCAATATTGGGCCATCAAATCAACCTCGGTCTCAATACAGGGTCATCAGTTCAACCCCGATCTCAATAATGGGTCATCAGTTCAACCCCGATCTCAATACAGGGCAATCTGTTCAACCCCGGTCTCAATACCAGACCATCAAATCAACCCCAGTGTCAATACTAGGCCATCAAATCAACCCCGGTCTTAATATCGGCTCATCAGGTCAGCCCCAGTCTCAACCCGGGAGGTACAGGTCTGCCCCGGTCTTAACCCGGGAGGTACAGGTCAGCCCCGATCTCAACCCGGGAGGTACAGATCAGCCCCGATCTCAACCCGGGAGGTACAGATCAGCCCCAGTCTCAACCCAAGAGGTACAGATCAGCCTCGGTCTCAACTCAAAAAGTACAAATCAGCCCCGGTCTCAACCCGGGAGGTACAGATCAGCCCCAGTCTCAACTCGAGAGGTACAGATCAGCCCTGGTTTCAACACGGGAGGTACAGGTCAGCCACGGTCTCAACCCGAGAGGTATAGGTCAGCCCTGGTCTCAACCCGAGAGGTACAGGTCAGCCTCGATCTTAACATGGGATGTACAGGTCAGCCTCGGTCTCAACCTGGGAAGGACAGGTCAGCCCCGATCTGTACCCGGGAGGTATAGGTCATTCCCGGTCTTAACTCGGGAAGTCAGGTCAACTTCAAAAACAATCCAGAAGCATCACATCATCTCTAAAGAAAAACCTGGAGTGACCAAGTCAGCCTCAGGACAACACTAAGGACAAACAGACTCGAATGGGATCAAAACCTTGAAAACAGCCCAGGAAGTCAACCGAAGGCCATGCCTAGACTAAAGGCAATCCCGGGAGGGGCAAAATGGTCGTTTTACCAACTTTAAGCTGATTCGGTCAAACTCAAGCCGAATTGATGCCACCAAGGTCAGAACGAACCATAACAATGATCCCGAATGCAAACAGCGCAAGACAGCTCAACGGATAAATTGTGGGGAATCGAAGACTTGGTTATGAACCCATCTTCTTGGACCCGAAAAATGTTTTAACCCATGTCATTGTGACACTCTTGGCGAGGACTTTCCGAAAAGGTATCGCACGCCTCAAACGGATGCTCCGATCAAAAGTTAAAAAGTTTCGAATCAGACCTCGTGTTGCTTGGAGTGCACATACTTCAAGAAAAAAGGAACCACCACGTGGGCACTGCCACATGGAGCCGCACCTCTACCTGTGATAGCAACAGATAGAGTGAAGGCTCCCTGGTCTATATATGGAGGTGCACCCCCTCTCATTCCAAGAATTTAGAAACGCTCCAAACCTCTGCCCGTTTGATTGTCCAACTATTTTTTGTCTTCTAAACCCAAATTTTTTCACTCTAACACGTAGATTTACCCACATACTACCACATATCAGAAAATAATAGATTTATTCGGATGTTTAAAGCCTATGATTTGGCAAAAAACCCGTGTAGCAGTCCATTGTGAGTATTTTTACGATCAGCAAGTCAATACTACTTCTTTGCAATTTTATCCACTTGTATATCCAGATTCATTTTCTAAATATGCCTGGAACTCAGTTTCGTGGCTGTTTTTGTCAACTTTTAGTACATTTTTGTACATAAACGCATTTTTTTGGCATTTTTACAACTCGGATTGACGATCCGTCGCTTCCAGCAGCTTTCATATACTTGCATCTTCATACTGAGCAACTTCGCCGGACTGGGTTCTCTTCCCAGTTCAGGTTTGGCTTTTTTTGTATATATTTAACTATATATATACTAACTTTTCAATTCTGTCAAGCCCGGATGTCATATCTGTGGTAGTTTATTGCTTTTATATATAAATATGCATATATAAGCAGCCTTCACCACACTGGGTTATCTTCCCAGTCCTGGTTGACTACTTTTCTCTCTCTATATATATATATATATTTACATTTCAATTTAGCCTGGATCATTCTGTGGCCATTTTATTGCTTTTATATATATTTATGCATATATAAGCAACATTCACCACACTGGGTTATCTTCCCAGTCTTGGTTTGACTATTTTTTTGTACATTTACATTCTAGTTCGACCTGGATCATTCTATGGCCTTTTTACTACTTTTGGCATCATTCACCATTAAAGGGTTATCTTCCCAGTCCTGGTTTGACTATTTTTCTATTTATATTTAAATATATATATTTATATTTCAGTCCGGGCACAGGCGTGAAAACCCATTGCCCTTTTTACTGTTTTCTATATATATATATTTTATTTCTGTCCAGCCTGGATCATTCTGTGGCTTTTATATAGCTTTTATATATATATATATATATATATATATATATATATTTCAATTCCAATCCAGGCAACAGTGTGAAAACTCATCGCCCTTTACAACTTTTGTATATATAATTATATATATTGCTTTAATTATTTTTATTAAATTATTGCTTTAAAGATTCATTTGATATGAATCGACAATGGCATTTCTACGAGCGAACTAGATTTATTTAAATCTCGCCAACTCTAGCTTTCAAACGGTTCAAAATACGAACAGACAGAACCGGGAAGCTAGAATGGCTAAGATTTATTTAAATCTAGCATTTTTAGTTTCAGTTATGAAAGGAACCTCGCGGCCCTTAGATCGCTAACTAGTGGGAACAAGACGCTTCAGCCATGTGCGAGCCAGGATTTACTGAATGAATCTTTGGTTCTGGCGATATTTGGATATTTCTATACAAATTTGAGCTGTGCAGGTTTATTGGCCTCCCTATATGAGCCTAGGAATCGTGGGATTCATGATCAAACCGATCAGAATCTGATTCTCCTGATGGACAAACTCCACTTTACAAATGTACCCTGCCAGTTTTTCTGTAAAAAATATACATACAAAAGACCTTAAAATGGTTATCCGGATTTAAGGTCTCAAAATAGTGAAATATGGTTTGTCATGTCAGAGTCCCTCCGATGGCTATCATGCCTATGCGGAGACCGACACCTGTATATATATTGTGCTCGAGGATGCTTCGCAGCCCGATAATCACCATTCAAATTGAGCCTTAAGGCTGAAAAGATAAAACTGAAGTATCGATATGCTTCAATTCCTATGTTAGCGTAAGGGTTTGAAAAACTTCTTTCAAAACATCACTTCAATAATCTTTTCATAAAAAGAAGCTTTTGCAAATCAAATCAAAGACTTTTGCAAATCCAATCAAAGACTTTTGCAAATCAAATCAAACCCTTCGTATATAGGTTTAACGATGCATAAGACATGCTTTTCGTCAAACATAACCCCAATTTTCAAACAGCATTCACACACACATTACAGATTTAAAAAGAAAATATTGAAAAGATGCGGTACCGTGTTTACACGGGAGTCGTGGAGTGCCTAACACCTTCCCCACACTTAACCAAGCCCCCGAGCTCAAAACCTTGTTTTTAAAGATCAAGTTTCGACATTGTCTAGCAATTGGGCCTCTTTCAAATAAAACTCGGTTAAGTTGGTACAACCATTTCAAATCTACCAACTGGCGACTCTGTAAAACGTTCAAATCGTCGACATGATACATGTTGGCCTTTTCCTAAAAAACCCTTTAAAACCTTTTTCGCAATAAAAAGAGTAAGGGTAGAGATAACTTACGAAGAAAGAGAGATTTGGGTTGTGACCCGACCCGCGGATTTTTTCTCGACGTCGACACCGTTTTTTAAGATTTTAATGCAAGATTTATCTATATTTAATAGGTATATTATTGCTAATGCATGAAAATGGATATTGAAAGCAGATAACGAGATGAAAGAGTCGTACCTTTTATATGGATTATTGTATTCTAAGAAAATTATGATTGGAAAAGACCTATTGATCATACCTAATCGCTAGTGAAATGATATGAGGGTCCCTTTGATGATGACGGGCAATGCTGATGGTGCTAACTGGTGTATTTTCCTTTTAAGGATGGTCGATGAATGCCCCAGTGTTTGAGTTGTCTCTGTTTCTGAAATTGCCCCAATCTTATTTGTTATAAGGGTCCCAATACCGGGTATTGTTGATTCTGAAATTGCCCCAGTCTTGCTTGTTATCTGGGGTAATTGCTTTGGTGTATATTTTATAGATGGGCTGATAAGATGTCGACAACGCAAGAGCCTTTTACCTCATGACCCACATGGTAAACCGGTAGTGGATCTTTGACATTTGGTTTTCCCCAGTCCTCGTTTTGACTTGTAGGTACAATTGGCTTTGATGATTTTCTTCTTCTAATTTGATGAAGGTTTCAGATTGAGGGTGTCAGCTCTTTGAAGGTCCTTGCTGATGATTATGCTTGATAAATCGCGGTGTTGTTGTTGTTTTAATTTTGATAATTGATGTCGAGAGGTCTTTAGACTCCATTGAATTGGACCTAAGAGCTCAGCTTGGTTGGTGATTTGATTGCTTCAACCAAATTTGGTTTGATCTGTGAGGCTTAATTTATAGCCTTTTGCTTAGGGAACATGTTGTCGGGTATGAGATAGACTTTTCCACGACGGTAGCCCATGTGCTTCTTTAGGTCAAAGGAGATCAAGTCTTCTTGCACTTCAGGAGTGATGAGTTACTGACGAGTTTCATCTTATGATGATTACCATTTCATCCATGTGACTGGTTGTCTTGATGTATCGTTGTCTCATCCTTTTTGGAACTTGTGCCAAATTTGATGAAATGACATTGAAGTGTCGTTGGGTCTTCTCAATTTTGAGGGTTTCTCTTGGGTGTGGACTTTTCAGGTTTGATTCGGTGCTTAAGACTTGTATTTGAGTTTATATTTGGGGTTTGATTTTGGGTTTAGATGTTTCTTTTCAGGGTTAGACTGCACCATAGATGGCTACTTACGTACTCTCGTGGATGGAGGGAGATCATGTCTTTCGTAGTTCAGGCTTGATGAGTTGTTAAAGAGTTGTATCTTGTGATCGCTGAATCATTGAAGGGGTTTTGTGATTTTTGTAGGGGTTAGACCGCACCATAGATGGCTGCCTACGTATTACTATGTGAGGAGATCAGGTCTACGTAGTTCCTGAAACTGGTTTTTTTATTTTTTTATTTTTTTATTTTTTTATGTGCATGGAAAATATAGAGACATAATGTTAAGAAAGTGATATCATCCCAACATATCCTAGAACTCATAACTATCCGTTGGACCTACGTCTTCCTTGCTAGCTGAGGCCTGATAGTCCAGTTATCAGTGGTTATGTTGCCTTCGAGGATCGTGGTAGTGGTTACCTCCTAGTCATGAATATCTTCAATCACTGTCATAACTTGATCGCCTCCTGATTCAGCACATCCCTCAAGGATGCTTAAACTGGACCTGTTGCAAAAAGAGATGAACTCTTAATTCCTCGATGGGTTTGCTTCCTCGACAACTTCACCACATTTTTCTTCATCTGTTCCTTCACCTTTCTCATAATCTTGAGAGGATTTAACTATGAAATCTCTCTCAAACTGTTGTTATATTTCTCGTAAGGAACTTTCCTTTTTGGCTTCTTCCACACTTGGAAGGATCAGTATTTCCTCCTCATCATCTAAGAGGCTAAAATCAGGAATGTGGTTGCTAACTTTTGGCAACAGAATGTTTGACAGTTGTGGAGGAATTTCCTTAGGGGTCTGTCTTATTTCCTCTACCATTCCCCTCATTATGATCGGTTCAACTTATGTTCTTCCAGGATTAGTATTCATAACCGTTACTTCCTTTTAATTGTCTGTCTCGAGTGGACATCTTAAGCTCTTTATAACTTTGTGCCTTCCTTAATCGTGGGGATTTCTATCTTCAACATTCCACTTTTGATGAGATTCTGGATTTTGTGTCGCAGAGACCAATATTCTTCAGTCTCATGTCTATGTGAGTTAGAATGGTAGAGACACATCTTGGTGGGATCATAACTCTTTGCCTTGGGATCTATGGGAGGCAGCAACTCGGTAATCTTTCCTTTGCTTATCAAAAAGTGCATCATTTCTTCCTTTGATTTGTGCAGAGGAGTGAATTTTCGGTCTCTGGTGGATGTTGTTTGATCTCTCTTCTTTGAGATTTCTCATTCCTCCTAGTGATTTTTTCGCTGGCGAGATCTTCTAGGAATTTTATCATTCCACCTTTCTTGCCCTTTCAGCCTACTTTGATCTTCTTTATTTAGCTGGCTGATCTTGGAAGGATATAGGCTTGCATTATGGTTAACCTTTTCTTTCTCTTGATTTTCTGATAATTAACTGAAAAGTTGCCTTGAAATCTGATGTTGGCGCACTACCAGATTGGCCACCAGAGTTACTTGATGGTGGATTGTCTCCAATTTTTGAGTTACTGTTATATATTCCTTCGAATTTTCTAACTCTAGGACATTTGTTCTACTCCTTTGTGGGCAGTCCTCCATCCTCGGATGTACTTACGATTTGGAGGAATTTCAGTGCTTCCTGCCCCAATCATGTTCACTCCCTCCGTATCATGCTGGAACAGAAGGTTGGTGTTGACATTTAGCTGGTCAGGTCGTTGGCCAACAACATCGCCACTTTTGAACAGATTTTGGATTTTATGCTTCAAGGACCAACAATCTTGTGTATCATATCCCAATGATCCTGAGTGGTAAGTACATCTCTTACTTGGATCGTATCTTTTGCTTTTAGGATGCAGAGGTGGAGTCAAATCGATAATTTTCTTGTGGTCCATTAACAACGCCAATACGTTCTCAAGGGAATTACCCAGTGGAGTGAACACCCGATTTTCTGTTCTTTCAAATTTTCTCTTTCTGTCCTGGTGTAGACACTCAAATTTCCACATTCCTGTTACTAACCATGCAGGAGGGCAGAATCGTACTTTATCTTCCAGAGACAGCCCTAGAATTCAAAATTATCAAACCAGAACCCCGACAATAGCACCGGGAAATCATCAAACAACAACCCCAGTGACAACACTGGGAAATCATCAAACCAGAACCTCGGCAACAGCACCGGGAAATCATCAAATTAAAACCCCGGAGACAACCCTAGACATCAAATCAACCTTCGGAGATAACCCAAAAGCATCAAATCAATCCCCAGAGACAACCCCGGGACATCAAGGCAATCCTCGGAGACAACCCTGAGGAAAAATAGAATCGGCTGCGATCAAACCTCGGAGAAAACCCCAAAAGACAGCCGAAAGCCCTGTCAACCCTGGAGACAACCCCTGGAGAGGCAAAACAGTCATTTTGATAAGTTAACTTCAACAACCACAAAACAGCTAAAATAGGGTTACAAAGAGACATTGCAACATTTCTGAGCACAAACTACGTAAAATAACTCAACAGACTACTTGCGAAGACCCGAAGATGCCATTTTTGGTCACGAACCCAAATCCTTGGATTCAAAAAAGGGAAAACCCTATGCCATTGCATAGCTCTTGGAGAGAGCTTTTCGGAATGGTATAGTACATCACTATCGGATTCCCAGATTTTAAGTTACAAGCGTTTCAGCGGACTGCACTTCGATCGAGATTGCACGTACTTCGAGACAATGGGACCCACTGAGCCCTTCCACAGGTGTACCTGCAGAATCCAGAGGTCTACCTACGGAAGCCCGTGGCTTTATAAACAAGCTGTCCATCAGCTTGTTGAAGAAGAAAAAGATAAAAAAATTGAAAGAAAAGAAAGAAAAAAGGGAGAGATTTTGTGCCGGAAATCCCTCGAATCTTACTTTCAAACTTGTAAATCTCTTTTGTAAGCTTTCATATACATATATATATTGCAACATATCAAGTTTTTACTGGTGGAAATCGAGTCTAAGGGCGTTTAAAGTTGTTCGATTGCCAATCTCGTGCAAGGTCGTAAGGTTTCTTCAAGTTTCCATTTTTTCTTGCTTATTTACATATATATGAGTAATATATATGTATATTAGTTAGTTTTACGGTTTAAATATCGATTTTTAGCTTTTCCTTACGTTAGTATATATATATATATATACATATATATATATATGCACTTAGTATTTGAGTCTGGATTGTAAATCTGTGGCTTTTTCTTGCTTTATTATATATATAAGTGTGTGTGTGTATATATATATATATATAATTATACTTTTTAATAGTGCCTGGATTGTGAATGTGTGGCCTTTTCTTGCTTTACTATATATATAAATAATATATATATTAGTTAGTTTTTATATAATTGCTTATATATATAAGTTTTATCGTTTTATATATAAATATTTAAAGTTTGTTGAATAGATTTATATAAATCTAGCCATACCTAGCTTTGAACTGTTTCAAAAGTTGTAAAACTAGAACCGTTGAGCTAGAAGGGCTAAGATTTATTTAAATCTAGTTTTCTTTCCAGTTGATAAATATTTGGCAATTACGGGACCCTAGATCTTAATCTAGAGGAAACGTGATGCTATGGCTACGTGCATGCAGGGATTTAACTGATGAATCTTTTTTTTTGCGACGTTTAGAGTTAAATATGCATTTTATTTTAAGTTATAAATTGTGCAAGATTTTAAATAATATTATGTGAGCCTAGGAATCATGGGATCTACGGTTGAATCAATGAACCTAGATTCGGTTCCCATAATGGACATGTTCGAGTTATATAGTTAGCTTGCAACCCTTTGTAAATATAAATAAAGGGGACCTTAAAACGGTTAGGTCTCAATATAGTAAAATCATTGATTGTGGTTTTCGGGTCACTTCGATGGCGTTTATGCCCATAAGAGGCTCGACACACACACACACATATCTATATATATATATATACACACACACACACACATATATATATATATATATATATATATATATTATTTTGTCGAGGATGCTTTGCATCCCGAGAATAAAATCAAAACGAGCCGAATATGCAATAAAATGAGCCGAATATGGAATAAAATTAAAGTATTAAATGGCTTCAATTCCTATGCGAGCGAAAGGGTTTGAAAACCACTTTTCAAAACATCACTTTCATATCTTGTCTATGAATGGATTTTTTTTAAATCAAACCCTTCGTATATAGGTCCAACGAAGCACAACATTACTTTTAAATAAAGCACTTCGGTCCAATTAACTGCAATACACACACACATACACACAAATTAGGAAATAAAAAGCGCGGTAACCGTGTTCCACTGAAGGGGGTGCCTAACACCTCCCCCCCTGCTTAATCAAGCCCCCGAACTCTATAAAATTTTGGTTTCCAAGACCAATTAAATAGATTCCAGTAATTGGGCCATCTTGTAAAACCTTTCAAAACTCGGTTGAGTTGGTACAACCATTTCACTCATACCAACTGGCGGCTCTGTCTAATTCGTACCAATAAAATATATCTTTTCAAATCGACGACATTATATGTCGGTCTTTTTCTGAAAATTCACCCTTCAGATCAAACAAATCAACAAATAGAAAACATAAAGGGTAAGAACATATAGGAAAAAGGATAATTTTTTTTGGCGTCGATAGGTGGCGACTCTGCTGGGGACAGTATAGGGCTTAATCCGCATTTTAAACTTTTTAAAATCCCTTCTTGATGCATGTGTGTGAAATGACGTCTTTACATTGAATGGATGTGAATGTCTCTTTACCACGATTTATATTAGTGCTTCGCACAATGGCATCATTACATGCGGTCAGACGCGATGAATGTATGTTGTGTGATTCCTCCACCAGGAGGCTAACCCGTCGGCGGCTCATTACTGGACTCAAGAGGAGATTAATCCCGCGAGGCTCAGGAAAAGAGCCACTCAGATTCGCTCCAATTGAAAGATCGGATTAAATTCCCATCTAGTAGATTGCGATGATCTGGGAACCTTTATACCGAAAATCCCGTGAGTGTCACACTAAGATAGGTCAGCCTCTGGTAAACCAAATGCAAAGGAAAGTCTCTCAATGCCTTTCCCTTTTAATTCAATGTAAAGTTTAAAATCATTGTAAATATCTATTAAATGTAGATATCATTTCATTTTCTTATCAAGTTTATTGTGCAAATATCAAAACCTTTCATGATGTCCTGTCATTAAAATAACAGGAAAACATAAAAAAAAACCTGTAAAACAGACACATTGCACAACATGCATCTTTATAGCAGCTATCAGGACTAAATTACATAACCCTTTTTGTAGGTAAGATTACCAGATCAAAGTCTAAGAAGGCACTAAGCCCATCTTTAGACATGGCTTCAAGTGCCCAAACTGAATCTACCCCTGTATCTCGGGAAGAGTTCGAAGGACTCAGAAATCAGATAGCAGAATTGGCTATCTTGTTGAAAGACTAGAACAAAAGTACTCACGACCAAAAAATGCCAAAGTCATCCACATAAGGTGGCAGTCAGGGTACTGACAAGAACAAAGATACTCAGATACCTGACCCTCAAGAAACTGGTGATATTAGGAAGAAAGTCTGACAAATGGAAGAAACTATCCGGCCCATCAAAGGTAGTCGGGCATTTGGAAGTGTAAACTACTCAGATCTTTGTATATTTCCAGAGGCTCGTTATCCCGACAAGTTTCAAGTCCCGAATTTTGAAAAGTATAATGGGTTTGTGTTGGCTTTTTTGGGTGTTAATCAAAACAATCACACACACGCAAGTGAACGTGGTCCACAAGTAATAAAGAGTAAGAAAAATTTTGTTTCCATGGAGAATAATGAACGCCTCTAATCTAATATGAAACAGTTTTATAACTATTTCGCTCTACTTAAACAGATGAGTAAATTGTGATTTATCTAAAAGTGTTGATCATCAAAAGACAACTAACTAACAAGTTATTAAATCAGATAAGAGAGATATTGGATTATAACTTCACTTAATGTGTCACTCAAATTAACACACCTCCTGTTAAGTTCAATTGATTACTTCAGATTGTTAGTAGAGAACACGAAAGCAAAACGTAGCCATCTCTCAGTGTACCATATCCATATCACATAAAATCCACAAATGATAGAATGAATGTGAACACCCAAATTAAATAACCCACTATATCTCTATGTGACTTAACATTAATAAGGGTTTAAGCACAAGTTCTCAAAAGACTACAAGAGGTACTTCAGTATATGTTTATCCGAAGCACAAATTATGGAATCTAACACCATGTAGAATCTAACACCATGTCGAATCATAAACACAAGCTAATATGGTCACATCTGAACTCATAATTCATTTCTCAATTTCATATGAGTTATCCCGGTAATTGGTGATCAAGCAATTAGGCAATCAAAATAAACCACATTAGACAGTCTATACATAAATAATTAAATCTCATCAAGGAAGCATAAAAATATGAATTAAGCACTAAGATCCATTAAAATCCCACAATAGAAATTAGTTCATAGTTGAATCAATATCCATCATCCAAAATTGTTCATACATTGAAAGCCAAAGATGAAAATAAAGAGAAGCTAAGGAATGAAAGATGCAAATCTTGTTTGGTTTGTACAAAACGCAATCATGCAATCAAATCACATAAATAGGGCGGAAGCGTAAAAACTTAGGTTTTCAAAAATTTATACAAACCCATTACCATGATCATTCTTGTGCATCAATTATCAGTGAATGAAAAAGGAGAAAAACAGAATTATACCTTTGAAGATCCAAGCTTCCTCAAGTACAAGTTCTACTCCTTTGATTCCTTTGATTCCTCTATAGTGGATCCTTCCCTAGATCAATGTCAGCCACCCAAATGTTTGGCCTCTAACGGTGATCCACCAAGTAAGATGAAGAACTCAGTAAGATGGGTTATTGGCTTAACCCTTGTTTCTATCTCTATAGAATATGTATACTCCCAACTCTTGAAAAATTCACGTACCTTATTTCTGATATAAGACTCTCTTATATAGATATTAGGTTAACCCTCCTAATCCAATCAGAATAGGGTTTTATTTAATTAATTAATTAAATACTTTTAATTAATTTATATCCTAATCTTTATTAGGATTGAGAGAGAGTACTGATATTATATTAATTCCTAAACTCCTTTAGAAATAAAATAATAATAATAATAGTAATAATAATAAGACTCCTCTTATTAATTTATATTTAATATTTCTAAAATATTAAATAATAAACATTAAGCTATTTAATTTATTCTATCATCATAGATTAAATTAATTATACTTAATGCATTATTACTACCATGTCATTTTCTTCTTAAATAATTCTTCTTCCTTTTATGGTGTGACCCTTTAGGTTCTCCATATTAAACCGGTTGTGAATAAATCAATTAGAACAATTCTAATCTTATTTAAATAAATAAATTAAACTAATAATCTATTTAAATAAATAACATATATTCTACAATAGGGATAAGCCTCCCTAGCGATCAACGACTTTCCAGATAATATAGATTTCAACATTAATCATAAAAGAACCTATGAGTTAATAGTTACCGTACAATTCAATCCTTCCACCATACAATGTCCCAATTAAATATAAGACATGGATTTACTGTCAAGTCTTAATTTATTTAATCATATGTATTTCGATTAGAAAATGCACAACTCCAAATAATGCAAATTAAAAACCTCTTTCTAATTTCATTCTACCTTGGCCAAGGATTCCTGGGTTGTCATTTAACGAATCACATAGGACATATCTCCTCTTTTACTAGAGGTGGTAGATTCTTTATTGATCATTCATTATCTCCATATGTAACTCATTACACCCAAGCATACCCTATATATGCCTTAAAAGGCCTTAAAGAATTAGTCAAAGTATAATTTGTTACATACAAGATACTATGATGATCTCAAGTCCAAAGATCACATGTACTACTATCACATTAGGAATTCCTATTGACAGGCGAGTAAAACTCCATTATGTATTCCATAGCGAGTCACGTTCAGTGAACTTATTCTCCAATAAGCACCTACATACTTGCTTTAGTGTCTCCACACAAATGACCATGAGATCAGTCATCCTCATCCAATGAGCAAGCAACATATGTACCAATCTATCCGGATTTACTAATCCCCATTTTAGTAATCCCACAATTGGGAACTATTTTAGTTTTTAAGCTTTCTAAGAATTTAGATCTCATTATCATGATCTCATCATGATTCTAAAAGCATTGCTTAAAACTATGGGTTATTTACATATTATAAAAACAGCACCATGTAGATAATTATATGCTTTAAATGAATATTTTATTAATAAATAAATAAGATTGTTTACAAAGTATGTGTTTTGTCATCATACATGATTGGCTTGTATGCACACTACTATCAATCTCCCACTTGCACTAAAGCCAATCACCATGGTATCTCATACCCATCTTCTCTAAATGACGATCAAACTGCTGTTGTGTTAAAGCTTTAGTGAATGGATCTGCAATGTTGTATTGAGAGTCTACACGCTCCAAGGTGACGTCTCCTCTTTCAATGATCTCCCTGATCAAGTGAAATCGCTGCAACACGTGTTTAGATTTCTGATGAGACGTGGGTTCCTTAGCCTGTGCAACTGCTCCGGTGTTGTCACAGTATACGGGAACTGCTTCTCCAATGCTAGGAACCACACCAAGTTCAGTTATGAACTTCTTCATCCAAACAGCTTCACTTGCAGCTATATACTCTGCCTCTGTCACTGAATCAGCAACCGTTTGCTTCTTGGAACTCTTCCAACTCAGTGCACCTCCGTTCAAGGTAAACACATACCCTGAAACAGATTTACTGTCATCTTGGTCTGTTTGAAAACTTGAGTCCATGAATCCCTCGAGTTTTAATTCAGACCCACTGTAGACAAGAAAAATATCTTTAGTCCTTCTCAAGTACTTTAGGATATTTTTCACTGCCTTCCAGTGCTCTTCTCCTGGATTCGATTGGTATCTGCTTGTTACACTAAGTGCGTGAACAACATCCGGTCTAGTACATATCATACCGTACATGATAGATCCTATTGCAGAAGCATAAGGGATCTTACTCATACGGTCTCTCTCCTTAGGTGTCTTTGGGGCCTGTTTCTTGGAGAGATTTATTCCATGGCTCATCGGCATGAGACCTCTTTTGAAATCTTCCATGCTAAACCTCTTTAGCATCGTATCAATGTACGTTCCTTGGGATAAGCCGAGAATCCTTTTAGATCTATCTCTATAGATCTTTATCTCCAAAATATAGGATGCTTCACCCAAGTCCTTCATGGAGAAGTTTTTAGATAACCAGATTTTAATGGATTGTAACATAGGAATGTCATTCCCTATCAGTAATATATCATCAACATATAATACAAGGAATGATACTGCGCTCCCACTAACCTTCTTGTATACACATGGTTCATCCTCGTTTTTGATAAAATCAAACTCTTTGATTGTCTCATCAAAACGAATGTTCCATCTACGAGAAGCTTGCTTCAACCCATAAATGGATCGTTGTAGCTTACAGACTTGATTTGTTCCAACTTTTGAAATAAATCCCTCTGGCTGTGTCCTATACACATTCTCCTCAAGTTTCCCATTGAGGAAGGCCGTTTTCACGTTCATCTGCCAGATCTCAGAGTCGTTGTAAGCTGCAATCGCAAGCAAAATCCGAATGGACTTGAGCATGGCTACTGGTGAGAAGGTTTCATCATAGTCAACTCCTTGTCTTTGTTTGAAATCTTTTGCAACCAGTCGGGCCTTATAGGTCTCTACCTTTCCGTCTGCTCCAGTCTTTTTCTTAAAAACCCATTTACACCCAATAGGTTTAATACCTTCAGGTGGTGAAACCAAAGACCATACTTTGTTTTCATACATGGAGTCCATTTCAGATTTCATGGCTTCAAGCCATTTCCCTGAGTCTTTATTACTCATAGCCTGTTTGTAATTCAATGGATCATCACCATTCATGATGTGTACCTCATCGTTATCCTCTATAACGAATCCATACCTCTCTGGTATCTTCGGTACTCTTCCAGATTTACGAACAGGGTGTGGCACAGTAGGTTCTTCTACTTGGTTAGGTACCTAACTTTGGTCCGTGGTAACTTGTGGTTCTTGAACTTCTTCAAGATATATCTTGCTCCCACTGACCCCTTCATGTACAAACTCTTTCTCCAAGAAGGTAGCATGTTTTGCAACAAACACCTTTTGATCAGTTGGATGATAGAAATAATACCCTACGGTTTTTTTAGGGTATCCCACAATCTACACTTATCGGATTTAGTCTGTAGCTTATCATTTTCAAACTTTTTGACATAAGCTGGACAACCCCAAGTCTTAACATGCTTAAGATTTTGTTTCCTCCCTTTCCACATCTCATATGGAGTCTTTGGGGCGGATTTGGTAGGTACGTTGTTAAGTAGGTATGCAGCCGTTTCTAGGGCATATCCCCAGAAGGAAATTGGAAGGTCGGTAAAACTCATCATGGATCGAACCATGTCCAACAGTGTTCGATTTTTCCTTTCAGATACTCCATTTAACTGTGGTGTACCTGGAGGAGTCCATTGTTAGATTATACCATTTTCTCTGAGACAATTGAGAAACTCACTGCTTAAGTATTCTCCACCTCGATCTGATCGAAGTATCTTAATACTCTTGCCTGTTTGTTTCTCTACTTCACTTTTGAACTCTTTGAACTTTTCAAATAATTCTGATTTGTATTTCATTAAATACACATATCCAAATCTTGAGTGATCATCAGTGAAAGTAAAAAAATAAGAATACCCACCCCGTGCACTTGTTGTCATAGGTCCACAAACGTCTGTGTGAATCAATGCCAACAACTTTGTAACTCTCTCTCCTTTTCCACTAAAAGGAGATTTAGTCATTTTACCCATGAGACAAGATTCAAAAGTTGGATATGATTCATAATCAGATAGCTCGAGGAGCCCATCTTTATGCAACTTGGATAATCTTGTTTCATTGATATGACCGAGTCTACAGTGCCACATATAGGTATAATTAATATCATCTCTTTTCCTTTTCTTAATTTGTTCAATTTGAAATATATTTTCTTGTAAGTCAAGTGTATAAAGTCCATTTCGTAAATTTCCAATACCATATAAAACATCATCTTTATAAATAGAACAACCATTGTTCTTTATAATAACGTCAAAACCTTCCATATCCAATACAGAAATTAAAATAATGTTTTTAATAATATTCGGAACATAATAACAATTATTAAGATAAATGGATTTGCCCGAAGGCATTGCTAAACAATAAGTTCCTACAGCTAATGCAGCAACTTTTGCTCTATTTCCCACTCGTAGGATCACCTCATCTTTGTTCAGCTTTCTACTTCTGACCAGTCCCTGCACAGTATTACATATGTGAGAACCACAGCCGGTATCCAATACCCAAGTAGAATTATGACTTTCAGAAAAATTAATTTCAATCATAAACAAACCTTGATTGGAAGTCAAAGCTTCTCCAAGCTTCTTCTCTGCTAGAAACTTCTTGCAGTTCCTCTTCCAATGTCCCGGCTCATTGCAATGAAAGCATATTCCTTTAGCTGGTTCAGGTTTCTTTTGCTCCTTTTCTTTCCCTTTTCCCTTAGCCTTCTTAGATTTCTTCTTTTCAGAAGACACCTTGGGCCTCTTCCTTTTATTGGAAGAATCCACCATCAAGACATGGTTCTTCTTGGATGAGAAGTGACCTTCTGCAGTTTTCAGCATGTTAAGCAGCTCAGGTAAGCTGACATCTAGCTTATTCATGTGAAAATTAACCACAAACTGCAAGAAGGTCTTAGGGAGTGACTGCAAGACCAAGTCTTGACTCAACTCCCCATCCATGACGAACCCAAGCTGTCCAAGGCGTTCAATCAAATTAATTACCTTCAGAACATGTGTCTCGACGGCAGTGCCCTCGGTCATCCGAGATCGGAAGAGCTCCTTAGATATCTCATATCTAGCAGTCCTACTCTGTTCACCATACAACTCCTTGAGGTGAAGCAGTATAGCAAGAGCATCCATTTTTTCGTGCTGACGCTGAAACTCGTAATTCATGGATGCGAGCATGATGCATTGAGCCACAGATGCATCATCTTGCCACTTATTGAAAGTGGCAATCTCTTCCTCAGAGGCTGTTTCTGAAACAGATTCAGGGATAGTGGAATTTAGGACATAAGAAATCTTTTCAGCAGTGAGAACAATTCTCAGATTTCTTAGCCAGTCCTCATAATTCGGGCCGGTAAGCTTATTTGCATCAAGTATGCTTCGTAGTGAGATTAGTGATTTTGACATTTTTAAAATTCTGCATGTGAAAAGACATCATTTTAGCAAACATTCATTTTATTAAGTTTGCATACCAAAATAAATTTAGGTCTTTATTTTAAATTGGTATCTCCCACTATTTTCATCAAACTATATTACCCTCACTCATATAGTTCGGCAAGATCTAATTAAAGATTTGCTAGTGAGATTAAGGATCCCATTTCAAATGTATATAACCTTGTGGATAACATAACAAGCGATATACAAATAAATAGGTAGACAACTCTTGTCAATTACATCACCATGTAACTCCTTTTATTTTGCCTCTTAAATCATAATGGTCATGTGTGTGCACATCCGAACTAAAATGATTTAAGTTAAGTCCAGCCTAGCACTTCCATAAATTCAAAAAAGAAAAATTTTCGTCTTTGTGGATAGCACAACAAGACTAGATCGTTCAATTTTCTTGATAAGCATCAAATGTGATTAATTAACATCTTAAATATTCAATACTCGCCTTGTGGATAGCACAACAAACTCATATTAAATATTTAATACTCTATTAACTAATCATGCTAGAAGGCGACGTTCGATATTCCAAATATCATTTGAACGCTTCAGACTTAATAATATTTCTTTGAGGGGTTTGTTATTATTTGTCTCATCTTTTTAAGCGCGCATGCACACATATATATATAAAATACGCGTCATTTTATTAAACATGCGAAGCATGTTTGTATAAAATATAATATATATAATATTTAGCATGCAATATAGAAAACTATATTCTACCCGGATTGATTATGGACTTTTATTCTAGTTTGGTTCACTAGAGCCACCAAGTGAACCAAAAGGTCAAACCTAGGAGTGCAAGAATTTAAATTTAAATATAACTATTACATTTAAACCCTGGCTCCATACAAATGAGTCTTCACGCGTTCCTTGCTCCTTGGTCTCCAATTTCTTCAAAATAATTCTAGCTATCTCTATTACATTAACCATTTAAAATTAAATAGAAACCTTGATCAGCAGTCAAGGGGAAGTACATAGAAAGGAGATAGAATTTACATCGAGAATAAAACTAGAGAAGACGAGGTACGCAGACCCCATTTTATAAAACCCATTCATTCAAGCATTCAACCAAAATAAAATCCAATCACATTGGTCATAGTCCATAATCAATCCCTTTTATTACCATACATATCGTCATACGTATCAATAAAACTTATTCATCTCATGAAAATAAATTCATTCCATATATGTATTAATATCAGTTAATGGGCAAAAGTTTGCTAAACTTTGTTTTTGAAAAAATAAACTCCTTTATTTCATTCAAAAACAATTCCAAATTAAACTCTTTAATTTTAGCAATTTTGAAATCTCATTTCATATAAAATAAACATCTTTATTTTAAACCTTTATTAATTAAATAAACCATTCATTTAATTAAATAAAACAAAAAAAAAATTTAGTTCCTGTCCAGTGGCGCAGCTGCGCCAAGAATGTAAAGGGAACCGGCGCAGCTGCGCAGCATGAAAACCAGGAACAGCACCCGGCGCAGCTGCGCAGCAATATTGCCTTGTACCGGCGCAGCTGCGCAGCTTCGCAGAATCTGAAAAATTTTTGTTGCCCAGAACTCGATCCAATCGCATATCATACATGTATGTAATCACATAGACTGATAATTAGCACAAGATTGGCTCTGATACCACTGTTTGGTTTGTACGTAACGCAATCATGCAATCAAATCACATAAATAGGGCGGAAGCGTAAAAACTTTGGTTTTCAAAAATTTATACAAACCCATTACCATGATCATTCTTGTGCATCAATTATCAGTGAATGAAAAAGGAGAAAAATAGAATTATACCTTTGAAGATCCAAGCTTCCTCAGGTACAAGTTCTACTCCTTTGATTCCTTTGATTCCTCTGTAGTGGCTCCTTCCCTTGATCAATGTCAGCCACCCAAATGTTTGGCCTCTAACGGTGATCCACCAAGGAAGATGAAGAACTCAGTAAGATGGGTTATTGGCTTAACCCTTGTTTCTATCTCTATAGAATATGTGTACTCCCAACTCTTAAAAAATTCACGTACCTTATTTCTGATATAAGACTCTCTTATATAGATATTAGGTTAACCCTCCTAATCCAATCAGAATAGGGTTTTATTTAATTAATTAATTAAATACTTTTAATTAATTTATATCCTAATCTTTATTAGGATTGAGAGAGAGTACTGATATTATATTAATTCATAAACTCCTTTAGAATTAAAATAATAATAATAATAATAATAACAAGACTCCTCTTATTAATTTATATTTAGTATTTCTAAAATATTAAATAATAAACATTAAGCAATTTAATTTATTCTATCATCATAGATTAAATTAATTATACTTAATGCATTATTACTATCATGCCATTTTCTTCTTAAATAATTCTTCTTCCTTTTATGGTGTGACCCTTTAGGTTCTCTATATTAAACCGGTTGTGAATAAATCAATTAGAACAATTCTAATCTTATTTAAATAAATAAATTAAACTAATAATCTATTTAAATAAATAACATTTATTCTACAATAGGGATAAGCCTCCCTAGCGATCAACGACTTTCCAGATAATATAGATTTCAACATTAATCATAAAAGAACTTGTGAGTTAATAGTTACCGTACAATTCAATCCTTCCACCATACAATGTCCCAATTAAATATAAGACATGGATTTACTGTCAAGTCTTAATTTATTTAATCATATGTATTTCGATTAGAAAATGCACAACTCCAAATAATGCAAATTAAAAACCTCTTTCTAATTTCATTCTACCTTGGCCAAGGATTCCTGGGTTGTTATTTAACGAATCACCTAGGACATATCTCCTCTTTTACTAGAGGTGGTAGATTCTTTATTGATCATTCATTATCTCCGTATGTAACTCATTACACCCAAGCATACCCTATATATGCCTTAAAAGGCCTTAAAGAATTAGTCAAAGTATAATTTGTTACATACAAGATACTATGATGATCTCAAGTCCAAAGATCACATGTACTACTATCACATTAGGAATTCCTATTGACAGGCGAGTAAAACTCCATTAGGTATTCCATAGCGAGTCACGTTCAGTGAACTTATTCTCCAATAAGCACCTACATACTTGCTTTAGTGTCTCCACACAAATGACCATGAAATCAGTCATCCTCATCCAATGAGCAAGCAACATATGTACCAATCTATCCGGATTTACTAATCCCCATTTTAGTAATCCCACAATTGGGAACTATTTTAGTTTTTAAGCTTTCTAAGAATTTAGATCTCATTATCATGATCTCATCATGATTCTAAAAGCATTGCTTAAAACTATGGGTTATTTACATATTATAAAAACAGCACCATGTAGATAATTATATGCCTTAAATGAATATTTTATTAATAAATAAATAAGATTGTTTACAAAGTATGTGCTTTGTCATCATACATGATTGGCTTGTATGCACACTACTATCAAATCTAATATCTCCTCTTCAAATCTGAACCTTCAATGTTGAACCAATACTTCAATGCTCCCAAATCTAGCCCTAATCTAAGCTAATCTAGCAAAATCCAAGAGAAACTAAGAGAGATAGCTAAAAATATAGAAGAAGAGGCTACTCACTCTTTGTGTTTCTCTATAACCCTAAAATAGTAATAAAAACGTTCAATGAGTAATATCTCAACCTCCAAATACACCCTTAAAGAGAAAGCACTCAATTGGGCATTTTAATGAAAAGTCAGCATTTTGGTCAAACCGGCAAGGCGCGGCAGCACTACCCCACATATTAAATTCTGCGCGGGCGCGCTGCTTGCTGGTGTTAACTATGCATGGCGCGGGCGCGCTATCTTCAAGCTATACTAGGGCGCGACCGCGCTGCCCTAGGTTTCTGCAGGCTGCTGCTGCTCCTTTGCTGCTGCTGGTTCTTTGATGCTATCTTCCCGCATCCTCTCATACCTTTATCACCTACACTCCATCACAAGCCATTTACACCTACTCGAGCAAGTGTCATAGCCAATCCATCCACGATTTCACCAAGCTAGTTTCCCATCATTCAATCTACAAAACAAAGATAAAATGCATGAAAAGCTACTAAAACATATGAGATTAAGCCTCAATTATGGTAAGTTGATATCCAATAAGTAGGTATAAAACCTACTTATCAAATACCCCCAAACTTAAACTGATGCTTGCTCTCAAACAACTAAACACAAATGCAAACTATATGAAATGCAACCTACTCTAAAATGCTAATGAGTTCCAATTTCAATCAACCTGGAATTCCAATATGAGATGCCTCAAAGAAATCACAAGGATATATGAACAATGCATCCAACCAAAAACAAGGCCATAGAACATATATTCTGAAAATCTAAACCTGTTGACAATGATGTAGTGTATGTGTGCTAAATACCCCTAAGCTTGATATAGGCAAAAATTTCACATTATATGCTTCTAAGAGGGAAAAATAAGGTTTCAAATCAAGCAAAACTGCAGACATATAAATCCAACCAAGACTACACATTAATTCAATCTAAGGGTCAACAAAGGGTTTATTATGCTTTTATTCACCCACGAGGGCAATATTCGCACATTTCTGTGATTACACCCGACTGTGAAATGCCTAGCCTTCTTAGGCTTTTCAATGATACCCGTGTAGCGAGCTTTCGACCAATGACTCCCAAGCCAGAAGGCTTTAGGGTGCTGGGTGTAAAGACAACCCCTAGGGCGTACTTGCTCGAATATCAAAGGCCACAAGACTAGACTTAGCCAAAGTGCTTATTTCATATAATTTTTTTTTCTTTTCTTTTTCTCATATATATATATATATATATATATATATATATATATAGCTATAGCATACATACCCAATGTTTTTCCTCAAACTTGAATTTCTGCATCATCACGATCATCACTCACTGTCTACTAAAACTCTATCATTAAAACAAACTTTTCCCCCCAGAAGATAATTATGTGACAATCTAAACCAACAAGCAAAAATAACAATAATGTGCTATCCGGTTACATCAAAATCAACAGGCAAAGATTAACATCATGTAATGAAAATATGACCAAGCCTAAGCTATCAACAATGCTCAATAATCAGTGTAATTTCAATTTCATCACAGGCCAAATGGAACTCAAACCAACCAAAAATTAGAATCATATGCAATGTGAAATGCCAACTAAATGAACTAACAAAAACATGCAAAATGCAAACTAAGAGATATGAGAATTAAACTAAAGATGCAACTAATATAACATGCAACTACTAACTAAATGCAACTAAACACCAAATACCCACAAACTTAAAATATTCAATGCCCTCATTGGAAGTAAAGGGTAAGGAAACTCCCCTAAGTAGCATCATCATGGCCACCCGAATGTGGCTCGGGTGGTGAATCTGGTGGTGGATATGGCATCGTCGACCCGTAGATAGGAAACTCTACTAGCACGCCCTGCTGAGTGAAGGTATGTGCCAATGCGCTAGACAACCCATCGGCGTATGCCTGAAAGTTGACGTGCATAGCATCCATCCACGACTATAAACATTGCATCTGGCGATCATGACTAGTCATATAGTCCAGAGGTGGCCATTTCGCTTATGATGTCTGCGCTGGAGCTTCTTCTTCACGTGCTTCAGCATCTGGCATAATGAAACCAAGGCCTCGAGGATGAGACATTTCGCCTTCCCAAACTGTATACTTCTTTATGGCGGCGTGGTCTATACCCTTCATGGGCATCTGCACTGACTCATTCTCCCAATCAACACTTGCCTGAACACACAGCTGGGTCACTACTGATGCATGTGGAATCCCGCCGATGGTACCACCTTGCGTGTACTGGAGCATGGAATGATGGATCAAATGCCCCACATTAATAAACTTCCCAGTGATGATCCTATACAGAATAATGGCCCTGTCCATAGTGACGTCATGCTGGTGGCGGGTGGGCATCAGATTAGCGCATATGAAACTGTTCCAAGCCTTAGCATATCAGTTCAAAGAAGTATGCGAGAAGTGTGTCTTCCTATCAGTGCATAGCTTGGTAGCCCGGTACACGCAATTCATGACACCAACTTCTCCAAATATGTCTCAAACCGCTCGAATACTACCCAATTCACGACACCAGTAGGAGGAGGAAAGAAGTGGAAAATATTATTGATAGCCCGAGGGGCATAGCTCACTTATTTTCCATGCACGAAAGAAATCCCATTTTGTGTCTCCCTCGCGTTGGCGTAGAATTCCCTCACAATTTCTATGGGGGCTGCCACTGGAGTGCACACAACGCACACCCAATTCATATCCCTAATCATGTTCCACAGCTTTCCATGGTCCTTGCTCAATTTTAGGCCCCTCTCCAACACAAAGGTCTTGGTCACCAGTACATCAGAGTAGTGCTGTTGGGAAGACAAATTAACAAATTTCAATGTGTCCAGAACATCTCTGCTGCTCCCTTCGCCATTACTATCGCTGGAGGATGATGATGATGAAGAACAAACCCTCTTTGGTGCTATGATAAATCCAGAAAATTCTGAATTCTAACTTCTACTAGACAACTTATGAACAGCCTTATAGAAACTCTAACTCTTTATTTTGCTGATGTTTGATCAAGGATGGATCTGTATGTTAATTATGCTTAGGGTTTATATAGGAATTGAGGCTGAGATGAAGTAGATCAAATTTTTTGATGTAGTGGAGAATATGGCTAAGAACTAGGGTTTAGGAGAAAGTGGGATTAGATTTTGTGGGAATCTATAGATGAAGATGGAAGTGGGGGAGTGGTTGTGATTAGGTTAGGTTTTATAAAAGTAGTGGAGTAGGAGTCTAAGAGGTGTCATGTTCTGATATAGAGAGGTTCAGTAGAATTAGAATAAGAGTTATAAGGCTAGGTCGATTCTGCAGGTTATAAAAAAATTCAGTAGGCCGTGGCCCGGGCTCGCCGTGCTTCAGGTGTAATGGGGCGCGGGCGCGTTACTGCCTGGGCTCAGGCTGGCTGGCAGACCTAGGGTGCGGGCGCGCTACACATGCCTTGTAAAATAGCATGGTCGCGCTGCCCTTTACCTGAACCTACAGATTCTGCAACTCAGCAAATCAATAGCCAACTAGCAAACATGAACCATTTTTTGCAAAAAAGGGGTATCTAAGATAAGACATTGCTTTATTCCACTAAATCAAAACTGCACTATATAAACTAAATGTATTCTACTAAAAAATGCAATATTAAAATTCTCTATACTATATCAAAAATGGTCTAAAACTTCAAGTATCAAGAATTAAACATGAGGGAGAAGAGTGATAGAATAAGTGACAAGAATTAAACAAGAGGGGAAGAACAGAGTGGATGGGATGCCTCCCGTCTAGCGCTTGTTTATAGTCATTTAGCTTGACTCTCTCAGGATATAATCATGGAGTGACAAAGGATATTGAGGCCCTTTGGCGATCGACCTCGTCGCCCCAATAGTGTTTCAGCCGCTGCCCGTTGACTTTAAATGGCTTATCCGGGTCTTGGCCTACAATCTCCACTACACCGTGAGGGTATACGGTTTTCACGGTGAATGGTCCCGACCACTTAGACTTGAGCTTCCCCGGAAAGAGACGAAGTCGTGAGTTGAACAACAACACAGCTTGCCCCGGCTCAAACTTCATGTCAATAATTTTTCGGTCATGCCATCTTTTCACCTTTTCTTTATACAATTTTGAATTCTCATAAGCTTGCAGTCTAAATTCATCAAGCTCATTTAATTGGAGAAGTCTATTCTTCCCTGCAGCTTTGAGGTCAAAATTTAACTTCTTGATGGCCCAGAATGCTTTGTGCTCCAATTCCATGGGAAGATGACAAGATTTACCATAGACCAACTGATACGGGGACATCCCAAGAGGTGTCTTGTATGCAGTTTTATAAGCCCAAACTGCCTCATCTAGCTTTAAGGACCAATCCTTCCGATAGGGGTTGATAAATTTCTCCAAAATTCACTTAACCTCTCTATTGGAGACTTCGGCTTGGCCATTTGTTTGGGGATGATAGGTCGCAGCAACTCGGTGATTCACTCCATACTTAGCCAATAGAGCTGTGAACGGCCTATTATAGAAGTGACTGTCTTCATCACTAATGATCACCCTCGGTGTCCCAAACCTTGTGAAGATATTCTTTTATAGAAACTTCAAGACAACCTTGGTGTCATTTGTTGGTAAAGCCGCCACCTCAACCCACTTGGAGACATAATCAATCGCCAACAAAATATATAGATTACCACAAGACGAGATGAATGGTCCCATGAAATCAATACCCCAAAAGTCAAAAATTTCGACTTCTAGAATCATGTTTAAGGGCATTTCATTCCTCTTTGAGATGTTTCCCACCCTTTGGCATCTATCACACTTTTGCACAAATTGGTAGGCATCCTTGAAGAGAGTTAGCCAATAAAATCCAGCTTGAAGCACCTTAGCCGCTGTCCTCTCACCTCCATAATGTCCCCTTATACATTGATGCATGACAATCATGTAATATGCTTTTTGTCTCACTATGAGGAATACATCGCCTGATCATTCTATCTGCACATTGCTTGAAGAGATAAGGCTCATCCCACATATACCATTTAACATCATGCAGGAGTTTCTTCTTTTGAGGCCTTGGCAACTCTAGAGGGAGGATGTTGCTAACCAAATAGTTTGCAAAGTCAGCAAACCATGGGTCTTCTCTTTGGACCATAAAAATCTGTTCATCCAGTAAAGACTCATTAATCAAAACTCTACCATTCTTGTCTTGTCCTAGATTCTCTAATCGTGACAAGTGGTCCGCCACCTGATTCTCGGTACCCTTCCTATCCTTGATCTCCAAGTCAAACTCTTGTAAGAGTAAAATCCATTGAATCAATCAGGGTTTGGCATCCTTTTTGGCAATTAAATACCAAATGGAAACATGATCAGTAAACACCACTACTTTCGTGCCAATCAAATATGAGCAAAACTTGTCGAAAGCATACACTATAGCTAGTAATTCCTTTTCAGTAGTTATGTAGTTGAGTTGTGCATCCGTCAAGGTCTTGCTATTATAATAAATGACATGAAACATCTTCTCCTTGTGCTTCCCAAAAACAACCCCTACTGCATAGTCACTAACATCACACATCAATTCGAACGGTAATGACCAATCTAGAGCCGTGATGATAGGTGTTGTCGTTAACTTTATCTTCAAATGCTCAAATGATGCCAAATAATCCTCGTCAAATTTAAAAGGCACATCCTTCTCCAACAGACTGCATAAAGGCTTTGTAATCTTGGAGAAGTCCTTCATAACCCGACGGTAGAACCCCGCATGTCCAAGAAAACTGCAAACTCCTTTTACTGAATTCAGTGGCGGTAAACTCTCTATTATTTCCAACTTTGCCTCGTCTACCTCCAATCCCTTGCCTGAAACCTTGTGCCCAAGAATGATCCCTTCTTGTACCATGAAATGGCACTTCTCCTAGTTGAGCACCAAGTTCGTCTATACACAGCATTTCAATACCATGATCAAGTTCTCCAAACACATATAAAATGAATCCCCAAAAATTGAGAAGTCATTTATGAAGACCTCAATATTCTGTTCTACCGTATCGGAGAAGATGGCCATCGTACACCTTTAAAAGGTAGCCGAAGGATTGCATAGACCAAATGACATCCTTCTGAAAGCAAATGCTCCATAGGGACAAGTGAAGGTTATCTTTTCTTGATCTTCAGGAGCAATGACTATCTGATTATATTCCGAGAATCCATCTAAAATGCAATAATACTCATGACATGTCAATCTATCTACCATCTGATCAATAAATGGGAGTGGGAAGTGATCTTTTCTAGTTACTTTGTTGAGCTTTTGATAATTCATGCACACTCTCCATCTAGTGACCGTTCTAGTGGGGATCAACTCATTGTTCTCATTTGCTACTATAGTCATTCCTCCTTTCTTGGGTACACACTGCACTGGACTCACCCACGAGCTATCTACAATGGGGTATATAATTCCAGCATCCAACCATTTCAGAATCTCCTTCTCAACAACTTCTTTCATAATTGGGATGAGTCTTTTCTGCTGTTCAGCTGTAGGCTTGCTATCATCTTCCAAAAGAATCTTGTGCATGCAGAAGGAAGGCCTTATCCCCTTGATATCAGCAATGGTCCACCCAATTGCAGTTTTGAATTCCCATAGCACCCTCAACAGCTTACTTTCCTGAAATGATGTTACTGCAGATGAAATAATAATAGGCAAAGTAGAAGAATCACCCAAAAATGCATACCTGAGGTGGTTAGGAAGAGGTTTGAGTTCAAGTGTAGGAGGTATCTCAAGAGATGGTTTTAAACGCTCAGATGACTTGCCTGTGTGCTCTAGAGGTTCCACGTGACTTTTAAACTTGCTCACCCGTGGCACTGTATCCAGAATCTGTAAATATTCAACCACCTCTAGGTCATCAATGCCAAGGTCCCCTATCAGTGCACTCTCCAAAGGATCAATGTTCATCACATGTCTGAATTCTTCATTCACAACCCTATCAACCACGTCCATTCGGAAGTATTCCTCTTCATCTATAGGAAATTTCATAGCCTTACACACGTTGAAAGTGAGTACTTCTTGTTCTTGAACTCTCATAGTAAGCTCTCCTTTTTGCACATCAATGAGAGTTCTCCCAGTGGCTAAGAAAGGTCTTCCCAGAATGATAGGAATGTCCTTGTCTTCTTCATAATCAAGGATAATGACATCGGCGGGAAATATGAATTTGTCCACCTTCATAAGGATGTCATCCACAATACCTCTTGGATAAGTAATGGATCTATCGGCAAGCTGAAAAGAAATATTTGTCGATTTTGGAGCCGGAAAACCCAATTGTGTGTAAACCGATAATGGCATGAGGTTAATGCTAGCTCCCAAGTCACACAAACATTTGCTGAACGATAAACCTCCAATAGAGCATGGGATAGTAAAATTGCTAGGATCCTTTAGTTTGGGAGGTAGCTTCCTTTGTAACACCGCATAACATTCCTCAGTCAAGGCCACTGTCTCAAAATCTTCTAATTTCTTCTTTCTAGATAGAATCCCTTTCATGAATTTTGTGTAGCTCGGCATCTGTTCTAGAGCCTCTGCAAATGGGATATTGTTTTGCAGCTTTTTCAAAGCTTGTCCAATTTTTACTTTTGGAGCCTTTGTGGATAAGGGACAGGTGGAAACACTCTTGGTGCTGGAACACATGATTGCTCTACTATTTCCTTCTGTTCTATGCCAGTACCTTGCTTGCCATCCTTTTCCTTTGAAAATTCTACAGAATCAGTTTCTGGGGATGGGCGCGCCCGCGCCGTTTCCCTTTATTCTTGGGGCGCGGCCGCGATAGGCTCTGGAGCTGTAGTTTTCTTTCCACTCCTAAGTGTGACAACCTGACATTGCTCTTTCCCTTCTCTTCTTGGATTAGCTTCCGTGTTGCTAGGTAGAGTCCCATGTGGTCTATTTGTAAGCATGCTAGCCATTTGGCCCATTTGGTTCTCCAAGTTCTTAATAGCCACAGCTTGGCTCTTTATCATCACCTCTGTGTTGGCCATGTACTTCAACATCATCTCTTCCATTTCTAATTTCTTTTCTGGCTGAGGAGTGGGTGCTTGTTGATGTTATTGGTTTAGAAATCCCGGAGGGAATGAAGGTCTTGGAGCATGTTGTTGTTGATGGTTTTGGTTGTTGCTCCATGACAAGTTGGGGTGGTTTCTGTTATTAGAGTTGTAAGTGTTCTGATATTAGTTTGGTTGCCTCTGATAATTTGTCACAAACTGCACCGATTCGGGATTGATAGCACATTGGTCTGTATGATGTGACCCAGCCAAATCTCATAAACATAGGCTACTTGTTATGCTTTTGACTCGGCAATGGAATCAATTTTCTTTGACATAGCACCTAATTAAGCCGATTGAGCTGTGATGGCATCAAATTCCAATACTCATATGACTTTCTGTTGACTCGTTCTAGAAGAAGGCCATTGGTAATCATTTGCAACCATAGTCTCTAACAACTCATATGCCTCTTCATAACTCTTGGCAATGAATGCCCTTCCCGAAGCGCCATCAATGCTAGGCCGAGTTTGGCTGCCCAATCCATTGTAAAATGTGTTTATCTCCATCCATTGAGGCATTCCATGATGAGGGCACTTCATTATCATTTCTTTGTATCTCTCCCAAGCTTCATATAAAGACTCCCTATGTTGTTGCTCAAATGTAGAAAGAGCACTTAGCATCTTCGCGGTCTTTGCAGGTGGATAGAATTTTGCCAAGAATTTCTATACCAAGTCTTCCCAAGTAGTAATGGACCCCGGTGGTAATGAGTGAAGCCAACTCTTTGCCTTTTCTCTCAATGTGAATGGAAAAAGTCGAAGTCTCATTGAATCATCCGACACTCCATTGAACTTGAAGGTGTCGCATATCTCAATGAAGCTCAGTAAATGCTCATTCGGATCATCATTAACCATACCCCCAAACTGAACCGAGTTTTACACCATTTGTATTATTCCCGATTTAATTTTGAAGGAATTGGAGCTATTGCTGGCCTTGTGATGCTTGACTGTAACTCATGGATACACGGCGATGCATAATCCCTCAGTGCTTTATGTTCTTTTGTCGCCATAACTATCGGTGTTTCAGTCTCCTCTTGAATACTAGGAGTACCCTTACTCAATCGTCGAACCCTTCCGTTGATGTTGTCCCTTTATGGAACCAAAGTAGACTTCGTGGACCGAGTGTGCATACACTAGTCAAGAGTTCCTACAACAAAAGAAAAATGAAGATAGAAATGAGATAAGATAAGATTTGTTTAACTAAGACCAATTTAATTTAAAATGATGACGAAAGTAATAAAAAAATCAATAATCTTCGGCAATGGCGCCAAAAACTTGTTGGCTTGTTTGGGTATTAATCAAAACAATCACGCACACGCAAGTGCACGTGGTCCACAAGTAATATAGAGTAAGGAAAGTATCGCTCCCACGGAGAATAATGAATGCCTCTAATCTAACATGCAACAGTTTTATAACTATTTCGGTCTACTTAAACAGATGAGCAAATTGTGATTTATCTAAAAGTGTTGATCATCAAAAGATAACTAACTAACAAGTACTTAAATCATATAAGAGAGATATAGGATTATAACTTCACTTAATGCGTCACTCAAAATTGATACACCTCCTGTTAAGTTCAATTGATTACTTCGGATTGTTAGTCGAGAACATGAAAGCAGAACATAGCCATCTCTCGATGTACCATATCCATATCACATAAAATTCACAAATGATAGAATGAATGTGAACACCTAAATTAAGCAACCCACTATATCTCTATGTGACTTAACATTAATAAGTGTTTCAGCACAAGTTCTGAAATGACTACAAGAGGTACTTTAGTATATGTCTATCCGAAGCACAAATTATGGAATCTAACACCATGTAGAATCATAAACACAAGCTAATATGGTCAAATCTGAACTCATAAATCATTTCTCAATTTCATATGAGTTATCCCGGTAATTGTTGATCAAGCAATTAGGAAATTAAATTAAACCACATTAGACAATCCATACATAAATAATTAAATCTCAACAAGGAAGCATAGAAATCTGAATTAAGCACTAAGATCCATTAAAATCCCACAATAGAAATTAGTTCATAGTTGAATCAATATCCATCATCCAAAAATGTTCATATATTGAAAGCTAAAGATGAATAAAGAGAAGCTAAGGAATAAAAGATGCAAATCTGATATCTCCTCTTCAAATCTGAACCTTCAATGTTGAACCAATACTTCAATGCTCCCAAATCTAATCCTAATCTAGGCTAATCTAGCAAAATCCAAGAGAAACCAAGAGAGATAGCTAAAAATATAGAAGAAGAGGCTACTCACTCCTTTTGTTTCTCTCTAACCCTAAAATAGTATTAAATATGTTCAATGAATAATATCTCAACCTCAAAATACACCCTTAAAGAGAAAACATTCAATTGGGTCTTTTAATGAAAAGTCAGCATTTTGGTCAAACCGACAAGGCGCGGCCGCACTGCCCCATAGAGTAAATTGGGCGCGGGCGCGCTGCTTGCTGGTGTCAACTCTGTACGGACGCGGGCAAGTTGTCTTCAAGCTATACCAGGGCACTGTCGCGCTGCCCTGGTTTTCTGCAGACTACTGCTGCTCCTTTGCTGCTGCTAGTTCTTTGCTGCTATCTTCCCGCATCCTCTCATACCTTTATCACCTACACTCCATCACAAGCCATTTGCACCTACTCGAGCTGGTGTCATATCCAATCCATCCACGATGTCACCAAGCTAGTTTCCCATCATTCAATCTACAAAACAAAGATAAAATGTATGAAAAGCTACTAAAACATATGAGATTAAGCCTCAGTTATGGTAAGTTGATATCCAATAAGTAGGTATAAAATCTACTTATCAGTTAGGAGATCCATATACTCATTTGAAAGTATACATTGGAGAGTTAGGATCCTATGTAGAGGATGAAAAGCTCATAATGCAGTTATTCCAAAAGAGTCTGACTGGAGAAGCCAGAGCTTGGTATGCCCGACTTGACAATTCCAAGATCCATAGTTAGGAAGAGCTAGCCCATACATTCCTAAATAAATACAGTTTCTAGTCTAAAATGGCTCCGAATCAGTATCAAGTGACCAAAGTCAAGAAGTAAAGCAATGAGTCTTTCCATGAGTATTCCCAAAGATGGAGACGGATGGCTGCACAAGTCACCCCACCTATGACAGAGACTGAGATGGTGATGACTTTCATTGATATAAAAGAAGCTCCATATTATGAAAGAGTCCTAGCAGGTATAGGAAAACCATTCTCAAAGATGATCAAACAAGGAGAAATGGCCGAGATGGGGTTGAAGTCTGGAAAGATTAAAGACCTTACTACTTTAGAAGTCGTGGCTGAGCACATTCAGGCTAGAAATTATGGGAATAATCCTCAAAGAGTTCATAAAAAGAAAGAAAAGGATGTATCCTTAGTACTAAAAGGTCAAACTCAGAGAGGCAACCAAAACATGCCCGTTCAATTAAAGAATTATTCCCCTTTCCAAACATCTGCACATCCTTCAAATCCTACGTTCCAAGGAATATGAGAGGTTAAACGTCGAAGGACATTTACACCCTTGGGATATTCACTTGAGAATATACTCAAGCTTCTGATGGCATAGAAGAAAATCACTCAGCTCCTTCCACCAGCTAATCCAAGTAGGAAGAAGTTTGACCCAATCAAGAAATGTGTTTATCATTCTGGGGTTCCAGGCCACGATACCCAAGAATGTTGGTCTCTGGAGCACATGATCCAAGACCTAATAGACAGTGGTGAGATCGTGGTGACAAAACTAGAATAACCACATGTCCAAGATAACCATATGCCACAACACAATGAGGAAGGAGTTAAAATGATCAGTATGGGGAGTGGAGAAAGTTCCAAGTACCTCAAATACGTAGGGGACTCTCCCCAAACAAGCAAGGATAGTTCGGATAAATGGGATTATTTAGAATGCCAATTTTTGATAGAACGAGAAATGAAGTCTATCAATGAATAGATTGGTCAGCTGGCAGAAATGATGGTATACCAGCACCAAATAACTCGACAGTTGATAACTCAAGTCAGCTCGATGAAAACAAATCATCTTGTACCCAAAATCCTTCCAACTGCAAGGAGGGACCATTATCGGTTCCATGAACATGAAACATGGGCAGATAAAGTTACCAAGGAAGAGAGATTCCGAGCTCATATAGATTTTTCCCTCAAAGGGAAGTTCATTCCTCTGAATCAGCCCATGGAAGAAATCCTCCAGATGTTGATCAATAAGGGAAGAGTCACAGAGCTGCTACCCCCGGTGAACCCTCGATCAAGGAAATTCATGTTGGGTTTGTACGAAATCATGACGTAATCAAATTACAAAATAAGCGGAAGCATAGTATATCAGAGTTTAAAAAATTTCTACAAAACCATTACCCGGATCATCCTTTATGAAAATTATTAATTTAAAATGATAAATAAGAAGTTATGGAATCTTACCCTTATAAAATGAAACTTCCACAGGTACGAGTTCAACTCTGTGTTCTTTGACATCTTCTTAAATTTTGGGTTAGATTTTTTCGTTTGATCAACGTTAGCCACCCAAGTGTTTGGCCTCTAGAGGTGATCCATCAAGGAAGAGGAATTATCAAGAAAGAGGGTGGTTGCCCTAGTTTTCTATCCTTTATAGAAAAAGAGTGCTCTCCAACAATTAAAATTGCATCAACTAATATCTATTATAAGACTCCTCTTATATATATATTGGTTAACCCTTATAATCTTATTAGAAATAGGTGTTCATTTAATTAATTAGGCTTCCCAACATATTGGGATTAATTAATTAAAACTTCTTTAATTAATTTGCCTCATAATCTTATTAGGAATATATGAGAGTACTAATATTAAATTAATTCCTAAACTCCTATAGAAATTAAAATAATAATAATTATAATAATATTAATAAGACTCCGCTTATTAATTTATATTTTAAATTTCTAAAATATTAAATAATAAACAATAAGCTATTTAATTTATTTTATCACCATAGATTAAATTAATTACACTTAATGCATTATTACGATTATGTCATTATCTTCTTAAATAATTATTCTTCCTTTTATGGTGTGACCCTTTAGGCTCTCCATATTAAACCGATTGTGAATAAATCAATTAGAACAATTCTAATCTTATTTAAATAAATAAATTAAGCTAATAATCAATTTAAATAAATAATATTTATTCTACAATAGGGATAAGCCTCCCTAGTGATCAACGACTTTCCAGATAATATAGATTTCAACATTAATCATAAAAGAACAGGTGAATAAAAAGTTACCGTACAATTCAATCCTTCCACCATACAATGTCCCAATTAAATATAAGATATGAATTACTTTCAAGTCTTATTTTATTTAATTATATGTATTTCAATTAGAAAATGCACAACTCCAAATAATTCAAATTAGAAACACTTTTCTAATTTCATTCTGCCTTGGCTAAAGACTACTAGGTTGTCATTTAATGAATCACATAGGACATATCTCTTCTTTTACTAGAAGTGGTAGATTCTTTATTGACCATTCATTATCTCCATATATAACTTATTATAACCAAGCATACCATTTGATATATCCTAAGGGTCTTAAGAAATAAGTCAAAGTATAATTCATTACATACAAGATACTATGATGATCTCAAGTACAAGGATCACTTGTACTATTATCACATTAGGAATTTCTATTGATAGGCAAGTAAAACTCCGTTAGGTATTCCATAGCGAGTCACGTTCATTGAACTTATTCTTCAATAAGCACCTACATACTTGTTTTAGTGTCTCCACACAAATGATCATGAGATCAATCATCCTCATCCAATGAGCAAGCAAAATATGTACCAATCTATCCGAATTTACTAATCCCCTATTTTGTAATCCAACGATTGGAAACTATTTTAGTTTTAAGTTTTCTAAGAATTTAGCTCTCATTAGCATGATTAACATCATGACTCTAAAAGCATTGCTTAAAACTATGGGTTATTTACATATTATAAAAACAGTATCATGTAGATAATTAAATGCTTTTAATAAATTAATATTTTTATTAATAAATAAATAAGATCATTTATAAAGTTTATGCTTTATCATCATACATGATTGGCACTTTCAATCTCCCACTTGTACTAAAGCCAATCTGCTGGGTTTGTCGGAAATCATGGCGCAATCAAATTTCAAAAATTAGCGGAAGTATGGTATATCAAAGTTTAAAAATTTCTACAAAATCATTACTCGGATTATTCGTATCTCCCTTTCTAGACATCGAAAAATCACCATCTTTGGACAGGACCTAGTTAACTTGATATAGTATCATACCACAGAAGGCCCAAATTTTCAGACCAACAACACTGTCCGAAACAGGCTTCACCAAAAATGGCTAGAAAACTCATTTGATTTTTCTAGATTTTTGTCGGCAGGGAGTGTTTTACGAAAAATGACACCACGGTTGATTCGTTTAACATTTTTGAGTTCTATCACTTGATTTCATCATATAACTCATGTATCTAACTCACCTCTTTGACGGATCACAAAAATAATTTGTATATTTTAAATGGTAAAGCCTCAAAGTAGACTGAAAAATAGGGTTTTTGAGTGTAAAAACTATTTTGGTTCTTCTTCTTTGTTTAAGCTAATCAACTCTAAAAATGATAAGATATAAACATAAAACATCATATATCATGTAAATCTACCCTCATATGGTTTAAGACCTTAAGCTTAACATTTGATCTAAAACAACCATAACAAAATAAATTACACTAACTAGGGTTTTGAGTTTAGGAGATTTTTATACCTTTAAAGTTCTTCCTCTTGATTTCTCCTTCTTTTCTTCTCTCCCTCTTATCTCCTATGGTAGCACTCCCTCTCTTCTTTATCTTCTATTCTCGGGTGGGGGTGAGAGAGATAAGAGAGAATTTCTTCTTTTTTTCTTTTTCTTTCTTTCTTTCTTTTGTTTTGTTTAGTTTAAGTTAGTATAAAATTAAGACCAAGGGCAAAGTAGTCTTTAACCATCACTAAAAAGGGCAAAATGGTCTTTAAGTTATCTTAAGGAGATTTCTTAGAAATTTCCTCATAGGATATATTGGTCATAATTAATTTTCTTTAAGGACAAAATTGTCATTTTACTATAATTAAGAAATTTCCTAGAAATTTCCTTCAAGGATGCCATGGTCATTATCAAATCTCTCTTGGGGCAAAATTATCATTTTCCTATTACTAGGAAACTTCCTAGCAATTTCCTTCCTAAGACATAAAAGTCATTATTAATTTTTTGTTAGGACAAAATAGTTATTTCCCAAAATATCCACCAGGTGACATCATTATGACATCATCGTTTGTGTTTCTTTAATGCTGATGTCATGCTTGCGTTATGCTTGCATCATCTGTGTTTCTGTAAGGATGATGTCATGCTTGCATCATCTCTTCTCTGATTGGTTCATTTAAGTTCACATGGATTAGAGGGTATTTTGGTTATTTCACATATAATTTTAAGGGTAATTTAGTCATTTTGCCTTTAAAAGGGTATTCTAATAATTTTCCCACACAATTTTAAGGATAGCTCGGTCATTTCCCATGTTTTCCTTAAAATTTAACCCTTAAGATTTGATAAATAATATTAGGATTTGCTAATCACCATTATGGTTTACAAATTAGGGTTTAGGATTCTCGAATAAGAAATTAGGGTATCCTAACTGTAGATTAGGGATTCTAATCTATCATTAGGGTTTATTAAGGTTATACCTTATCTGATCAATATCTGTTAACTATATGTCTATATATAGTTCTCAGTCAATACCCAGTTTGACCAACTTACTAAACTCGTATCACAGATACTCAGCACAATTATTGATAATCAATACAAAAACAAAAAAAATTATTCGTAAAATTTGAATTATTTAAAATTCTAGGTCCTCACATTCTCCCCTCCTTATAAGGATTTCGTCCTCGGAATCACCACTTTCTTACTCTCTAAAATCATTTAAAGTTGTATCATCAATTCAATCATATCAACACAATATTAATTTATGTCTCATATATTAACCTATGACTTGGATTCGTAAAAAGAACAACTCATAGCGATATCTATCCAATATCACTCACGTAATTAAATTACTGAATGAAATAGTTGTCTGCAACCATCTCCTGTGCAGCTAGTGCGTCTTGCACCGTCATATCAAACATACGTGCCGTTGGTCTTCCCGGCTTAGCAGGTCCTCAAATCGTCAGGGTTCCGCTATTGGGTCCCTTGTTGATACTTTCCTTATCCACATTCTTCTTTGGACAATTCTGAACCAAATGATCTGTTGATCCACATGAAAAATAACCTTGTGTCTTCTCCGGACTTGTTACTATATTGGGTATTCTCACTCCACTTCCTCTTTGTTAACTAACATGGTTCAACAATTTACGTACCTACTTTCGCTTTCTTATTAAAATACATTTACACTTCCAAGGTAACACTTCTAAGAATCCCCTTAACCTCTCATTATTTTTTATTGAGTCTTAACTGTTTAAAATCTTCCACATAAAATCCTAATACCGATGTGTTATATATTGTATACTGTCCAAAGTGTCATTCTTATGCTAGCATGATAACTATGGTATACAACTTCTAAAAAGGCTTCCATTTTCTTTGAAGTCTGAATCATAAGTCCTTAATCTATTATTTAAGGTCTGAATGGTTATGTTACTTTGTTCATCTACTTATGGGTGGTATACTGTACTTGCCCTTCACTAAGTCCCTAAATGTATTTAATAACTCATTTCTTAGAGTTTGAAATAAACCGTATATCCTTGAATCTAACCTTATAAAACTACCCACCTCATAATAATGGTGATAGTTATCTATTTCAATAAGCTCCTAGTGTCTGTTATATGGTTTCAAAAGTTCCTTGAGAATTGGTTTCACAGTTTCTGCAACAATACCTAGGCCCCTTATTGCACTAAAACTCGTCACAACCCTTGGGTCTAACACCATTTCCACAATTTAAAATTTTTCCTATTAATGTTAATTATGTGCCATGTAATACTTTCTTTATATTTTAGTGTCCTATTTCTATCCATTCTGAATTCAATATTAATTTTATAAATTATCTTGTCTTATACTTCGAATTTTTTTTGGCCATTTCACATATAATTTTAAGGATAATTTGGTCATTTTGCCTTCAAAAGGGTATTCTAATAATTTTCCACACAATTTTAAGGATAGTTCGGTTATTTCCCATGTTTTTCTTAAAATTTAACCCTTAGGGTTTGATAAATAATATTAGGGTTTGCTAATCACCATTAAGGTTTACAAATTAGGGTTTAGGATTCCTGAATAAGAAATTAAGGTTTCCTAACTGTAGATTAGGGATTCTAATCTATCATTAGGGTTTACTAAGGTTATACCTTATCTGATCAATATCTGTTAACTATATGTCTACATATAGTTCTCAGTCAATACCCAGTTTGACCAACTTACTAAACTCGTATCACAGATACTCAGCACAATTATTGATAATCAATACAAAAACAAAAACAAAATATTCATAAAATTTGAATTATTTAAAATTCTGGGTCCTCACACTTAGTCTGAAGAGGTTATAGTGGAATTATAGAGAAGGCATAAAACTGACAAACAATTGTATAACTATCATACCTAAGGAAAATCCACTTTACCTCCAAGGGCATTCATTGAAAACAACAACCAAGATATTAGGGAAGGTATCAACGGGAAACGTCACAGAATTCCTCTATAAGATGGGCACAGTGACGCAAGAACGGTGAAGTAGTTGAAAGATGCTGTAAGACCCTGAACTTATGAAATAAAAGTATTCAATTTTTCTATTTAGTAAATGGTTAAATTGATAAAAGTTTAAAGTTAAGGGTGATATATGTAAAATTTTCAAAATAAGCAGGTGGTTTTAAAATATTCATTGTGTCAGGGAATATTCTTCTTGTCAGGGAATATTCTTGTTGTTGGATAATATTCGTACGACGGCGGAACCATTTGTGGGCCCCATAACGAAAAATTATCGGATGAAGAAAACGACACGAATGAGTTTTCTAAAAATAACGACGTAGTTGTTACCATTAACACTGTTGGAATACCCGGTGGGTAAAATTAAGTAATACGCGTTGTTGCACAGTAGCACACGGTATTGCATAGTATTTTTATATTTTTGTTAATTTAATAATTGTCACTGCACAGTATTTTCCATTATCAGATCAATAATTTATATTATTTGAACAATATTATTAGATAGCATTACTAGCAATGTCTAAGGAAGTTCTGTCTAGGAGGGGCCATTTAATTGCGCGCCAGTAGGGAGAAATCCTTATCGGAAGGCTCCCTCTTTTTTGAGAATGACCTAGTTGTCAATATTGTGGTTCTGTAATATTATTTGTGAATAATTAATTATTGAAGAAAAAAAAAGGAAATATTTATTTAATGGGGGAGTTTTTAAAGAGATAATTGTTGAAAATTGATATTTTATCTTTTCTGATAAAATAATTTATTCAAATATATTATTATAATATTACATTATAAGTGTATAATGTGATAATATAATAATATAATAATGATGATATTTTTACAATAAATTCATGGTTTATGAATAAATGAGGTGGAAGAGAGAAGATAGAATTGGATTTCTTTAATAATTGTGAATATATATATATATATATATATATATATATATGTGTGTGTGTGTGTGTGTGTGTGTGTGTGTGTGTGTGTGTGTGTGTGTGTGTGTGTGGAAGAAGTGGTGGGGGTGAGAGAAGAAAAGGCGGAGAGAGAGAGAGAGTTAGTGGAAGAATATGAAAAAGGAAGAAAGAGAAAGGGAAGAGAATGAAATTGGAAAAATCATCCGTATGTAGATTTCGGTTATTTTTCGTTCGAAATTTGGAAAAAATTTCTTCTGCAAAGTTGTAGAGAATTAAATTTCTTATGGAATGGACATAAAATTCGTATTTTTCTGATAAATGGGTTATTTATTATGAATTATTGAAGTTTCAGAATAATTTTTTTTTAAATATATGGTGGGCCCCACTCTTGTTTGTTGTACAATGCTTCTAGAAGGTGGTCCCCACTTGTGTGTAAAATGCTGAAAATTGAGATTCCAAGAGATGGTGCATAGGAAATTTTATAAAATAATATTATTTTATTAAATTTTCTGCTTTGGCGTTCTAAGTATTTTCCTATAAATAGGGTGCTGAATTAGAATTTGAAAAATACACCAGAATTATAAGTTTCTTTCTCTTATAATATCGAGCGTATTTTTGTGAGTATTTCAATACTTTGAGCGTTGCTAAGCAGTGAAGTTTTCTTCAGTATTATATCCGTTATTCCAGTCAGAAGTACCTTTCTGTTGAGGTAAGGGATATCATTCTTATAAGGGATGGTAATGGATGCTATTTTTTTCGTAAATAATGTTATTTCTTTCAATATCATGACACCGAAATATTGGTATGATTTTTTTTTTGGAATTTTTTCCTTTTCGTGTCGGGGTTACTATTCACGTATACGATACTATTCACGAATACAGTACTATTTACAAGTATTATTCACAAAGTATGATTTTTCTTATGAAATTTCTATCTTTTTCATGTCGGAGTTACTATTCACGTATACGATACTATTCACGTATACGACACTATTCACGTATACGGCACTATTCATGTATATGGCACTATTTACGTATACGATACTATTTACGAATACGGGATAATATGCACGGGATACTATGCATGGGTTACTATTCACGGGGTACTATTCACGACAAAATTGATTTCTTTTTCTGACCAAATTATCGTTGATTTATGAATCTTACTCTTGAAATTAAATTCATGTTTTGATCACATTGTTCTTATTATCATATATAACCTTTTTATAATCCTGGTGATAGAAGTTCTCTTTGACTTGAGTGTAAAGATAGGTAGATTATTGGTATGATCATGACTATGGGTTCTCTTTGGCCAGTAGTGCAAAGATGAATTGTTGACTGGTATGTTCATGACCATTGAATTTACAATTAAATATCTTTAGCTTAAGGGCAAAGGTAAATTGATCAACATGGTTATAATTATTGTTTATATAAATTCTGAAATGATTAGATATTTCTTTGAGATATGAATATCTTTGGCCTGTAGTGCAAAGATGACCTGTTGTTGAATATCTTTGGCCTGTAGTGCAAAGATGATCTGTTGTTGAATATCTTTGGCCCGTAGTGCAAAGATGAATTTATTAGTATGATTATGAACAGGAACTGTGATTTGGTATAACCATGATCTTTGATGTTTCAGGTAAAGACAGGTGATGAAAATTATCTTCGTCCTGGGTGCGAAGAGGAATTTATCAACATAATTATGATTATGAACTATTTACATGATTATGGACAAGAATTGTTGATTGATGTTATAGGGATACAACATTATTAGTGGATTTTTAACAGTGGAAGAGATAATAGACATTATGATCTATTTGACTCTTCTAATGGATTGTTCGTTCCGCTGCAACTATGGTTAAAAACTTCTATCATCTACGATATGTTCTACATATTTGATTTATTATAGATGAAAACTATTGATAATTTAATTATCTTTAGTACATGATATTCTTACTGGGCTATTTGTGCTCACCCTTTTGCTTCACAATTCCTTTTAGGTAATAAGAGTGTAGTTGGGTCGAGCGGGGATAACGGGGAAATAGAACGAGGGTCTATAACTGTTAAAGTTTCCCACCAAACAGTATGAAAATAATTTTATTGAGAATTTTAGATAAGTTGTCGTATTTTATACGCCATTTAACCATTAATTTTGGTGAACCGAATAGGGTGAGGTGAACCCAACTTTGGAAGGGTGTTTTGCCACTATCGTACAAGATGTTTAATGACATACAATCTCGTGTTATCATAAGACAGGGTTGTGCACATCCACTTACTGATTATATCTATGAGCACTACCTATATAATCTTGGAGTTTGGTTGAAATATAATTCTCAATTGAAAACAATGGAGATAGTTATATGGCAAGAGAAGACTCACCATTTGAATGAACAGGATAGTAATCTTCTCATTTTTCTTTGGGGTCTATTGGGTCAACCAATGTTAATTCTCAAGCCCTATGATATCTTAGATGCATGGCCTCCTATGTATGAAGGATTCTTTGAGCATTTTCCAAAGATTTTAATTCTTAAAACAGTTATTGACAGTACCTTTATGTAGAGTACCATTGTAAGGTGTTGTGGCCGAGGCACCATGAGAGTTACATATATTTGTATTATAACTCACAGTTTAATTGTGGTTGTATTTTGTACAATAGTTTAAAAGTTAGAATTTGAAGATTTGTATTTGGATTTTTGTTGAGTGTATTTCATGGCGACCCAGAATAGGTTGGGTGGATTGGACCTATTTTGGGGGCGTTACAGATGCCCACCTCAAATATCCATTCTAGACTTGGTATTGGCTTCTGACTGACCATCACCAAATTCTAATCCAAGTGTTGGAGGAAACACACCTGCCCAAAACCATTGATACTAAAAATTTCTAGCATTTTATCAGCCATGTACTGGACAGTAATGTGAGATCATTCACCGATGATGATATACCTGACGAGGGAACTGGGCATCGCAAACCATTGCATATTGCTCTCGTATCATCTAGATACGTGGTAGGAGGTGTACTTATCGATGGCGGATCATCCTTGAACATCTGTCCACATGATACTCAGGATAGGATAAAGATCAACCCAAATCAGATTCGGGATAACCATATAGTGGTTCGAGCATTCGATGGATCAAAAAGGGATACAATTGGGGAAATTGAGCTTCCTGTAGAGATTGGCCCATTCATATTCAATATACCTTTCCAAATCTTGAAAATCACTACCGGATATAATGTTACTGGGGCGAGCTTGGATCCATATGGCTGGTGCCATTCCTTCAACTCTTCATCAGCAATTGAAATACATCATTAACAAAAGTCTAGTCATCGTCAGTGCTGAACCTGATTACCCTGTCCATACTCTGGGAGATATGCCCCTGATCAGTGTGAATAAGGGTATTGAGCCCACCAATTTTCAAGCCTTCGATGTAAGCAATCCATAATACCACTCTATGGGTGCGCCAATATTAACTCCCCAGAAGTAATGGCAGTTGGACAAGAGATGCTTTCTAAAGGACATCAAAAAGGTCAAGGGTTAGGTAGAAATGGCCAGGGAATCAAGAACCCAATCCACACACCCACGCAGTTAGGAAGGGCTAGATTAGGATACTCTGGTGCATCCAAAAATCGTAATCATCACAAGCACATGTCAATTAACTATTTGATTCCTTTCAAGACAAACCTCAATGAAGCCAGATTTAAGGAGCCTTTAAAGAAGGTCCCCGCTATTATCTCAAACCTCCTGGTCCCTAAGGTCAATCAAAATGGATATAAGGAGATTGGTGGTGAAGAGCCTCTCAAGGACACTGCCCGGAAGGCCAAAGATAAAAAGTTTCTGGATGAGGTTCAGTTGCAGTTTGTGAGCAGCTTTTGCTTTTCTGAAGATGACATGAAGAAATCCAATGGGGCAGACCTGTCGAATGATCAACCCAGCCTCCCAGACCTTAACTGGGGAAGTGTGAACATCCTGAAGGAGGATCCATGGCCCAGTTCCAAACCAGTTATGGTCATCCTTGAAGACACCGATGACTCTAGCGATGCATCTATCTCAGCTATCCCCTTGATTTGACTACTAGTAATTAGACGATCACCCCTCATATCGTCCGATAAGGGTAAAAACTAGAAAATGATCCGTTGACAAGGAGCTTTACCTTTATATATTTATGTCTATTTTATTTTATCTGCAACTTGTTATTGCCTTTTGTCATATCAACTATTGAATCCTTTTGTAATTGAGAATCGTTTTATATATATTTAGCAATCAAGTTTTTTGTCTCAGGTTTCCAAATTTGATTATTTCTAACATTGTCCATGACTTGCCAAATTTGAGTAATGACTACAATTTTGATATAGAATTGGACTTTGACTTGATGAGGATCTAGCAAGAGGAAGTGGACGATTACGAGGTGCTTGAGGAAATCAAAGAATGGGTCAAAGATAAACCTAAACCCAACCTTGATCAAATCACCACTATAAATATCGAAACCCCTGACAATCCCAAAGAGCTACAGATCGGAACCAACCTCCCCTCTAGCTAAGAAAAAGAACTAATCAAACTCCTAACCCAATTCAAGGATGTTTTTGCCTAGTCTCATAAAGACATGATAGGTCTATCCATCGATATAGTTGTCCATCGACTACCATTTAAAGAAGGGTTTAAACCAGTCAAGCAGAAGTTAAGACGGTTGAAACTATAATGGAGCTGGATGGTCAAAGAAGAAATTATCAAACAGTTCAAAGCGGGAATCATTATGGTATCAACATACCCTGAGTGGTTGTCCAACGTAGTCCCAGTGCCAAAATCTTGGGGAAAGGTGAGAGTGTTTGTATATTATCGGGATCTCAACAAGGCCAACCTTAAAAATGACTTCCCAATACCGTTCATCCACGTGTTAATTGACAATACAGCACAATTCAAAATGTATTCTTTCGCCTATTGCTTTGCCTGTAGTAGATTTGGTGCTCGCGTAAATATTCTATAAGATAATAATTTCTATAAATCCAAAATTCACAGTATCCATATCAGATAATAGTTCTCGTCAGAACAATTACTATATCTGGATACCCTCACTTCGATGTATAGATTTATGATCTTACAGATATTTCTTGTATATCGATAATTTCTATCTATCTGAAATTCACATTACAAATGATAAGATTGTTCTTGGACCCGAGGGGCGACCTCAGTGCTTACAGAACTCCCAAGATCATTCAATACCCTCATTCAGATATATAGTTCATATAGATATTGTACTTATTCTTATTTTCTATTAAGAATGTAAATCCACTCAACTAGTAAACTAATAACATAATAGTATTCGATTACATATAATTCAAACTATTACATCAGGGTGTTACCAAATAAAATTCAGTCTTAATACAATAAGAGCTATTCTGCCAGAATTTTTAACTACCCACATAAATGGGTGCTTGAACTTCCTAGAATATGGGTCACAGCTGCAAAGGAAAATAACATTTGCAAGGATGAGCTTTAAAAAGCTTAACAAGTTTTAAAGATTTATAATTTATACTCACACAATAACTGATTTTAATGAACATGTAGTTCAAATAATTTTTCCATATATATATATATACTGAGGTTTGATCTGCCAAACCCCACACATTACGAGTTTCTGTCAGTCATAAAGACTTAGAAACCCGGGTTGATTTGTTCAACCAAACATTCTAGGAGTATGCATATCATCCTACCATAACATTATAACTACCCGGTCAGTGTAGAACTGTCGATCATGGATAACTACCCGGTCAGTGTAGAACTGCCGATCTTAAATAGCATCAGTGTATATATTTGTACCAAACAACATTGGTTTTACCATAAATTATACTTTGATATCAAATCAAACATATTTTACGCAAATAACAGTTCATATGGCTTGGTTATGCTTGAACAAGAAGCAATAACTGTTTTTAATAACAGATATCACGAATAATGTTTATAATAAGTTCGTATATCAATATATAAGATTTACATTTAATATAAAAATTAAATGAAGTTAGAAAAACTTGCCTTTGCGAAGATCAGCTAATTAGGTAATTTGAAATTGTTTACGCAACCTATATATATTTATAACAGTTGTTATAAAAAATAATAACGAATTCCTAATCAAACTATTAGTGTTTGAGTTGATTTTCCTGTCCGTTCGGTATTTTATTGCTTTATCGAAAAACTATAGAGTTGGTTTTTCAATAAACTTTATTTAAAGGTTTTAATATCATTTTAGATATTTTAATTATTATTTATAATAATTTCTAAAAGCTTAAAATAATTTTTAAATGATTTATTATCAATTATAATGATTTTTAAATCATTAACATCATTTTTAAATATTTAATAATTATTCATAATATTTTTAAATCATTAATATTATTTTTAAATAATGTATTTTTATTAATAATGATTTTTAAATCATTAATATCATTTTTAAATAATTTATTATTATTTAAAATGATTTTTAAACTATTAATATTATTTTTAGATAATTTATTTAATAAAACTATTAAATAATTTTATTATCATGAATATTTAAATAAATTAAATATTTCTGTCAAAAATATAAAAAAATTATTTATTATAACTTAAAATGAATTTTTAAACTTATTTATTAATTATTTAGTATTTATTTCTATTTATTTTAATTATTTTAATTATTATTATTAATTTTTAAATAAAACTGTCGCCTTAGGTGTTCTTCACTAGCTGAAGAACTTGTTGGTCAACGACTTGGCCTCCGGTTTGACTCGATCTAAATCTCAATTGTCTCACTTCTTCTCTTTCACGCATATGGCAAATGGCCTAGCCTATCCCTCAATTTCATGATAGCTTCAATCAAATGATGGCAAAGGGGAATGGGTTGATGTGTTGGGTGGCAACTATTCCACCAAACATTGGTTGTCCATCATCTTCTTCCTTCATCTCTTGGTTTAATTCTATGTGCAAAGTTTTGACATGGATTTCCATTTCTCTATAAATTAAGCACTCCCTCTCCATTTTCATGTTGCTGAGATTTATTCTAAGTTGATAAAGAGGGTGAGAATATTAAGTAAGAGAGAAGTCTGAAATTGAGAGCAAGCTTAGCAATTCAAGCTTCAACAGGTATAATACTTAAAATCTTTGATATTCAAGCAATTGTAATTCACAGGAAATTACATAAATTGGTTAAGAATTGATATGTGAGATAATATTAGCATGTTAGTTAAGTTATATATATATGTAATGTGGTTGAATTCAAGCATATTTCATGAAGCATTTCGAAATAGGTTTGGAAGCTCTACAATTGCAGAAAGCATTCTGGCTGGAACTTAGTACAAACATGGCGCGGCCTGATAAGTGGGATTTATAGCCGCTAATTGACTACTTTTATACTTAAGAAAATGCTTGTTCTCATTAATGTATTATTTCTTTTATATTGTTTTGTTATTAATTTGAATAATATATGTTTTGTAGAAGTTTTCAGGTCATTCCCAGCTTTCAGGGGCAAAAAGGTCATTTTGCAGACCTTGCGCCGCAAAGCTAGTTGGTAGCCTTGCCCTTGCCCTTATCAACGCCCGAAGGTTCGCCCTGCTCTGCCTTAACTGAAATATTTTAGGGAAAGCAAGAATGAGCACAAATTGCCCAGCAAGTAATATACAATAAGGGTAAGCGATATAATCCTTAATTCTCGAAAGGGTATAACAAAGTTTGATAGTTCAAGGATAACAAGAATATCAACAGTTTTCAATAATAGTCGCTAAGGACAGAATAATATCAATGTGATTCAATAACAAATCAATTCAAGATTTCAAGATAACTGAATACTTAGCAGTCGCTAAGGACTATGAACTTCTACTAGAATTAACAATAATAAACTAAAAATCCAACAAAAACAGGTACAACAGGTGATCAGCCTAAAGCACCATCGTTATGCATAACAATCAATCATACTCAAGTGTGCACGTCGGTTCTCCGATAATTATATATTCCCTTCAAAGAAGGTTGTTCTTCTCAGTCAAATACAAGATCCCGCACCAATCAATTAGTTTGGGTCGCTTTTCAATAATATAAGTCTAGCCGAATCAAATGGCATAGACATTTTCACAATATTCAAGAACAATATCGAGTTCCACATGAATAATAGCTTTAATGAAATAAGAGTCAAAGTATGCTAATTCAATTCAAACGATTAAGTAGAAAACTAGTTCGCAATATACAAAGATAGAATACTTGTACAGTAAAAGAGTGTAAGTTAGGAAACTTGCACAATCATAGATTTCCTTGCATAAAGTAAATGCGTCGGTTAGGATACTTGCCTTATGCGTAGTTTACTCACGTAAAGCTAGCCAACACTTTCGAATCCTATTTATAATGTATTACATGTATAGGATTTTCATTAGTTAACATACTCGGTACATAAGCTTGTTACTCAATTTAAATATACACACATGGTTCTAACTTAGTCTTATAACTTTATACGTACGTCATTGCATACTTGTATGCTCGTAGCACGAAATCAGTTTAAGCAATCAAGTAATATAGTTATATCATGTATGGCAATATAACACTATATTGATTATGCCTTTCTTATTCATGGAGTTCTGTTTATAAAATAAATATCATCATGCTTCACTACCAACACTTGTAAACACATACTAATAGAGATCTGGCCAAGTTTAACATCTTAGGCAACATTCATATGTTAACTAACACAACCAGAAACAAGCTGACTGCACCAATCCAGAAAATAGACTGGCGCAGCTGCGCCCTGGTTAGGCCTAGAGACGGCGCAGCTGCGCTGTCCCCTGGCCAGACTAGAGTTGAGCTTTTGCTTAGCTGCTCCTGTCCATCTCGTAAGTATTTATCAACATATAGAATATACACATGTTTAAGAGTATTACATGCTTGTATAGTCCTTCTAAGTTCAATCTTTCATAACATGGTTCAAGATTAACATCTTAAATAATTTAAGGCCTTACAACGCCATGTACAAACATAAGCTATCATGCTTGTCACTTAAACATATAAGGTGGTCATATATTTCGTTGATAAGCATGCTCACATGTTTCAATGTCATATATGCATAACTAGTATCGTTATTGGTTTTCAAAACATGCTTAAACTCATACGTGGTTACCTTGCATTGTATCTAACAAGTGCGTGTATATGTATGACATCTTAGTGAGGTTAAGAGCACCCTCATGCATGTTCAAAATATCAGAACACTATGACTTCAATTCATGCAACTTTAGTTTTCCAGAACTTTCAAGTTTAACCTTTGAAATCATATTAAAAGTAAATCATGTATATTAGTGCAATCTCAACATGTTAGGCTATGACTTCATGCATAACTAAGCCATATAATCATGCTTAAGAGGCCAGAACATCAATATGATACATACATACCAAAGTTCACTTTAAGAACTATAAGTTAAATTTTAAACTTCAAGTCTTTCCATCAATAATGTATACCAACATAGCTATGAACATGCATGTCATCTCAAGTAACATATATATATGGGTGAAACCAGTTTTCATACTTGTCTAGATCAGAAGACGGTGTTTGCCACGTACATGATGAGGGGAGAAGCGAACTACTGGTGGGAGGCTAATCAACAAAGAGCTGGAGAATGGATAATAGCTTGGGATAAGTTTAAGACGCTATTTTTCGAAAATTACTTCCCGAAAAGCATGAAGAATAGGATGGAGGTGAAATTCCTAGAGTTAAAACAAGGTGAGATGACGGTGGCGCACTACACGGCTAGGTTTAACGAACTAGCGCGATTTGCGAAGCACCAAGTTGGTGATGAAGAGAGAAAGGCTAGACGCTTAGAACAAGGGTTGAAGCCGTGGCTGTTCAATAAGGTATCAGTTCTTCAAATTGATTCCTTTGTAACATTACTGGAAAAGGCAATCATTGCGGAAGGTGGCAGTGAGGCCTTAAGCCTGTATAACAAAGAGAAGAAAGGAAAGAATGCTGGAGGAGAGAACCGTACTGGAGGAAGCAGCAGCGGAGGAAGCAATTTGGGAAAGAGAAAGTGGGAGAACAACAACAATCACAAGAACAACAATAATCAATCAGGGAATTTTCGTGGAGGTTTCAAGAAGAGGGTTGAAGGATGCCCAAAGTGTGGGAAGAATCACCAGGGCGAGTGCTGGAAGGGACGTGGCACTTGCTACAACTGCGGACAGGAAGGGCACATCTCGCCCAACTGTCCAAAACTAAAGAAGATCCAAGGGTGTTTTGCTTGCGGCTCAACTGAGCACCGTATTAAGGATTGCCCGAAGAAGGGAAGTGGCGGAAGTGGTAGCCAACAAGGGGGAGGAAACAAACTGATGATCGGTGGACCGGCACAATCAAACCGCCCAACCGCCAGAACCTTTAACATGGCCGTCCAGGACGCCGTGGCTGCGAAGGACGTGGTGTCAGGTATAATCCCAATCAATGATATAAATGCTTATGTATTATTTGATTCGGGTGCCACCTGTTCTTTTATATCTGAAGAATTTGCTAGTAAACTTAGTACACCTCGAGAACGGTTAGAAAATCCTTTGAACATAGAAGTTACGAATAAGGAAATAATCCCTGTAGAATATGTTTATCGAGATTATCGCGCAAACATTAGAGAACATGAACTGAGCGTATACTTGATTCCTATTAGATTGGGAGAATTTGACGTAATACTAGGAATGGATTGGTTGTATAACCATGCTGCGATAATTGACTGTCAGAATAAATGTGTGAACCTTCAGACTCCGAGCAAGTCTAAGGTAGTGTTTTATGGTAGCTCATCGCTTAAGCAATCGTGTTGCGTTACGATGATGCAGGCCAAGAAATTGTTAAGGAAAGGATGTGTAGGTTATCTAGCTTACATCGTTGATACTCAGAAAAAGGGAGTAGAAATTAAAGATATATCTATAGTTAATGAATTTCTAGATGTGTTTTCGGACAATCTGCCTGGTCTTCCGCCAGACAGAGAAATCGAATTCGTAATAGACTTAGCACCGGGAACGACACCGATTTCGAAAGCTCCATATCGTATGGCGCCAGTAGAAATGAAGGAATTGATGATACAATTGCAAGAGTTATTGGATAAGGGTTACATTCGACCGAGTGTTTCTCCTTGGGGAGCACCAGTGCTATTCGTTAAGAAGAAGGACGGATCGATGAGACTCTGTATCGATTATCGAGAATTGAACAGAGTACCGATCAAGAACCGATATCCGCTACTGAGGATAGACGACCTGTTTGATTAACTGAAGGGAGCAAAGTGTTTCTCGAAGATCTACCTACGAAAAGGATATCATCAACTGAAGGTACGGGATGAGGACATACCAAAGACTGCGTTTCGAACCCGTTATGGACACTACGAGTTTTTGGTAATGTCATTTGGATTGACTAATGCTCCGGCAGCATTTATGGACTTGATGAACTGAGTTTTCAAGCTATACTTGGATAAATTTGTAGTGGTTTTTATCGATGACATTTTGATCTACTCGAAGATAGAGGAAGAACACGCCGAACATCTAAAGATTGTTTTGGAGGCACTAAGGAAGGAAAAGATATATGCAAAATTTTTAAAGTGCGAATTTTGGATGGAGAAGGTTCAATTCTTAGGCCACGTGGTGGATAAGAATGGAATCTCTGTAGACCCTGCAAAGGTTGAAGCAGTAAGTAATTGGGATCAACCGAGAACACCGACGGAGGTGAAAAGCTTTTTAGGGTTAGCCGGATACTATCGAAGATTCATCCAAGATTTTTCTAAGATAGCAACCCCGCTGACCAATTTGACTAGAAAGACGGTGAAATTTGTATGGACCGACAAATGTGAAGAGAGTTTTCAGGAGTTGAAGAAGAGATTGAGCGAAGCACCTGTGTTATCATTACCAGATGATGCGGGAAATTTTGTGGTGTATAGTGATGCATCGCATAAGTGACTTGGTTGTGTGCTCATGCAACACGGCAAGGTCATTGCGTATGCGTCACGACAACTTAAGGATTACGAAAAATGATACCCTACTCACGACTTAGAGTTAGCGGCAGTAGTTTTTGCGTTAAAGATATGGAGGCATTATTTGTACGGAGAAAAATGCGAGATATATACGGACCACAAGAGTCTGAAATATATCTTCACACAAAAGGAGTTGAATATGCGTCATAGGAGGTGGTTAGAATTGATCAAGGATTATGACTGCGATATTCTTTATCACCAGGGAAAGGCAAACGTGGTTGCCGACGCTCTGAGCAGAAAAGGAAGGGAAAAGTTGTTTAATTTACGACTCAGGAAGAATTGATAAGAGAGATGGAGAAATTGGAAATAGAAGTGAAAGAACCAAAGAAGCCTGGAGAGAAGTTGTTTGTAGTGGGAGCTCATCCGACATTGTTGGATAGAGTAAAGGAAGCCCAGGAAAAGGATGAAGAGTGTGAGAAAATTCGAAAGAGGATCACGGAAAATGAGGAAGAAAAATTTTGAATGGATAAAGACGGTATTTTGATATTTGAAGGAAGAGTGTGGGTACCAGCGGTAACCGAGTTGAGGGAAGAGATTTTGCACGAGGCACACAATACGATGTATTCCGTTCATCTGGGAGGCACTAAGATGTACCGAGATTTGAAGCAACATTTTTGGTGGCCCAATTTGAAACGGGAAGTCGCAGAGTGCCGTCAGTAGATGTTTGACTTGCCAACGTATTAAAGAAGAGCATCAACAGCCAAGTGGTTTACTACAACTGTTAGAAATACCAGAGTGGAAATGGGAGCATATTACGATGGACTTCGTGGTAGGACTTCCAGTTACGCAGAAAGGTTATGATGCTATTTGGGTTATCGTGGATCGACTAACCAAGACCGCACATTTTCTACCAATCAAGATCCGCTACAGTTTGAATCAGTTAGCGAGCTTATACGTAAAAGAAATTGTCTCACGACATGGAGTGCCGGTGTCAATTGTCTCTGATCGAGATCCGCGCTTCACGTCTAATTTTTGGAAGAGTTTGCAAGGAAGAATGGGAACGCAGTTGAGGTTGAGTACTGCTTACCATCCTCAGACAGACGGACAGAGTGAGCGAACAATACAGACACTGGAGGACATGCTTAGAACTTGCGTGATGGATTTCAAGGGAAATTAGGATGACCACCTACCCTTAGTAGAATTCGCGTATAATAATAGTTACAATACAAGTATCGGCATGCCACCATACGAAGCTCTTTATGGGAGAAAGTGCAGAACGCCATTGTGTTGGGACGAAGTCGGGGAGCGACGAATACTCGGACCAGAGCTAGTACAACAAACTGCAGACGTGGTGACAGTAATAAGAGCCAGATTAGTAGCAGCTCAAGACCGCTAGAAAAAGTATGCAGATTTGCATTGGCAGGACCGAGACTATAAAGTCGACAGTTTTGTTTTCTTGAAGGTATCTCCATGGAATGGCAGGACCGAGACTATAAAGTCGACAGTTTTGTTTTCTTGAAGGTATCTCCATGGAAGGGAAAGATCCATTTCGGCAAGAAAGGAAAATTGAGTCCAAGATTCATAGGACCGTTCGAGATACTGAAGCGAGTGGGCGAAGTGGCATACAAAGTTGCATTACCACCCGCACTGGAGCACATCCACAACGTGTTTCACATTTTCGTGTTGCGACCGTACAAGGCCGACTACAAGCACGTGATTTCTTACGAGCCCATTCAAGTGGAGAAGAACTTGGCATATGAAGAAATTCCTGTCCAGATATTAGATAGGAAAGAGCAAACCTTGAGAAATAAAATTATTTCATCTGTAAAAGTACTTTGGCGTAACCACGATGTCGAGGAGGCAACGTGGGAGTTAGAAGATAGGATGATGAAGGACTATCCCCATCTATTTGTGTAACCTTGTAGCAATTCCGGGACGAAATTTTTATAAGGGGGGGAGGATGTAATACCCGAGAATTTTCTCATATTATTAAATAAATATATCAATGGAAATGAGAATTTATTTGAATATAACTAATTTTGTGTTATGAGAATAATTATAATAATTGAGGATATGTGGAGTTTGCGATAAACTCGTGAAAGCCTTGTGTGGACACAGTGACGTAATATAAGAATGATTATATTAATTTAAGCAAACAATTAATCTATATTAATTGTTAATTGTTATTAGAGAATATTAATTAATTGTTGTAGAATATTAACTGTGGTTGATTAATGATAGGTGATTATTATTATTGCAAAAATTATAATAATAATAAACCACTTGTTTATAACTGTGCTGAGATTTATAGTTATTAAAGTGATACTTAATCATATAAATGTTAATCGATTATTATAGAAATTAATAATCAATGAGGAATGGATTAATTAATACTATCGTTAATTAATCAATGAGATAAACAATTTATTTATTTGACATTATAAGTAAGTTATTGATATAATAAGATTATATTAATTGACATGTGCAAATGTGCAATACTTGAATATATAAAGTATATGGAATACAACTATATTATATAGTGTAATTAAGTGTGACCATGCTTGCATATATAAACTATGATATATAATGCAATGTGAATATACTACATAGAGACCATGTATTAGGATTGATTGAAATATATAAACTACATGTTTATGCTAATGTGACAATATGTATGTAAGTATACATTAAATTAATACATCTTGAAAGTGTTGTAAACAAGGGTTGATTAATAGAATTTAATAATAAAAGAAATAATGTGATGTGAGTATATCCGAGTAAATTATACCCGTAAGATAAATATGTACATGGATTATATGCGTGTGGATTATACTTACTACATTATGAGTATAACATGGTAATATTATTATTGGGATTATATTATAAATCTAATTGTAATCTAAATATATATAGTATGTATATATTTATATATGATAACTTAAGTATACTTGTATGCCTAAATATATATATATACCATGTGTATAAACTAAGTGTTGTGTACCTTAATGATGTATGAATGCTGAGATATATGGCTTGTCCATTCCTCCTTCCTCTCATTCACGTGAAAACCTCAAAGGCTAGTCTACTTCCTCATTCTTCTCCCAAGCAATTCTAGCTCATAATTATATGGGGAGTGGGCACAATGATTTGATTCAACAACCCTTACCAACTCTCCATTAACCTCTATACAATTCGAATTTACGTTGGTTTGATTTATGGTATAATCTCATTGCCTGTGTAAGGATGTCTCTATAAATAGGAACTTTTCTCCTTCATATCTCTAATTGTTGAGAATTGCTTGAGTTTGATAAGTTAAGAGTTATATATATATATATCAGTGTTAAGCCTTCTTGAGACAGCAGCAAGTTCATTATACATATAACAGAGGTATTATATACCTCTCATGTTCTTCACTTTCATTTTCTATCAAATTCCAATTCTTGAGTTAAGCATGGAATTCATGATTTTGTGAACAAGTATTGTTTGTTAGTCGATATGTGGGCTGTTATATATGTTAGTATGCAATGTGACATGCTTAGAACTATTTTCGTGAACTAATTCTGTGATTTGGGTTGTAGTCTGCTGAAAATTAGAACAGTCTGCCGCTGGCTGCAAGCCGGCGCAGCTGCGCCAGTTTTGTACTGGGCAGCTGCGCCAGAAGCTTGTTCCAGGTTTTGATTTCCTCCTTAAAAGCTGCTAAGTGTTAGGTTATTTACATGGCTTAGATGAGCATGTTAATGAGTCTAACAAACTTATATCAGTATATGGAGGTAGCGTAAACACGCTTTGGCTATGATTTCACGCTAGGATTATGAAACTACATATAGTGTCGAAGTAAACTTAAAGTTTGATGAACGGACGTTAAACATATATGACGTATGTTAGTATTCTGACTTTCGAAACATATTAGTATGATCTAGACAAGCATGAAAACATATATATATGTTACTTGAGATGACATGCATGTTCATAGCTATGTTGGTATACATTATTGATGGAAAGACTTGAAGTTTGAAATTTAACTTATAGTTCTTAAAGTGAACTTTGGTATGTATGTATCATATTGATGTTCTGACCTCTTAAGCATGATTATATGGCTTAGTTATGCATGAAGTGATAGCCTAACATGTTTAGATTGCACTAATATACATTATTTACTTTTAAAACGATTTCAAAGGTTAAACTTGAAAGTTCTGGAAAACTAAAGTTGCATGAATCAAAGTCATAGTGTTCTGATATTTTGAACATGCATGAGGGTGCTCTTAACCTCACTAAGATGTCATACATATACACGCACTTGTTAGATACAATGCAAGGTAACCACGTATGAGTTTAAGCATGTTTTCAAAACCAACAACGATACTAGTTATGCATATATGACATTGAAACATGTGAGCATGCTTATCAACGAAATATATGACCACCTTATATGTTTAAGTGACAAGCATGATAGCTTATGTGAGTTCATGGCATTGTAAGGCCTTAAATTATTTAAGATGTTAATCTTGAACCATGTTATGAAAGATTGAACTTAGAAGGACTATGCAAGCATGCAATACTCTTAAACATGTGTATATTCTGTATGTTGATAAATACTTACGAGATGGACAGGAGCAGCTAAGCAAAAGCTCAACTCTGGTCTGGCCAGGGGACAGCGCAGCTGCGCCGTCTCTAGGCCTAACCAGGGCGCAGCTGCGCCAGTCTATTTTCTGGATTGGTGCAGTCAGCTTGTTTCTGGTTGTGTTAGTTAACATATGAATGTTGCCTAAGATGTTAAACTTGGTCAGATCTCTATTAGTATGTGTTTACAAGTGTTGGTAGTGAAGCATGATGATATTTATTTTATAAACAGAACTCCATGAATAAGAAAGGCATAATCAATATAGTGTTATATTGCCATACATGATATAACTATATTACTTGATTGCTTAAACTGATTTCGTGCTACGAGCATACAAGTATGCAATGACGTACGTATAAAGTTATAAGACAAAGTTAGAACCATGTGTGTATATTTAAATTGAGTAACAAGCTTATGTACCGAGTATGTTAACTAATGAAAATCCTATACATGTAATACATTATAAATAGGATTCGAAAGTGTTGGCTAGCTTTACGTGAGTAAACTACGCATAAGGAAAGTATCCTAACCGACGCATTTACTTTATGCAAGGAAATCTATAATTGTGCAAGTTTCCTAACTTACACTCTTTTACTGTACAAGTATTCTATCTTTGTATATTGCGAACTAGTTTCCTACTTAATCGTTTGAATTGAATTAGCATACTTGGACTCTTATTTCATTAAAGATATTATTCATGTGGAACTCGGTATTGTTCTTGAATATTATGAAAGTGTCTATGCCATTTGATTCGGCTAGACTTATATTATTGAAAAGCGACCTAAACTAATTGATTGGTGCAGGATCTTGTATTTGACTGAGAAGAACAACCTTCTTTAAAGGGAATATATAATTTTCGGAGAACCGACGTGCACATTTGAGTATGATTGATTGTTATGCATAACAATGGTGCTTTAGGCTGATCACCTGTTGTACCTGTTTTTGTTGGATTTTCAATTTATTACTATTAATTCTAGTAGAAGTTCATAGTCCTTAGCGACTGCTCAGTATTCAGTTATCTTGAAATCTTTAATTTATTTGTTATTGGATCACATTGATATTATTCTGTCCATAGCGGCTATTATTGAAAACTATTGATATTCTTGTTGTCCTTGAAATATCAAACTTTGTTATACCCTTTCGAGAATTAAGGATTATATCACTTACCCTTATTGTATATTACTTGCTGGGCAATTTGTGCTCATTCTTGCTTTCCCTAAAACATTTCAGTTAAGGCAGTGAAGGGCGAACCTTCGGGCGTTGATAAGGGCAAGGGCAAGGCTACCAACTAGCTTGTCTCTTTTATATTTTTAAATATTTTAATGTTGTATTAAGATGATGTAGTAAGACTGGTTTTGATTATGTTTAAGCTTAAGTTAGGTTACATAATAAGTCGTTAATTGATATTATTATGTAATCTATTAAGTACTGTAGGTTGCGATACTTGGGGGAATAATTATAATAAATCATTGTAAATTATTCTAGAATAGATTTTCCGCTGTGATGTGTGTTATTTAGTTATTATTATTGTGATGTATTACCATGAGCACGTGATGAACCGAATTCGAGAGACCAAGTGGCGGTCCTAGAATTTGGTGGCGTCACAGCTATGAACTAAATATTAGCTCTAAGATTGTAATGGAACCCTTTGTCTATTTGAATTGAATTTCTTTATCTCTTTGGTTGGCACCATATGGGTTGGTTCAATATATATGCTTATTGCTCAATTTGCTAAGGAATTAGTGATTGTTGGTAATCTACAAGGATTGCAAATGAATTGTAGATTAAGACCATTATATGTTGGCATGTGTTTATGAATTGTCTGTATGGACTGCATGATTTGCATATAGGATAGGAAACCTGTATGCCATGTGTGACCTATTAAGAACCTTTGCTTAATTCTTTGATAGGGATAATTTCGATAGGAATGTGTGGTTATTCACCTAGCTTGGATGTTCCTTTATGTCTATTCCCTTTTGGGGCGGATTAGAGAGGATATGCTCATACATATCTCGGAAGAGGTGTGTGAGTACTTGTGAGTTCTTGGTCGACAATCCAACGTCACCATTTGGACCAAAGAGAGAGAGTTAGGATATTTAAAGAAACATAGCACACCAAGTGTTCGACATAATGCTAATGTGGGGTGAAATTATAATCTTAGCTTGAATTGCCTTTGATACATATCTTGATCCATTTACTTGCTTTGATAATTAGTTTTAATTAGTTTAATTACAAATTTTCCTTTTTATTCCGTTCAGACCTGACTTAAGAGATATAAAGTCAATGCTTGGCATACAAGCTTCTTTCTATTCTAGAGTATTTTTTAGAGAGAAAACTCAGATATAAGGAGTTCTATATATGCAAAAAAGGCAGCCCAAATGATATATAACCAAATTCTCCAGCTGCTAGGTCATTTTTCAAAAATATCTTCTAAAAACAGGGGCTGGCGCTGTGGCGCCAGCATTTTAGCCTTGGGCGGCGCTGCAGCGCTGGTATAAAGGCATCGTTATTAAGTTGGTGCTACGGCGCCATTTTGTGAAGGATAGGGGCGCTGCCACGCTGCCTATGCAGGAATTTGAAGGGCCTCTGGTGCTGCGGCGCCAGATTTGTACTGAGAAGCGACGCTGCGGCGCCAGGTCTGCAAAATGACCTTTTTACCCCTGAAAGCTGGGAATGAAGTGAAAACTCCTACAAAACATATATTATTTAAAATAATAACAAAACAATATAAAAGAAATAATATAATAATGAGAACAAGCATTTTCTTAAGTATAAAAGTAGTCAAATAGCGAGTATAAATCCCACTTATCACGACCGCGTCAATTTGCAGAACCAAAGGATGACTTTTGTGGTTTCTGTAATGTGGAGCATGCGAGTATAACTTATTTATGCCTATTTATGTCCCTGACATGCTAATATAGGTGGCCTTACATTTTATCACCTACCATAACTCGATTTTAAACGGTTTCTAAAGGAAACTTAGAGTTTTTAAAGTACGGACATGATAAACTAAGTACACTTTAAGTTCTGAACATCTGAGCATGCTTATGTGGTCTAGTTATGAGTGTACATAAGTATGTTATGTAGTATGTAAGGTTTCTTCGCATGATTGGTTAGTTTAACATGAGGTTTCGAAGAAAACTTAAGAGTTCAAAAACTAATGTTGTTGATAACTACCTTATGTGTATTCTGAAATTTATGACTATCATGATAGGATATCGTATGCATATAGACATGATTGACATGTGCACCTAACTATCTATGTACGTTACAAACTAGTCGAGCATGGTTTCAAATGAGTTTTAAGGAAGTAAAATTACGTTACTTTGAAATACATGACTAGGATAACGTGAACATGTATGATTAAGGCTTATTGATCTCATTGCATATGTATATTGGCTAAACATGAGAAGCCTTTCTAATTGATCACGTTGAGCTTGTTAGATAGAAAGTTGATAACGAACTATGTTAAAAGCAAGATGTAAGATCAAACCTAATCATGAACCTCATAACATGTACGTTCTGCATGTATGCTATCACTAATGTTTTAAACTGCCATACATGTATAGTGGGGTGTTCAAGTACTAATAATCATATTGATGATAGAAACCAGGGCATTGATAAGTGTTTATAAACTTTCAAAAACGCAAAGGCAACAATAACTACGAGTATATCATTTGGTTATATAATAACATACAAATTAAATTTTGTGCTATATGTACGTAAGATATGTAACGACATACGTGTAGGATCGTACGACTAAGATATGATCTTATGTATGTGTTTAATTTACATACCAAGTATATGTATTCAACTTATGTAACTAATAAAAATACATATATGCATAACTATGTTACAATAGGGTATTTAGTTCGTGAAGTGTTGATAAGTTATAGGTTGATAAACTGCGCATAAGGCAAGTATTCAAACCTTACTCCTTATTGAGCAAGTTTCTTAACCTTACTCTTTATTGAGCAAGTTCCCTAAATCTCTTCACTTTACATATTGTATAAATCCGAATTGTTTCCATGTCAAACAAATATTTGTTATTATTCGAACATCGACTTTATATCTTGATGTTGTTGCAAGCATTGAACTTATCGTTCCTAAATGCATTACAAAAGTTGTCTAAGCCATTTGATTCGGCTAGACTAATATCATATGTTAGAAAGCTATCCAAACCAATTGACTTGGTGCGGACTCTTATAAATCTATAGAGATGAACAACCCTCGTGGTAGGGGAAATTATATACAATTGTCGAGAAACTGACGTGCGCACATGAGTACGATTAAATGTTATGCATAATGTAGGGTACTTTAGGCTGATCACCTGTTGTACTTGTTTTTATTGGATTATCAGCATATTACTGTTAATTCTAGTAAGAGTTCATAGTCCTTAGTGACTGTTCAGTGTTCATTATTCTTGAACCTTGAAATAATTAAGCATCGAATCCTGTTAATATCTTTTTGTCCTTAGCGACCATTATTGAGAACTGTTGATACTTCTTGTTATTCTTGAACTATCATTTACTGTTGTACCCTTGGGATTTGAAATCTATATTAATCACCCTTATTGCTATATACTTGCTCAGCAAACTTGTTGCTCATTCTTGCTTTTCCTAAAATATTTCAGTTAAGACAGAGCAGGGTGGACCCTCGGGCACAAGCAAGGGCAAGGGCAAGGCTATGGCATAGCTTTGTTCTCTTTTAGGATTATTATGATGATGTAATAAAAAAACTTATTTCGTATTATGTATTAGCTATGTTTAAGCTATGTTTAAGATGATGGAATTATGTTTAAGCTACGGGACCGTAGGACCCGAATAATTATATTAAATAAATATAAATTATTCTATCATTCCGTTGCGTGAGATATTAATATGTTATTAGATATATAGATAGTGATGAACCGAATTTGAGACGCGAGTGGTCCGAATTTGGGGCGTCACACTAACATGTTAACATCATTTCACATATCAATCTTCAACAAATTCATGCAATTTCTAAGAATTCATCAAACTCAAAACTAAGAACACAATGTAAGAGTTATACCTCTTTGAGCTTGAATTACTAACTTGCTCTCAATTTTAGATTGCACTCTCAATCAATATCCTCACTCTCTATAACACTTAACAAGAACTCAACAAAATGAAATGGAGAAGAGGAGATGGCTATTTATAGAGGTGCTATGGACCAATTCATGGTCATTGCTCATTGAATCAAACCAAAGGATGAAGGAAGAAGATGATGGGTATACATTAGTTGGTGCAGTAGTTGCCAACCACTCCATCAATCCACTCCCCTTGCCATCATTTGCTAGAATGCTAGAATGTTGAGATTGAGAAATGAAGGGGATAGGCCATTGGCCTATACACGTGAAAGAGAGAAAATGACACTCAATATGGGACATTTCATAACACTCAGCAACTTAGAAATAAAAATGCCTACATATTACTTAGGTCTCCATATATATATATATATATATATATATATATATATATATCCCTACACAATGTATATATGTATACCTAGGTTTAATTCTCTTTTAAGTCATAATGTAATTTTAGTGAGGAAACATTATTACATTGTAATAAGTTAGGGGTATATATATACACATCATTATATAATCCATGTACATTTGATAATACTGAAATATAATTTAGTTGAGTACTATCGTTCCACATTGTCATAAAACTTTATTATTTCAATTATACTTACTTATTGAGATAATTATTTAATAATAAATATTTATTTAATTTAATATAATTCTTCTCATTAAAGTACACATTTAATGTATCCACACATAACATGTTGTCACATAGGCTTATTTATGTAGCTTATATGATTCATTTAATTTTACTATATAGTTTCATATATCATATAATTACCTTGAAATGTCACACCACATTTATTTTAAATAGGTGTAGCCACTTTATAACATATTATTGTACATAGCAATTAATTGAATAAACATTAATCTATTATATTAATTAATTATTTACTCATTAATATGCTTTTACTCATAATATCAATTAATTAACAATATAATATTAATTAATCCTTCACTTATTAATTCATTCATTCTTTAATTTAATTAAATCATCGTAAATTCCATCATCGTGCCACACAAGGCATTTCACTAGCTTATCATAATTTCTCCACATTTCTCAATTATCATAAATCTAATTTAATCTAATTGAGTTACTCATCTCATGCTTCATAAACATTTATATTAAAATGAATATTCACACGTTTATTAATATTAATATTAATATTATTTATAAAATTCACGGGTATTACATCCTCCCCCCCCCCCCCTATAAAAATTTCGTCCTCGGAATTGGTACAAGGTTACACAAAAAGATGGGGATAGTCTCTTCTCATCTTATCTTCTAATTGTCACGTGGCCTCCTCGACATCGTGGTTTCGCCAAACTACCTTTATAGAAGATATAACTTTATTTCTTAGTGTTTGTTCTTTCCTATCTAATATCTGGACAGTAATTTCTTCATACGCCAGATTCTTCTCTACTTGAATGGGCTCATAGGAGATCGTGTGCTTATAGTCGGGTTTGTACGGACGCAACATGGAAATGTGAAACACATTGTGGATGTGTTCCAGATCGGGTGGTAATGCTACTTTGTACACCATTTCGCCCACTCGCTTCAATACCTCAAACGGTCCTATGAGCCTCGGACTCGATTTTCCCTTCTTGCCGAATCGTATCTTTCCTTTCCAGGATGATACCTTCAAAAATACGAAACTACCGACTTTAAAGTCTCGGTCTTGTCGATGAAAATCTGCGTACTTTTTCTGGCTATCTTGAGCTGCTACTAATCTGGCTCTTATTTCTGTCACCACATTTGCTGTCTATTGCACTAATTCTGGTCCCAAAATTCGTCGTTCTTCGACTTCGTCCCAGCATAACGGCGTTCTGTATTTTCTCCCGTAAAGAGCTTTGTACGGTGGCATGCCGATACTCGCATGATAACTATTGTTATAAGCAAATTCTACTAGGGGTATGTGATCGTCCCAATTCCCTCTGAAGTCCATCACACAAGTTCTAAGCATATCCTCTAGCGTTTGGATAGTTCGCTCACTCTGTCCGTCTGTCTGAGGATGATACGCAGTACTTAACCTTAACTGGGTTCCCATCCTCTCTTGTAAGCTTTTTTAGAAGTTTGACGTGAAGCGCAGATCTCGATTCGAGATAATTGACACCGACACTCCATGTCGTGAAATAACTTCCTTTATATACAGACTCGCTAACTAATTCAAATTATATCGGATCTTGATCGGTAAAAAACGAGCTATATTCGTTAGTCGATCCATAATAACCCAAATGGCATCATAACTTTTCTGCGTGACTGGAAGTCCCACCACGAAGTCCATCGTAATGTGCTCCCCTTTCCATTCTAGCATCTCCAACGATTGAAGTAGACCACTCTGCCTTTGGTGCTCTACTTTGACTCGTTGACAAGTGAGACATCAGCTGACGCACTCTGCACTTCTCGTTTTAGATTGGGCCACCAAAAATGTTTCCTCAGATCTCGGTACATCTTTGTGTTTTCTGGATGAACAGAATACGTCATATTGTGTACCTCGTGTAAGATTTCCTCTCTCGACGCAGTTACAGCTGGTACCCATACTCTTCCTTCGAATCTCAAGATACCGTCTTTATCCATTTTGAATCTTTCTTCTTTATTTTTTACTATCCTCTTTATTATTTTCTCGCATTCCTCATCCTTCTCTTGTGATTCCTTTACTCTATCCAATAATGTTGGTCGAGCTTCCACTACAAATAATCTTTCTTCAGACCTTCCCGGTCCCTTTACTTCTATTTCTAATTTCTCCATCTCTCTTTTAACTCCTCTTGAGTCGTCAATTGGAACAATTTCTCCCTTCCTTTTCTACTCAGCGCATCGGCTACTACGTTTGCCTTTCCCGGGTGATAAAGAATTTTGAAGTCATAATCCTTGATCAACTCCAACCACCTCCTCTGTCACATGTTCAACTTCTTCTGTGTGAAGATATATTTTAGACTCTTGTGGTCCGTGTATATCTCACATTTCTCTCCGTACAGATAATGTCTCTAAATCTTTAACGCAAAAACTACTGTCTAACTCTAAGTCATGAGTAGGGTGTCATTTTTCGTAATCCTTTAGTTATAGTGATGCATACATAATGACCTTGCCATGTTGCATTAGCACACAACCAAGTCCCTTGTGCGATGCATCACTATATACCACGAAACCTCCCACATCGTCCGGTAATGATAATACAAGTGCCTCGCTTAATCTCTTCTTCAACTCCTGAAAACTTTTCTCGCATTTTTTTGTCCATACAAACTTTACCGTCTTCCTCGTTAGATTGGTCAACGGGGTTGCTATCTTAGAAAAATCTTAGATGAATCTTCGATAGTACCCAGCTAACCCTAAGAAACTTCTTACCTCGGTTGGTTTTTTTGGCTGCTCCCAATTACTCACTACAACTACTTTTGTAGGGTCTACTGAAATTCCATCCTTATCTACCACGTGTCCTAAGAATTGAACATTCTCCATCCAAAATTCACATTTAGAAAATTTTGTATACATCTTCTCTTTCCTTAACACTTCCAAAACCATCTTCAGATGTTCGGCGTGCTCTTCCTTCGTCTTTGAGTAGATCAAGATGTCGTCGATGAAAACTACCACGAATTTATCAAAGCATAGCTTGAAAACTCCATTCATCAAGTCCATGAATTCTGCCGGAGCATTAGTCAATCCGAATGACTTTACCAAAAACTCGTAGTGCCCATAACGGGTTCAAAACACCATCTTTGGTATGTCCTCCTCTCGTACTTTCAACTAGTGATAACCCGTTTGTAGGTCTATCTTTCAGAAACACTTCGCTCCATTCAATTGGTCAAAAAGGTCATCTATCCTCGGTAACGGATATCTATTCTTGATCGTTACTCTATTCAACTCTCGATAATCGATACAGAGCCTCATTGATCCGTCCTTCTTCTGAACAAACAACATCGGTGCTCCCCAAGGAGACACACACGGTCGTATGTACCCCTATCTAGTAATTCATGCAATTGTATCATTAATTACTTCATTTCTACTGTCACCATACAATATGGAGCTTTTGAAATTGGTGTAGTTCCCGGTGCTAGGTCTATTACGAATTCGATGTCTGGCGAAAGACCATGCAGATCGTTCAGAAATACATTTTGGAATTCTCTCACTACCGATATATCCTTTATTTCTACTCCCTTTTTCTGAGTATCTGTAATGTAAGCTAAATAACCTACACATCCTTTTCTTAACAATTTCCTTGCCTGCATCATCGTAAGACAACATGATTGTTTAAGCGATTAGCTACCATAAAACACTACCTTAGACCGATTTGGAGTCTGAAGGTTCACACGTTTGTTCTGACAATCAATTATCGCAGCATGGTCATACAACCAATCCATTCCCAGTATCACATCAAATTCTCCCAATCTAATTAGAATTTAGTCTACGCTTAGTTCATGATCTCTAATGTTTGCGCGATAATTTTGGTATACGAATTCCTAAGGGGATTACTTTCGTATTCGCAACTTCTATGTTCAAAGGATTTCCTAATCATTCTCGGGGTAAGTTTAACCGACTAGCAAATTCTTCAGACACAAATGAACAGGTAGCACCTGAATCGAATAATACATATGCATTTATATTGTTGATTGGGATAATATCTGACACCACATCCATCGTAGCTACTATATCTTGGATAGTCATGTTAAAGGTTCTGGCGGCTGGGCGGTTGGATTGCGTTGGTCCGCCGATCATTAGCTTGCTGCCTCCCCCTTGCTGGTCGCTTCCTCCGTTGTTCCCCTTCTTTGGGAAATTCTTGATCTGATGCTCAGTTGAGCCACAAGCGAAACATCCCTTGATCTTCCTTGGCTTCAGGTAGTTGGGTGAAATGTGCCCCTCTTGGCCACAGTTGTAACAGGTAATGCGCCCCTTCCAGCACTCTCCCTGGTGGTTCTTCCCACACTTCGAGCATCCTTCCGCTCACTTCTTAAAACCTCCTTGGTAACTTTCCTCTTGATTGTTGTTTCTATTGTTGTTGTTCTTATTATTTTTATTATCCCACTTTCTCTTCCCTAGATTACTTCCTCCACTGCTGCTCCCTCCATGGCTTTCTCCTCCACTGTTCTTTCTCTTCTTCTCTTTGTTATACTAACTTGAGGCTTCACTACCTCCCTCTGCAATGATAGCCTTCTCCGACAGTGTGGCAAATGAGTCAATCTAGAGAACTGACACCTTATTGAACAACCAAGGTTTCAGTCCTTGCTCAAAACGTCTGGCATTTCTTTATTCATCCCCTACCTGGTGTTCTGCAAACCGGGCTAGCTCGTTGAACTTATCCGCTTATTGCACCACCGTCATATCTCCTTGCTTAAGTTCTAGAATTTTTACCTCCATCCTATTCTTTATGCTCTTCGGGAAATAATTCTCGAAGAACAGAGTCTTAAACCTATCCCAGGTTATAATCCCTTCTCTCGCTCTTTGTTGATTTGCCTCCCACCAGTAGTTTGCTTCACCCCTCATCATATACGTAGCGAATACAGTCTTTTGATCCTCGCCCACACGAGCAATGGTGAAGGCCTTCTCTATCTCCTTTATCCATGTTTGCGCCATTATAGCATCGGTAGTACCCTCAAATTTTGGAGGTCCTACACTCCTAAAGTCCTTGAAATTCGTAACTGGAACTGCTTGGGGATTGGGGTGAAGGGTTCATTGTTCCTTCGCTGAAGAGCTTCTCCTAACTTATAATGTCTATATTCTAACTTTTTGAGCATATGTGTATGGTCTATCTATATATGAAATGTGAGTCTAAGGTGTTGGGTATGCACAAGAATGCATGGTTTAAGTTAAAAGCGATTTCAAAAGCAAAACTTGGACTTTTTGCAAACTGAGTTGCATGGACATGGTGTAGCTATATTCTGAACATATGGAATGCATGTTAGTACCCTTATGTCACTAAACAAGACCTACGTATGTACTCACCTATTTGGATATGTTACAAATTATTCAAAGCATGAGTTTAGACATGTTTTAAAGTGATAAACGATATTAGCTATGCATAAGTGAAACGAATACATGCTAGCATGCATATTACAGATTATATGACCACCTCACATGTATATATAGTGAACATAGTAGTCTTTATGATTTAATGGCCTTATTTGGCCTCAAACTATAACATGTAAAGTCAGACTTGAAAACAATTATGTAAGCGTGCAAGACCCTTTAACATGTGTGTATGCTATGTGGTAATATCTAAGTATGCTTAAGATTAGGACAGAACTAGGGAAAAACAAAGTTCAACTCTGGACTGGCCAGGGGACAGCGCAGCTGTGCTGTCCCTAAGCCTAATTAGAGAGCAGCTGCGCCATCCTGTATTCTGGTCTTGACATTCTGTTTGTTTTTGATTTTGTCAATTTGCTTATAGTGCTACTCTAATCTATTGAACAGAGTCTGATTCATACTGATTGTATTCATATGTGATGATGATATAATATTGAGATTGTAAACTTGTAAAAGGATTCTAAAGATAGTAAAGACGATATCGATTAAGTGTTATGATATGATGCTATTCGTGGTATAATTATGTAGCAAGGATAAGACTTAACGTATGTGTTGATTATATGTACGAGATAATGTATGTTTTTAAATTGTGTAACTAATAGATATTCATATATGCATAACTATGTTACAAATAGGATATCTTAGTCCGTTGAAGTGTTGATAAGCTATAAGTTGGTAAACTACACTTAAGGAAAGTATCTAAACCTTATCTCTTTGATGCAAGTTTCCTAACTTCATTTGATGTTGGTATTGAATGCAAGTTCTCTATCTTACACAACTTAAAATATTGTGCAAGTATTCAAACCTTACTTTTATTGAGCAAGTTCCTTAACTCATCTCACTTTACATAGTGTATAACTCTGAATTTTTGCCATGTCAAACTAATATTCGTTATTATTCGAACATCGATTTTATATCTTGATGTTGTTGCAAGCATTTGAACTTATCGTTCCTAAATGCATTACAAGAGTGTCTAAGCCATTTTAATTCAGGCTAGACCAATATTATATGAATAGAAAGCTATCCAAACCAATTGATTGGTACGAAAATCTTATAATTGACTGAGATGAACAACCCTTTTGAAGGGGAAACTATATTTGTCGGGAGACCGACGTGCGCACTTGAGTACGATTAAATGTTATGCATAACGTAGGGTACTTTAGGCTGATCACCTATTGTACTTGTTTTTGTTGGATTATCAACATATTACTGTTAATTCTAGTAGAAATTCATAGTCCTTAGTGACTGCTCAGTATTCATTACTCTTAAACTGTGAAAAGGTTAAACCTTAAATCTTATTGATATCTTTTTGTCCTTAGCGACTATTGTTGAGAACTATCGATACTTCTTTGCTATTCTTAAACTATCAGTTATTGTTGTACCCTTGGGAATTGAAAACTATATTGACCCCTTATTGCTATATTACTTGTTGAGCAAACTTGTTGCTCATTCTTGCTTTCCCTAAAAACATTTCAGTTAAGGCAAAGCAAGGCGGACCCTCGGGCACTATTAAGGGCAAGGGCAAGGCTGCGGAGTAGCTTGTATTTATTTAGAAATATTATGATAATGTAATAAGACTTAATTTGTATTATGTATTAGCTATGTCTAAGTTATGTGTAAGCTATATATGAGATGTTTAAGTTACGAAACCTTGGGGCATGAATGATTATATTAAATAAATATAATCTATTCTGTTATTTTCGTTGTGCGAGACGTTATTTAGTCATTGTGTATTTAGCACGTGACGAACCGAATTCGAGACGCGAGTGGTCTGAAATTGGGGGCGTCATAGAAACAACGAGTGATACCTATACTATAGAATTAGACAATGCAAAGTTCTAGTTCAGCGCATATGAGGCTAAAAGGTATCTTGGTAATGTTAAATCTATTTTTGCTATTGATGTTGTAGATTATTCAGTGCATAAATCTTTTGATCTAATACAATTATACAAGGAGGATTTGATGGCTGGATAGGAGCAGGATTATGAAGTACAAAATGTTCCTAATTTAGAGCTGAAATTGTTACCAGTCCACTTGAAGTTCACAAGTCCAATTACATAGAATAAGAGGGAAGATGTAAAGCCAATGACAATAAACAAGGGCAGCTGCTTGGGAGGCAACCCAAGAATTTAGATTTGATTTTTCTATCTATTTCCTTTTTAATTCGTTAGTTTTAGTAGTTTTCTACTTTGCATGATTTTCTTACATTGGGGACAATGTAAGGTTTGAGTGTGAGGGAGGGAATTTTAGGAATTTTAGATTTTAGTTTTCTTTATTTTTTTAGGTATAATAGTCTAAAATTTGCTAGAATTTGGAAATCTGCTAAATGTTTTGCTTGGTTCCAAGATTTTATTCGCCTAAGTGTTGAAGGGTTAGAGTCACAAATTGAAAATTAATGCTTAATTTCAAGATCTGTTGGTATTTAGTTGATCAATGAATGTTGAAAACTAAGTCAGTAACTAGTGTACTTGATTTGAATTAAATTTATTGATGCATGAGTACTTGAATATGTGAAGCATGTTTAGTTGGCTAAGTTGTATGTGGAGTTGTCTATATGCACTAATTTCTTTCTTTAGAACTGTTTTCACTGCTATATCAAAGAAAGATCCTTGTAAAAAGAAAAAAAATGAAAAAAAGTGATGATCAAATTGATGTATGGAAAAATAGTGAAAATCTGCTTCAATGTCCAATATATGAATTAACTGGTTATCCAAGCCTCGGGAAGCATCGGTATTCACGCTAAAAAGTGTGATAGGTAAAAGCAGTTCGACTAGTCGATTTTTGTGGCCTTTGTTACTTGAATGAGTAAGCCCTAGTGGTGTCTTTACACCCAGCGCCCTAACACCATCTGGTTTGGGAGTCGCTGGTGGAAAGTTAGTTACATGGGTAGCACTGAAAAGCCCAAGAAAAGGAGATATTGCACATGTCAAGAAAAAGAAGAATACAACAAAACATCAAAAAATAGTCATCTGGGATATAAAGAAGGTTCTACGAAAAGTAAGGCAAAGTATAGGAAAATTTGTTTTGAGCTATGAGTTAGTGTGCGTGGTTTTTGCTACATGATAACTAAGTTGGGTGAGTATGTGGATTGAGGGATAGATAATTATGTGGATGTAGTTCGATTTGATGAAATTCATTGGCGAGGTCATAAGGTTAGTAGTCATGAATTGATTAATAAGATGCTAATTAGGTTTCTGTTGATAAGTATTGATATCCATGAATTTTAACTTGAACTTTTTGATACTATGGTTGGATAGAATTATGTAAATGATAACATAAACTTGGGTTTGGTTTACACGAGGACGTGTAAAAGCTAAGTGTGGGGGAATTTGACGAGTGCATGATATTCATTTGTTTTTATTCCTTTATGCGTAGTCTATTGCATGTTTGGTTATTAAAAAGGCCTTAATAGATTTGTTTATGGGTTTCAGGTCAAAATGGAGATGAAATAAGGAAAATGGGAAGATTTTTGGATTTTTAATGCTAAGTTGGATTCATGGTCTTGACTTGGGACTTGGATTTTATTGTAGAGCTATTCCTTAGCTTTTCGTAACATCTTGAATCGTTCCGATCGAAGTTCAAATGAAAAAGTTATGACCTTTTTACCAAGCAGAAGTTGAAACCTCATAGTTTGGAAGTTACAATTTACATAGCAGTCACTTAGAGACGATTTCAACCTTGATCCAATCAGAATCTGTCAATGCTCAAAGTATCAAAGTAGCAGGCCCCGTAACTCTTCCTGGATCAAAAGTTATGCTTATTTGACCAAAAGATGTTGCAGGCGCCAGAGCAATACCCGTCGGGGCTGATTTCCATAATATAAATATCCGTCAGGGAGGACTTAGAGCTGGCCGGACAGTAAGAACACCCGTCGGGGAGGGTGTGTCAAGGCATAATATCTGCCAGGGTGGGTAGGCGCGGTAAAAAAAGGTGATTTCCTTGTTCGAGTAGGATTTGGACGTAAAGATATGCTATGATGAGGGCTGCGAATAAAAGGCTAATTAAGGGTTAGAGAGAGGATCTTATATCATCATATATCATCTTCTACATTCATCTAAACCCTAGTTTTGGGGAATCAAAGCATGTCAAGCTAAAATACTCAATTCAATTCTGTAGGGATGTTGAACCTTATTCATAATTAACGGTTTGAGCAAGTTTACTTTATTTATTCCTTCGTATGTGAGATTTATCTTGATTATCAACATAAACTTTTTGTATGCTATACTATCTGATTAATTTGATATGGCCAGTTAGATTAATCTGATAAATATCATTTGCTAGGTTACGATATATATTAAGAAAATGACGTATGTCTAATCATAAGTAGGAATTAATGATACTTGATTGTGGAAAAACTTTTGGGTATTGTTAAGGTTTTCATAAGACAAGTTAAATAATTTCTGATTGTGCAATTGTTGTAGCGCCCCCAAATCCGGGTCCCCAGAACCTCGGATCTGGTACGTTACGATACATCATTTCTATAACTATTGCGGAAGATATAAACATAAATTATTTATACAATAACTTTTATAACATAATTCCCAAGGTCTATAACCTTAACTTAATACCTGCATTCAATATCCTACACGACATACAATGTCATTTGTATCCTATACTATTACCATTTTAACCGTATAATAATTCCATCCTGGAATTGTCTTTGGCTTTGACTGTGTCCAAAGTTTCTTCTTTAATCTTAACTATATATCATGATATAGCAAGGGTGAGAAACAAGTTTGCCCAACAAGTTTAAGTTCAAATGAAGATATATCATGATTGAAAAGAATAATAAGCTGACAAACTTTTAACAATATAAGAATTGTGAAAGAACATAAATCAATAATGATGAATAGCCAACAACGAACATAAACAAATTTAACTGAACCAAATGGTAATGAAGGTGATCAGCCTTTCATACCTGATGAACATATGCAACATGCACTAAGTGCGAATTAATAATCAGTATAGATGTGAATAATTAACAATAATTATTCACGAACATGCTTTGAAATATAACTCAAGATTGAGTTAGAGAAAACTTGCATGTACCGTCGATTACTACTACGCAATATAATTTAATCGCTTTATTATAAAGACCTATCAGTTATAAGATTAATCTTTCAATTAGTATAACATACTTATCTCATAATACTATTACTTTAAAAGTAAACCATCTAACACTTAACCACATACTGTATCATATAACTTGTGAATTAACACTTAATCTTTCATTTTTTAAGTCCATTATAATTTACTAAGTTAAATACCTAATCCAGCAACCTGGATTCAGGCTGAATTTTAATTTAATAAACTATTTTCCAATCCAGCAGACTGGATTCAATTGACCTCCAATCTAGCAAGCCTGGATTCAAACTAATATCCAATCCAGCAAGCCTGGATTCAACTAACCTCTAATCCAGCAACCTGGATTATTCAAACATCTAATCCAGCAAGCCTGGATTCATAAATCCTTCAATCCAGCAACCTGATGGCCAACCAATAAACTAGATTGCTATCCAGCAAGCTGGATTTCCCCTTTTTAACCAAGTCATCTTATTATTTTTTTTATCTTTTGTACACACATAAATACATGTATTTCATACACAAAAATAAATTTTCAGGAATTTTTCAATTTTCTTTAGTTTTTTTCAAAAATCCATTTTTAGTTAATTCCTTAAGAAAATAACTATCTCACGCTTAACTCCAAAAATTTTCAACTCTTGGCAGGATCTTACACATGTTATCGTGAGCCTCCAGTTTAAATTTCATAGCTATCGGAGTTATAGAACTCCGGTTATAGCGATTTCCGTCGAAAAAATACAAATATTGAAATAGTCATAACTTGTTCAATTTAGGTCGGAATGAGCTCATTTATGAACACAAGCTAATTTATCCCATATATTTATATTTCTCAAAAGATTGGAATTTATTTCATAAAATAAGTGGACAAAACTACCCTTAGAATTTCCTGACAGATTGCTTTTTTGACTTTTTAGTTTTCGCATCCTTTGCTAAAAACTGTCCAGACGGAAATGTACAAAGAATTTTTTAGTGATTCTACTTGGATCCGTTAGAAGACTTATAGATCTAAGTCCAGAAATTGAGCACACTCCAAAATTCAAAATACTCTAGGAGCTATGATCGTTTGAATTTCATGTTAAGTTTTCCCAAAATCAAATTTTCTTCAGTTTTGTATTTTGTAATCTTCCTAGATCTCCGTGATTAGCCAAACATCAAACATCATAATTCATCATAATACATAATAATACTTCTAATACTCATGGATCTATCATGATCCATGATCTAATACATCAAATAATTACCAATCATAAGATAAACACGATAATGGCTAAGAAAATTAAGTTTTCTTACTTTTTAAAACATAGTTTCCTTTTTCTTGCTTTTGATTTAACTTTTGACACTTAAAAGTCATAGATCTAAACATATAACACTTATACATATGAAGATCTACGGTTTTTATGTTTGAAGAATATAACTTGATTATTTGATCAAATCAAACAAAATAAAAGGAATAAACTAGCTAAGATTTTAAACCTAGATCATGTAGCTCTTCTCCTTCCTTTTACACCATATAAGATAAAGCTAAGAAGCATGAAAAATTTCTCTTCTCCTTCTTCTATAGGCTTCCGAATCCCCCCTCTCTTTCTCTCTCTCTTCTATTTCTTTTTGGCTATTTGGAAATGAGAAGAAAGAGAAAGAAAATTAGTTTTATTTGTGAGAAGTGAAGCAAATGAATTTCTCTCTCCAATCCTTAATAAATCCACCAACATATCTCTTCTCTTCTCTCTCCAAATGATTATGTGGTTGCTTGAACTCTTGGTTAAGGTGAATGGCTTGGTTACAAAGTGACACATGGAAGAGTAGGTTAAGAGTTGGTAAATCAAATGATTACATCGCATGGCTCTCCTTCTTCCTTCCTCTTAGGCCAAAATCTAGGCCCTTATTATCCCAACTTGGTTTGTTTTTATTCTTTATTTAGCTTATCAAATGTCCAAATAAATTCCTTAACAATTGGGCTAGAGTCTTGGACTCCCATTAAAAAATTTTGGGCTTGCTAGTAAACTAATTGGGCTATGTAATTTAACATAGTCCACTAATTTTAATTCTATCATACCATAATCATTTAACTAGGATTTCTATTCACTTAATTTGTAAATCAAATCCCTACTCATGCACATTTAATTACTTAACCCAATTAGACTTGGTTTAATTAGGTTATAAAATTAATAAATTGAGATAATAAAAATTTAATCTCTTAGGTTTAGTTAATATTTTAAATACTAACATCTTTACATATTATAACCCTTAGGTTATTTAAATTTCCATACCTAATTTATATATTAGGCTACATTAGTTTCTTTTATTTATTTATTGTATAATAAACAAATATAAGCAATCAAATATTATACATACCCATACCAAATAATTTAATACTTTGAGAAATGTATCGCAAATCTCACATTATATTTATTCTTATCATTCCTCTTGCTAAAATATGTATATCACATCACCAAATATATATATATATATATATATATATATATATATATATATATATACCTATACATATATACATTTTAAGAATTCAAATCAAACCATATAGGTTCTTTAAAAAAATTTAAATTATTCCTCTAATTTCCATCTAGGTTTTATTCCTTAACCTTTATTTAATCATTTAAAAATTTTAAAAATTCTCGGGTTGTCACATTCACCCCTTCTTCTAAGAATTTCGTTCTCGAAATTACAGCCTACTAATCCCTACTCCTTTAATTCACCAAAACTAGGTTTTCAAGTTAACCTTTACCTGATTTCATTCTCATTTAATGAGTACACACGGCTTCCTACTATGAGGAATTATTTCATCATCACATTCTACCCAGACTTCTCCCTAAAGAGTTAAAAAAAACTTTTCAAATCATGCTGAGGGTCATATAGACCAGAACACTCGGGTTTAACGGTATTCACCGTAATCAAATAATAAATATGTTTACAATCACGAAGAAGGTAAACTACAAATGCTGGCCTTAATTATTTGAACGACTGTATGCGTTCATCATCACCACCTTTGGCACAAAAATATTTCCCAATTTAGGGATGTTCATACTCAGCCTGGAGTCCGAATCAAAACAATATGGTTCGGGATAAGTTCTCAAAGAGATACTTGAATTTTCATAAACATTGTCTAGCTGAATCAAATAACTTTAGACATATACCATTAATTCCAATATCAATCTAAACATGTGTCTGGCCAAATTTAATTGACACTTGACTTTTCTTTAAAATTGTGAAAATTATTTTATGACGTCATGATACCGCACTGTATTTACAGTCCGTTTTAGATTCTGTCATTTTTGTGACTTTGTAAAACAACAATATACCATAGTGGGTTGACGATCTATAGATCACATCCAACACTAGGTAATACTGCATTAATAACTCCATCGTTTTTATCATCTATGCCCAAGGTTCCATGATGCATTGAGGATATATAAAATACATTTTAATATTTTAAATAATCTTTGTCTAGCCGATATAATTAGCGTAGACTCTTCTTTAGACCGTTCAAAACTATTGAAAATTATTTTTGGAATTATCATGTCGCAACAGGTAACGATGTGTCAGGGTCCCGAAGTCCACACATACACAATTGTAACCATGTTTTGAGGATAACCAAAAACTCATTTTTGTTGTTATCATGCCTCAACAGGTAACGATGTGATAATGGCTCAAAGTCCATCTCCACACCCTTATTACCATGTTGTGAAGATAACAAAAATTCATTTTATTTCAAAAAAGGCACATCAGTGCGAATTTAGCTTGATGTCAAAAATTTCGAAGTCTAGCACAGCTAGAAGATTTAGAATACCTATGGTTCCACCATCAACATCAATTCTTCTAATGATCAATTGCCTAAAAGTTCTATTGATTTCTATTATACTCAATCCTTCATTCATAATTTTCCCTATACCCCCGTATAGTTCATCAAACATATCACACGTTTTAAGTTCAGGAACTTACCACAATCATATGGGTTTAGAAACTTATCCTAGTCAGACCAAAGTCTTCCATTCGCTGAGGGGTTCCACCATACGATTATGAGTCACAAACTTACCATAAGTATGAGTTTAAAGAACTCGTACCTAATCTTATATTCTCTACCAATCCGTTATACACATGAGAAAAGAATCACCTTCTCAGCATACATATAGCGAATAGCGCGACACCAACATTTCAATGATTATTAATGTGATAAACTAAGTAGTCATTAGACCAAGCACAAACCCCCGCCCATACAAAAGTTTGTACAACTCAGCTATCATATGAGTCCTTAATTAAAATCTCACATAATCCTAGTTCCCTCAATACTCAATACGAATTTCATTTAATTTGTATCTACAATTCACAACTCTTTCCTGAGTTTTAATAGTACAATTTCATAGTACAACTATCATACAACAATTCTGCTATAAAGTTTTCAATCATTTGATTGATCATCTCTCCTTTTATGACCTCATCAGATCACGTTGTAATCTGATATTATAATCGTATTATATTACGATTCTTTTCTATGTTATGATTGTTTTGTTTTACGATCTTCTTTTCTTTTATACTTTTAGTCTTTTAGACTCTATCTATTAATTACTATTGTTCATCTTTATCATCAGAGTTAGGTAACTCTGGATCTTTATTACTTGGCATGATTCTTCTTTGAATCTTATTGACTTATTAATACCTTGCCCAAATCCATCGCTTAGAATTTAAACTCTATTTGAGTTTATTCGTATTCTTCATTTCTGCGGTTATAGCCTAAGATAACCCTACCTAAGGTTTATAACCTACAGCTCTGATACCAACTGTAGCGCCCCCAAATCAGGGTTCCCAGAACCTCGGACCTGGTACGTTATGATACATCATTTCTATAACTATTGCGGAAGATATAAACATAAATTCTTTATACAATAACGTTTACAACATAATTCCCAAGTTCTGTAACCTTAACTTAATACCTGTATTCAATATCCTACACGACATACAATGTCATTTGTATCCTATACTATTACCATTTTAATCATATAATAATTCCATCTTGGAACTTGTCTTTGCCTTTGACTGAGTCCAAAGTTTCTTCTTTAATCTGAAATGTATATCATGATATAGCAAATGTGAGCAACAAGTTTGTCCAACAAGTTTAAGTTCAAATGAGGATATATCATGATTGAAAAGAATAATAAGCTGACAAACTTTTAACAATATAAGAATTAAGAAAGAACATGAATCAATAATGATGAATAGCCAACAATGAACATGAACAAATTTAATTGAACCAAATGGTAATGGAGGTGATCAGCCTTTCATACCTGATGAACATATGCAACATGCACTAAGTGCGAATCAATAATCAGTATAGATGTAGATAATTAACAATAATAATTCACGAACATACTTTGAAATATAACTCAAAGTTAAGTTAGAGAAAATTTGCATGTACTGTCGATTACTCCTACACAATATAATTTAATCGCTTTATTATAAAGACCTATCAGTTATAAGATTAATCTTTCAATTAGTATAGCATACTTATCTCATAATATTATTACTTTAAAAGTAAACCATCTAACACTTAACCACATATTGTATCATATAACTTGTGAATTAACACTTAATCTATCATTTTTAAGTCCTTTATAATTTAGTAAGTCAAATACCTAATCTAGCAACCTGGATTCAGGCTGAATTTCAATTTAATAAACTATTTTCCAATCCAACAGACTGGATTCAACTAACCTCTAATTCAGCAACCTGGATTATTCAAACATCTAATCCAGCAAGTCTGGATTCATAAATCCTTCAATCCAGCAACCTGATGGCCAACCAATAAACTAGATTGCTATCCAGCAAGCTGGATTTCCCCTTTTTAACTAAATCATCTTATTATTTATTTATTTTTTGTACACACATAAATACATGTATTTCATACACAAAAATAATTTTTCAGGAATATTTTAATTTTCTGAAGTATTTTTTCAAAAATTCATTTCTAGTTAATTCCTTAGGAAAATACCTGCCTCACGCTTAACTCCAAAAATTCCCAACTCTTGGCGGGATCTTACACATGTTATCGTGAGCCTCTAGTTTAAATTTCATTGCCATCGGAGTTATAGAACTCCGGTTATAGCAATTTTTGTCAAAAAAATGAAAATATTGAAATAATCATAACTTGCTCAATTTAAGTCGGAATTAGCTCATTTTTTAACACAAGCTACTTTATCTCATATATTTTTATATCTCAAAAGAATGGAATTTATTTCAAAAAATAATTGGACAAAACTACCCTTAGAATTTCCGGATAGATTACTTTTTTGACTTTTTAGTTTTTGCGTCCTTTGCTAAAAACTGTTCAGACGGAAATTTACAAGGAATTTTTCAGTGATTCCACTTGGATCCGTTAGAAGACTTATAGAGCTAAGTCCATAAATTGACCACACTCAAAAATTCATAATAGTATAGAAGATATGATCGTTTGAATTTCATGTTACGTTTTCTCAAAATCTGATTTTCCCAATTTTGTGTTTTATACAAAATCTTCCTAGATCTCTTGATTAGCCAAACATCAAACATCATAAACCATCATAATACATAATAATACTTTTAATACTCATGGATCTATCATGATCCATGATCAAATACATCAAACAATTATCAATCATAAGATAAACACGATAAAGGCTAAGAAAATTAAATTTTTCTTACTTTTTAAAATATAATTTCCTTTTTATTGCTTTTGATCTAACTTTTGACACTTAAAAGTGATAGATCTAAACATATAACACTTATACATATGAAGATCTATGGTTTTTAAGTTTGAGGAGCATAACTTGATTATTTCATCTAATCAAACAAAATAAAAGAAATAAACTAACTAGGATTTTATACCTAGATCATGTAGCTCTTCTCCTTCCCTTTACACCATATAAGATGAAGCTAAGAAACATGAAAAATTTCTCTCTCCCTTCTTCTATAGGCTGCCGAATCCCTTCTCTCTCTCTCTTCTATTTCTTTTTGGCTATTTGGAAATGAGAAGAAAGAGAAAGAAAATTGGTTTTATTCGGGAGAAATGAAGCAAATGAATTTCTCTCTCCAATCCTTACTAAATCCACCAACATATCTCTTCTCTTCTCTCTCCAAATGATTATGTGGTTGCTTGCACTCTTGGTTAAGGTGAATGGCTTTGTTACAAAGTGACACATGAAAGAGTAGGTTAAGAGTTGGTAAATCAAATGATTACATCGCATGGCTCTCCTTCTTCCTTCCTCTTGGGCCGAAATCTAGGCCCTTATTCTCCCAACTTGGTTTTTTTTTTTTTTTATTTAGCTTATCAAATGTCCAAATAAATTTCTTAACAATTGGGCTAGAGTCTTGGGTTCCATTAAAAATTTTTGGGCTTGCTAGTAAACTAATTGGACTATGGAATTTAACATAGTCCACTAATTTTAATTCTATCATACCCTAATCATTTAATTAGGATTTCTATTCACTTAATTTGTAAATCAAATCCCTACTCATGCACATTTAAATACTTAACCCAATTAGACTTGTTTTAATTAGGTTATAAAATTAATAAATTAAGATAATAAAAATTTAATATCTGAGGTTTAGTTAATATTTTAAATACTAACATCCTTACATATTATAACCCTTAGGTTATTTAAATTTTAATACCTAATTTATATATTAGGCTACATTAGTTTCTTTTATTTATTTATTATATAATAAACAAATATAAGCAATTAAATATTATACATACGCATATCAAATAATTTAATACTTTGAGAAATGTACCACAAATCTCACATTATATTTATTCTTATCATTCCTCTTGCTAAAATATGTATATCACATCACTAAATATATATATATATATATATATATATATATATATATGTACCTATACATATATACATTTTAAGAATTCAAATCAAACCATATAGGTTCTTTAAATTTTTTTAAATTGTTCCTCTAATTTTCTTCTAGGTTTTATTCCTTAACCTTTATTTAATTATTTAAAAATCATATAAATTTTAAGGTTGTCTCATTCACCCCTTATTCTAAGAATTTCGTCCTCGAAATTATAGCGTACTAATTTCTACTCCTTTAATTCACCAAATCTAAGTTTTCAAGTTAACATTTACCTGATTTCATTCTCATTTAATGAGTACACACGGCTTCCTACTATGAGAAATTATTCCATCATCACATTCTACCCAGACTTCTTCCCAAGGAGTTAAAAAAAACTTTTCAAATCATGCTGAGGGTTATATAGACCATGAACACTCGGGTTTAACGGTATGCACCGTAATCAAATAATAGCTATGTTTACAATCACGAAGAAGGTAAACTGCAAATGCTGGCCTTAATTATTAGAACGACTGTATGCGTTCATCATCACCTCCTTTGGCACAAAAATATTTCTCAATTTAGGGATGTTCATACTCAGCCTGGAGTCCGAATCAAAATAATATGGTTCGGGATAAGTTCTCAAAGAGATACTTGAATTTTCATAAATATTGTCTAGCTGAATCAAATAGCTTTAGACATATACCAATAATTCCAATATCAATCTAAACATGTGTCTAGCCAAATTTAATTGACACTTAACTTTACTTTAAAATTCTAAAAATTATTTTATGACGTCATGATACCGCACTGTATTTACAGTCCGTTTTAGATTCTGTCATTTTTGTGACTTTGTCATACCACAATATACCATAGTGGGCTGACGATCTATAGATCACATCCAACACTAGGTAATACTGCATTAATAACTCCATCATTTTTATCATCTTTGCACCAGGTTCCATGATGCATTGAAGATATATAAAATATATTTTGATATTTTAAATAATCTTTGTCTAGACGAAATAATTAGCGTAGACTCTTCTTTAAACCGTTTAAAACTATTGAAAATTATTTTTGGAATTATCATGTCGCAACAGGAAATGATGTGCCAGGGTCCCGAAGTCCACACATACACAATTGTAACCATATTTTGAAGATAATCAAAAACTCATTTTTGTTGTTATCATGCCGCAACAGGTAACGATGTGATAATGGCTCAAAGTTCATCTCCACACCCTTGTTACCATGTTGTGAAGATAACAAAAATTCATTTTATTTAGAAAAAGGCACATCAGTGCGAATTTAGCTTGATGTCAAAAATTTCGAAGTCTAGCACAGCTAGAAGATTTTGAATACCTATGCTTCCACCATCAACATCAATTCTTCTAATGATTAATTGCTTAAAAATTCTATCTATTTCTATTATCCTGAATCCTTCATTCACAATTTTCCCTATACCCCTGTATAGTTCATCAAACATATCACACGTTTTGAGTTAAGGAACTTTCCACAACCATATGGGTTTAGGGACTTATCCTAGTCAGACTAAAGTCGTCCATTCGCTGAGGGGTTCCACCATACGATTATGAGTCACGAACTTACCATAAGTATGACTTTAAAGAACTCGTACCTAATCTTATATTCTCTACCTATCCGTTATACACATGAGAAAAGAATCACATTCTCAATATACATATAGCGAATAGTGCGACACCGACATTTCAATGATTATCAATGTGATAAACTAAGTAGTCGTTAGACCAATCACAAACCCCGACCCATACAAAGGTTTGTACAACTCAGCTATCATATGAGTCCTCAATTAAAATCCCACATAATGCTAGTTCCCTCAATACTCAATACGAATTTCATTTAATCCGTATCTACACTTCACAACTCTTTCCTGAGTTTTAATAGTATAATTTTATAGTACAACTGTCATATAGCAATTCTGCTATAAAGTTTTCAATCATTTGATTGATCATCTGTCCTTTTATGACCTCATCAGATCACGTTGTAATCTGATATTATAATCGTATTATATTACGATTCTTTTCTATGTTATGATCGTTTTATTTTACGATCTTCTTTCCCTTTATACTTTTAGTCTTTTAGACTCTATCTATTAATTACTACTGTTTATCTTTATCATCAGAGTTAGGTAACTCTGGATCTTTATTACTTGGCATGATTCTTCTTTGAATCTTATTGACTTATTAATACCTTGCCCAAATCCATCGCTTAGAATTTAAACACTATTTGAGTTTATTCCTATTCTTTATTTCTGCGGTTATAGCCTAAGGTAACCCTACCTAAGGTTTATAACCTACAGTTCTTATATCAACTGTAGCGGCCCCAAATTCGGGTCCCCAGAACCTCGGACCGGGTACGTTACGATACATCATTTCTATAACTATTGCGGAAGATATAAACATAAATTATTTATACAATAACTTTTACAACATAATTCCCAAGGTCTGTAACCTTAACTTAATACCTACATTCAATAACCTACAAAACATACAATGTCATTTGTATCCTATACTATTACCATTTTAAGCGTATAATAATTCCATCCTGGAACTTGTCTTTGCCTTTGACTGTGTCCAAAGTTTCTTCTTTAATCTGAAATGTTTATCATGATATAGCAAGGGTGAGCAACAAGTTTGTCCAGCAAATTTAAGTTCAAATGAAGATATATCAGGATTGAAAAGAATAATAAGCTGACAAACTTTTAACAATAAAATAATTGTGAAAGAACATGAATCAATAATGATGAATAGCCAACAATGAACATGAACAAATTTAACTGAACCAAATGGTAATGAAGGTGATCAGCCTTTCATACCTAATGAACATATGCAACATGCATTAAGTGCTGAATCAATAATCAGTTTAGATGTGAATAATTAACAATAACTATTCACGGACATGCTTTGAAATATAACTCAAGGTTGAGTTAGAAAAAACTTGCATGTACCATCAATTACTGCTATGCAATATAATTTAATCGCTTTATTATAAAGACCTATCAGTTATAAGATTAATCTTTCAATTAGTATAACATATCTCATAATACTATTACTTTAAAAGCAAGCCATCTAACACTTAACCACATACTGTATCATATAACTTGTGAATTAACACTTAATCTTTCATTTTTTAAGTCCTTTATAATTTAGTAACTCAAATACCTAATCCAGCAACCTTGATTCAGGCTGAATTTTAATTTAATAAATTATTTTCCAATCCAGCAGACTGGATTCAACTGACCTCCAATCCAGCAAGCCTAGATTCAATCTGATATCCAATCCAGCAAGCCTGGATTCAACTAACCTCTAATCCAGCAACCTGGATTATTCAAACATCTAATCCAGCAAGCCTGGATTCATAAATCCTTCAATCCAGCAACCTGATGGCCAACCAATAAACTAGATTGCTATCCAGCAAGCTGGATTCCCCCTTTTTAACTAAATTATCTTATTATTTATTTATCTTTTGTACACATATAAATACATGTATTTCATACACAAAAATAATTTTTTAGGAATTTTTTAATTTTCTGAAGTATTTTTTCAAAAATCCATTTCTAGTTAATTCCTTAGGAAAATACCTACCTCACGCTTAACTCCAAAAATTTCCAACTCTTGGCGGGATCTTACACATGTTATCGTGAGCCTCTAGTTTAAACTTCATTTCCATCGGAGTTATAGAACTCCGGTTATAGCGATTTTTGTCAGAAAAACACAAATATTAAAATAGTTATAACTTGCTCAATTTATGTCGGAATGAGCTCATTTTTGAACACAAGCTACTTTATCTCATATATTTTCATATCCCAAAAGGTTGGAATTTATTTCATAAAATAAGTGGACAAAACTGCCCTTGGAATTTCTGGATAGATTGCTTTTTCTACTTTTCAGTTTTTACGTCCTTTGCTAAAAACTGTCCAGACGGAAATCTACAATGAAGTTTTCAGTGATTACACTTGGATCCATTAGAAGACTTATAGATCTAAGTCCAAAAATTTACCACACTCCAAAATTCAAAATACTCTAGGAGATATGATCGTTTGAATTTCATGTTACGTTTTCTCAAAATCTGATTTTCCCAATTTTGTGTTTTGTACAAAATCTTCCTATATCTCTTGATTAGCCAAACATCAAACAACATAAACCATCATAATACATAATAATACTTCTAATACTCATGGATCTACCATGATCCATGATCTAATACATCAAACAATTATCAATCATACGATAAACACGATAAATGCTAAGAAAATTAAGTTTTCTTACTTTTTAAAACATAGTTTTCTCTTTCTTGCTTTTGATCTAACTTTTAACACTTAAAAGTGATAGATCTAAACATCTAACACTTATACATATGAATATCTATGGTTTTTAAGTTTGAAGAACATAACTTGATTATTTCATCAAATCAAACAAAATAAAAGGAATAAACTAACTAGGATTTTATACCTAGATCATGTAGCACTTCTCCTTCCCTTTACACCATATAAGATGAAGCTAAGAAACATTAAAAATTTCTCTCCCCCTTCTTCTATAGGCTGCCGAATCCCCTCTCTCTTTCTCTCTCTCTTCTATTTTTTTTTGGCTATTTGGAAATGAGAAGAAAGAGAAATAAAATTGGTTTTATTTGGGAGAAATGAAGCAAATGAATTTCTCTCTCCAATCCTTACTAAATCCACCAACATATCTCTTCTTTTCTCTCTCCAAATGATTATGTGGTTGCTTGCACTCTTGGTTAAGGTGAATGGCTTGGTTACAAAGTGACACATGGAAGAGTATGTTAAGAGTTGGTAAATCAAATGATTACATCGCATGGTTCTCCTTCTTCCTTCCTCTTGGGCCGAAATCTAGGCCCTTATTCTCCCAACTTGGTTTGTTTTTATTCTTTATTTAGCTTATCAAATGTCCAAATAAATTCCTTAACAATTGGGCTAGAGTCTTGGGCTCCCATTAAAAAATTTTGGGCTTGCTAGTAAACTAATTGTGCTATGTAATTTAACATAGTCCACTAATTTTAATTCTATCATACCCTAATCATTTAATTAGGATTTCTATTCACTTAATTTGTACATCAAATTCCTACTCATGCACATTTAATTACTTAACCAAATTAGACTTGGTTTAATTAGGTTATAAAATTAATAAATTGAGATAATAAAAATTAATCTCTTAGGTTTAGTTAATATTTTAAATACTAACATCCTTACATATTATAACCCTTAGGTTATTTAAATTTCCATACCTAATTTATATATTAGGCTACATTAGTTTCTTTTATTTATTTATTATATAATAAACAAATATAAGCAATCAAATATTATACATACCCATACCAAATAATTTAATACTTTGAGAAATGTACCACAAATCTCATATTATATTTATTCTTATCATTCCTCTTCCTAAAATATGTATATCACATCACCAAATATATATATATATATGTGTGTGTGTGTGTGTGTGTGTGTGTGTGTGTGTACCTATACATATACTCATTTTAAGAATTCAAATCAAACCATATAGGTTCTTTAAAAAATTTTAAATTATTCCTCTAATTTCCATCTAGGTTTTATTCCTTAACCTTTATTTAATCATTTAAAAATCTTATAAATTCTTGGTTTGTCACAATTGTTGCTTGGAACAATCCAATTCTCATTCTTCATGCTTCTATTGTATAAAATCTAGATTGATAGTTCTGGGTTATATGATAGTTAGGATATTTTGTTGGCGAACGTCACATTAGATTTATACATAAGGAGAATTTCAGATAATTAGTGATCGCGGTTATCTAGGGTTGTTAATCTCATTGAAGGATAAATATTGTAAAACTTGATTAATCCATAATTGTGAAAAGGTAATACTGAACTGAAGAATTGAAGATTTTTACTTATTGATATTTCTTCTAAATTTACTTTTTGTTAATTTAGTTATTCAAAACAAAACCCACAATTCATTAGAAAATAATTGGATAAATATAAAACAATACACTCTCTGTGGGATCGATCCTTGCTTATTGTTATACTCATTCTTGTGATAGTAGAGAAGAAGTGAGATATTAATTTAGGAGTGCTAACTACAGTTTCCACTGGGGCTTGACTTGACATCCCGGTATTGTGACCGGGGTTGAGTTAGATCTCCCAGTTTTGTCGTTGGGGCTTCTGTACCTCCTAAGGTTGTTGTCAAGGTTTGACTTGACATCCTGGTGTTTCCAACGGGGCTAAGTTGACTTCCTGGTGTTGTGACTGGGGTGGAGTTTGATCTCCTGGTGTTGTCGCTAGGGCTTCTGTACCTCCTGGGGTTGTCGTCGAGGTTTGACTTGACATCCAGGCATTGCAGGGGCTTGACTTGACATCCCGGTATTGTGATCGGGGTTGAGTTAGATCTCTCGGTGTTGTCACCGAGAGACAAAAGGCAGTTTTTCCCTCCTGCAAGGTTAGTAATAGGAATGCAAAATTTTGAGTATCTACAGATGCCTCTTTTTATCATGTTTATGCAATGCAATGGAATGAACATGATAAAGATTGCTAGACACTAGAAATATGACACATGCAAATGTAATGCATTGCATGATATGTCATGTGACAAATGCGATAGGCCCTTGCAGTGTTAGTTACCACAGGTATACTATCACTGGCTGTTCCCGCACTTTCTGTTGGGGGTGGAGTAGTTCATGATAGTTTTTACCTGAACTTGACGTTGGGGTTGTCACCAACATTTTTTGCCTCCAGATAAGCTTTCTGACTTTTCCTTTGTTGGGGATGTTCCTCGTTTAACGAATGACCTCATTGGGGGATTCCTGATGCCTATCCTGATGATAGCTCACACCAGTTTACATCCTCTTCCTGATGCTATGTTAGAATTGTCACCAACAGTTTAGATTATTATTTGGTTGACGCAGACATTTTTGTCGGGGATAGAAGTCTTTTGATTTGAACGATAGTTTGCAGAGTTGACCATCACCAACCTCCTTGGTGCCTACTCGAACGGTAGTTTACAACGATCGATTGAACTGGATTGATTCCTACTCGAACGGTAATTTGCAGAGTTGACCATCACCGAACCTTCTCGGTGCCTACTTGAATGGTAGTTTGCAAAGGTCTATTGAATCACCGATCCTCTCGGTGTTCCCACTGGGGACTTTGTATAACAGATTCCATTATCTGTCCTCTTTGGGGTGAATTTGTACATGGTTCTCGTCACTGGCTCATTCCCGATGCTATGTTGGAGTTGTCGCCAACGGCTTACAATGTCAGTCATTCTGACCCTCGCTGAAGTGGTCTTCAATGATTTTCATCATCGACTCGTTCCCAATGCTTCGCTAAAGTTATCGCCAACAACTTACAATGTCAGTCATCCTTACCCTCGCTGAAGTGGTCTTCAACGATTTTCATCATCGGCTCATTCCCAATGCTTCGCTGGAGTTGTCGCCAATGACTTACAATGTCAGTCATTCTAACCCTCACTGAAGTGGTCTTCAACGATTTTCATCATCGGCTCGTTCCCGATACTTCGCTGGAGTTGTCGCCAACGGCTTACAATGTCAGTCAATCTGACCCTCGCTGAAGTGGTCTTCAATGGTTTTCATCATCGGCTCGTTCCCGATGCTTCGCTGGAGTTGTCGCCAATAACTTACAATGTCAGTCAATCTGACCCTCGCTCAAGTGGTCTTCAATGGTTTTCATCATCGGCTCGTTCCTGATGCTTCGCTAGAGTTGTCGCCAATGGCTTATAATGTCAGTCATGATCGATCTTGATGTGGGGGTATTCTTTTGATAAGTCACACCCTCGGACCAATCTGGACACTTTGACGCGTTCAAGACCTACTGTCCACAACGCCGGACCTTCTCGATGCTAGGCAATTTTTAGCAGTTTTTCAGCAGTCTTTCGTCATCGGTACTCAGAATACCACATCAGGGCTTCTACTAATGGCTTACATGAAATTCCTTTCTTTGTCAGAACTTGACGCTTAAAACTACGGTTTCAGGCCATTCCGCTCAATCGTGTAACAGTTTTTTCCCTGATATAACTTTTCAGCTTTTGTAAAACTCTGCTTCGCCTTCAATCAAACCAAATCGGAGGGGGTGGGACCCACCTTAGGGAACCACAGGTCCACTTGCGACTACCGCATGTGGAGTTGCTACTCCCTACGAGTATAACTTAGGCTCCCGTGGCTTTCAAAATTCATTTTCAACTTTAAAATCTAAAGAAAATCTTAAATTTCTTCTTTAGATCTACTGAGTTCGAGCTGGTTTTTCTGAATTCCGTCATCGTACAAATGTTCTGCACATCTCTAGTAACGTTTACATCCTTTTTTTCAAATTTTGACTGTTAGAATGTTAGATATCATATAGTATGCTTCTAAACACAATATAGCGAATAGGCGTGCTTATATGACTTGATAAAAAAATTTCAGATTTAGTAAATATGCATATTTTACTGTGATGAACGTTAAAATGTAAAAAAATAATAATAATTTCTGAGACAATCATTTGACGCCCTTTTTGGCTAGTTTACTCGTCCTATTTAAGGGCAAATGAGCCTGGATTTTTAACTAAAAATACACATGGTAATTTAGCTGCCATGGGGAATTTGATTTTTGATTTTTTTTTTCATAAATATGAACTGTTCATGTTTTTGGGTCAGTGTGCTACTGAAGGGCCACCCAGTCATGCCTATGCGCATGCGGACATTCTATTTTACAAAGGAGACTCTGGCAATTTTTTTTTTAAAGCCTGAGTATTTAATGAACATGCAATTTTGACTCTACTAAGGATTTTTATTAACTAATGCATGCTTTAGGACTTAAAAATGCATAAAGAAATGATTTAATTTAATAAGCCACAGGTTTAAGGCTTACCTCACCATTTCTGAGGTGATTTGGAGACTTTGTCCAGGTTATGGAACCAAATAGACCCAGTAGTTGTACCAGAGTCACTTCAGGTGTGAGGCGGAGAAGAGCTTCTGATGTTCCTCAGCCACGTCCAGCCCGACCGTCTCGAAGGTTGGCTGAGTCTGTGATTCGTCCGATCCGGACTGAGATGCCGGATAATGTGGACAACAAGGATGTTCCATTTATGGATCCTGCCCCATCTCATGCTCCAAGTAGGGAGCTTCCAGCCATTACTGTGCCGATTTCGGAGCTGCTGGGCGATTTGAGCCGCCATCCATAGATATAACTTCATGCTAATGAGGTGACTGATGTTGTCATTCTGGCTTTTCTTTCTTTCTTTTTCCATTTCAGCAAACCGGTTTAATCTGGACTGGCTATTTGATGCAGGTTCCCGGCTTCACTCAGCCCAGGGGGAACTGGTTAAGCTTCCACTCTTTATACCATACTCTGCATCCGGAGTATCAGGCCATCGTCAACACTTGGTGTTTTGAGGCCTTTTTTTCTAGTCCTCCCCGTCGTTGCCCTTGGGGATATCTGAGGGCTTTGTCTGAGCGCTGGTTCCATCGAACCCAGTCTCTCCATCTGTTAGATATTCAGGTGATGATGACACCGATGGACTGGCGGTTCATCACCGGGATAGAGTTTGCAGGCTACCCAGTGCCATTGGTGGCTGACATTTCACCTGCTGCCGTTAGGTCCCTCTTGGGAGTCCCTACTACGGCCATCAAGGGTCGGACTGTTCGTTCTGGTCCCTTGAGTGTTGATGCCCAAAGCAGAGCTTTGATTGAGCCTCTGCCTGATGATCAGTGGGTTAGAGATCGCATCCTTTGGCTACTATTTTTGGTGATCATCAGGGGTTATTTCATTGTAGGTAACTCCTCGACGAGGTCTTTCGCTCTGGTTTGTGCTACTCGATACGTGGAGCGCCTCAGTGATTTTGATTGGGGTACCTATACCTTCACTTACTTTCTTCGAGGGATGCGCCTACGCTATGAGGGCGTGACGAAGGCTTGGTTAGGTTTTTATCCCTTCCTGCTGGTGAGTGCTTCATCTTTCACCTTTCAATTTTCCTCATTTGTGTTTATCAATCTTTGTCATTGAGGTCATTTGATCTTTGCATCGCCTGTTCTGGGCATATGCGAGGCTTTCTTGCCTACGTCCTACCACTACTGTGACACCCCCAAATTCGGGTACTTCATTTCCACACGATTTGGTGTTCACTGTCTAAATAAAACATACATCTACTGCCCAATAATAAGGAATGCAAAATAAATTACAACTTTATCATTAAATAAAAATCTTCCTTATAAAAGTATTACAACTTAATTGAAATAAATCTCAGGGTTTACTAACCTTAACATAAAAAATTAATGCGGAAAAATAACTTAACATAATCAAGTCTTATTATAATTCATATTCCACAAATAAACAAGTCTTCACTTGCTCATCTTGCCTTTTCCCTTACTCGTTGACTGTACGTCAACGTTCTCGACTTTAGCGGCAATGATTATTTAATTGCAAGAGTAAGCAAACAAAAGCTCACTTGGGATATAATAATAATAATGACATAAACTGAATAGTTTTAAGAGATTTGAAAAACTTTTCTTTCATCAATAATAAAGAATTGCATAATAATGCTTTCATCAACATATAGAATTTCGAGTACTGAAATCATCTAAGGGTCATAAGTCCTTAAACTATGTCCTAGGTTATAAACATTTCCATTTAAAACCTTTAACAATCGTTTAGATTATGGACTCTTAACTCATACTTAGGGGAATCAACCCTTCGTACCATATATTGTGCACAAACATTTAACGCTTTCGCCCCTAATAAATATGGTTGTTCATCTCAGTATTTGATACCAGTCCGCACCAAAGAAAGTTTGGTTTGCATAAGCTTACAAGGAATTTGGAGTTCAACTACCATCAACTAAGGAGTAGTTGAATCGTCTTACAATAACTTAGAATAATTCATCAATAAAGAATTATGAAATAACTTATGCTTTAGAATTACTTAAAGCATGTAAAGGACAACATAGACCTTGCTTGAACAATAAAGTCAAGGTCACGTTAATCAATAATGAACTTTAAATAATTGCATGTCCATTGCAGAAAAGAAAGACATGCTTAATACAATTAAGGTATGAATATAGAAAACTTGCATATCAATAACAAGTTTGAGTTTAGAAAAACTTGCATATAATTAACAATTTAGGGATAGAAGACTTGCCTCAAGCGCAAACTACAATTACAATTCACATTCCTTAATTAACCGTACATAATATCTAATTAACAATAATAATCTAAATTAGTTATCACATAACTAATTCACATAATTAGTTAACCCATTTGGGTTAACTCATTTCTCTTTAATTATTAAGTTAATAATTAATTATCACATAATTAATCACATCACATAACCATATTATATTTTCACATAATTAACCAGATAATAATTATGTACTCATATTAGTTAAATTATAATTAAACAAATTAAAATTAAATTAAACATTCACTTTAATTATAATTAATCAAATTATAATTGCATCTTATAATAATTAAATTATAATTTAAGTTAAACATTTACTTTGATTAAAAATTAATCAAACTATATTCATTATAATTTAGCAAATTATAATTTAAATTAAACCTTTACTTTAATTATAATTATTCAAATTATATTTACATATTATATTTTATAAATATAATTCTTTACTGTCCATTTAGCATTTTAATGTATGCCTAACGTGTCATCAAGTTTATCACATTAGGTTAACTTTTCATGATACAAACAAAACTATCAAAAACAACAAAAAAATTCTTTTCTGCACCCCCCCCCCCCCCCGCCAAGGCGGGTGTTTTGGCCTTGATAGACCCGCCGGGGGTGGGCCCCCTTCAGCGGTGAAAAACTAGTTCGCGAACTGTGCAAAGAAAAAGTCAATTTGACTTATTTCTTCGCACCAAATTTCGATTTTAACTAACATATTGCACATAAAACTTTATAGAAAACATAATTTAAAACTTCTAACATGGTTTTAATATATATAATCATCATAACACATAATCAAACTCAAGATTTTATGATTTTTGAAGAAAAGTCATTGTTAAGTGTTTTTGATGAAATTGAGCACTGTAAATTTGTTTTTAAACCAATTTACACAATTTCAAGCATAATCAATTAGTTTCTAAACATGCAATCACTATCTACAATTAATTTAAACAACAATCAACAATCAAACATGAAATTTTGATTTTAATAGAAAACTATATATATTTTCAAAATACTTCACTGTAACGTTTGATCAACATGAATTCCTCATGTTCATCATATATACATGAATTAAACAATCTAAATTATCATACTAATCAATTATAAACAATTTATATACACAATATCACCTACATACATCAAAATCACAATGTTCATGAAGAACTATTTTTACAGAGAACTAAAGGTTATGAAGATCATATAAACAAAGTTCTAAAATCACAAGATAGAAATATACCATTTGATTAGTGAGGAAGAAGATGATGTTTAGTAAGGGTTCTCTCAAAGCCTTCCTCTTTTCCTTTTGTTCTTCTCTCTTCTTTTCTCTCTAACCTTTCTTCTCTGTTATTTCTTTGTTCTTTGTTCTAACTGACCAATTTTTAACTAACGTATAATATCATACATATATTACACATATAATACATATAACTATACAATATATAACTAACAATTTAATACATATAATTTATATCATATATTAATTGCCAATAAATATATAAGTTACATATTTTTTGAAATTCAAAAGCATTAAGGCTTTGTTTGGCAAAAATAGTTTATTTTTAAAACTAGCTTTTTAATAGATAAGGCACCGTTTGGTAAAACGGATTTAAAACAGGTGCAAGGGCCTTGTTTGGCAAAAGTAATTTAAAAACCCTTTCTTATTTCTTTTAACACATACTTTAAATGTTACACTTTAATTAATTAAATCTTAACATTCTAATTTAATTAATTAAAAGCTAATATCAATTAACCACATAAAAATTGTCATATAACAATTATAATTACTCGCTAATTATAATTTCATGTAATAATTATCACATAAACTTCATCTAATTTTGTTATCTCAATTAAATTAGAACCATGCCATAAAATCATTACACATCAATTAAATTAAATATTAAACATTTAATTAATTAATATATAGAACTTAATTAAATTACTCTATACAATCACATAATTTATTTATTCAACTCAATAAATAAATAAATTAAAATATTTATTTAATTCAATAAATATTTAAAGTTAATATATAAAATTCTCATTCGTTACAATCTTTCCTCCTTAAAAGAATTTTGTCCCCAAATCACAAAAAAAAATCTCATCTGTTACATTATTCCCCCTTAAAAAGATTCTGTCCACAAAATCGATATACAAGAAATTACACAAATAATTGGGGATAAGTTTTCATCATAGCATTTTCGAGTTCCCACGTAGTATCTTCAGCACTATGGTTCCTCTAGATTACCTTAACAGAAGGTATCACTTTTTTTCTAAGAACTTGTCCTTTTCTATCAATTATTTGAACATGAACCTCTTCATAAGTTAAGTCTTTATCAAACTGTAAAGGTTGGTATTCTATTACATGTTTATAGTCGTGTTTGTACGGTCGCAACACAAAAATATAAAAAACATTGCGTATATTGTCTAGCTCTGGAGGTAACGCCACCACGTAAGCCACTTCGCCAACCTTTCCCAGTATCTCAAAAGGTCAAATAAATCAGGGTCTCAGCTTCCCCTTCTTGCCAAATCGAATATTCCCCTTATAGGGAGATACTTTCAGCAAAACGAAGCTTCCCACTGCAAACTCTCGATTATGTCTACGTTAATTGGCATACCTCTTCTGTCTGTCTTGAGCAACAACCAATCTCGTTCTGATCAGTTTCACGATTTCAGCGGTTTGTTGTACCAATTTCGGTCCCAACAGTTGTCGCTGACCGACCTTATCCCAGCACAAGGGAGTTCTGCATTTCCTGCCGTATAACGCTTCGTAAGGCGGCATGCCAATACTAGCGTGGTAACTATTGTTGTAGGCGAACTCCACCAACGGTAGATGATCATCCCAGCTTCCTTTGAAGTCCATAACGCAAGCTCTCAGCATGGCCTCTAGTGTCTGAATCGTTCTCTCGCTCTGGCCATCAGTCTGAGGATGGTACGCCGTACTCATTCGCAATTGCGTTCCCAGACATTCTTGTAAACATTTCTAGAAATTCGACGTAAAATACGGATCTCTGTTGGACACAATCGACACCAGAACCCCATGTCGAGAAATAATTTCCCTAACATACAGCTTCGCTAACTAATCCAAGTTAAACTTAATCTTGATCGGTAGGAAATGTGCTGACTTCGACAGTCGATCCACTATTACCCATATCGTATCAAAACCCTTCTGAATCGCTGGAAGACCAACCATGAAATCCATCGTGATATACTCCCACTTCCATTCTAGAATCTCCAACGGCTGTAGCAATCCACTTGGTCTCTGGTGTTCTGCTTTGACCTTCTGGCATATTAGACATTTCGCAACGCATTCAGCAACGTCCCTCTTCATATTTGGCCACCAAAAATGGTGTCTAAGATCTTGGTACATCTTTGTACTCCCAGGGTGAATCAAATATCTCAAACTGTGAGCTTCGCTCAGAATCTCCTCTTTGACATCTGGTATTGGCGGTACCCAGATTCTTCCTTCAAATCGTAACAGTCCTTCGTTATCGATTTTGAACTTTATTTGTTCACCATCGGCTATTCTCTTCCGGATCTTCTCGTACTCCTCATCATGAAGTTGTGCCTCTTTCACCTTGTCTACCAGAGTAGAACCAGTAGTTACTTGAAATAACTTCTCATCCAATTCCTTCGGATACTTCACTTCCAGTTCCAATCTAGCCATCTCTGCTATCAACTGATCCTGATCAGTTAACATATTCAACTTCTCCCGACCCTTCCTGCTTTAAGCGTCGGCAACCACGTTAGCTTTACCCGGATGGTAAAGTATCTCGTAGTCGTAGTCCTTTATTAGTTCTAACCATCTTCTTTGGCGCATGTTCAAATTCTTTTGTGTAAAGATGTACTTCAGACTCTTGTGATATGTGTATATCTAACACTTTTCCCCATAGAGATAGTGTCTCCAAATTTTTTGAGCAAACACTACTGCCGCCAATTCTAAGTCATGGGTCGGATACCCTTTTTCATAAGCCTTCAGCTGACATGACGCATACGCAATGACTTTGCACTCTGCATCAGCACACAACCAAATCCATTATGTGAGGCATCATTTTATACTATAAAATTTCCCGTACTATCCGGTAAAGACAACACAGGCGCAATACTCAACCTCTTCTTCAATTCCTGAAAACTCTCCTCACACTTTTCCATCCAAACAAATTTAACTATTTCTCAAGTCAAATTTGTCAACGGAGTTGCTATCTTGGAAAAATCCTGAATAAATCTTCAGTAATAACCTGCCAATCCCAAGAAACTCCTCACTTCAGACGGTGTCTTCGACTGATCCCAATTCATCACAGCTTCAACCTTAGACAGATTTATCGAAATCCCATCTTTGCAAATCACGTGGTCAAGAAATTGCACACGTTCTAACCAGAATTCGCACTTCTAGAATTTCGCGTAAAGCTTCTCTCGTCTCAACGATTCTAAGGTCAGCCTCAAATGTTCAATGTGTTCCTTCTCAGTCTTGGAATAAACCAAGATGTCATCTATGAACACCACCACGAACTTATCTAGGAATGGCTTAAATACCCGATTCATTAAGTCCATAAATGCAGCTAGGGCATTTGTTAGACCAAATGATATCACCAAGAACTCGTAATGTCCATACCGAGTTCTAAAAGCCGTCTTCAATATATCTTATCTTCTCACCTTCAACTAATGATATCCACTTCTCAAATCAATTTTTGAGAAGTATCTAGCACCCTTCAGTTGATCGAACAAGTCATCGATCATAGGTAAAGGATACCTATTCTTGATCGTAACTTTGTTCAACTCCCTATAATTAATGCATAGCCTCATTGATCCATCCTTCTTCTTCACGAATAATACCGGTGCTCCCCACAGTGAAACGTTCGGCTGTCCAGCAATTCTTATAGTTGAACCATCAGTTCCTTCATCTCGTTCGAAGCCATTCGGTACGGAGCTTTCAAAATCTGAGCAGTTCCCTGCTCTAAGTCGATCACGAACTCTATCTCCCTATCTGACGGAAGTCCTGGAAAATATGTCCACAAACTCCCTAACCACTGATATCTCTTCTATCTTCGGGCTCTCCTTATGAGTATCTACTACGTAGGCTAGATATCCTACACAGCCTTGCATCAAAAGTTTCTTGGCTTGCATGATCGTCATATAACTTGCTTGTCTAGTCGATTTGCTACCATAGAACAATAACTTCTACGGAGTCGTAAGGTTTACCGACTTTATCTGACAGTCGATTACCGCCCCATGGTTAAACAACCAATCCATACCCAGTATCACATTGAATTCCTCAAGTCTTATCGAAATCAAATCTACACTCACTTCCTGACCCTTAATATCCAATCTACAATTCTTGTATACAAACCTAACAGGAATAGCCTCCCTATTCGCAACCTCTATGTTCAAGGGGTAAACTAAGTCCTCTTTAGGTAAGTCTAGGGTCTTAGCAAAATCATCAGATATGAATCAACAAGTAGCACCCGAATCAAATAATACATATACATTTATACTATTGACCGAAACAATACCTGACACCACATATTTTGACTGCACAGCATCCTGCACCGTCATGTTGAATGTTCGGTCAGTGAGTCGAACGGCCTGTAGTAGTCCAGCGATAGTCATAGTGCTGTCGCTGCCATTTCCTCCATTCCCTGTTGACCCTGCTGCTGGCTTCTTCGGGCAACTTCTATCCATGTAATCCTTGGATCCACATGTGTAGCAAGCTCCCTTCTTTGAATTCGGGCAATTTGGCGCAATGTAGCCTTCCTGACCACAGTTGAAACACACCTATCTCCCCATCATGCACATTCTAGTGTGATTCTTCCCGCATGTCGCACATGCTTCAATCTTCTTCTTCTGCTAGGTTTCCCTGTTGACTTCCAACAGAGGTGTTGTTGTTCCACTTCCTTTTCTGGTTGATAGCCCCGCTACCACCAGCCTTGGTTTCTGTCTCATTCTTCTTCTTCTTTTGGTCCTTATTGAACTTGGTCACCACATCGCTTCCACCTTCAGCGAGGATGGCCTTTTCCAGCACAGATGCAAACGTATTCAGCTGGAACATTAAAACCTTACTGTAGAGCCAGGGCTTGAGTCCCCGCTCCAACCTTCTCGTCTTCCTAGAGTCAGTACTGACCTGGTATGTAGCGAACCTGGCCAGCTCATTAAATTTTATGGCGTATTCTGACACCAGTCATTCCTCCCTGTTTAAGCTCTAGAAATTGGACCTCCATCTGGTCCTGTGAGCTAACGGGGAAGTACATTTCAAAGAACATCTCTTTGAAAAGGTCCCATGCTATAACTCCTTCTCCTTCCCTCGTTTTATTAGCCTGCCACCAAAAACTAGCATCCGACTTCAACATGAAAGTCGCGAAAGCCGTCTTCTGTTCCTCGCTAACTCTAGCTACATCGAAGATCTTTTCCATCTCCATTATCCACGTCTGGGCATCTATCGGGTTTATCGATCCCTGAAACTCGGGTGGTCCTACAGCCTTAAATTCTTTTAACATCGTGCCCTACACTTGCGGCTGATTCGCAAGTGCTCCTATCAACAGGTTCACCAATTGCTGAACTGAATTGGGATTTGGCCCATCATTATTGTTGTTGTTGTTCGTCGATCCCTCTGTGTTTTGGCATGTAGGTCTTCTTCTAAGAGGCATCTTTTTATTAAGAAGTATTCTTATTAGATCCTTTACTCATTTCTTAAATATTCAAGTTCAATTTAAAAATATTTAAATAATCCACACTTGAGCACATAGCACGTCCAATAACTTCGTTATTTTATTCATTCGTAGTTTTGAAAAACATAGAATAGATATCATTTCTGCTATTTACATCATCTTTCCTGAACTAAAAAAGTTACAGGACTACATCCTTATCTTATCCCATTATTATCTCAAATTATGGGATTTACATTTATTTATACATAAAGAAACACATAATGAAAGACTCTACTATCTAGGCATGTTAAGACGTCGCACAGCCTCTCTGTGTTCTTCCTCCATCACCTGGAACACCGTTCTGCGATCCACCACGCACCATGGTAAACCTTGGAACTGAGCTGGGTAATAGAAGACACGATCCTGGGCCCTATCTATAACCGTATGGAAAGCGTATTCCGTCTCCCTCAGCTTGGCCTTCTTCGCTTGAACCTCGTCTTCAGCTTGATCGGCACGTTGAGTAGCCCTCAAGCTTGTTTCCTCCGCTCTGGCGCGCTTTGCTAACTCCTCTTGGATGTCATTCTTCAGCTTTGCTAGTTCAGCCAGTGCATCATCTCTTTCACTCTCCAAGTGAATTAGATCCCACTTCACGTTTCCAACCTCAATGTCCATCTCTTTAATCGTCTTATCTCGCAGCTGTATGGTTACTTCGAGTTCTCCGACTCGACCATGTAGCTCCACATTGAGGTCGTAGACCTCATCGTACATCCCAGCACTAGTAGAGTGAGGTGGGACTTCCTCTTCATGATCCTCCTCATCCTCTTCCTCCTATGACTCATCCTCATCCTCATCATCTCGGTCAGATATCGGCTCATACTCCTGACCAACTATGGTGATCAATGGAGATGGCTCTCTCAGAACCAACTGCTCCCAGACAACATGGATGTCTCGGGGCTCCTTCGTCCCTTGGAATCTGAGGTAACTCCTCTCTAGCCTGACTGGACTCTCCAACGTCAGTCATCTTGACAACAAAATTTTTAAAGTTTAATTATTACATGATATCGATCGATACTCTTCGCGTATATAAATAAAACGCATAGCACATAAGGTAGTTTATTATCTTTACTATCATCATTATCTTTTCGATCTTCCTATAAGGCTACTACCTAAGGTTTCACCCCCCCCCCCCCACCTAAGGTTCATAACCTATAGCTTTGATACTAACCTGTGACACCCCCAAATTCGGGTACTCTATTTCCACACGATTTGGTGTTCACTATCTAAATAAAACATACATCTACTGCCCAATAATAAGAAATGCAAAATTAATTACAACCTTATCATTAAATAAAAATCTTTCTTATAAAAGGATTACAACTTAATTGAAATAATCCCAAGGTTTGCTAACCTTAACATAAATAATTAATGCAGAAAAATAACTTAACATAATAAATTCTTATTACAATTCATATTTAACAAATAAAATAAGTCTTCACTTGCTCATCTTGCCTTTCCCATTACTCGTTGACGGTACGTCAACGTTCTCGACTTTAGCTGCAATGATTATTTAATTACATAAGTGAGCAAACAAAAGCTCACTTGTGATAAAACAATAATAATGACATAAACTGAATAGTTTCAAAAGATTTGAATAACTTTTGTTTCATCAATAAAAAATAATTGAATAATAATTCTTTAATCAACATATAAAATTTTGAATATTGAAATCATCTGAGTGTCATAAGACCTTGAACTATGTCCTAGGTTATAAACATTTCTATTTAAAACCTTTAACAGTCGTTTAGACTATGGACTCTTAACTCGTACTTAGTGTGACAACCCGAGAATTTATAAAATTTTAAATGATTAAATTAAAGGTTAAAGTCTAAAACCTATAGTGGAAATAGAGGAATAATTTAAAAATTTTAAGTAGAACCTATATGGTTTACTATTTGAATGAGAATAGAGAAAATATGGGTTACAAAATTTTAAAACCCTAGAAATGAATTATGTGTATAATTAAACAAATATACATTACATAATGTGTATACATTTATTTTGTATAAAAAGAGAATGAAGAATAAAGTTATGTAACCTAATACATATATTAGGTATGTTAATTAAAAACCTAAGGGTTTATAATATGGGAGAATTTTAGTATTTAAAAATATATACTAACTTTAAGAGATTTACTTTATTCATCTCAATTTATTAATTTTATGATATAAGTAAACCAAGTCTTATTGGGTTATGTAAGTGTATTCATATTATTGATGGATAATAATATGGAAATATCAAGAATAATGAGCATTAGTTCAAGTGAATTAAGATTTAATGGATTAAGGAGGATATATTATTTAATAAGTAGCCCAATTGTTTATTTAAGCATTGAACTTGTAGCTAAGTTGATTTAAGGGTAATTTTATAATTACACTAGCCCAATATAATGTTTATAAGACAAGTATAGTGATGACCCAATTTAATTATGGGAGGAAGCCCAAGTTCAATTTAGTTAGTAAGCAAATAAGAAAAAGGTGAAAGTCCAAGTGAATTAATTAAAAGCTCAAGCTTAGCCCAATGGGAGAGAGAAAGTATTGGACCTAATCTATGTTCATGGCTAAATATTTTATTAGCAAGCCTAAAGAATTAATTTGGAACCCAAGTTAATTTTAATTAGTAAGCATACTAAGCAAAATCCAAGCCCAAAGGAATTAAATAAAGCCCAAGACTTAACCCAATTGGGGAGGGGTATGTTAGTCATTTAATAAAGCATTAATAAAATCAATTTGGATGGTCAAGGGACAAAGTGGCCGGATATATAGTGGCAGGAGAATGAGAGAGATGAATGTGATAATTATGTTTACTTTAGTAGGTATTCACTTTTGAGGTGTCATCTAATTAAAGGATCCAACATTTTGTTATTACTTGCAAGCAAGCCTTAGAGTGAAAGACACTCAAACATAATAATGAAAGAGAAAGGAGAAAGTTATGTTTGAGTATAAGGGACCACTTGGCCGGATGAAGAAAAGAAAAGAAAGAAAAAAAATAAGAAACGAGAAAGAGAAAATAACAAAAGCATTTCATCTTCTCTCTCCTCTCATTTGTATCATTTTCGTTCAAGCAATAGAGAGGGAGAGAGAGGGTAGCTTCGGCCAAGAGAGGGGGAAGGAGAGAGAGGGAGTTTGATACTTTCATAGTTCCCTAATCTAAGTATTAAGAAGAAGGGGAGGAAGGAGCAAGCAAAGGTATAATTTATAGCTTTATTTTATTTTTTTTAGTGATTTGATGGAAAAAGAGGTTTATGATTTTGAAGTTTAAAACTCTTTAATCTATGTATTTTCTATAGATTCAAGTATGGGTCTAACTTATTCAAGTGGTAGGAAGTGGATCAAAGGGAAAGAAATGAAATTATGTTTCTCAAAAGTGAGAAAAATTAATTTTTCTTAGCTTTGATTGTGTTAATCTTGTGATTGGTGATTATTTGATGAATTAGATCATGGATCATGATAGATCCATGAATATATTTGGTATTAGTTTGTGTTATGATGTTTGGTGATGGATTATGTTGGTGAATAGGTGAGGATATGAAAGATTTCTTAAAAATCACAAAAAACTAGAAAATTAGATTTTGAGAAAATGCAACGTGAAATTAAAATGACCATATCTCCTAGTGTATTTCTAATTTTTGAGTGTGGTCAATTTTTGGAGTTATATATACAAGTCTTCTAACTTTTTCAAGTGGAATCACAGAAAAAGGAGTTATAAAGTTTCGTGTGGACTGAAATTAGCAAAGGACGTCAAATCTGAAAAATGACTTTGAGCAATCTGTCTGGAAATTGTAAGGGCAATTTTGGCAACTTAGTTTATGAAATAAATTCCAATCTTCTGTGAGATTAAAATATATGTTATAAAGTAGTTTGTGTCCAAAAATAAGCTCATTCCGACTTAAATTGACCAAGTTATGACTATTTCAATATTTGTGTTTCTCCTACAAAAATAGCTATAACCAGAGTTGTATAACTCCGATGGCCACGAAATTTAAACTGGAAGTCCACGTTAACATGTGTAAGATCCCGCCAAGAGTTGGGAATTTCTGGAGTTAAGCGTGAGGTAGCTAATTTCTTAAGAAAATAACTTGAAATGGATTTTTGAAAAATATTTAAGGGAGTTTAAAATTTCCAGAAAAATACTTTTTGTGTATGGAATATATGTTTATATGATTGGCCAAAGGATAGGAAAATAATAAGCTGTTTTGATATTTTCGTGAAAAAGGAATTTCAACTTCCTGAAATGAACAATTCAGGATGCTGAAATTGAAACTGAAATTTTAGGAAGAGGAAACAGTTTGGTTTCAGCTTACTGAAATGAAATATAAAGTCTCTTAAATAGTAAACAGTTTATCTAGTTATAACAAGAACTTATAAAGGAACGATTAAGTGTTAAGCCTAAGGTAGTGCAATCGTACCCTTTAATGGTTGATATATAGTAGTTGGGCTAAACGACTCCTTCATATGGGGAAAGTATATACGAATTAGTAACCGATATAACTCACTGTGAAAATAGTGTAGACGAGACGAAAACTAATTTGTTAGTTGTTTGTGGGAAACCACTCAGTATACTGTACTGAATAGTATTAAAGACTCGATCTGTACTAGGTTTAGACTTGTGAATATGTTTAGTGTTAAGATTATCTAATATTTGACTATATGGTTAAGTGTTAGATGGTTTGCTTTTAAAATAATAGTATGATGGAATAAATATGTTATACTAATTGAAAGATCAATCTTATAACTTTCAATTAGTAGAACTGATAGGTCTTTACAATAAAGCGATTAAATTATATTGCGTAGCAGTAATCGACGGTACATGCAAGTTTTTCTCTAACTCAACTTTGAGTTATATTTCAAGGCATATTCGTGAATAATTATTGTTAATTATTCACATATATACTGATTATTGATTCGCACTTAGTGCATGTTGCATATGTTCATCAGGTATGAAAGGCTGATCATCGTCATTATCATTTAGTTCAGTTAAATTTGTTCATGTTTATTGTTGGTCATTCTTTATTATTGACTCGGGCATTCAGTTATGAAAATTGATTTATATCCTTTCATAATTATTTATACTGTTGAAAGTTTGTCAACTTATTATTCTTTTCAATCATGATATATCTTCATTTGAACTTAAACTTGCAGGGTAAACTTGTTGCTCACCCTTACTATATCATTATAAATATTTCAGATTAAGACAAAACTTCGGATACAGGCAAAGACAAAGACAAACTCGAGAAATGGATTTGGATACAGGTTAAAATTGTAATAGTATTGAATGCAAATGACATGGTATGTCGTATAAGATATTGAAGGCAAGTATTAAGTTAAGGTTAAAGACCTTAGGGATTATGTTATAAAAAGTTATTGTATAAACAATTTATATTTATATCTTCCGCAATAGTTATAGAAATAATGTATCGTAACGTACTAGGTCCGAGGTTCTGGGGACCCGAATTTGGGGGCGCTACAGTTGGTATCAAAGCTGTAGGTTATAAACCTTAGGTAGGGTTACCTTAGGCTATAACCGTGCGGATGAGGATAAGTAATAAACTCAAATAGAGTTTTAAATTTAAGCAATGAATTTGAGCAAGGTATTGGTAAGTTAATAAGATTCAAAGAAGAATCCTGACAAGTAATAAAGATCTAGAGTTACCTAACTCTGATAATAAAGATGAACAGTAGTAATGAATAGATAGAGTCTAAAAGACTAAAAGTATAAAGTGAAAGAAGATAGTAAAACAAGACGATCATAAGATAAAAAAGAATCGTAATATAATACAATTATAATATGAGATCACAACGTGAATCTGATGAGGTCATAGAAGGACAGATGATCAATCGTTTGATTAAAAATTTTATGGCAGAATTGCTATACGAATATGGTACTATGAAATAGTACGAGTTAAACTGAAAAGAGTTGTAGAATTGTAAATACGGATTAAATAAAATTCGTATTGAGTAAAGAGGGAGCTAGGATTATGTGGGATTTTGATTGAGGACTCATGTGATAACTGAGTTGTACAAACCTTTGTATGGGTGAGGTTTTGTGCTTGGTCTAACAACTACTTAGTTTATCACATTGATAATCATTGAAATGTTGGTGTCGCACTATTCACTATATGTATGTTGAGAACGTGATTCTTTTCTCATGTGTATGACAGATAGGTTGAGAATATAAGATTAGGTGCGAGTTCTTTGAGCTCATACGTATGGTAAGTTCGTGACTCATAATCATATGGTGGAACCCCTCAACGAATGAACAACTTTGGTCTGACTAGGATAAGTTCTTAAACCCATATGATTGTGGTAAGTTCCTGAACTCATAACGTGTGGTATATTTGATGAACTATACTGGGTATAAGAAAGTTGTGAAAGAAGAATTGAGGATTTTTAGTGTAGTAAGTTTTAAGTATGATAGAATAGATAGAATTATTAAGCAATTGATCATTAGAAGAATTGAAGTTGGTGGTAGAGGTATAGGTATTCCAAATCTTCTAACTATGCTAGACTTCAAAATTTTGATATCAAGCTAAATTCGCACTGATGTGCCTTTTTCGAAATGAAATGAATTTTTGGTTTTCTTCAAAACATGGTGACAAGGGTGTGGAGATGGACTTCGAGCCATTATCACATCGTTACCTGTTGCGACATGATATTTCTAAAAATAATTTTCAATAGTTTTGAACGGTTTAAAGAAGAGTCTACGCTAATTGTTTCGGCTAGACAAAAATGATTTAAAATATCAAAATATATTTTATATATCATCAATGCGTCATGGAACCTGGTGCAAAGTTGATAAAAATGATGGAGTCATTAATGCAGTATTATCTAGTGTCAGATGTGATCTAAGGATCGTCAGCCCACTATGGAATATTTTATTATGACAAAGTCACAAAATGACGGAATCTTCAATGAACTGTAAATACAGTGTGGTATAATGACGTCATAAAAATAATTTTTAGAATTTTAAAGAAAAGTCAAGTGCCAATTAAATTTTGCCAGACACATGTTTTGATTGATGTTCGAATTATTGGTGTATGTCTAAAGCTATTTGATTCAGCTAGACAAATATTTATGAAAATTCAAGTATCTCTTTGAGAACTTATCCCGAACCATATTTCGGACTTCTGGCTGAGTATGAACAACCCCAAAAAAGGGGGATATATTGGTTGAATAACGTACATTCCAATCATTGAACGCATACAGTCGTTCAGATAATTAAGGCCAACAGTAGTTTACCTTCTTCGTGATTGTAAACATGCCTATTATTTGGTTACGGTGAATACCGTTAAACTCAAGAGTTCAAGATCTATATGACCCCTCAACATGATTTGAAAAGCTTTTTTTTAACTCCGTAGAGAGAAGTCTGGGTAGAATGTGATGATAGAATAGTTCCTCATAGAAGGAAACCGTATGTACTCATTAAATGAAAATTAAATCAGGTAAAGGTTAACTTGAAAACCTAGTTTTGGTGAATAAAAGGAGTAGGGATTAGTAGGCTGTAATTTCGAGGACGAAATTCTTAGAAGAAGGGTTGAATGTGACAACCCAAAAATTTATAATGATTTTAAATGATTAAATTAAAGGTTAAAGACTAAAACCTAGAGTGAAAATAGAGGAATAATTTAAATTTTTTAAGTAGAACCTATATGGTTTACTATTTAAATGAGAATAGAGAAAATATGGGTTAAAAAATTTTAAAACACTAGAAATGAATTATGTGTATGATTAAACAAATATACATTACATAATGTGTATCCATTTATTTTGTATAAAAAGAGAATTAAGAATAAAGTTATGTAACCTAATACATATATTAGGTATGGTAATTAAAAACTCAATGGTTTATAATATGGGAGAATGTTAGTATTTAAAAATATATACTAACTTTAAGAGATTTACTTTATTCATCTCAATTTATTAATTTTATGATCTAAGTAAACCAAGTCTTATTGGGTTATGTAAGTGAATTCATATTATTGATGGATAATAATATGAAAATATCAAGAATGATGAGCATTAGTTCAAGTGAATTAAGATTGGATTAAGGAGGATGTATTATTTAATAAGTAGCCGAATTATTTATTTAAGCATTGGACTTGTAGCTAAGTTGATTTAAGGGTAATTTAATTATTACACTAACCCAATATAATATTTATAAGACAAGTTTAGTGATGACCCATTTTAATTATGGAAGGAAGCTCAAGTTCAATTTAATTAGTAAGCAAACAAGAAAAAGGTGCAAGCCCAAGTGAATTAATTAAAAGCTCAAGCTTAGCCCAATGGGAGAGAGAAAGTATTTGACCTAATCTATTTTCATGGCCAATTATTTTATTAGCAAGCCCAAAGAATTAATTTGGAGCCTAAGTTAATTTTATTTAGTAAGCATACTAAATAAAATCCAAGCCCAAAGGAATTAAATAAAGCCCAAGACTTAACCCAATTAGGGAGGGGTATGTTAGTCATTTAATAAAGCATTAATAAAATTAATTTGGATGGTCATGGGATAAAGGGGTCGGATATATAGTTGAAGGAGAATGAGAGAGATGAATGTGATAATTATGTTTACTTTAGTAGGTATTCACTTTTGAGGTGTCATCTAATTAGAGGATCCAACACTTTGTTATTACTTGCAAGCAAGCCTTAGAGTGAAAGACACTCAAACATAATAATGAAAGAGAAAGGAGAAAGATATGGGGAGTATAGACGACCACTTGGCCGGATGAAGAAATGAAAAGAAAGAAAAAAAAATAAGAAGCTAGAAAGAGAAAATAACAAAAGCAGTTCATCTTCTCTCTCCTCTCATTTGTATCATTTTCGTTCAAGCAAAAGAGAGAGAGAGGGAAGCTTCGGCCAAGAGAGGGGGAAGGAAAGAGAGGGAGTTTGATAGTTCCATAGTACCCTAATCTAAGTATTAAGAAGAATGGGAGGAAGGAGCAAGCAAATGTATAATTTCTAGCTTTATTTTATTTTCTTTTAGTGATTTGATGGAAAAAGGGGTTTATGATTTTGAAGTTTAAAACTCTTTAATCCATGTATTTTCTATAGATTCAAGTATGGGTCTAACTTATTCAAGTGTTAGGAAGTGAATCAAAGGGAAATAAATGAAATTATGTTTCTCAAAAGTGAGAAAAATTAATTTTTCTTAGCTTTGATTGTGTTATATTGTGATTGGTGATTATTTGATGAATTAGATCATGGATCATGATAGATCCATGAATAAATTTGTTATTAGTTTGTGTTATGATGTTTGATGATGGATTATGTTGGTGAATAGGTGAGGATATGGAATATTTCTTAAAAATCACAAAAAACCGGAAAATAAGATTTTGAGAAAACGCAACGTGAAATTAGAACGACCATATCTCCTAGTGTATTACGAATTTTTGAGTTTGGTTAATTTTTGGAGTTAGATATACAAGTCTTCTAACATTTTCAACTAGAATCATTGAAAAATAAGTTATAGATTTTCGTGTGGACTGAAATTACCAAAGGACGTCAAATCTGAAAAAATGACTTTAAGCAATCTGTCCGGAAATTGTAAGGGCAACTTTTGGCAACTTATTTTATTAAATAAATTCCAATCTTCTGTGACATTAAAATATATGTTATAAAGTAGTTTGTGTCCAAAAATGATCTCATTCCGACTTAAATTGACCAAGTTATGACTATTTCAATATTTGTATTTTTTCGACGAAAATCGCTATAACCGGAGTTGTATAACTCCGATGGCCACAAAATTTAAACTGGAAGTCCACGTTAACATGTGTAAGATCTCACCAAGAGTTGGGAATTTTTGGAGTTAAGCGTGAGGTAGCTAATTTCTTAAGAAAATAACTAGAAATGGATTTTTGAAAAATACTTAATGGAGTTGAAAAATTTCAGAAAAATATTTTTTGTGTATGGAATATATGTATATAAGATTGGCCAAAGGATAGGAAAATAATAAGATATTTTGATATTTTCTTGAAAAAAGAATTTCAACTTCCTGAAATGAACAATTCAGGATACTGAAATGAAAACTGAAATGTCAGGAAGAGGAAACAGTTTGGTTTCAGCTTACTGAAATGATATATTAAGTCTCTTAAATAGTAAAGAGTTTATCGAGTTATAATAAGAACTTATAAAGGAACGATTAAGTGTTAAGCCTAAGGTAGTGCAATCGTACCCTTTAATGGTTGATGTATAGTAGCTGGGCTAAACGACTCCTTCATATGGGGAAGGTATATACGAATTAGTAAACGATCTAACTCACTGTGAAAATTGTGTAGACGAGACGGAAACTAATTTGTTAGTTGTTTGTGGGAAACCACTCAGTATACTGTACTGAATACTATTAAAGACTCGATCTGTACTAGGTTTAGACTTGTGAATATGTTTAGTGTTAAGATTATCTAATATTTGACTATATGGTTAAGTGTTAGATGGTTTACTTTTAAAGTAATAGGATGATGGAATAAATATGTTATACTAATTGAAAGATCAATCTTATAGTTGATAGGTCTTTACAATAAAGAGATTAAATTATATTGCGTAGCAGTAATCGACGGTACAGGCAAGTTTTTCTCTAACTCAACTTTGAGTTATATTTCAAAGCATGTTCGTGAATAATTATTGTTAATTATTCACATCTATACTGATTATTGATTCGCACTTAGTGCATGTTGCATATGTTCATCAGGTATAAAAGGCTGATCACCTTCATTACCATTTGGTTCAGTTAAATTTGTTTATGTTTGTTGTTGGTCATTCTTCATTATTGAACTGTTTATGATATGAATCTATGCTAGTTGTGTCGGCTAGATAAATTATGTTTAACATTGCTTATGAGATGGATCTATGCTAGTAGTGTCAGCTTGGTCAAGTATATTTAAAATTTGTTTATGAGATGGATCTATGCTAGTTGTGTCAGCTATACCAAGTATGTTTAACATTTCTTATGAGATGGATCTATTTTAGTTGTGTCAGCTAGATCAAACATGTTTAAAATTTGTTAAATCAAATTCGTTTTAAAGAGTTGTGCCTATTCAATTGATTTGATAAGGACTATTGACTGAGAAAAGAATGTTATTGAGGCATCATATTGGAAACAAGGAAACAATTGTTGATGTCAAGTAAGTGTATATGCATATTACACTAGGTACGAAAGGCTGATCCCCTTGACTACCAAACCGTAAAGGACCAGTTTGAATACTGACACCCTTTATAGATGTTCATGGTCACGTTGGACCACTCAGTATCTATAGTTCATGGTCATGGTGGACCACTCCGAACCTATTTGTATCTATGGTTCATGGTCATGGTGGACCACTCTGAACCTATTATTCAAATGTTCGAATAATAAGAAAGCAATTCATGTTCTTCTACAATCATATTCTATTGTTGAATTTTGAGCGATAAATTTATTTCTATCATGATATATCTTCTTGTGTTTATACTTGTGAAGCAAATTTTGTTGCTTACTCTTTCTATATCATGACATTTATTTCAGCCAAGCCAGGATCATCTAAGAGAGGCAAAGGAAAGGGAAAGGCTTAGGAGTAGTTTGATTATGAACTAAAAGTATTTAGTTTTAATATTGGATGTAAACCTTTTGTAATATTAAGGGTATGTGTTATATTAAGGTTGAGACCTTGGGATTTATGATGAAGAGTTTATATTAATGAACAACGTATGTTTATTATTCCGCAATAGTCTTAGAATGTTTATGTTGTTGATGGATCGTGAGCACCAAATCCGAGGTAAGAGGACCCAGGTTCGGGGGCGTCACAGGTTGGTATCAAAGCTGTAGGTTATAAACTTTGGGAATGCGAAACCTAGGTTATAACCTTAGAAGGAAACTCGTATAGAGTATGTTAAGTGGTGAATTGTGGAAATTCATCATAGTTTTATTTGTACTTAATAAAATATCATTTCATTTTATCAATGAATATATTTTATTATGGTACTGATGATGTTGTTTATTGTGGTATAGGATGTCGGAAGAGAGCTATGGCAGCCATAACGTGGAGCAGCCAGTAGAGCAGGAGATTCCAGGGGAATCCACATTGGATAGCCTTGTTGGAGACCTATTGGGTAGGAATGCAGAGCTAGAGACTAGGGTGGGAGAGCTGGAGGTGGAGAACAACACTTTCCAGAACACCGAACAGCAGTATAAAGATGCCGCATACCAGGCATTAGCAGATGTGGATGTGCTGAAAGCTAAGGTGAGCTTATTGGAGTTTCAGTTGAGTGAGCGGACGTTGGAGAATAAAGTGCTAAGGTTTGAGTTTGATCTAGAAATTGATGATAAGATCAGAATCGAGGAATCCTGGATTAGAGCAGCCAATAGGGTGGACCATCTGGAGTTACTGCTAGAAGAGAAGGACGTCAGGCTAGGGTCTTCGGGGCGAGCATTGGATGTAGCATATGCAGGACTTAGTGTTGGTCAGGTGAGATTGCAGTATGAGACTGGAGAGTCTAGCCGATCAATGCGACGCCGTGTGATGGGAGATGCACTGCAGGAGCAAGAGCATGCCCGTGGTGTGACGCCCCCAGAATAGGTCCAGTCAACCCAACCCATTCTGAGTCGCCAAATACATGGTACAGAATTCAAATACAAACTTTATATCACACGGTTGTGCAAAATACGACCACACAACTGTGAGTGTCAATACAAATATGTAGAAAATATTAATATTCAAACTAAGTCCTCATTACAATTATTATCACACTATTTATCAGAAATAGTGAGGACTACTACTGCTCTAACTCAGACCATCACTCTGTCCCCCGACTAGTTCCCGCAACATTCTTATTTCCTGAAGAGGACAACAGATGAAAAGGGTGAGCTCAACTAGCTCAGTAAAGAATATTATGACTAAGATAATGGAAAATAAATTATCGTTAGTCTTCAACAAATAAGATAAAATATATTGGACAACCAACTTTAGATCAATATTCGCAGCGAAAATAACAATTCATTAGAAGAGTTAAGCAGAGAATGAAGTCTACTATCTTCTATGATTTAAAAGTCCATCATCAATATTTTATCCCTGTAACATCAATCAATATACATCTCGAATCAAATATTCATCTTTGCACTACAGGCCAAAGATATTCATTTGTATCATCAGTGGTCATGTTCATCTCAACACCTGTCATCTTTGCACTACAGGCCAAAGATATTCATCAGGTAATCATTCATCTTTGCTCTACAGGCCAAAGATATTCAGTTACATCACCTTTTAGGACTGAGGATGATGAAAAATATTTTAAATAACGAATCCAGTGAGATAAAAGACAAAGATTAGGGATTCGTCATTTAGTTTATCCAAATTCAAGAATAATCCATAATAATACTTTGTGGAACAAAATTCAAGAATAGAGCTCAAAATTTAGATCCAATCAAAGATATGAATCTAAACAAGTAATTTGGACAAATAGAAGAAAATTTAATTTTTCCGTGAATAGTGTCGTATACGTGAATAGTAACCCCGACGAAAAAAGTAAGAATTTCATAATAAAATCTATGCCAATATTTTGGTATAATGATATTAAAAAGAATAACATCATTTACGAAAGAAAATAGCATCCCTTACCTCAAAAGAATAGTACCTCTGACTGAAATATCGGATATAATACCGAAAAAAACATGCACTGAATAGCAACACTCAAACTATTAAAATACTCACAAAAATACGCTCGATATTATAGAGAGAGAAAACTTCTGATTCTGGTGTGATTTTCAATTCTAACCTAAGCACCCTATTTATAGGAAAAGCTTAGGATGCCAAAGGAGACTAAATTAATAAAATAATATTATTTTTTTTAAAATTTCCGCCGCCGGCTGCTACAACAAAATCAGAATTTTTTTTCAACAAAAGTGGGGCCCACCCATTAAAAAAATATTTATTTTCCGAAACTTCAATAATTCATAAAAAATAGCCCCTTTGTCAGAAAAATACAAATTCTATGTCTTTCTATAGGAAATTTAATTCTCTACAACTTTGTAGAAGGAAGTTTTTCCAAATTCCAAACATAAATTATCTGAAATCCATAAACAGATGATTTCTCACACCAAAATACTGATAAAAACACATCAGCATTAATTCCTTCTTTAATATCCACAAAATAAATATTTTCTTATCATATAAATCAATAATTAATTATTCACAAATAATATTACAGAACTACAATATTGACAACCAGGTCGTTCTCAGGAAAGAGGGGGCCTTCCGATAAGGACTTCTCCTTACTGGCGCGCAATTAAATAACCCCTCCTAGACAGAACTTCCTTAGACATTGTCAATAATGCTATCTAATAATATTATTCAAATAATATGAATTATTGAGTTGATAATGTGAAATACTGTGCAATGACAATTATTGAATCAATAATACAAAATATCAACTGTAGCCATTATTGAATCAATCATATAAAATAGCAACGTAGCAATTATTGAGTCAATAAAATATCAATGTAACAATTATTGAGTCAATAATATAAAATATTGAATAGTAATTACTGTAACAATAATTGAGTAAGTGCCTTCTCACGTAAGACTCAATAATTCAAAATACTATGCAATACCGTGTGCTACTGTGCAACACCGCGTATCACTGTATTTTAACCACCGGGTATTTCAACAGTACTAACGGTAACAACTACGCCGTTATTTATAAAAAGGTTATTTCTGTCGCTTTCTATATCCGACAGTTATTCCGTTGTGGGGTCCACAAATAGCTGCGCCGTCGTACGAATATTCCCCGACAACAAGAATATTCCACGACCAAACGAATATTCCCTGACAACCAGAATATTTTATAACCACTTGCTCATTTTAAAATATTTGCACATTTCACCCTTAACTTTCACATTTATCAATCAACACCTTACTATTTCGAAATAATAAATAAAAAAAATTAAATCTTTATTCATAAAAGTTGGGGTCTTACACGTGGGACACCTGGTAGCCAGTAAGGCGATGGTTGGTGGTATTGATGCTATAGCACCTTTTTGTTGGTAGTATTAAATTAAGAATGATGTAAACCTCTAGCTGTGAGAGGTCGAATGCAGATATGATGTACCCCTATCTTGTTGTGTAGGGGAGTATACCTCTTGATGGATTCCATGTCTAGTTGATTAGAATGGATAGTTGGTATTTGTGGAAATATGCTAGACATGTGTGTCACAAAAACATTTGGTTTATGAATACAAGTGCGCTATTATGACTAAATGTTTAATTACATAGATAATCTTGTGAATGAAGATAGTAAGTATCTATGTGATTATTGAAAGTTTTATTAAGCTGAAAGGAATGTTTCAGCAGGCTGAAATGATAGTTCGGCAAGATGAGCATGATGATATTGCTATTATTAAAAGTTAAAATTATGTGTTGTATTTTAAAGACTTATAACATATAATGAGACTCAAAGTGATAATGTAAGATGTTGTTTAAACCAGATAATGCCGCCTAGACGCCAAACCCGTTATCAAAGGGAGCAAGCTGACCCTATGGAGAACTTCGCTTACATCATAGCTCAGGCTATACAGACTCGTGCAACTGCAGCAAGGAATCAAGTGGATAATAGATTAGCCAATTTCAAAGATTTTAAGGCTGTGGGACCGCCAGATTTTTGTGGAACCACGGATCCCATGGAAGCTCAAACATTGGTGAAAGAGATGGAAAAGGCCTTTATCATTGCTAGGGTGGCGGAAGAGCAAAAGACGGCTTTTGCTACCTACTTAATGAAAGGTGAGGCTAATCACTGGTGGGAAACCAACCAAGCTAAAGCAGAAACAGAGATAGTTGCATGGACGAGGTTTAAGGAGTTGTTCTTCGAGAATTATTTCTCGGAGGCCACGCAAGCTAGGATGGAGGTGAAGTTTCTGGAATTGAAACAAGAGAATATGACGGTTGCCGAATATATAGCTAAATTTAATGAGCTAGCCAGATTTGCACCTCATCAGGTGGAGACCGAAGTGCGAAAGGCACGAAGGTTTGAAAATGGACTGAGGCCGGGGATTCACAGCAGGGTTGCAGTGCTGCAAATTCCTATATTTTCAGTACTGTTAGAAAAAGCCATTATTGTAGAGGGTAGTAATGAGGCTGTATCAAGATTCAACCGAGAGAAGAACAAGAAAAATATTAAAGGTGGACACCATAACTCCATCAATGGAAGCAGTGACAGTAAGAAGCGTAAGTGGAACAGTAGGTAATAACTCAGGAATGCAACAAGGAAGTACACCCCAGAAGAGGTCAACATGTAGTAAGTGTGGAAGATATCACTCTGGGGGATGTTTGAAGGAAAAGACTATATGTCTTAACTGTGGCTAGCTAGGACATATCGCACCACAATGTCCTAACCCAAAGAGGGAGGGCTGCTATTCTTGTGGAGGATCGGGACATCGTTATAGGGACTGTCCATCTAAGAAGAGTACTGACGGGGGAAGTGGAAACAAGAACGGTACACCAAAGTTAGCAATTGGAGGGCCAACTCAGCAGAACAAGCCAACGGCCCAAACTTTTAACATGACTGTGCAGGACGCAGTTGTATCCAAGGAGGTGGTGTCAGGTATAATTCCGATCAATAATAAAAATGCATATGTATTGTTTGATTCGGGAGCTACCTATTCTTTTGTGTCTTATAAATTTGCTATAAGATTAAACTTACCTTGTGAAAAGCTAAAGAACCCTATGAACATAGAAGTTGCAAACAAATAAGTGATCCCAGTAGAGTTTATCCATAATAATTGTGGTGTGGAAATAAGTGGACATAAGTTAAGCGTGAATTTGATTCTGATACGCTTAGGGGAGTTTGATGTTATCCTAGGTATGGATTGGTTGTTTAACCATAAGGTGATTATAGATTGCCATAAGAAGAGTATACACCTTAAGATCCCAAATTAGTCTACGATTGTATTTTATGGTAGCAAGTCGCCAAGACAAACGAGTTGTCTGACGATGATGCAGGCCAAGAGAATGTTACGAAAGGGATGTGAAGGTTATTTGGCTCATGTAGTGGATACACGGGGGGTGAATTCGGACATGGGGCAGATACCTATAGTGAATGAGTTTGGGGATGTCTTTCCAGAAGAACTTCCAGGACTCCCGCCAGACAGAGAGATAGAATTTGTGATTGATTTAGTACCAGGGATAGGGCCGATATCGAAAGCACCGTATCAAATGGCTCCGGTAGAAATGAAAGAATTGTTACTCCAGCTACAAAAGATGTTGGACAAGAAGTACATCCAACCCAGTGTGTCTCCATGGCGAGCACATGTGCTGTTTGTAAAGAAGAAAGATGGCTCGATGAGACTATGTATGGACTACAAAGAGTTGAATAAGGTGACAATCAAGAATAAGTATCCGTTACCAAGAATAGAAGATTTGTTTGACCAACTTAAAGAAGAGAGGTGTTTTTCTAAGATTGACTTAAGGACTGGTTATCATCAATTGAAAGTAAGGACGGAGGATGTACCAAAGACAGCATTTAGGACTCGTTACGGTCATTATGAGTTCCTAGTGATGTCGTTTGGACTGACGAACGCACCAGCTGCTTTTATGGATTTGATGAACAGAGTATTTAAACCGTACTTGGATAAATTTGTGGTTGTGTTCATTGACGATATTCTGATATATTTGAAGAATGAGGAGGAACATGCAAAACATTTAAGGATAGTACTGAAGACGTTAAGAAAGGAGAAGCTTTATGCAAAATTTTGAAAATGTGAGTTCTAGTTGAAGAAGGTTCAATTTTTGGGACATATCATCGACGACAAGGGAATTTCTGTTGATCCAGCAAAAGTAGAAGCGGTGAGAAATTGGGTACAACCGAAGACACCAACAGAGGTCAGAAGTTTCTTGGGATTGGCAGGATATTACAGGAGATTTATTCAAGATTTCTCGAAGTTAGCAACACCATTGACTAATCTGACAAGGAAGACTGTTAAGTATGTGTGGACAGAGAAGTGTGAACAGAGTTTTCAGGAATTGAAGAAAAGATTAAGTGAAGCACCTGTGTGTCTCTACCAGATAACACGGGGGGTTTTACAGTGTATAGTGATGCGTCACACAAGGGACTGGGTTGCGTATTAATGTAGAATGGTACGGTCATTGCGTACACATCACGATAATTAAAGGACTATGAGAAAGATACCCTACCCATGACCTAGAATTAGCGGCGGTAGTGTTTGCCCTTAAGATTTGGAGACATTATCTCTACAGAGAAAAGTGCGAGATATACACAGACCACAAAAGCCTGAAGTATATATTCACACGGAAAGAGTTAAACATGAGGCAGAGGAGATGGTTAGAATTGATCAAAGACTATGATTGTGAGATCCTATATCATCCAAGAAAGGCCAATGTAGTAGCAGATACTTTAAGTAGAAAGAGCTAAGAAAGATTGTTCGTATTGACAGAACAATAAGAATTAGTTAGAGAAATGGAGAAAATAGAGTTGGAGGTGAAAAATTCAAGGAATTCGGATGAAGTAACAGGAACGAAAGCAAGTCCGACTTTACTCGACAAGGTGAATGAGGCACAAGGAAATGACAAGGAATGTATTGACCTCGCGAATCGGTTAGCAGAAGGTGAATAGTTAAAGTACGAAATTGATAGCACTGGACTGCTGAGATTTGAAGGGAGGATTTGGGTACCTGCAGTACCCGAGTTAAAGGAAGAGATTCTTCAAGAGGTCCACACTACGATGTATTTCATACATCTAGGAAGCACCAAGATGTATCAAGATTTGCGCCAACATTATTGGTGGCCTAATATGAAGAGAGAGGTTGTAGAATGCGTCAGCAGATGTTTAACCTGTCAGAGAGTTAAGGCAGAGCATCAGCGACCAAGTGGACTGTTACAGCCATTGGAAATTCTGGAATGGAAATGGGAGCACGTCACAATGGATTTTGTGGTGGGACTTCCAGCAACACAGAAAGGTTATGACGCCATATGGGTGATTGTTGATCGTCTCACAAATTCAGCACACTTTTTGCCAATCTGGATCAGGTATACTTTGGATCAGTTGGCCAAGTTGTATATCAAGGAAATAATTTCGAGACATGGAGTGCCAGTATCAATTGTGTCTGATAGAGATCCGCGCTTCACATCTAACTTTTGGAGGAGTCTTCAAGAAATAATGGGGACACAGCTAAGGCTAAGTACCGCATATCATCCACAGACTGACGGGAAAAGCGAGAGAACGATTCAAACACTAGAAGATATGCTCAGGGCCTGTGTGATGGATTTCAGAGGAAGCTGGGAAGATCATCTTCCATTGGTAGAGTTTGCGTATAATAATAGTTATCATGCAAGCATTGGAATGCCGCCATACGAAGTCCTGTATGGAAGAAAGTGCAGAACACCCTTGTGTTGGGACGAGGTAGGTGAACGGCGACTGTTAGGACCAGAGTTGGTACAACAGACCGTGGAGATCATCAAAGTGATAAGAGCCCGGTTAGTAGCAGCTCAAGATCGACAGAAGAAATACGCGAATATTCATCGTAAGAAAAGAGACTTCAAAGTGGGAAGTTATGCATTCTTGAAAGTATCTCCCTGAAGGGGGAAGATAAGATTTGGAAAGAAAGGCAAAGATTTATTTGACCGTTAGAGATATTGAAGAAGATAGGTGAAGTGGCGTACGAGTTAGCTTTACCCCCTGAACTAAAAAATATTCATAACGTATTTCATGTGTCAGTGTTGCGATCATATAAATCTGATTACAAGCATGTAATAACATACGAGCCGATTCAAGCCGAGAAGGACTTATCATATGAAGAAATTCCTACTAAAATTTTAGATAGGAAAGAGCAGAGGTTAAGAAATAGGGTTAAAGTTCTGTGGAGGAACCACAACGCTGAAGAAGCTACGTGGGAACTCGAGAAAAAGATGAGGGAGAGTTATCCGAATCTTTTTGAGTAACCTTAGGTGGAATTCCGGGGACAAAATTTTTATAAGGAGAGGAGAATGTAATAACCAAGAATTTTTAGTCACTTTGTAAATAGATATATCAATTATGAATGATATTGAGAACCTTGTGGCATATAGATTGAGTGATTAAATTTAAATAACAAGTGTGTTATGAGAATTTATAGGAAGTCCCTCTTATGAAATAATTAAAGTAGGGGACAAGCTTAAGAATGTTAACAATCAAGGAAGTTGATTAAGATGATGAACCCTAATTAAATATTCAATTTACTTGTAGGTGGCAAGTCTAATTGGGTTATAAAAGTAAAGTGGTATTCTTGATTTATCGGTACGTGCAATAGTCTATTTAGTAAGTGATACTAGTGGGCTAGCCTAATTGAATGATAAATCAAGCCCACTAACTTTATTGGGAGATATGATTTAATGGCATTAGTAAAATTAATTAACTTAGCTTAACATGTGGAATTAATAATGGTAGCCCAAGTAATATATAACTAAACTTGACTACTAATAGCCCAAACTAATTAATTGTATGCCCAAACATTAATTAAAGAGGCCTAACCCTTGGTCCATTAAAGAAAAAATATTTAATCATTATAGTAAGTATATAACACAATAAACATAAATCTATAATGGGTAAAATGAGGGGTATGGCCGGTCACTAAAGGGTAATATGGGAAGGATTTTGAAATTTTATTAAGCTTGTACAATATCTTGGATATAATCTTTTGAGCCCAACACCCATGACAAGTGTCACCTTCCTAGCATGTCCAACACTTGTATGTAGTGACTAAGCAAGCAAGTAATCATTAGGGGAGAGAGTTAGTGGGAGCATGCTTACAATATTCAATTATACCCATTTCCACTAACTAGATTTCATTTGCATACTTACACTTCAAAGCTCCTTAGTTAGAGAAAGAAAGAAAATATAGAGAGAAAAGAGGGAGAGAATTTCGGCCAAGGAGGAAGAAGAAGAGAGGTCTTGAGCTTCATGTATGCTAAGTTATTAAGCTACTTTGGCAAGAAAAGGAAGATAGCAAGAAAAACTATGTATTGATTCTCTTTATTTTTAAAGTTTAATTTCTTATTTGGTGGGTTTTTGATGAAACAAGTGTCTTAAGTTTGATCTTTGATAAACTCTTCATCTATTGGTGTATAAATATTTTATTTGATGATCAAAACATTTTTGAAGTTGAATGTAAGATCAAAAAGGGAGATTTGTACCAAATGAGTAGAGAAAGGCACATGCATGCATGCACTAGGTGATTTTATAATAGATTCTTGTGATGCATGTTGCATATGGGTAATATCATGATTAGAGTGTTAGATCATGTGTTTATGAAAAGAGACTTGTGGATTTTTATGAGTTCATGTGATTGAGATTTGGAAAAAGATGTTAAATGGATTTTTGAAGGAATTTTCATTTAACTAGTATGCTTTATCATGTGCATGTTGAAATATACAAGAGTTATTTGAGGTTTTATTTCTTGGTATGCTAGATGCATGAGTTAAGGGTAAACCCCTTTGGAATCACTCAAATATGTTTTAAAATGAGCAAGTTATGAATTAAATCCCAAACTACCCAACTGTTGAGAATATGCTACTGATCAGCCACTTCTGGATGGTTTTCGGTAATCAAACCAAACTCAAATTTGGTGTTTGATACATGGAAAATGTAGTTCGGGAAAATACGAATCTAACGATACCAAATGGACCCAAATTCGAGATGTAGATCTCGAGATATGACCGTTTCTGTATAGGACCTCAAATCTGGAAAATGACTAAACTGTTATGAATGTTCTTGCAAATCAGTCCACTTTGACACTGATTTCTGGGACCTAAACAAAGCAGAAGCTGATGTTTGATGAATGGAAATTGGAGTTCGGAAAGATACGAATCTAACGCCTCTGACGGAACCAAAATCCGAGTTGTAGACTTTGTTCGACAAGCGTTTCCGTGAAGGACTCCAAATCTGGAAATTCTGGGCGAAAATTTGAGTGTCAATATTAAGTGTAATGAAAATGGGTTATTGTAATAAATAACTTTAAAGCCACTAATAAGCTAGTAAGTTAATTACATATAAAATAAAATATAATTAATTATTTAATTATTATTTAAATGATGTTAAGTAATAACTAAAATGAGTTAGTATTAATAAGATAACTACTTATTATTTAATTAAGATTAAATAATAAATTAGGTTAATCAATTAATTAATTATTATTTAATTAATATTAAATAATGATTAAAGTATAATTAAGTGAGATTAAGTAATTACTTACTTACTTTGACATGAAAGTTTATAGAATTAATTATTTATTATTTGAATAATAAATAAAGATGAATGTCAATTAATTATCCTTTTAATAATAATAAGAAATTATTAAAGAAGAATAAAGTGAATAAATCAAATATTATTTATTCAAAGATGAGGGAGTTATTAATTATTATTTAAAGACAAATAATAATTTAATTATCCATTATTTAATTAACATTAAATAATGAGGAGTTATAATTGGTTATTAGTAAGTAATAATTAAAGGTAAATAGTCAATTACTATTTAACTAATATTAAATAGTAATCGAAGAAAGATGGAGTTAACAATTGAACGAAATTAAATAACTCCTTAATTAAACAATTAAAATAAATTGTTTAAAGATCTAATGAGTGTTTATCACTTAAGAGAAGCCTTATTAACTATTAATCCTTAACCTAAGATCAATTAAATATCTTATAGGATTAATGATAGTACATTAGATGCATGTACCTTGTGAATGTATTATTGGTGAGATAATAATACAAGTAAGCGTATTGATGAAATATAAGCAATACTAATTGACAGATCTACCTTATCAATGATAGGTCATTCAAAGATTGTTAATTAAAGCTAGAAAGTTATAGCTCGCTGAACAGGCAAGTTTCCTTACTCAAACTCGAGTTAATATTGTTCAAGCATTCTGGTGGTTAAATATTATTGATTTTTCCACATCCTAATGAATTATTGTGAATCGCACTTAGTGTAAATTGAATTCCTGTTCTACTATATGTTGAACTATTTATGATATTGATCTATGCTAGTTGTGTCGGCTAGATCAATTATGTTTAACATTGCTTATGAGATGGATCTATGCTAGTTGTGTCAGCTAGGTCAAGCATGTTTAAAATTTATTTATGAGATGGATCTATGCTAGTTGTGTCAGCTAGGTCAAGTATGTTTAACATTGCTTATGAGATGGATCTATACTAGTTGTGTCAGCTAGATCAAGCATGTTTAAAATTTGTTAAATCAAATTCGTTTTAAAGAGTTGTGCCTATTCAATTGATTTGATAAGGACTCTTGACTGAGAAAAGAATGTTATTGAGGCATCATATTGGAAACAAGGAAACAATTGTTGCTGTCAAGTAAATGTTTATGCATATTACACCGGGTACAGAAGGCTGATCCGTTTGACTACCAAATCGTAAAGGACCAGTTTGAATACTGACACCCTTTACAGATGTTCATGCTCACGTTGGACCACTCAGTATCTATGGTTCATGGTCATGGTGGACCACTCCTAATATATTTGTATCTATGGTTCATGGTCATGGTGGACCACTCCTAATATATTATTTAAATGTTCAAATAATAAGAAAGCAATTCATGTTCTTCTACAATCATATTCTATTGTTGAACTTTGAGCGATAAATTTATTTCTATCATGATATTTCTTCTTGTGTTTATACTTGCTAAGCAAATTTTGTTGCTTACTATTGCTATATCATGACATTTATTTCAGCTAAGCTAGGATCGTCTAAGAGAGGCAAAAGAAAGGGCAAGGCTCAAGAGTAGTTTGATTATGACCTAAGAAAGTATTTAGTTTTAATATTGGATGTAAACCTTTTGTAATATTAAGGGTATGTGTTATGTTAAGGTTGAGACCTTGGGATTTATGATGAAAACTTTATATTAATGAACAACGTATGTTTATTATTCTGCAATAGTCTTAGAATGTTTATGTTGTTAATGGATCGTGAGCACCGAATCCGAGGTAAGAGGACCCGGGTTTGGGGGCATCACATTATATCGTCAGTTATATTATACGTTAACTTATATACCTTATATCATATATCATATATCATATATTCATCTATAAAGAAAATTGAGAGAAAATTGAGAGACGATTGTGAATTGTAGAAGAAGTAGTGAAGATTTCTATCATCTTTGAATCATCAAACAGAGTTAGCAAGGGTATGATTTATTATCCCGAGTTTTATAATTACGTTAGTTTATTTTTTCCAACAAACCCAATGTTAAGCTCTCTGTAACTAACATTGTTGATGATTGTTGATTATATGATTATATGATTATATGTATGTTAATATATGTTCATAACATGTTTTATATCATTTATTCCTGCTTTAAAACAATCAATTTCATGTGATTATGCTTTAATTAGAGATTTAAAAGTTATAGAGTATGAAAAGTATGAATATGGACATATGAACAAAATATCATGCTTTAATTGTTTATTAATTTTTAAATTGATAGTTGATTATGATTATACATGTTGAAACGAAGAAATTGACATTCAAATGGACAGATTTGGTGTTATAACAAATCTGTAATGATGAATTTCATGATTTGTCTCGAAACTTAGAAAAATACCAAAAACAGTAAATTTATGTGTTCTAATTTGAGTGATTATGTGATCTAAAGTGTTAAAAACATGCTAGAAGCGTTATATGATGTTTATGTGAAGTTTGCAAACTATGGGTAACATTAACAGTGTTGTTTGAACTTTATTTTTGCATTTTCGTGGGTTATTTGGGCTGAGGAACAGTGCAGTCGCAAACTGCAGCTCGTTATACTGGAGAACCCCGCCCCGGCGGACTTTCTAGTATAAAGTATGCCGCCCCGCGGGTATCCTGCACCACAAACATCCGCCCCGGTTGGGAATACAGAGTTGAAGTTGTTTTGTTTGTGTGGTTTTTAGTCCATAACATGATGAGTTAACTTAACCTAATAAACCTAATAACTTGTTGAGCATGTAACGCAATACTATAACATATTGTTGACATGTATAAGAGGATTCTAAGTTGAATATTAACAAGTTATATGCAAACTTGGATTTGTTGTTGTAAGGTTTGATTATGACTGTTTAAGAGTTTATACTTGTGTGGTATGCATGTTGTCGGTTCAGATTCATGTTATGTGGTTAGTCAACAAGTTAAGATTATGAACCAAGTTGTTAAGTCATGCTAAAGTGGGTAGTTCAACAATTAAATGTAGTGGTAATGTAACTAATTGATATTGTAAACATAATGAAATATGTAGGACTAATTGAGGAACGAGAATTATATTTGTAACCTGCGCACGAGGCAAGTTTTCTAACTTTATTGTTATTAAGCAAGCTTTCTATACTCGAATCATTATCATGATGCAAGTTCCGTAATTCTAAATTATTCGTTGAGCAAGTCCTAGACTTATGTTTCTATATCAATCAAGTTCATATTATAGTTTATTCAAGTTATGATTTCGAATGAGATATTATAATCTTTGTAAAGCATTACTTCAGAGTATACAATACTTGCTCAATTGTATACTCTTGAGATTCATTATTCAATTTGATTATCAGTTATTGTTGGATCTTGTAAGACTAGCAACCCTTATTGATTCGACTAGTCCATAGTTGATGAACGTTCTAAATTCTAGAACTATTATTGAGCTTATCCAAACCAAACTTCTTTTGGCGCAGACTCTGATGTCAAACTAAGATGAACAACCCTTTAATAGGGGATTATTTACGCGTTAGCGTTGAGATGATGTGCACATTCATGGTACTAAGGGCTGATCTGAAAATAGTATGCATACAAGCCAATCATGTATTATGATAAAGCATATACTTTGGAGACGATCTTATTTATTTATTAATAAAAGTATTCATTTATTAAAGGCATTTAATTATCTACATGATGCAATTTTTATAATATGTAAATAACCCATAGTTTTAAGCAATGCTTTTAGAATCATGATGTTGATCATGCTAATGAGATCTAAATTCTTAGAAAGCTTAAAACTAAAATAGTTCTCAATCGTGGGATTACTAAAAAGAGGATTAGCAAATCCGGATAGATTGGTACATATGTTGCTTGCTCATTGGATGAGGATGATTGATCTCATGATCATTTGTGTGGAGACACTAAAACAAGTATGTAGGTGCTTATTGGAGAATAAGTTCATTGAATGTTATTCGCTATGGAATACCTAATGGAGTTTTACTTGCCTGTCAATAGAAATTCCTAATGTGATAGTAGTACAAGTGATCCTTGGACTTGAGATCATCATAGTATTTTGTGTGTAATGAATTATATTTTGACTTATTCCTTAAGACCCTTAGGGTATATCAATGTGTATGCTTGGGTATAATAAGTTACATATGGAGATAATTAATGAATGGTCAATAAAGAATCTACCACTTCTAGTAAAAAAAAGATATGTCCTATGTGATTCGTTAAATGAAAACTCAGTAGTCTTTGACCAAGGCATAATGAAATTAGAAAGGAGTTTCTAATTTGCATTATTTGGAGTTGTGCATTTTCAATCGAAATACATATAATTAAATAAAATAAGACTTGACAGTAATTCCATGTCTTATATTTAATTGGGACATTGTATGGTGGAAGGATTGAATTGTACGGTAACTATTTATTCACAGGTTCTTTTATGATTATATTAAAATCTATGTTATCTGAAAAGTCGTTGATCGCTAGGGAGACTTATTAGTTTAATTTATTTATTTAAATAAGATTAGAATTGTTCTAAATAATTTATTCACAACCGATTTAATATAGAGAACCTAAAGGGTCACACTATAAAAGAAAGAATAATTATTTAAGAAGGTAATGATATAATCGTAAGAATGCATTAAGTGTAATTAATTTAATTTGTGGTGATAGAATAAATTAAATAGCTTAATATTTATTATTTAATATTTTAAAAATATTAAATATAAAGTAATAAGAGGAGTCTTATTAATATTATTACAATTATTATTATTTTTAATTTTTAATGGAGTTTAGAAATTAATTTAATATTAGTACTCTCATTTATTCCTAAAAAGATTAGGAGTTAAATTAATTAAAGGAGTTTAATTAATTAAATCCCAATATGTTGGGAAGCCTAATTAATTAAAAGAGTTTAATTAATTAAATGAAAACCTATTTCTAATAGGATTAGAAGGGTTGACCAATATCTATATAAGAGGAGTCTTATGTTAGTTATCAATTGATGTAGTTTCAATTGTTGGAGAGTACTCTTTTTCTAAAGAGGATAGAAAACTAGGGTTTAGCCAACCACCATCCTTCTTGATAATTCATCTTCCTTGGTGGATCACCTCTAGAGGTCAAACACTTGGGTGGCTAACGTTAATCAAAAGAAGGATTCTAACTCAAAAATTCAAGGAGATCACGAAGAACAAGGAGTTGAACTCGTACATTTGGAAGCTTCATTCTATAAGGGTATGATTCCATAACTTCTTATTTATCGTTTAAAATTAATAATTTGCATAAAGAATGATCCGGGTAATGGTTTTGTAGAAAATTTTAAACTCTGATATATTTTGCTTCCGCTAATTTTTACAATTTGATTGCGCCATAGTTTCGTACAAACCCAACAGTAGTATCAGAGATAAACTTTTATGCAATTATTAATTATTTTGATTCCATATATATGTATGGGTATGTATTTAGAATAATTTATTAGGCATAATTAATTGTATAAAATTATTTTTTTATAAAAGAAAAAAAATGAAAACAATTTTTTTTTTATTTTGCTGCTGAGAATTTCCTCGGCTGTGGATTTCATAAAAGTTGACCCACGAATTCGATAGTGGTTCCTTGATGGTATCATTACTATATATATATATATATAGGAATTCGTTGATTCGTTGATTTTATAAAAGGAAACATGTAGAATTTTAAAAAAAAGATATTATATATATATATATATAATATATATAAGTAACTATATATATATATATATATATATATATATATATATTTAATAACTATAGTACGGTTAGTATATATATATATATATATATATATATATATATATTATGATTATATATATGTTATTCTTAATAATTTTATAATTAAAATAAAGAGTTTATTTTAATTTTTAAATTGGATTTCATGCAAATTAAAATTGTCCATTAAATGATACTCATATGTATATGGAATGTTTTAATTCATGAGATGAATGTTTATTTATTAATTCATATGGTGATATGTATGATAATAAATGAGATTGATTATGGGACTATTGGCCAATGTGATTGGATTTTATTTTAGTTGAATGCTTGAATGAATGCGTTTTATTTAATGGGGTCTGCGTACCTTGTCGTCTCTGATTTTTTTTTTTGACGTAAAATTTTATCTCCCTCCTATGTACTTCCCCTTGACTGCTGATCAAGATTTCTATTTAAATAAAATAAGTTATGTAATAGAAATAGTTAGAATTATCTTGAATAAATTGAAGATCATAAAGCAAGGAGCGCGTGAAGACCCGTTTGTATGGAGCTCGGGTATAAATGTAATAGTTAAGTTTAAATTTAAATTCTTGCAGTCCTAGGTTTGACCTTTTGGTTCACTTGGTGGCTCTAGTGAATCAAAATAGAATAAAAGTCCATAATCAATCCGGGTATAATATAGTATTCTTTATGTGCATGCTAAATATAATATATATTATATTTTATGCAAACATACTTCGCATGTTTAATAAAATAACGGGTATTTTATATATATATGTGCATGCGCGCTAAACAAGATGAGACAAATAATAATAAACCCCTCAAAAAAATTATATTAAGTCCAAAGCGTTCAAAGATATTTGGAATATCGAACGTCGCCTTCTAGCATGATATATTAATAGAGAATTAAATATTTAATACGAGTTTGTTGTGCACACACAAGACGAGTATTACCAATTTAAGATATTAATTTTATCACATTTAATGCTTATAAAGTTAATTGAACAATATTATTTTGTTGTGCACACACAAGGATAATATTTTTTCTTTTTTGAATATATGGAGTGCTAGGTGTTGGATTTGTACGTAACGTAAGCATGCAATCAAATTACATAAATAGGGCGGAAGCGCGAAACATAGGTTTTTAAAAATTTATACAAACCCATAACCATGATCATTCTTGTGCATTAATTATCAGTCAATACATAGAAGGAGAATATGAAATTATACCTTTGAAGATCCAAGCTTCCTCAGGTACAAGTTCTACTCCTTTGATTCTTTTGATTCCTCTGTAGTGGCTCCTTCCCTTGATCAATGTCAGCCACCCAAATGTTTAGCCTCTAACGGTGATCCACCAAGGAAGATGAAGAACTCAGGAAGATGGGTTATTGGCTTAACCCTTGTTTCTATCTCTATAGAATATGTGTACTCTCAACCTTTGGAAAAATTCACGTCCCTTATTTCTGATATAAGACTCTCTTATATAGATATTAGGATAACCCTCCTAATCCAATTAGAATAGAATTTTATTTAATTAATTAATTAAACACTTTTAATTAATTTATATCCTAATCTTATTAGGATTGAGAGAGAGTTCTGATATTATATTAATTCCTAAACTCTTTTAGAATTAAAATAATAATAATAATAATATTAATATTAATAAGACTCCTCTTATTATTTTATGTTTAATATTTCTAAAATATTAAATAATAAACATTAAGCTATTTAATTTATTCTATCACCATAGATTAAATTAATTACACTTAATACATTATTACTATCATTCCATTTTCTTCTTAAATAATTCTTCTTCCTTTTATGGTGTGACCCTTTAGGTTCTGCATATTAAACCGGTTGTGAATAAATCAATTAGAACAATTTTAATCTTATTTAAATAAATAAATTAAACTAATAATCTATTTAAATGAATAACATTTATTCTACAATAGGGATAAGCCTCCCTATCGATCAACGACTTTCTAGATAATATAGATTTCAACATTAATCATAAAAGAACCTGTGAGTTAATAGTTACCGTACAATTCAATCCTTCCACCATACAATGTCCCAATTAAATATAAGACATAGATTTACTGTCAAGTCTTAATTTATTTAATCATATGTATTTCGATTAGAAAATGCACAACTCCAAATAATGCAAATTAGAAACCTCTTTCTAATTTCATTCTACCTTGGCCAAGGATTTCTGGGTTGTCATTTAACGAATCACATAGGACATATCTCCTCTTTTACTAGAGGTGGTAGATTCTTTATTGATCATACATTATCTCCATATGCAACTCATTATACCAAAGCATACCCTATATATGCCTTAAAAGGCCTTAAAGAATAAGTCAAAGTATAATTTGTTACATACAAGATACTATGATGATCTCAAGTCCAAGGATCACTTGTACTACTATCACATTAGGAATTTCTATTGACAGGCGAGTAAAACTCCATTAGATAGTCCATAGCGAGTCACGTTCAGTGAACTTATTCTCCAATAAGCACCTACATACTTGCTTTAGTGTCTCCACACAAATGACCATGAGATCAGTCATCCTCATCCAATGAGCAAGCAACATATGTACCAATCTATCTGGATTTACTAATCCCCATTTTAGTAATCCTACAATTAGAAACTATTTTAGTTTTTAAGCTTTCTAAGAATTTAGATCTCATTAGCATGATCTCATCATGATTCTAAAAGCATTGCTTAAAACTATGGGTTATTTACATATTATAAAAATAGCACCATATAGATAATTAAATGCCTTAAATTAATGTTTTATTAATAAATAAATAAGATTGTTTACAAAGTATGTGCTTTATCATCATACATGATTGGCTTGTATGCACACTAATATCACTAGGATGGACTTAACTTAAATCATTTTAGTTTGAACGTGCACACACTTGACCATTATGATTTAAGAGGCAAAATACAAGGAGTCACATGTTGATGTGATTGACAAGAGTTGTCTATCTATTTATTTATATATCGTTTGTTATGCACACACAAGGATATATACATTTGAAATGGGATCCTTAATCTCACTAGCAAATCTTAAATTAGATGTTGTCGACCTATATAAGTGAGGGTAATATAGTTTGAAGAAAATAGTGGGAGATACCAATTTAAAATATGATCTAATTTATTTTAGTATATAAAATTAATTAAATGAATGTTTGCTAAAATATTGTCTTTTCACATACAGAAATTTAAAATATGTCAAAATCACTAATTTCACTGCGTATCATACTTGATGCTAACAATCTGACCGGACCAAATTACACGGACTGGTTAAGGAATCTGAGAATAGTTCTCACTGCTGAAAAAATTTCTTTTGTCTTAAATTCACCCGTCCCTGGAACTGTTCCAGAATCAGCCTTTGAGGAAGAGATTGCCACCATTGTAAAGTGGCAAGATGATGCAACTGTGGCTCAATGCATCATGCTCGCATCCATGAATAATGAGCTTCAACGTCAGCATGAAAACATGGATGCTCCTACTATGTTGCTTCACCTCAAGGAGTTGTATGGTGAACAAAGTAGGACTGCAAGATATGAGATATCTAAAGAGCTTTTCCGATCTCGAATGACTGAGGGCACTGCCGTTAAGACTCATGTCCTATGGGTGATCAATCTGATTGAACGCCTTGGACAACTTGGGTTCGTCATGGATGGGGAGTTGAGTCAAGACTTAGTCTTGTAGTCACTCCCTGAGACCTTCTCGCAGTTCGTCGTAAATTTCCACATGAATAAGTTAGATGTCAGCTTTCCTGAATTACTTAACATGTTAAAAACTACAGAAGATCACTTCCCATCCAAGAAGAACCATGTCTTAATGGTGGATTCTTCCAAGAAAAGGAAGAGGCCCAAGGTATCTTCTGAAAAGAAGAAATCTAAGAAGGCTAAGGGCAAGGTGAACATAAAGGATCAAAAGAAACCTGATCCAGCTAGCAAAGGAATGTGATTTCATTGCAACGACCGGGGTCATTGGAAGAGGAACTGCAAGAAGTTTCTAGAAGAGAAGAAGCTTGGAGAAGCTTCGACTTTCAATCAAGGTTTGTTCATAATTGAAATTAATTTTTCTAAAAGTTTAAATTCTAATTGGGTATTGGATACCGGCTATGGTTTTCACATCCGTAATACTGTGCAGGGACTGGTCAGAAGTAGAAAGCTGAACAAGAATTGATAATAGTGTGCATACAAGCCAATTATGCATGATGATAAAGCACATACTTTGTTTCGACATCGAGAAAAAATCCGCGGGTCGGGTCACAACCCGAATCTTTTATCTTTTCCTAAGTTATCTCTACCCTTACTCTTTTTATTGTGAAAAAGGTTTTAAAGGGTTTTTTTTAGGAAAAGACTAACATGCATCATGTCGTCGACTTGAATGTTTTACAAAGTCGCCAGTTAGTAGTTTGAAAATGGTTGTACTAACTCCACCGAGTTTTGTTTGAAAGAGGCCCAATTGCTAGACACTGTCAAAACTTGATATTTGAAACAAAAGTTTTGAGTTCGGGGGCTTGGTTAAGTGTGGGGAAGGTGTTAGGCACCCCACAAACTCCCGTGTAAACACGATACCGCATCTTTTCAATATTTCCCTTAAAACTGAAATGTGTGTGTGAATGCTATTTAAAAATTGGGCCTATGTTCGATTAGTTAAAAGCAAGGAAGTGCTTCGTTGAGCCTATATACGAAGGGTTTGATTTGATTTGCAAAAGTCTTTGATTTGATTTGTAAAAGTATTTGATTTAATTTGCAAAAGCTTTTCTTTTGATTGAATTTGAAATGATGTTTTGAAAGCTGGTTTTCAAACCCTTACGCTAACATAGGAATTGAAGCATATCGTTACTTTCAATTTTTATCTTTTTAGCCTTAAGGCTCAATTCGAATGGTGATAGTCGGGCTGCGAAGCATCCTCAACCACAACAAATATACAAGTGTCGGTCTCTTTATGGGCATGAGAGCCATCAGAGGGACTCTGACACGACAAACTATATTTTCACTATGTTGAGACCTTAAATCTGGATAACCATTTTAAGGTTTTTTTTATGCACATTTTACAGAAAAATTAGCAGGGTACATCTGTAAAGCGGAGTTTGTCCATCATGGGAATCAGAATCGGATCAATTTGATCATGAATCCCACGATTCCTAGGCTCACATATGAGTAGCCAATAAACCTGTACAGTTCAAATTTGTACAGAAATAGATATATATCCCAAATATCGCCAGAACTTAGGATTCATTTAGTAAATTCTGGTTCGCACCTGGCCGAAGCATCTCGTTCCAACTAGATAACAATCTAAGGGACGCGAGGTTGCTTTTGCGACTAAAAAATGCCGATTCATATCAAATGAATATTTAAATCATCAATTTAATAAAAAGCAAGTAAAACAATATATATACACAGTTATATATACAAAAGTTCTAAAGGACGATGGGTTTTCACACCGATGCCCGGACTAGAATTAAAATATATATATATATATATATATATATAACCAAGACTGGAAAGAGAATTCAGTGGTGGTGAAGGCTGCTTATATATGCATATTTATATATAAAAGCAGTAAAAAGGCCACAGAATAATCCAGGCCGAACTGAAATATAAATGTATAGAAAAGTAGTCAACCAGAGACTGGGAAGATAACTCAATAATGGTGAAGGGTGCAAAAAATAGTATAAAAGCCACAGAATGATCTAGGCCTGACTGAAATATAAATGTACAAAAAAGTAGTCAACCAGGGACTGGGAAGATAACCCAGTAATTGTGAAGTGTGAAAAAATAGTATAAAGGCCATAGAATAATCCTGGCCGGATAGAAATATATAAATATATATAGAGACAGAAACGTAGTCAACCAAGACTGGGAAGAGAACCCAGTGGTGGTGAAGGCTGCTCATATATGCATAAATATATATAAAAGCAGTAAACTACTTCAGATTTGACATCCGGGCTTGACAGAATTGAAAAGTTAGTATATATACAGTTAAATAAATACAAAAAAGCCAAACCCGGACTGGTAAGATAACCCAGTCTGGCAAAGTTGCTAATAATGAAGATGCAAGTATGCCGAAGATGCTGGAAGCGACGAATCGTCAATCTGAGATGTAAAAATGCCAGAAATTGAGTTTATGTACAAATATATACCAAAAGTTGACGAAAATAGCCACAGAACTAAGTTCCGGGCATATTTAAAAAATGAAACTTGATATGCAAGTGCAAAACAGTGCAAAGAAGTATTATTGATTATCTGATCTTAAAAATACTCACAATAGACTGCTACACGGGCTTTTTGCCAAATCGTAGGCTCTAAACGTCCAAATCTACCAGTTATTTTTGATATGTGGTAGTATATGGGTATATCTACGTGTTAGAGTGAAAAAATTTGGGTTTGGAAGAAGTGAAAAAGTTAGAAAATCAAACAGGCAGAGGTTGGTTGCGTTTCAAAATTTTTTAAAAATAAAGGGGGGTCACCTCATATATATAGGCATGAGAACCTCTGCTCTACCTACTTCTATCGCAGGTAGAGGTGCGGCTCCCTGGTGGGGCCCACTTGTTTGGTTCCATCATCTCAAAGTACGTGCACTCCGAGCAACGCGAGGTCGAAGTCACAACTTTCTAACTTTTGATCGGAGCGTCCGTTTGAGGCGTGCCATACCTTTTCAGAAAGCCTCTCATCGAGAGTGTCACAATAATATGGGATAAAAAAAAAATTGGGTCCAAGAAGACGGGTTCATAACCAGGTCTTCGATTCCCCGCAGTTTGTCCGTTGAGCTATCTTGCGCTGTTTGCACTCAGGATCATTGTTATAGTTTTTTCTAACCTTGGTGGCATCAATTTGGCTTGAGTTTGACCGAATGGGCTTGATATTGGTAAAATAATCATTTTGCCCCTCCCGGGGTTGCCTTTAGTGTAGGCATGGCCTTTGGTTGTTTTTTAGGGGTTATTTCCAAGACTTGGATCCCATTCGAGTTTATTTGTCCTCAGTGCTGTATCTGGTGATGACTTGGTCATTCAAAGTTTTCCTTTGGAGGTGTTGTGGAGCTTTAGGTTTGTTCCCGAAGGTGACTTGACTTCTCGGGTTGCGACCTGGGGCTGACCTGTACCTCCCGGGTTGAGACCGGGGCTGAGTTGACATCCCGAGATTGGTGATCGAGGCTATGGTTGTCCTGGTATTAGTGACCGGGGTTGAGTTGACATCCCGGTATTGAGACCGGGGTTGATTTAAAGGCCCAATATTGAGATCAGGGTTGCTTTGACGGCCCGATATTGAGATTGGGGTTGATCTGATGGCCCGATATTGAGATCGGGGTTGATCTGAGGGCCCGCTATTGAGATCGGGGTTGAACTGACGACCCGATATTGAGATCGGGTTTGCTTTAACCGCCCGATATTGAGATCGGTATTGAACTAACGGCCCGATTTAAGATCGGGGTTGATATAATGGCCCGATATTGAGATCGGGGTTGATATGACGGCCCAATTTGAGATTGAGGTTGAACTGGAGGTCCGATTTGAGATCAGGGTTGATATGATGGCCTGATATTAAGATCGGGGTTGATCTGACGACCTGATATTGAGATTGGGGTTGAACTGATGACCCGATATTGAGATCATGGTTGATCTGATGACTCGATATGAGATCAGGGTTGATCAGACGGCCCAATTTGAGATCAGGGTTGAACTGATGACCCGATATTGAGATCGGGGTTAATCTGACTACCCGATTTGAGATCGAGGTTGAACTGACTCCCCGATTTGAGATCGGGGTTGATATGATGGTCTGATATTGAGATCGGGGTTGATCTAACGGCCCGATTTAAGATCGGGGTTGAACTAATGACCCGATATTGAGATCGGGGTTGATCTGACGGCCCGATTTGAGATCGGGGTTGAACTGATGGTCGAATTTAAGATCGGGGTTGATCTGACGGCCCGATATTGAGATCAGGGTTGAACTGATGACCCGATATTGAGATCTGGTTTATCTGACAGCCCAATATTGAGATCGAGGTTGAGTTGAAAAGATAGTTTTTCCCTCCTACAGTGTTATTATCGGGGCAAGGAAATTTTGAGTGACTACAGATGCCCCTCTTTATCATGTTCATGCAATGTAATGGAATGAGCAGGATAAAGATTACTAGACACTTGAAATGCAAAGGCAAAGGGGATACGATGCATGATATGGTATGCAAGGAGTATCAGATACCTTTGAGGAGGTGGGGTTATCACTAATGGATTACGTTAGTTTTTGCCGGAGATAACGTCAATCGTGAAAACTTTTGTTGAAGCATTTATTATGTGATTGCTGGTAGGATATCAAGTTTAAGCCATCACATAATGTTCTTGCCACTTTTTGCTAGGGATGATGTTAATAGGCTACCACGAACTGTTCTTTGTCATTTTCTGCTAGGGATGACGTCATTCATGATATCCTAGGTATGCCATTGTTACCGCCAAGTTAAGCGAATGCATTTTTGATGCCTATCTTGATGATAATTTACACCGGTAGTTGGCAACAGAGGGATTGAACCACCAGTCCTTCCTGAATCTCCCTTTTGAGGATGTGTATAACATATTCCATTATGAGTGATGGGTTACTATATTGCTTCCGTCACCGAATCCCTTCCAACTTTTCGTTGGGGCTAAGGGAAACAGTTAAACTATCTCGGTCGGTACCTGAAACTTCATTGGATTGAAGCCAACGGCTGAATCGAACTCGGTATGTACCTGAAACTTCGTTGGATTGAAACCAACAGCTGGATTGAACTCGGTCTGTACCCGAAACTTTGTTGGATTGAAGCCAACGGCTGAATTGGACTAGGTTTGTACCCGAAACTTCGCTGGGGTTGAACCAACGGCTGAACTGTCATCAGTCAGTACCCAACGCTTCGCTGGGTTGTGCCAACGGCTGAAATAGACTCAGTCTGTACCCAAAACTTTTGCTGTCCAATTTATATAATGACAATTACGCGCAAGTGTACGCGGTCAATAAGTAATAAAGAGTAAGTAAAGATCGTTCCCACGAAGAATTAATTGATAAAAGACACCAAACCACTAGCACATAATTATTTCAGTCTTATTTAAACGAGCGACAAGGTGTTTTAAGTAAAACTAGACAAGTAATTAAACTTAAACTAATTAACCCTAGAGTAAAATTAGATAATGAAGATATGAGATCTGAATTTCCCCTAATGATTCATTTAAGTCAACATACTTCTAGTTAGGTCAAATTAATCGTCACAGTTTGTTAGCCGAGAACACGAAAGTGAGATAAGGCCATCTTTCAATGCACCTAATCCATATCACATGCAATCCACAGATGATAGAAAGCACGTGAACACCCACCTTATCTAAACCACTATATGTCTATGCGATTTACAAATAATTAGGGTTTAAGTCCAAGTTCTCAATTGACTACGAGCGGCGCTTCGGTATATGTCTATCCCAGTCACAAATCATGCATCAAACGCCATGTGAACAGACAATCTCCCACTACTATGATTAGATCTAAACCTACACTTCGTCTTTTAAGTCCGTATAGGTTATCATAATAATTGGTCGCGAATCAATTAGGCAATGAAAGCACGAATTGTAATAGACAATCAAATAACAATCAATAAGAACAACATGGAAGCATATCAATATAAACTACTCGTTAGGTTCCATTGAAACCTCAAAATACGTTTAAGTCATAAATGACTCAAATATATCATCCACAAGCTGAATAAACATTAAAAGATTACAAATAGGAAGCAAGAGAATTTAAAGATAAAGAATGCAAATCTGATTGCTTAAGCTTCTTCGTAGAATCTCTAATGGAATCCACTTACTTAAATATTATCTTCTAAATAAACCCTAGAAACTAACTAACTAAACCCTAATCAAATCTACTCCTACCCTAAGCTAAACAAAATGTAAAGGAAGAGAAGAAGAGAACTAGGGCTAGGGCTTAAGGCCAAGGAATGAATTATAAATCCAAATGTGCAAAACAAGCCCTAAATATAAGCCTTTCATGTCTGCTAAAATGAAAGTCAAAATCTCTGGTCAAGCCGAGCTGGCGCGGTCGCGCGGGCTTTGGCCTTGGGACTGGCGCGGCCGCGCATGTCACCAGAATTGCCTGTCTGCTCTGCTACTTGGCGCGGGCGCGCGGCTGTTTCTCTTGAACCCTGCGTGGCCGTGCGGGCTGTGTTTTTCTGCTGATGCAAGGCTGGCTTCTGCTGCTCTCTTGCTGCTTTCATTTGCACTTCTTGCCTTCTTGCATCCTTTGAGCTTCTTTGCATCATCAGATCCCCAACAGCTGCTTGACTCCTATCCAGCATCATGCCATCATCCCATTTAGCATTCTTTCCGTCGTTTTAGCCCATTATGCGCTAAAAGAGTCCCTAAATATGAAGACTACAAAACAAAGCAAAAATTAATGAAAAGCACAATGGTACTTCAGTTTAAGCAACAAAACAAGCTGGTTACTATCCGAATAAGTGGTAATAAAAACCACTTATCAAATACCCCCAAACTTAAATGTTGGTTTCCCTCAAGTAACCAAAATAAAACTAAACAAAAGATGCAATGCAATGACTATAATGAATGCAACCTATGTTATCATGAATGCAAATCCAAGTCCCAGTCAATATTACTCTTCATAAACCATGCCTCAGAAAACCACAAGATCAATAAACAGAAAAGCTACCCAAGACAAGATCATAAGGCATATTCTTACAAATCCAAAACTGTCAGCGCTGATGTATTATGTGTGTGCCTAGCAACTATTAAACATGCTTTTGATAAATACATCACATACTATGCTTCTTAAGGGAAAAACAAGTTTCAACTCAAGAAAAGCAGTAAATTAGATAATTTCTAACCAAGACCACGCATGACTTAAGCTAAGAGTCATAGAGGGTTTATTATGCTTTTTATTTACTCACGAAGGCGATTTTGCTCTTTTTCGTGTACACACTCGACTGTACAATGCCTAGTCCTCTTAGGCTTTTCAATGATACCCGTGTAGCGAGCTTTCGACCAACGACTCCCACACCCAAAGGCCTTAGGGCGCGGGGTGATAAGACACCCCTCGGGCTTACTTGCTCGAATATCAAAGGCCACAGAACTCGACGTAGCCGAAGTGTTTATTCACATTAATTTTTATTCTTTTTCTTTTCTTTTTCATAGGGGAGTACGTCTTACGCTCCATCTCCCTAAGTAGCATGCATACCCCTTGTTTCCCCCAAACTTAAGCTTTTTACAGTCTAGCTATTATCACATGAGTAATGAAACTCTTCCATTAAAATATAGATTTCCCACGAGAAGACAAGTATGTGAAAAATTTAAACTCAGCAAGTCATAGTGGTTACTCTTAGTGTGCTAACCGGTTACACAGTATCTGACAGATAAGGATTTACATATATGACATTATAAGCAAGCTTAAGTCTCAAATCAGTTTGAAAATTAAGTAATTTCAGTTTCCTCATAGGCCACATAAATAACAAACCAACTAAAAACTGGATTCATACAATATGCCCTAACACAGTTGACTAAAATAAAAACAAAATTTTTTAAAATTTCGACAAATTTTAACAAAATACAACCTACATGCATTATATGAACTAACACAGTATGCAAAATGACATGAACTACACTACATGCAAACCTAAACCCCCAAACTTAAAAACTAGAATGTCCTCATTGGAGATAAAAGGAAAAAAAAAAGAACTCCCCTAGTTGGCTTCGTCTGCTACATGAAATGATGTGGTGCTCAGTTTTACTGAATTTTTCCTTAAGTCTGAGACAACCTGCATGACGCGCCCTTCCTCAGATTTCTGATATGCAGCTTTTGACATGCATTGAGGATGGGACTTTTGACTTTTGATTCATTCTAGCAGCCTTAACCTGAGAAAAGCATAGAATATTTATTAAGCCCACTAAATCACCAAAACTAATATTAACTATTTACAACTAGGAGAATTAACATAGGTGGACAAATATATGAATTCCCAAAAACTCCTATATGTGCGTATATGCAACATGCTCATGCGTTAAAAATATGTTCCATACGGTATAGTCCCAAAAATATACGCATCAATGCCTAATTCCAAAAAATGTAGGCAATGAACTCCTAATTCCAAAAATATTTAAAAATTTACACTAAGAATTAAACTACTAAGAATTAAACAAAGGGGAGGGAAATGGAGATAAGTAAGTAGAATTAAACAGGAAGGAGAGAGAGAGAGATTTGATGGGGTGCCTCCCATCTAGCACTTGGTTTATAGTTCGTTAGCTGGACTCTCTCTTGACACCTGTAAGACCCCAACTTTTATGAATAAAAATTAAATTTCCTCTATATATTATTTTGAATAGTAAGTGGTTGATTTGATTAATGTGGTAAGTTATGGGTAAAATGCGCAAATATTTTTAAATAAGCAAGTGGTTATAAAATATTCATTTTTTATCGGGAATATTCGTTTGGTCGTGGAATATTCTTACTGTCGGGAAATATTCGTACGACGGCGCAGCCATTTGTGGGCCCCCTAACGGAAAACTATCGGATGAAGAAAACGACACAAATGAATTTTTAATAAATAACGACGGAGTTGTTACCGTTAACACTATTGGAATACCTGGTGGGTAAAATTATGTAATACGTGTTGTTGTACAGTAGCACACGGTATTGCACAGTATTTTTATATTATTGTTAATTTAATAATTGCTACTGCACAGTATTTCTCATTATCAAATTAATAATTTATATTATTTGAATAATATTATTAGATAGCATTATTGGCAATGTCTAAGGAAGTTCTGTCTAGGAGGGGTTATTTAATTGCGCGTCAGTAAGGAGAAATCTTTATCGGAAGGCCCCCTTTTTCCTGGGAACGTCCTTGTTGTCAATATTTTAGTTCTGTAATATTATTTATGAATAATTAATTATTGATTTATATGATAAGAAAATATTTATTTTTGTAGATATAAAAGAAGGAATTAGTGTTGAGATATTTTTATCATTATTTTAGTGTGGAAAATCATCCGTTTATGGATTTCGGATAATTTATGTTTGGAATTTGGAAAAACTTTCTTCTACAAAGTTGTAGAGAATTAAATTTCGTATGAAAAGGACATAAGATTTGTATTTTTCTGATAAAAGGGCTATTTTTCATGAATTATTGAAGTTCTAGAATTTTGGGTCGAAAGTGATTTTTGGAGTTAAAAATATTTTTTTTAAGAAAAATAGTTTTTTAATGGGAGGTGGGCCCCACTGGTGGCTGATGGATTTTAGTCAAGAGGTGGGAGTGGAATTTTTTTTAAATATTGTTTTATTAAATTTTTTATTTTGGCGTTCTAAGCATTTTTCTATAAATAGGGTGCTTAGTTAGAATTTAAAAATCACACCAGAATCAGAAGTTTTCTCTCTCTATAATATCGAGCGCATTTTTGTGAGTATTTCGATACTTTGAGTGACACTATTCAGTGCAAGTTTTCTTCAGTATTATATCCGACATTTCAGTTTGAAGTATTGTTCTTTTGAGGTAAGGGATGTTATTTTTTTTTTAAATGATGTTATTTCTTTCAATATCATGACACCGAAATATTGGTATGAATTTTATTATGAAATTTTTACCTTTTCATATTAGAGTTACTATTCACGTATACACCATTCACGTATACGTCACTATTCACGAATACGGTACTATTCACAGAAAAATAAAATTTTCTTTTCTTTGTCTAAGTTGGCTATTATGGGTCCTATCTTTGATTGAATCCAAGTTTTGATCTTCATTCTTGAATTTTGCTCCACAATTGATTATTATGGAGTATTCTTGAACTTGGATAAACTAAATTACGAATCCCTAATTTTTGTCTTTTATCTCACTGGATTCGTTCTTTAAAATATTTTTCATCATCTTCAGTCTTAAATGGTGATACAAAAGAATATCTTTGGCCTGTAGTGCAAAGATGGATGATTATTTGATGAATATCTTTGGCCTATAGTGCAAAGATAAATGATTACCTGATGAATATCTTTGGCCCGTAATGCAAAGATGAATATTTGATTCAAGAGATATATTGATTGATGTTACAGGGATAAAATATTGATTATGAACTTTCAAATCATAGAAGATAGTAGACATTATTTCCCACTTAATTCTTTTGATGCATTGTTATTTTCACTGCAGTTGTTGATCTAAAACTTGTGGTCCATAATATTTTATCTGATTTATTGAAGACTAACGATAAATTATTCTTTATTATCTTAGTCATAATATTCTTTACTGGGCTAGTTGAGCTCACCCTTTTATTCTATTGTCCCTCTTCAAGAAATGAGAATGTCGCAGGGACTAGTCGGGGGACAGAGTGATGGTACGAGTTAGAGTAGTAGTAGTCCTCACTATTTTTATAAAATAGTGCGATAATCATTGTAATGAGGACTTAGTTTGAATGTTTATATTTTCTACATATTTGTATTGACACTCACAGTTGTGTGCTCGTATTTTGCACGACCGTGTGATATAAAAGTTTGTATTTGAATTCTGTACCATGTGTTTGGCGACTCAGAATGGGTTGGTTGGATTGGACCTATTCTGGGGGCGTCACAGTTGGTATCAGAGCTTACGGATATGATCTTTGGCGGAGATCGGGGAATAGAACTAGGCGGGGAGAGACGAGTAAATCCTTCACTAGTGTGTCCTACCTAAGCTTATGTGGTATTTAATTGGTCAGTCGGAGCATAGGGTTAATATGTGATATGTTAATTTGTTTAATTAACCCTTGTTTTATGACAGTATTTGAGAATGTCAGCTGAGAATGTTAACAATGGAGTGAATGAGACCGTGGAGACACCTTTAATCACCAACCAATAGAACGTGCAACAAGAAGGCAATGTTCCTCCTGAAAATAACACTGATCAGACGATAAATGATGAGATGTTTAGAAGCTTTTTGCAGTTCATGCAAAACCAGACGAGGGAGACTCGTGTACAAAATACAGGTGGAGATAATAACAACACGCGGATTGTCACTGCCAAGCAGTTCAAAGAGTTGGGACAACCAGAGTTTCAGGAAAAGCCAGATCCAATCAAGGCAGAGACGTGGGTTAAGCAAATTACCAAGATATTTGATGTCTTGGGATGCACGGAGGAACAGAAGGTTCCATTCGCCGCCTTTATGTTCCGTGGAGAGGCAGATTACTGGTGGGAGTCTATAAAGCGTACCCAGCCTGCCGCACTCAAGATGTCTTGGAAAGCATTCTAGAAACTGTTCAATGACAAGTACTTTCCTGAAAGTATTTGTCATATGAAGGAGGTAGAGTTTATCATACTAGAACAAAATAACATGACTGTGTCCCAGTAGGAGGCTAAGTTCGCAGAGTTATCCAGGTTTGCACCTCATTTGGTAGAGAATGAGGAACGTATGACGCTGATGTTTCTAAGAGGTTTGAAACCCGAAATTCATCAATACCTCATTTCTCACAAATTCTCTCTCTATTCAGATGTAGTAAACATGGCTCAATTATTAGAACGAGATAATGAGTCCGTTCAACCAAGGGACCACAACCAGGGTCGTACCAGTGGCAGTAGTTATCGCAGCAATGACAACCAGCGGGGAGGAAAGTATCATGACAGAAGAAGTAACCACTCCGGTGGTAATCATGGCCATGATAATAGAAGAAGTGAGTTAGGGGGAGATTTTAAGAAGAGAATGTACAATAATGAGAACGTGAAGACGTCGACATCAGCACCAGCATCAACTGTTTCTAGGGGAGCATCGGTCGTATGCTATAAATGCAGGAAAGAGGGACACATTAGTCCAAACTGCCCACAATAATTCAAGGCATGCTATAACTGTGGAAAGGAAGGACATATAGCTCGAGATTGTCCTGTAGCGAAACCAAGTCCATCGGGGGTGGTAATTCCAAAGGCGGTTTCGGACAAGTCAAAGTCGGTGGTTTCTAGAAGAGTGTTTGTCGTGACTGCCCAAAACACGAGAAACCCGAACGAGGTGATCACGGGTAAGCTAATCATACACTCTTTCTAAGTTTACACTTTATTAGATACCGGTGCTACCCATTCTTTTATATCACCTACTTGTGCTCCACGTTTGAACTTGAGACATGAGAAATTAGACTTTAACTTATCTGTTGAGACTCCGTTGGGAGAAACCTTCGTTACAACTACAGTTTACAAATCTTGCTTGATTCAGATTGGTACCCTCACCCTACCTGTTGATCTTATATCTTTGAAACTACTTGCATTTGACGTGATTTTAGGAATTGATTGGTTAACCACTTATCATGCCAAAATTGATTGTTTTCGTAAGGTTGTTAGTTTTCATATTCCTAACCAACCTATTGTGCGAATTCAAACCACCAAACCACTAAAATCAGTCACTGTCATTTCAAGTCACAAAGCTATTCGTTTATTGAAAAATGGATGTCAAGCTTTCTTAGCTCATGTCATTGATCTAAACCAGAATACGTCAGATTTGAATAATATTTCTGTTGTTATTGAGTCTCTTGATGTATTTCCCGAAGAACTTCCTGGTCTACCCCCAGAACGTGAAGTTGAATTCTTTATTAACCTTGAGCCCGGTACAAAACCCATTTTTAAAACCCCATATCAAATGGCTCCTATTAAACTCCAAGAGTTAAAGGTCCAATTACAGGAGTTGTTGGACATCGGTTTTATTCGTCCTAGTACGTTTCCTTGGGATGCTCCTATTTTATTCGTAAAGAAGAAAGACGGGAGTATGCGACTTTGTATTGACTATCGGGAGTTGAACCATGTCACCATCAAAAATAGGTATCCGCTACCTCGTATTGATGACCTATTCGACCAGTTGCAAGGAGCACAATTCTTTTCAAAGATCAATCTTCGCTCTGGATATCATCAGCTGAAGATTAAAATTGAGGAAATTCCGGAAACTGCCTTCATAACTCGGTACGGGCATTATGAATTCTGAGTCATGTCTTTTGGATTAACTAATGCTCCTGCTGCTTTCATGGATATGATGAACCGTGTATTCAAGGAATATTTGGATCAGTTCGTGGTTGTCTTTATTGATGACATCCTCATCTATTCCAAAAGCCGTAAAGATCATGAGCACCACTTGAAGCTGGTAATTCAAAGACTTTATGAAAACAAGTTATATGCCAAGTTGAAGAAATGCGAGTTCTGGCTTAAGGAAGTAGCATTCCTTGGGCACATGGTATCGAAACATAGAGTATCTGTTAACCCGACGAAGATTGAAGCAATACAAAGTTGGGAGAAACCAAAATCTTTAAAGGTTGTTACTGGCACAGTCTGAGGGTTTGGGCAAAAGGGTTCATTGTTCCTTCCCCTTAAGGCCTCTCTTAACAAGTCTACCAGTTTCTGGATCGGGTCTACTTGTTCCCTCTCATTGTTCACTGACTCCTCGGTGCAGTCAATCTACGTCTGGGCGGCATTATCTGCATCACAAGTTTTCATTTTAATATTATTCAAGTATATTACTTAAGTATTTCTTTTAATACTAAAAGAAAACAAAATTTGTAACACATTTCTGAAATAAACTTCATTTATATTCATATGCCAAATCGTTTCATTACAAGATTTCCTAGCATACTGCTATAAATGTTATCACATATATCCCCTAATATCATAAAAGACAGGGAATATACCAACCTACTACCATACTACCCCTCTAAAAAAAGCTAACACGGGGTTCACATCATTATCCCTCATCTTACACAAAAGATCGGGATTACAACATAGAATGTACAACACATAGAGATAAATGCTACTAACTACTACTAGACTGTCTAAGGAAATCTCATCCCATCATCCCGCGCTCCACTGCGCTTTTGTACTCCAACTATGCTATATACGCAACCAGCTCTCGACTCATGGTGTGTAGGGTCTGTCCCTGTTCTGCCGGGTAGTGGTACACACCATCAAGCACTCTCTCAAATGCCGAACGGAACACGTACCCCATCTTGTTCATTTTTCTCTTCTTACATTTGACCTCATCTTCCAGGTCATCTACTCTCTCATGGGCAGCCCCCCACTTCTCCTCAAAGTGTATCATATCCATCACCTCTAATTCCAACTGAGTGCGGAGTGCTTCCTTCTCTGTCTTCTCACTCAGCTCCCTCTGCTCAACCTCTTCTAGCTTCTCTGCCAAATCTACATTCCTAGACACTGACCTGTGAAACAGAGTCCCCATCTGGATCCCTGCCTCCTTACGGTAGGCGATCTCCACCTCTAACTCCTGCATAGCCAGCTTCCTCAGGTGGTCCTCGTCCCGCAGTTTCTGGAACTCAGACTCTCTCTCTTGGGCCTCTGCCTCCAGCTCCTGAACTTTGCAGTCTAACTCTAGGATCCGCTCCTCATACTCTCCTAGCATCTGCTCCTCTATAGTAGCCTCATCAGAGTCCTTTACTGGCTCATCCTCTATCAGCTCGTCCTCCATCTGCTCCTCCTCTAGATCAGACTCTATCTCAATCTCGTCCTCGTCGTCAGACTCGAACGGTACAACTGCCTGTACTGGCACAGCCTCTATAGGTGCCTCGTATACTACATGTATATCCCTGGGCTCCTCCTCTGTCACTCTACTAGGTGCACCTATGTCTGTCATCCTACAATCACAAACAAAAGACAAACAAATAGCAACTCCATTGGAATGTTAAATAAAATATAAGTTCATTGTATAAAATGAAGTTACATTTTATAGCAGACTAAGCCTCTCGAGGAAAACTCTACATGAGTTCTATCTCCTTCCTAACTTCTAAGTTCGCCTAAGTTATAGTCTAAGGACACTCGTTCCTAAGGTTTATAACTACAGCTTTGATACCAACCTGTGACGCCCCCAAATTCCAGGACCGTCACGGGGTCTCTCGAATTCGGTTCATCACGTGTTCATGGCAATACATCACAATAATAATAACTAAATATCACACAATCACAGTGGAAAATCTATTCTAGAATAATTTACAATGATTTATCATAATTATTCCCCCAAGTCTCGCAACCTACAGTATTTAATAGATTATATAATAATATCAATTAACGACTTATTACATAATCTAACTTAAGCTTAAACATAAATAAATCCAGTCTTACTACATCATCTTAATACAACATTAAAATATTTAAAAACATAAAAGAGACAAGCTAGTTGGTAGCCTTGCCCTTGCCCTTATCAACGCCCTAAGGTTCACCATGCTTTGCCTTAACTGAAATGTTTTAGGGAAAGCAAGAATGAGCACAAATTGCCCAGCAAGTAATATACAATAAGGGTTTGTAATATAATTCTCAATTCTTAAAAAAAAGGTATAGCAAGGTTAGATAATTCAAGGATAACAAGAATATCAACAGTTTTCAATAACAGTCGCTAAGGACAGAATAATATCAATGTGATTCAATAACAAATCAATTCAAGATTTGAAGATAACTGAATACTGAGCAGTCGCTAAGGACTATGAACTTCTACTAGAATTAACAGTAATAAACTGAAAATCCAACAAAAATAGGTACAACAGGTGATTAGCCTAAAGCACCATCGTTATGCATAACAATCAATCATACTCAAGTGTGCACGTCGGTCCTCCGACAATTATATATTCCTTTCAAAGAAGGTTGTTCTTCTTAGTCAAATACAAGATCCCGCACCAATTAATTAATTTGGGTTGCTTTCCAATAATATAAGTCTAGCCGAATCAAATGGCATAGACACTTTCACAATATTCAAGAACAATACTAAGTTCAACAGGAATAATAGCTTTAATGAAATAAGAGTTCAAGTATGCTAATTCAATTCAACCGATTAAGTAGGAAACTAGTTCGCAATATACAAGGATATAATACTTGCACAGTAAAAGAGTGTAAGTTAGGAAACTTGCACAATCATAGATTTTCTTGCATAAAGTAAATACGTCGGTTAGGATACTTGCACTTTAAAAGAGTGTAAGTAAGAGAACTTGCCTTTAGCGTAGTTTATCCACGAAAAGAAAATCAACACTTTTGAATTCCTATCGTAATACAGTTACGTATATATATGATATTCATTAGTCATATAATTAAACTTCACATTTTATCTTCGAATATACGATCAACACATAAGATTTTCATATAACTTGTATTAGGCATGCTCATGAGTACTCGTATTGCATATATGTAGCTAGCATTGTTATTATCTTGAAAACATGCTTCGTTTATGCTAAACTTTAATCACGGCAACTAATCATGGTATATATACATGCATGACACATGAATGAGTCTAAGAGTACTATCATACGTGTCCAAATTATCAGATTCTAATTCTCGTCATAACATACCAAAGTTTACGTTCAAAGCTTATACTTTGTTAGTTTAGTTCATTAATAAGGTCTATCATGTCCATGCTTCCTTATGAAACCTATATATATAAGTTAACATGCTTTTCATGCATTTCAAGGCCCTATAAACATGCTCGAAAAGTCAGAATGTATACATGGTATTTACATGTCAATATCATCCTTCAAAACTTGTATTTTTGTTAGATATGTTCAATAGTGAGGTCTAACATGCTCTTGTCATACTACGAACCATATATACATAAGTTAATATGTCTTTTATGCATCTCTAGCTCATACCGACATGCCTTGAAAAATCAGAATATTAACATGCTTCATATATGTTAACGTTCATTTAGAAAACTTTAAGTTCGTTTCCAAACTATATGTTGTTTGGTTAACCATGCATGCTAATATACTAAAACAAGCTTACATTGCCTCATTAGGTTTATATATATGTATTAATCATGCTTCCATGCTTGTTTAAACAAAAATCAAACAATTAGTACATAACAGTTTTGTTGCAGAATGCAGAAAACTGCACACAGAGGCCGGCGCTGCGGCGCGGCAACAGCAGCCACAATCTGGCGCTGCAGGCACGGGTGGCGCTGCGGCGCGAGGATTGGAGCTGCGGCGTGGGAGGCGCGGACGATGGCGCTGCGGCGTGGGGACAGTTTCTGCAGTTCACACTGCAGCTGAAACCGACCCAAAACCCCCCATTTCATCGATTTTAACATACCCATATGCCATTACACTAACGTTTTTAACTTACTAACACATATATATGCTTATATAACAGTCAATCGCATTTATAAATTCTCAAATTCATGAACCCTAACTAATTTCACACGAATTTGATGCTTTACAAAAATTACAGAGAAACAATGGAAATGAAAGTCAAGAAAGCTATATAGTGGTTCCATCAGGTATGTATGTTCATATAACAACAATATAAGTGCTCTACAATCCAATTTTGCATAATCAAGAATTTAAGCAATTGCAGTAACAGAAACAGGAAATGAAAATGAAGAACAAGGAGAGGAATTATACCTCTGTTAGTTTGTGAATTGAACTTGCTGCTATACTACTACTTACAATGCTGCTATACTATCAATGTATTCTCTCAACTCAACACTTATGTAAACTCACAGCAAATGAAATTGAAGGAGAAGGGGCCGTATAAATAGCAAAGCCAAGAACCAGACAATGTAATTGTACAACAAATTAAACCAACGAGATTTGTGAATTGCATGGGGGTTAAAGAGTATTAGGTAAATGGTAGTTGGATTCATCATGAATCCCATTCCCTCCATAATCATGAGCTATGCAATGCTGAGTTTGAGGAAGAAATAGGGAGTAGGCTAGCTTGAGTTGTTCACGTGTATAAGGATTGTGTTTGTCAGCATGGGCCAAGCTTCTAAGTATCCAGCATTTCGCAACATAAAGTGTATTAACACTAAGGCCATATATACATATATCATACACTTAGGCTATTACATATACATTCATACTATATATTTAGATTATAATTATCATTATAATGTAAGTCACATGCTTAATATTTCAAAGTAGTAGATGTGATATGGCAATGTAACATACATATCATCCATGTACATTTATTAATACCGGATATAATCACATCACATTATTATTTATATTTATGATACAATATTTTAATGTATAGTTACATACATATTGTCACATAGGCTATTAATCAAGTAGCTCATATAGTTTAATAAGCCTTACCATATAATAGTGTCATATTACACTTCACATAATACATAGTTAGCTAATGTATGTTACACATTTAATTCGCATGCTTGCACATAACAATGAATATAATCTTATTATATTAATAACTTACTTATTTATTTTATTATTCATAATATCAAATAAATAAATTATTTATTTCATTGATTAATTAATAATAATATTAATTAATCCATTCCTCACTGATTATTAATTTCCATAATAATCGATTAACACTTATATGATTAAATATCACATTAAATGAATATAAATCTTATTATAATATAAACACATTGCTTATTATTATTATTATTATTATTATATTTATTGCAATAATAATAATCACATATTATTAATTAATCACCATTAATATTCTATAACAATTATTCTATGATGATAATTAATTAATATTCTACGATTAACAATTAATATAGATTAATTGTTCGCTTAAATTAATATAATCATTCTTATATTACGTCACTGTGCCACACAAGGCTATCAATGAGTTTATCGCAAATTCCATCAATTTCTCAATTATTATAATTATTCAATTTTATATATAATTGAATTAATTATTCTCATAACACAAAATCATTTATATTTCAAATAAATTCTCATATCCATTAATATATTTATTTAATAATATTAGGAAATTCTCGGGTATTACAATTACAACCACTTGAGATTCCAAAATGGAAGTGGGAACACATTACCATGGATTTCGTTACGGGTCTTCCCAAGGTTTCTCAAGACATAGATGCGATTTGGGTTATTGTTGATAGATTAACCAAGTCTGCTAATTTCTTGCCGATACGGGAGACTTATTCCCTTGAACGACTTGCTCGTATGTACGTGAATGAGATTGTGAGGTTGCATGGCATGCCAGTATCCATAGTTTCAGATCGTGATCCAAGATTTACTTCTCAATTTTGGGTTAGCTTGCAGAAAGCCATGGGCACGGATTTATGGTTTAGTTCGGCATATCATCCTCAAACGGACGGCAATCGAAAAGAACTATTCAAACTCTTGAAGATTTATTGAGACTATGTGTTCTAGACTTCAAAGGGAGTTGGGATAAGTACCTACCATCGGTGGAATTCTCCTATAATAACAGTTATCAGACAAGTATAGGTGTGGCTCCATTCGAGGCGTTGTGTGGGAAGAAAGTGTCGTTCTCCAGTATGTTGGGATGAGGTGGGTGAGGCAACATTGTTGGGACCGGAGTTAGTACTTTTGACTACGGAAAAGATCTAAATGATCCGACAACGTATACAAACGGCACAGGATCGACAAAAGAGTTATGCGGATCTTCATCGAAAGGACGTGGAATCTAATGTTGGGGACCATGTATTGTTACGTGTTGCTCCGTGGAAAGGAGTTACGAGGTTTGGGAAGAGAGGAAAGCTCAATCCACGATTCATTGGTCTATTTGAGATTCTTGACCGAGTAGGAAATGTGGCGTATAGACTCGCATTACCTCCAAGCATGTCTCGTGTTCATAACGTGTTTCACATATCTGTGTTACGTAAATATGTGAAAGACCCGAGCCACATTATTGAGTTAGAATCGGACGAGATAGCAAAGATTTAACGTACGAGGAGGTACCTGTCAAGATTTTGGATAGGAAGGAGCATGTCCTACGAACAAAGGTTATACCACAAGTCAAAATTTTGTGAAGGAACCATGCTATTGAGGAAATGACCTGGGCGTTAGAATCAGAAATGAAAGTGAGGTATCCTCACCTTTTCGAAACACCAGGTATGCACGTCAATTTCGAGGACGAAATTTCATAAGGAGGGGAGGTTGTAAGACCCCAACCGTTATGAATAAAAATTGAATTTCCTCTATATATTATTTTGAATAGTAAGGGGTTGATTTGATTAAAGTGGTAAGTTATGGGTAAAATGCGTAAATATTTTTAAATAAGCAAGTGGTTATAAAATATTCATTTTTTGTCGGGGAATATTCGTTTGGTCGTGGAATATTCTTGCTGCCGGGGAATATTCGTACGACGGCGCAGCCATTTGTGGGCCCCATAACGAAAAACTGTCGGATGAAGAAAACGACACGGATGAGTTTTTAATAAATAACGGCGGAGTTGTTACCGTTAACACTGTTGGAATATCCGGTGGATAAAATTATGTAATACGCGTTGTTGTACAGTAGCACACGGTATTGTACAGTATTTTCATATTATTGTTAATTCAATAATTGCTACTGCACATTACTTCTCATTATCAGATCAATAATTCATATTATTTGAATAATATTATTAGATAGCATTATTGGCAATGTCTAAGAAAGTTCTGTCTAGGAGGGGTTATTTAATTGCGTGCTAGTAAGGAGAAATCCTTATCGGAAGGCCCACTTTTTCATGAGAACGACCTGGTTGTCAATATTGTAGTTCTGTAATATTATTTGTGAATAATTAATTATTAATTTATAAGATAAAGAAATATTTATTTTTGTGGATATAAAAGAAGGAATTAGTGTTGAGATGTTTTTATCAGTATTTTGGTGTGAAAAATCATCCGTTTGTGGATTTCGGACAATTTATGTTTGGAATTTGGAAAAACTTTCTTCTACAAAGTTGTAGAGAATTAAATTTCCTATGGAAAGGACATAAGATTTGTATTTTTCTGATAAAAGGGCTATTTTTCATGAATTATTGAAGTTCTAGAATTTTCGGTCGGAAGTGATTTTTGGGGTTAAAAATATTTTTTTTAAGAAATACATTGTTTTAATGGGATGTGGGCCCCACTGGTGGCTGATGGATTTTAGTCAAGAGGTGGGAGTGGAATTTTTTTTTAAATATTATTTTATTAAATTTTCTGTTTTGGCGTTCTAAGTATTTTTCTATAAATAGGGTGCTTAGTTAGAATTTGAAAATCACACCAGAATTAAAAGTTTCTCTCTCTATAATATCGAGCGCATTTTTATGAGTATTTCGATACTTTGAGTGTTACTATTCAGTGCAAGTTTTCTTCAGTATTATATCCGATATTCCAGTTTGAAGTACTATTCTTTTGAGATAAGTGATTTTATTTTTTTTCAAAAATGATGTTATTTCTTTCAATATCATGACACCGAAATATTGGTATGAATTTTATTGTGAAATTTTTACCTTTTTATATTGGAGTTACTATTCACGTATACGGCACTATTCACGAATATGGTACTATTCACAGAAAAATAAAATTTTCTTTTCTTTGTCCAAGTTGGCTATTATGGGTCCTATCTTTGATTGGATCCAAGTTTTGATCTTCATTCTTGAATTTTGCTCCACAATTGATTATTATGGAGTATTCTTGAACTTGGATAAATTAAATTACGAATCCCTAATTTTTGTCTTTTATCTCACTAGGATTCGTTCCTTAAAATATTTTTCATCATCTTCAGTCTTAAATGGTGATACAAAAGAATATCTTTGGCCTGTAGTGCAAAGATGGATGATTATTTGATGAATATCTTTGGCCTGTAGTGCAATGATGAATGATTACCTAATGAATATCTTTGGCCCGTAGTGCAAAGATGAATATTTGATTCAAGATATATATTGATTGATATTACAGGGATAAAATATTGATTATGGACTTTCAAATCATAGAAGATAGTAGACATTATTTCCCACTTAATTCTTTTGATGCACTGTTATTTTCGCTGCAGTTGTTGATCTAAAACTTGTGGTCCATAATATTTTATCTGATTTATTGAAGACGAACGATAAATTGTTCTTTATTATCTTAGTCATAATATTCTTTTCTGGGCTAGTTGAGCTCACCCTTTTATTCTATTGTCCTCTTCAGGAAATGAGAATGTCGCAGGGTCTAGTCGGGGGACAGAGTGATGGTCCGAGTTAGAGCAATAGTAGTCCTCACTATTTTTATAAAATAGTGTGATAATAATTGTAATGAGTACTTAGTTCGAATGTTATATTTTCTACATATTTGTATTGACACTCACAATTGTGTGGTTGTATTTTGCACGACCGTGTGATATAAAAATTTATATTTGAATTCTGTACCATGTGTTTGACGACTCAGAATGGGTGGGTTGGATTGGAACTATTATGGGGGCGTCACAACACCGCTATTCGATTCCCCGACGATATTTGAGAAACCCTCCGTCTATTAGAATTGATGTGTGAGTTTGGAGGCTTCCCATCATGAGAGGCTTCAGATTTAAACTACCTAGCATCTGATGTGTAAATGAATCCCCCGTTTAGAAGTTTGGGGAGCTAGGCACTTCTTCCGTTGTGTTTGTAAAGTGATCGGGGCATTGAGGCATAGACCACATAACGGGCTCTTCTTCAATTCTCTCTTCTTCAGACCGCCATGGTTTCTAGAATGTGGACTCTCTCATATCATCAAGATTCATATCTGTGATGTGACTACCAAGGGGACAAGGGTGTGCAAACTTTACCAGTTTTTCCAACTTGGGTGGAGAAGGCTTGGCTCACATTCATAATTGTTCACGTCCCCAATTGTCTCCTTTATGTCGTCGTCTTTCAGTTCATCCAGTTTCATGTGCACCTCTAGCTCTCCATCAGTTTTAGCATCCAATTTAAAGCACCAGGTATTCTGAGGGCCTTGGCTCACGGCTTCAAACATTTGAGGTTCTTGATGCTGACGATTTTGAATTTCAATCCCTTGCTCAATCACCTCCTCCTTCATTAAAGCCATGCTGATTTGATTCGCCCAATTCTGAAGATTCTCAATCAACTTCGCTTGCTAAATCAAGATCTCCTTTGTTGATGCTATGGAATTTCCCCACAAACTTTTCAATCTTTCCTTTTCTGTTTCAGCCTCGGGATCCATGTACTGAGTCTCATTGGTTGGAGTATTGTTGATTAAGGCCATCTGATTCTGAAAATTTTAGTTGGATAGTTCCTGGCTCCTAATCATATCCTCTTGGTTCGCTAAGGCTCTATACATGAATTCCATTGTTGACTGTTCTTCTTGTAAACAAGGAGATTGATATGGGGGTTCTGGTGCGTATATTGGACCTTGCTCGCAATATTGGTCTTGATAGCTCGCTGAAGAGTTTAGGTGATACTCCAAATCTTGGTGATAATTGGAATATTCGTGGTTGAAGTAATCACCCCTATACTGCTCTTGTCCATAATTGATGGGATCCTGATGGCTCATATAGCTTCCAGCACCATAGTCATAAGTAACGGCCGTCTCTCGACTCTGTTAGGCTGTAACACTGTCCAACTTCCTTGAGAGAACCTCTAGCTATGCTGATAATGCGGCAATGGGGTCGAGTCCATCATTATACGTTTCCCTTGGTTGTTCTTGCCTTGTATAAAACCATGGATAAGCATTGAGATCCATTGTACCTGAAAAGAGACTGGATGAAAAGAATTAAAACAAAATAAAAATGTTTAAATTAAGACTAATTTCATTGAAACTAATGTTGGCAAACAGTTATCAAATTAATTCCTCGGCAACGGCTCCAAAAACTTGTTGTCCGATTTATATAATGACAATTACGTGCAAGTATACGTGGTCAACAAGCAATAAAGAGTAAGTAAAGATCGTTCCCACAAAGAATTAATTGATAAAAGACACCAAACCACTAGCACATAATCATTTCAATCTTATTTAAACAAGCAAAAAGGTGTTTTAATTAAAACTAGACAAGTAATTAAACTTAAACTAATTAACCCTAGAGTAAAATCAGATAATGAAGATATGAGATCTCAATTTCCCCTAATGATTCATTTAAGTCAACATACTTTCAGTTAGGTCAAATTAATCATCACAGTTTGTTAGCCGAGAACACGAAAGTGAGATAAGGCCATCTTTCAATGCATCTAATCCATATCACATGCAATCCACAGATGATAGAACGCACGTGAACATCCACCTTATCTAAACCCCTATATGTCTATATGATTTACAAATAATTAGGGTTTAAGTCCAAGTTCTCAAATTGACTACGAGCGGCGCTTCGGTATATGTCTATCTTAGGCACAAATCATACATCCAACGTTATGTGAACATACAATCGCCCACTACTACGATTAGATCTAAACCTACACTTCGTCTTTCAAGTTCGTATAGGTTATCACAGTAATTGGTAGCTGAATCAATTAGGCAATGAAAGCACTAATCGTAATAGACAATCACATAATAATCAATAAGAACAACATGGAAGCATATCAATATAAACTACTCATTAGGTTCCATTGAAACCTCAAAATATGTTTAAGTCATAAATGACTCAAATATATCATCCACAAGCTGAATAAACAATAAAAGATTACAAATAGAAAGTAAGAGAATTTAAAGATAAAGAATGCAAATCTGATTGCTCAAGCTTCTTCGTAGAATCTCCAATGGAATCCACTTGCTTAAATCTTATCTTTTAATTAAACCCTAGAAACTAACTAACTAAACCCTAATCTAATCTACTCCTACCCTAAGCTAAACAAAATGTAAAGGAAGAGAAGAAGAGAACTAGGGCTAGGGCTTAAGGCCAAGGAATGAATTATAAATCCAAATGGTCAAAACAAGCCCTAAATATAAGCCTTTTCTGTCTGCTAAAATGAAAGTCAAAATCTTTGGTCAAGTCGAGCTGGCGCGGTCGCGCGGGCTTTGGCCTTGGTACTGGGGCGGCCGCGTGTGTCCCCAGAATTGTCTGTCTGCTCTGCTACTTGGCGCAAGCGCGCGACTGTGGCTCTTTAACCCGGCGCGGCCGCGCGGGCTGTGTTTTTCTACTGATGCAAGGTTGGCTTCTGCTGCTCTCTTGCTGCTTTCATTTGCAATTCTTGCCTTCTTACATCCTTTGAGCTTCTTTGCATCATCACATCCCCAACAGCTGCTTGACTCCTATCCAGCATCATTCCATCATCCCATTTAGCATTCTTTCAGTCGTTTTAGCCCATTATGCGCCAAGAGAGTCCCTAAACATGAAGACTGCTAAACAAAACAAAAATGCATGAAAAGTACAATGATACTTAAGTTTAAGCAACAAAACAAGCTGGTTACTATCCGAATAAGTGGTCATAAAAACCACTTATCAACGTCGCTGGGGTTGAACCAACGGCTGAATTATCATCGATCAGTACTCGATGCTTTGCTAGGTTGTGCCAACGGATGAAATGGACTCGGTCTGTACCCGAAACTTCGCTGGGGTTGAACCAACGGCTGAACTGTCATCGGTCAGTACCCGACGCTTCGCTGGGTTGTGCCAACGACTGAAATGGACTCATTCTGTACCCGAAACTTCGCTGGGGTTGAACCAATGTCTGAACTGTCATCAGTCAGTACCCGACGCTTCGCTGGGTTGCGCCAACAGCATAAATGGACTCGGTCTGTACCCGAAACTTTGCTGAGGTTGAACCAACGGCTGAACTATCATCGATCAGTACCCGACGCTTCGCTGGGTTGCCCAACGGCTGAAATAGACTCGGTCTATACCCAAAACTTCGCTGGGGTTGAACCAACAGCTGAACTGTTATCGGTCAGTACCCGACGCTTCGATGGGGTTGAACCAACGACTGAACTATCATCGGTCAGTACCCGATGCTTTGTTGGGTTGTGCCAACGCCTAAAATGGACTCGGTCAGTACCCGAAACTTCGCTGGGGTTGAACCAACGGCTAAACTATCATCGATCAGTACCCAACGCTTCGCTGGGGTTGAACCAACGGCTGAACTGTCATCGATCAGTACCCAACGATTCGCTGGGTTGTGCCAACGGCTGAAATGAACTCGGTCTGTACCCAAAACTTTGCTGGGGTTGAACCAACAACTGAACTGTCATCGGTCAGTACCCTACGCTTCTCTGGGTTGAACCAACGCCTGAACAGCTGAACTGTCGTCGGTCAGTACCCGACATTTTGCTTGGTTGTGCCAATGGCTGAAATGGACTCGGTTTGTACCCGAAACTTCGCTGGAGTTGAACCAACGGCTGAACTGTCATCGGTCAGTACCTGACGCTTCACTGGGTTGAACCAACGGCTGAACTGGACTTTGTCTGTACCCAAAACTTCGCTGGGGTTGTGCCAACGGCTGAACTGGACTCGGTCTGTACCCGAAACTTTAAAAATGACAGTTTTTGACAGTTTTGCGCAGTTTCCGCGCAGTTTCCGCGCAGTTTTTGTCGTAATTTGCATCATTGATCTCTGTATATGGCTCCGGGATGAATACCAAGAGTTTTCAACAAGTTCCCCTTTCTGTCGGGATTACGTTGCTTAAACGCATGATTTCAAGATAAATCGCTCAATCGCGTAGCGATTTTTCTTCAGATTTGACTTGGCAGCACATAGAAAATCCGTTTCAACCCTAACCGAACCTACCCCGGGGGACTGGGACCCACCCTAGGGACCCGCAGGTGGAGGTGCGACAGTCGCAGGCGGGCCCGCTTCCACCTGGGCTTTGTATTGGGCAGCGGGGGTTCTTTTCTTGCAAATCTCATTTTAAGTTCTAAACGGATTTCGATCTTCTTTTTCAGATTTACGGAGCTTGGACAGCTGTTTTTTGATTTCGTCAGTTCCTACGCGTTCAGTGCAGTGCAGGTAACGTTTCACGTCCTTTTTTTGCAAGTTTTGACCGTTAAAAGCATATGAACCACGTAGGGGGCTTTTAGACACAATGTATGAAAAATGTATGCCTATATGATCTGTTAAAAATTTTCTGACTTAATATGTATGCATATCTTACTGTAAAGCACGTTTGGATGTAAGAAAATTTAGATTCTGACACAGTCAATTCTTGCACTTTTTGGTCAATTTACTCATCCTTTTTTAGGCCTAGTGAGCCTGGATTTTCAACTAAAAATGCTTATGGTAATTGAGCTACCATGTGAGGTTGATTTTTGATTTTTTTTCATAAATATGACCTGTTCCTATTTTTGGGAAGGTGTGCTACTGAATAGCCACCGAGACATGCCTATTGCGCTTGCGAAGAGTCCATTTTACAAAAGAGACTCTGGCAAAAAAATTTCAAAACCTGAGCATTTAATAAACATGCAATTTTGACTCTACTGGGGATTTTTGACTGATCCATGCACGTTTTTATTATTTATCTTTTAAAAAACATGCATTTTTGAATTTACTAGGTATTTTGACTGACCCATGCATGTTTTAAGATTTAGAGATGCATCGAGTACTGATTTAAAATAATAAGCCATAGATTTTAGGCTTACCACACCCTTTCTGAGGTGATTTGGAGATTTTGTGTAGGTGATGGACCATGATAGACCTGGCAGTGCTAGTAGAGTTGTTTCAGGCGTCAGACGTATGAGGGCTTCTAATGTTCCTTAGGCACGTCTAGCGAGACCGCCTCGCAGATTACAGATTCGGTGATTCATCCAGCTCAGGACGAACTGCCTATTCACATTAATGATGAGTTGGGTCCTTTTGCTGCTCCGGCTCAGGCTCCACGTGCGGACATTCCAAGCATTGTTGTGCTTACCCAGGAGCTGCTGGGCGACTTGAGTCCCCATCCATCAAGGTTTCTTCATGCCAATGAGGTGACTTGAAGTTTTTCTCTTCTTGGATTCTCTTTCTTTCTTTTGCTATTCTCGGGGCACATATTTTTGACCTGGGTTCATTTTTGATGCAGGTTCCCAGCTTTACACAGCCTCGAGGGAACTGGTTCAACGTGAATTCGCTGTATTATAGTTTGCAAGAGGATTACAGGGATATCATTGATGGCTGAGGGTTTCAAGATTTCTTCTCCATTCTTCCCCGTCGTTGCCCCTGGGGGTATATGAGGGCTTTATCTGAGCGCTGGTTCCACCAGACTCAGTCCCTTTATCTGCTAGACTGTGAGGTGACGATGACCCCTATGGACTAGAGGTTCATCACCGGTATTGAGTTTGAGGGTGAGCCAGTGCCTGTCGTGGCTGACATCATGCCTACTGCCGTTAGGTCCCTTCTGTGAGTTCCTGTGACGACGCTCAAGGGTCAGACGGTCCGATCTGGTCCCTTGAGTATAGATGCCTAGAATGGGGCTTTACTAGAGCCTTCACCTGATGATCGGAGGGTTAGAGATCGTATTCTGAGGCGATTATTTTTGGTGATCATCAGGGACTGTTTTGTGGTGGATAACTCATTATATGTGTCATTCATCCTGGTTAGCGCTACCCGACATATAGAGCACCTCAGTGACTTTGATTGGGGTTCCTACACCTTTGCCTATTTTCTATGGGGTATGCGCATGCTTTCGAAGGGTTCGACGGAGGCCTGGTTAGGGTTCTACCCGTTTCTGCTGGTGAGTACATCTTTCTCGTAGCTTTTTGATTTCAGCATTTATATTTGTCAGTCTTGGTCACTGAGGACTTTTTATATTTACATGGTCAGTTCTGGGCATTTGAGAGGCTTCCTTGCCTACGGCCCGCCATTGCTTTTGTGACGCTCCCATATTCGAGTAATTAAAACCCGTACTTGGTGCTACACGATACCATTTCTTTGAGAGGAATAATATGATTTACAAATTTAATATTCATATCAGAGTTGTCTAATCCCAGGTACACGACCTTTAATGTATTTGATTACATAATAGATAATAAATATTATCGTCTTAATAAAGTCTAACTATTACAAAAGATACCATAAACTTATTCCATCAGCTTTCCTTTTCCTTTGTTTTTGCCAGAGCCTTCTGGTTGATCACACTTAGCTGAAAACATTTAATTTAAAGCAAGAATGAGCATTCAATTGCTCAGCAAGTACTAGCAGATAATAAACATCAGCTGAAAGAAATAAATGTTTTCTTTAAAGATTACTTATATAACGAATCAATACTTGTGAAATCATTTGAAACAATTCTTAATAACAAATCAAATCGTTTTAAATTTTAAAACGACGTAGTGACTATAAATGCTGAGCGGTCAATAGACCATGAACTTTTATTTTTCATTTTTAAAAATTTTTAAACATAAATTCATCTGCAAACCGCTCTGGTCTTACGGATATGTAGGGTGATCAGCCTCGTTATGTCCTATATTAATGAATACTATCTGTTTGAACGATAAATGTGTTCACTCTGTTCGCCTTGGGCACAAAAACCATTTCCCCATTACGGGTTGTTCATACTCAGTCTAGAGTCCTAACTAAGCAATTCAGTTGGACGATCTTATCATAAACAATACTATTCAACAGTACAATTCAAACTATGTCTAGCCGAGTCGATTAGCTTAGACAGTCTTTAAACCATAAATACATACCGAAGTTTAATAGTATGTAACAAGATTTGTCATATCAAAGAATTTCAAGTTCAAGAGTTCTTGCATAAATATAATAGTTCATACAAATGGGGACACTTGTATGATAAAAGACAATAATGAGATAATAATAATAAGAAATAAACAAATTGAATAAGGTTCCACAATATAGGAATACTTTCATAAACGAGTCATGGATATCATTACGAATATGAATAATTGACAATAATTATTCATGAACATGCTTTTCGCTTACTAGGATCCAGCGCATAAATAAACGTAAGGAGTATAGATACTTGATCAATAAAAAATTGAGTAAATAAACTGGTCTTGATAGCTGATTACTACTACATAGTATAACTTACGCTTTTATCTTTAATATGAAGTCCTATCATCAATAGAATTATTCTTTTAATTAGGAAAATAAAACTTAACACATATTACTGTTTAATCATGTTGTCACATATTTATGTCAGTCATTATAACACATAAGAACGTATATCTAGTCAAACTATATCGATTTGGTTTGTGTTCGGTATCGCTTAGGCATCCCGATTGCATTATCGGATAATTAACGAATTTATTTTTAATGAAACTTTGTTCAAGAACTTAAATATTATAGTAGATAATTTAATTATCATTTATAATATTTTTTCAAATATTAAAATCATTTATAATGATTTTTCAAACACTTGTATCATTTTTAATGATTTAATTGCTAAATAATTTCATTATCATTAATATTTAAATAATTTAAAATATTAATGAACTTCATGTCAATACATTAAAAGTTATTTATTATAACCTGAAAATATTTTTAAAACATTAATATTACCTTTAAATAATTTTTAAGATATTAAAATCATTTTTAAACAATTACCATTAATATTTAAATAGTAATGTTATTCATATCAACATATTAAAAGTTATTTATTATAGCTTAAAATATTTTTAAAACATTTATTTCACCTTTAAATGATTTATAAAATATTAAAATTATTTTTAAATAATTTATTTAATATAATTATTAAATAAATTTATTATTATTAATATTTAATTAAATTGAAATTAATGTCAAAATATTAAAAGTTAATTTTTATAACTTCAAATAATTTTATAAATTTTGAATAATTAATTTCTATTTATTTTAATTAATATAATTATTTTTTAAAAAATCAGTCTGTCACTAAAGGGCTATCGCGACAGGGAATGTCGCCTTAGGTGTTCTTGAGCCCTCAAGAACAGTGCGGTCAACGTGTAGGGGCTCCGTTTGACCAGAATTTTCTAGCAATTTGATCGGTTTCTGGGCAAGCAAGTGTAATGAGATTGTAGTGTTAGTGTAATACTACACTCTTAAGGTCATAGCACTGCCTAACAACATCTATATAGGATTTAGTGGCCGTTCAAACCACTTACCCAACGTCTGTTCTTCATTTCTGGGCTTCCCAAAAATGAAAAGTCATGGCCGGTCAACGCTCTTGTTGGCCTTATATCTTTCAATCGGTTCATGCTATAGGTGTTTTAGACGTCGGGCCTTGTAGAGCAACTAACAGGGTACATGATTCGAGCACTTGGAATGTCTAGAAATCATCAAGCTGCAAGATCTAAGCCCCTAAAGAACTTGTCAAACTGCTGTCACGAATTTCTAGGTTTCCCAGAAAACGAAACTGAACGGTCAACGACTTTTGACCGACTATAACTTCCGATCAGTGTATTTTTAAGGTTCGAGAGTGCTCTAGACTTGTAGTCCTCATGTCAGAGTACAACCTAAATACAACTTTACATCCTAACAGTCTGTCAGTAACGAGATCAAGGCCGGTCAAACGGCCTGTCCGGCTTGTTCATGAGTTTTCTGGGTTACCCAGAAAATGTTTGGTCATACCCGGTCAACGAGTTTTGACCGTGAATAACTTTCGATCTATACATGATATAAGCATGATTCCATTTGCAATATACTAACATCATTACATATAACACATACAAACACTTAAACACAACATATCATGAACAGGGTGAGATTTATAGGCCCCGACTTTGACTGTAAGACAACATTTTTAGGGTTTTTGCAGTTTTCAAAAATTCTTATTTTCGAGGCTTTTGATGTTATGAACATGTTATTTCTCAACCCAGATCACTTATTAACATAACATAGCACATAAATGAACACTTAATCATAAAATCTAATGAAGATTTAAAGATCTAGCATTAGGGTTTGGGTTTATACATTTCATATAAAATTTTATTTCTGATCTTTTGATCTGTTCTTGGATTGTGTATCGGATGTTCTTGGCTTTTTAGAAACTGATGTTGAGAGTAATTTTTGTGGGTTTAGAGAGAGAAAGAGACTTGGCTTGTGTGTGTGAAAAATAACTGAAGGAAAGCTTTTATTTTCTTTCTTTAGTTCCTATCCAATTGATTCAATGAATCAAGGCTGATGCAATGTGTCGATTGTTGGCTAATGAGAGAAGATTTGGCCATATGATAATATCCTAGCATTAATGTGGCATATATCTTGGCAAGATTTGCAAGCAAACTAAATTAAATATTTCCAAAAATGCTATTTTAGTAAACTAACAAAAGTTTTAAGGGTATTCTTGTCCATGATGCATAATTCTAGGGTTTAATCATTAGATTTTAACCCTTAAGGTTTTTCAAATAATTTCTAGGGTTTGAAAAATTAAATTTAAGATTTAATAAAAATTTAATTAGAACACACTAATTAAAAATTAGAGTTTTCAATAGAACATTAGGGTTTTATAAAAATTAGAGTTTCTTGTTATAATTAGGGTTCCCAAGTTATGAATTAGGGTTTTCTAATCATTTTCCTTAAGCACATAATATACACACTTTCATTTAAATACAAACATAATCAATTACTATGTTTAATATTTAAATAAATAAATAAATAAATTCTTAACATGTATTCATATAATTATGTTAATAATCATAATTATAATTAAAATCCATAATCATAACTTGTATTAATATACTTATATATTTATATATATATATATATATATATGAATACAAATATAGTTAATAATCATATTTAATATTCAAATTTCTTAAGAAAATAATCTTTTTATTATTCCTAACACAAATATACTTTTCTTTAAAATATATTTATACAATAATTGTATTAATCATGAAATTCCATAACAAATATAAAAATTTAGGGTTTTGATCTATAATCAGACTTTACCTTATATCCCATTATTAATTAAGTTAAAATAATTAACTTAACTAATCTTGATAAATTCATATAATAAAATAATAATTATTATAATTCTTAGAATCATTTCATATATTATTTAAATAATACATTAATCTTATTTTCATGGAAAAATACATAATAAAATATTTTTACTACAAAATTAATTTATTATAAGAATATAATTTATAATAATCAATAATTCCTTTCTTGAAAAATTTAATTAAAATTATACATGCAATAAATAAATAAACATTTATCACATATTCACATATACTTTACCTTGTACATATTCTCACCTATTATTTTTGATAACCATAATATATATATATATAAAAAAAAATTATACGCAAATTTTTTTATTTAATTATATAAAAATCTTGGGTTATTACAGCTTTAGGTCTGGAGACCTATCCTCGAGGACGACGTTGGCATCACTCGACTTTGACGGAGATCCCTGTTGCTGAGGGATTCACCCATGCTCGCCTACAGTTGGAGCTTTTGACGGCTGGATCGATCTCTTGGATGCCGTATACCTCCGACTTTTTGACCGTCGAATTTGAGGGAGGCTTTCCCACCGGTCGAGAGTTTGCATTGTCGACCCGCAGAGTCCCGATTTTGACAGGGGGAGGCTGGGAGTTCTATTTAGGAGAAATTGCCATCAGGAGTATTACAGGTCAGATCCGCATTCCCATTGTTCCTCCTTCTTGGCATCATTGGCCGTTGATCATGCCACTGACAGAGATTCCCATGGAGGGCATAGATGGCTTCACCCTATCAGAGGGCCCGTTCAGCTAGGAGGCATTTAGCAGATGGTGGAGTCCTCACACTATTAGAGCTCAGACTAGGGCCACCCAGTTCATGGAAGACATAGTGCCAGGGTCTGTGATGATAATAGACTGGATAACTTGCCTCAGAGAGCCTACTCATGTAGACCAGATTGCAGATCTGACCCGGGAGTTTGATAGGGCTCGTTTTTTTATCAGGCATCTTGGCCGAGATCCGTCAGAGGCATCTTTTTTTGACCCGTCCAGCTCAGGAGCAGGCCCCTCCTCTGGTCCATTTTCCAGCTGTTTTGCAGGGGCAGATCCTCCCTTATACCATCCAGATATGCCTGATGACCACAACTTTGCATTCACAGCAGAGATGGAGCAGGTTGATAACCTAGATGTAGACTATCTGGATCTCTTCTGATAGGTATGGCAGCTATATTTTTGGTCAGCCACTGTTTTGGCTATTTGGCGGTTGTGCCATCATTTTGATAGACCATTGTTAGTAGCTGGGTGGTGGTGCCCCACATTCCTGTATTCTTCATTTTGCTTTGTATTATTAGACAAGTATGATGCCCGCAGTAGATAATTTGTTGTAGATATTCATGCCATTTTCTATCTATTGCATTATGTTTATAATTATCATCATGCAGGTATTATATCATATGTATGCATTTAGACAGATGAGTTCAGATTTGACCACTGGATGGCCTTGTGGTACAGTGATACAGATGACGTCGTCAGCCGTGAGCCGTATTGAGCATTTGCCACAGTCTGAGGTGGCTTTATCATTGAGGTCGTGGTACGAGAGCTTGCCCTTCTCAGCCAGAGGGACAGTAGACTAGATGTTAGGGCATTCATTGGTCCTTGCAAATTTTCAAGTGCCATACGAGTTTGTGGATGGTATATTATCCTGTTGGATACCCGAAAGGCAGGTTTTTCACATCGGGCAAAATGAGCCGACGTCGACTCTTGAGGAGTACGAGCGGCTTACCAATTTGGCTCTGGATTTATCGTGCGCCCGGACTTCTATTAGTGATATGAGGAGACCGTTCCTGCGGATGTCCGGTCTGCGCCAGAGGGTAGTCATGGACGAGATCACTTCTGGAAGTCCGATCTCGATTGACTTCATGATCGATCGTTTCGGTGAGCTTGATAGCTACGATCGACATGTTGGGAATTTTATTATTTCTGCAGAGGCGTGGTATCTGGCCAGGGTAGATATTCTACTGATGTGCATTGTGGCATCCGTCTACATGCTGCTACGCTTGGATCACCTTGATATGGGATTAGTAGTTGTGGTTAGGGCCTTTAGACAGAGTAGTACCATCATCCCGATGATATTGGCTTAGATGATGCGGTCAGCCACACACTTTATTACCCACCCAGAGGGGTTCTTCAGAGGCAGTTCGGTCTTGCTGTATATATGGCTTATATCCTATATACGACCGATTGGATCTTTCAGGCATCATGGGTATTATTTTTCCCATAATATAGCTATGTCCTACTCTTTTCAGCCAGCGGAGTGTACCAGTGCAGAGATATGGTCGGCATTTTTATCGGATATTGAGCATCCGTTCTTGATTTTGTCATGCTCAGGGCAAGCCTCCCCATATAGCTTCATTACTCATGCACCTGGCATGGATTACTTGCCCCTAACTGAATTTGAGGGGAGTGACTACTTATCATCCCTGGCTGTTATGAGCCAGTTTGATCAGTTCTAGAGCTTGTACCGATTCGAGGGGTCTGCTGATCAGAGGATGTAGGCATCGTCTATGTCATTAGCCGATTTGATTAGAGTATATGAGTGTTGGACTCATAGAGAGAGGGTTGAGTTCTATTGTAGCCATCCGGACCTTTCTCCAGAGTATTCTGCATGGCTGGAGGCAGATATGGCAGCAGTTGCAGGTGCCTATTTATCTCCGATTATGGATTCTGATGAGGAGGAGCCTATGCAGGATCCTGATTCTCCCACTGAGGATGACCTGTTTGTGGGTTTGATAGCGGCACTGGTCAGTGATCCATCGACTATTCCTGCAGGGACAGATCCCGCTCTAGCGGACTCATTATTCAAGATGACCTTTGAGCGGGATCAGGATAGAGCACAGATGTTGACTGCTTTGTCTGGCAGAGATATAGCTTTGGCTAAGAGAGATACGACTCGAGCCTCTTAGGATGCAGGATTGATTTAGCGAGAGGAGATCTGATCTGCCAGAGATGCAGCTTTTGTGGAGAGAGATGAGATCCGCTCAGCCAGAGATGCATCTTTTGTTGGGATCGAGGAGACTTTGATTGCTCGGGATGCAGCTTTTTGCGGAGAGGGATGAGGCTATAGCTTCCTGTGATTTCCACATTGCTGATAGTACCGCTCTTCAATATTATACTCATGGCCTTGTTATCGAGATGAGTGCATATATTGACGACCACAGCGCCACACTGCAGATGACTGTGGAGGTTTTAAGTCATATGGAGGCTGAGGGTATTGCACTTGCAGCTGCTCCTCCATCTTCAGAGAGAGATGCTATAGTGGAATTGCTGGCCCGCTTATCCTTGGGTCCATAGAATAGCTTTATTTTTTCTGCACAGACTAGATCAGCCATTTTTATCATGTACAGGACACTATATATATATCAAACAATTTTATATATAAGAGAAATATATTTTTTATTCACTTCCCTGTTTGGAGATGTATTGTCATTGCTGAGTGATTACCATTTCTTTCATGACTCTCGGTTGTTTGTGTATCCTAAGCTTCTCCTTGATGGACTGATAGTTGAGATGTTAGGGAGTATCTCAGATGGGCCTGTTGATCAGGTAAACTGGATAGTTCTTAGGTTTTATAAGGTTTCGGTGTCTTGGAACTGATTTTTTCTTGGTTTTTTATTTTTTCTTGAAGGTCAAACCGCGCCATAAATGGCTGCCTACGTACTCCCGGGTTGGGGGAGATCAAGTCATTCGTAGTTCTGGCTTTATATGAGAGAGGCTTGAAAAGTATTTTTCTTGGGTTTTGAGTTTGGTTTGATGAGTTTTGAGTTTTTGTTTGGTTTGACCACACCATAAATGGCTGCCTACGTACTCCCGGGTGGAGGGAGATTAGGTCATTCGTAGTTTCGACTTTTTAGTGAAATCGAACCTGATTTGATTGGTAGGACCCGGATGCGGGTTTGCATGTGCTTCAGACATAGTACCTCTTTATAGTGTCTGAGTTGATGAGTTGGGGAAATTCGTTCCCATCCATTCCTTGTAATTTGATAGCTCCTCCTGTCAACACTTCCTTGACAATGAAAGGGCCTTCCTAATTATGGGCGAACTTTCCTTTAGCTTCGTGTTGATTGGCCAAAACTTTCTTCAGCACCAAGTCATTTTCTTTGAATTTTCGTATTCGGACCTTCTTGTTGTAGGATTGAGCAATCCTTTGTTGATAAAACTGTCTGTGGAAAATGGTTGTAGCCCTCTTTTCATCGATCAGAGACAGTTGGTGGTATCGGTCTTGCAACCACTAATCTTCGTCTATCTTAGCATCGACCAACACTCGTAAGGACTCCATCTCTACTTCTATGGGAAGGACTGCTTCCATGCCATAGACTAATGAATAGGGGGTAGCCCCTGTAGAGGTGCGCATTTACGTCCTGTATGCTAACAGGGTTAGCGGCTGCAGGTCAGGCCATTCTTTGTGATTGGCGGACATTTTCTGCATGATCTTTTTGATGTTCTTGTTGGCCTCTTCGACAGCACCATTTGTGACACCCCCAAATCCGGGTACTTTGTTTCCACATGATTTGGTGTTCACTATCTAAATAAAACATATATCTACCCAATAATAACGAATGCAAAAAGATTTACAACCTCATCATTAAATAAAATCTTCCTTATAAAAAAGGATTACAACCTTAATCCGAAAATATCCCAGGTTTGCTAACCTTAACATAAACGAATAAGTGCGGAAATAAAATATCATAAACAAGTCTTATTACAATCACAATCAAAGACAACAAGTCTTCACTTGTTCATCTTGCCTTTCCCTTTACTTGTTGACGGTACGTCAACGTTCTCGGCTTTAACTGCAAGTAATTATGAAATATGCAAGTGTGAGCAAACAAAAGCTCACTCAGAATACAATAACAATATATCATAACTGAATAACTTCAAAAGATTTGAATAACTTTACTTCTATCAATAATAAAGAATTGAATAATAATTCTTTCATCAATACTTAGAATTTCAAATATTGAATCATCTGAGGGTCATAAGACCTTGAACTATGTCCTAGGTTATAAATATTTTTATTTAAAACCTTTAACAGTCATTTAGACTATGGACTCAAACTCTTACTTAGGGGGATCAACCCTTCGTACCATGTATTGTGCACAAACATTTAACGCTTTCGCGTAGTAACCTCCCCTAATAAATAGGGTAGTTCATCTCAGTATTTGATACGAGTCCGCACCAAAGAAAGTTTGGTTTGGATAGCTAAAAGGAAATTTGGAGTTTCAACTATCATTAACTAACGAGTAGTTGAATCGACTCAAAATCATTAAGAGTTCAATAATACAAGAATTATGAACCAAGTATAAGTCATAACAATAGACTTTATATTAGATAAGCATGCTTTGAAAATAACTTAAAGCATTTGAAAGATTAAGTAGATCTTGCTTGAACAAATAAGTCAAGATCGCATTACTTCAATAAGAAGTTGAATACTTGTTCATTATGAATATCAGAATACAACATAACTTGTACAATAATTAACAAGTTAAGAATCGGAACAAACTTGCATGATATAAAGAGTAAGGATTCGATAACTTGCATAAACGTAAAACAAAAGTTTAGGAAACTTGCATAAACGTAAAAGATAGGTTTAGAAAACTTGCATAAACATAAAAGATAAGTTTAGGAAACTTGCATAAACGTAAAAGATAGGTTTAGAAAACTTGCATAAACGTAAAAGATAGGTTTAGAAAACTTGCATAAACGTAAAAGATAGGTTTAGGAAACTTTCCTTAAGCGCAAGCTACAGTTTACAATTAAAAACCACTTCCATAATTATCCTACATTTAATATTATGTTTATAACGTCATTTAGTACATCATCATGATGTTTAAACCGTTGAACTTCTTGCTTAGGTTCAACTCATAACATGCATAGCATACACACATAACATTTTAAACTATCGTATTGTATCTTATGAAAGTAATATCCATGTACACATTTAATACATCAATATGAGACTTAATAATTTAAAACATATTAAAAATATGTTATCTCATTGTCTAATACACTTAACATGTCATCACATTAAGTTAGCTTACATGTAACGCACAAAAACTTCACGAAACTCAAACTAAAAATCTCAGACAGCCCTTACCCTCGCTGGGGAGGGGTTCCCTAGGCTTACAGCCCCGCTGGGGCTGGGCCCACTGCTGGTGGGTTCCCCCCAGCTCGCGATCGTGAAGAGAAATAAGCCAATTTGGCTTATTTCTTCACACCCAAATCTAATTTTTATCAACATAATGTATGTATAACTTTATGAAAACAAAACCTTAAAGTTTTAACATGATTATAACATTCATAAACACTATAACACATAATCAAAACACAATGTTCATGATTTTTGAAGAAAACAACATTCTTAAGCATTCTTGATGAAAATTGCTACTATAAGTTCGTTTTTAAACCAAATCATGTAATTCTAATTGTATTAACTCTATTCCTTAACATATTATCATAATCCATGATCAAATTAAACAAAATTAGCAATCAAATCTCAATTTTAATCATTTAAAAGACTATTTTCCAAATAAGTTCACTTTAAATTATTATGAATATGATTTCTTCATGTTCATTGTATTTACGTGAATTGAACCATCTAGATTATCACATGATACTTATATAATAGTATATATGTATGCTACAACATGTAATAATCGAAATCACATGATTTTTAAAGAAAACTAATTATAGAGAGGCAAAAACTTGATGAACATAACTTTAAAATTTTCATGAGTTTAGATTATACCCTTAGATTGTTTTGGAGAAGAAGATGATGGTGATGATTATCTCTTTGATTTCTCAAAACCTTCCCCCTTCTTCTTTCTCTCTTCTTCTCCTCTCTGTTTTCTCTCTTCTTTGTTTTGTTCTTTTAACTAACGCAAAACTATTTGTATAACTGATATACATATATATTATACGTGTAATTATATATTATAACTATTAAGTATTAAATCACATAATAATTATAATAATTATAATTAATACATGAGTTACAAATTTGAAATTTAAAAAAGCCCTAAGGCTTGTTTGGGCAAAACAGCTTTATTTTAAAAATAGATTATTAGTAGCTAGGGCCATGTTTGGTAAAACGAGATTAAAACAGTTTTAAGGGTCTTGTTTGGGTTAAAATAATTTAAAACCCTTTTTATTCTTTTAATAAATCTTTTAACACATAGATTAAATGTTACACTTTATTTAATTAAATTTTAACATTCTAATTTAATTAAATAAAAGCTAACATCAATTAACCATATAAAAATGGTCACATAACAATTATAATTACTAGCTAATTATAATTTCATGTAACAATTATCACATAAACTTCATCTAATTTAATTATATCAATTAAATTAGAATTATAAAATCAATATACCTCAATTAAATTAAATATTAAATATTCATTTAATTAATATATTACACTTAATTAAAATACTCCACAACAATCACATTATTTATTTAACTCAATAAATAAATCAACTAAAATATTTATTTGATTCAATAAATATTTAAAATTAATATAAAATTCTCATTCGTTATAATCTTCCTTCCTTAAAAGGATTCTGTCCCCAGGATCACAACAACAAAAAAAATCTCATCTGTTACATTCTTCCCCCCTTAAAAATTTTTTGTCCCCAGAATCGGTGTACAAGAATTTACACAAACAATTTAGCAAATAATTGGGGATATGTCTTCTTCATTACATCTTCGAGTTCCCACGTGGCTTCTTCAGCACTGTGGTTCCTCCAGATTACCTTAACAGAAGGTATCACTTTGTTTCTAAGTACTTGTTCCTTTCTATCAACTATTTGAACAGACACTTCTTCATATGTTAAGTCTTTTTTAAACTGTAAAGGTTCGTATCCTATTACATGCTTGCAGTCGTGTTTGTAAGGTCGTAACACGGAAATATGAAAAACATTATGTATGTTATCTAGCTCAGGAGGTAACGCAACCTCGTAAGCCACTTCGCCAACCTTTCGCAGTACCTCAAAAGGTCCAATAAATCAGGGACTCAGCTTCACTTTCTTGCCAAATCGAATCTTCCCCTTCAAGGGAGATACCTTCAGGAAAACAAAGCTTCTTGGTAAAAATTCTCAATTCTAACGATATTTATCGGCATATTTCTTTTGTCTGTCTTAAGCAGCAACTAATCTCGTTCTGATCAGCTTCACTTTTTCAGCATTTTGTTTTACTAATTCTGGTCCTAACAGTTGATGTTCACCGACCTCATCCCAGCACAACGGAGTTTTGCATTTTCTGCCGTATAACGCTTAGAAAGGCAGCATGCTAATACTCGCGTGGTAACTATTGTTGTAGGCGAACTCCACCAACGGTAGATGATCATCCCAGCTTCCTTTGAAGTCCATCACGCAAGCTCTCAGAATGTCCTCTAGAGTCTGAATCATTCTCTCACTTTGGCCATCAGTCTGAGGATGGTACGCCGTACTCATTCGTAATTGCGTTCTCAGACATTCTTATAAACGCTTTCAAAAATTTGACGTAAAACGTGAATCTTTGTCGGACATAATCAACACCGGAACACCGTGTTGAGATATAATCTGCTTCATATACAACTTCGCTTACTGGTCCAAGTTGTATCTAATCTTGATTGATAGGAAATGTGCTGACTTCGTCAGTCGATCCACTATTACCCATATCGCATCAATACCCTTATGAGTTGCTGGAAGACTAACCACAAAATCCATCGTGATATGTTCGCACTTCCATTCTGGAATTTCCAACGGTTGCAGCAATCCACTTGGTCTCTGGTGTTCTGCTTTAACTTTCTGGCACGTTAAGCATCTCGCAACATATTTCGCAACGTCCCTCTTTATATTTGGCCACCAGAAATGGTGTCTGAGATCCTGGACATCTTCATACTCCTAGGGTGAATCGAATACCTCGAACTGTGAGCTTCGTTCAAAACCTCCTCTTTGACTTCTGGTACTAGCGATACCCATATTCTTCCTTCAAATCGTCACAGTCCTTCGTTATCGAGCTTGAACTTAATTTCTTCACCATCTGCTATTCTCTTTCGGATCTTCTCGCATTCTTCGTCGTGAAGTTGTGCCTCTTTCACTTTGTCTACCAGAGTAGAACCAGTAGTTACTTAAAATAGCTTCTCATCTGATTCCTTCGTATACTTCATTTCAAGCTCTAACTTAGCCATCTCTGCTATCAATTGATCCTGATTAGTTAACATATTCAACTTCCCCCGACCCTTCCTGCTTAAAGCATCGGGGATGACGTTAGCTTTACCCGGATGGTAAAGTATCTCGCCATCATAGTCCTTGGTCAGTTCCAACCATCTCCTTTGGAGCATGTTCAAATCCTTCTGGGTGAAGATATACTTCAAACTCTTATGATTCGTGTATATCTCACACTTTTCTCCATATAAGTAGTGTCTCCAAATCTTAAGGGCAAACACTACTGCCACCAAATCTAAGTCATGGGTCGGATACCCTTTCTTTTAATCCTTTAGCTGACGTGATGCGTAGGTAATAACTTTGTTGCTCTACATCAGTACGCAGCCTAATCCCTTATGTGAGGCATCGCTGTATACTACGAAATTTCCCATACTATTCGGCAAAGACAACACAGGCGCAGTACTCAACCTTTTATTCAATTCTTGGAAACTTTCCTCACACTTTTCCGTCCAAACAAATTTAACTATTTTAGGAGTCAAATTTGTCAACAGAGTTGCGATTTTGAAAAAGTCTTGGATAAATCTTTGATAATAACCTGCCAATCCCAAGAAACTCCTCACTTCAGACAGCGTCTTTTGCTGATCCCAATTAATCACGGCTTCAACCTTCGACGGATCTACTGAAATCCTATCTTTGTCAATCACGTGGCCAAGAAATTGCACACGTTCTAACCAAAACTCATATTTCGAGAATTTAGCGTAAGGCTTCTCTCGTCTCAGCGATTCTAACGTTAGTCTCAAATGTTCGGTGTGCTCCTCCTCGATTTTGGAATAAACCAGGATGTCATCTATGAGCACCACTACGAACTTATCCAGGAATGGCTTAAAAACTCTATTCATTAAGTCCATAAATGCAGCTGGGGCATTTGTTAGACCAAATAACATCACCAAGAACTCGTAATGTCCATACAGAGTTCTAAAAGCCGTCTTCGGTATATCTTCTCTCCTCACCTTCAACTGATGATACTCACTTCTCAAATCGATTTTCGAGAAATATCTAGCACCCTTTAGTTGATCGAACAAGTCATCGATCCTAGGTAAAGGATACCTATTCTTGATCGTAAATTTATTCAATTCCCTATAATCAATGCAAAGCCGCATCGATCCATCCTTCTTCTTCACGAATAAAATTGGCGCTCCCCACGGTGAAACGCTCGACTGAATATACTTTTTGTCCAGCAGTTCCTGCAGTTGAACCATCAACTCCTTCATCTCGACTGGAGCCATTCTGTACGGAGCTTTCAAAATTGGAGTAGTTCCTGGCACTAAGTCGATTACGAATTCTACCTCCCTATCTGGCGGAGGTCCTGGTATGTTGCTCGAAAATACATCCACAAACTCCCTAACCACTGACATCTCCTCTACCTTCGGGCTCTCCTTACAAGTATCTACTATGTAGGCTAGATATCCTGCACAGCCTTGTGTTAAAAGTTTTTTGGCTTGCATGACCGTCAGACAACTCGCTTGTCTAGGCGATTTGCTACCATAGAAGACTAACTTTGACGGAATCATAATATTTATCGACTTCTTCTGACAGTCAATTATCGCCCCATGGTTGAACAACCAATCCATACCCAAAATCACATCGAATTCCCTAAGTTTTATCAAAATCAAATCTACCCTCAACTCCGACCTTTAATGTCCAATCTACAGTTCTTGTATACAAACCTAACAGGAATAACCTCCCTATTCGCAATATCTATATTCAAGGGATAAACTAATTCCTCTTTAGTTAAGGTTAGGGTCTTAGAAAAATCCTCAGATATGAATAAGCAAGTAGCACCCGAATCAAATAATACATATGCATTTATACTATTGACTGGAATAATACCTGACACCACATCTTTTGATTGTACAACATCTTGCACTGTCATGTTGAATGTGCGGGTAGTGGGTCGAACGGCCTGCAGTGGTCCAGCGATAGTCAAAGTGCTACCGCTGCCATTTCCTCAATTCCCTGTTGGCCCTGTTGCTGGATTCTTTGGGAAGTTACGAGCCATGCGATCCTTGGATATACATGTGTAACAAGCTCCCTTCTTTGGGTTCAGACAATTAGGCGCAATGTGGCCTTCTTGACAATAGTTGAAGTACACCCGTCTCCCCTTCATGCACACTCCAATGTGATTCTTCCCGCACATCACACATGCTTCAATCTTCTTCTTCTGTTGGTTTCTTTGTTGACTTCCAGCAGAGGTGTTGTCATTCCACTTTCTTTTCTGATTGATAGCCCCGCTACCACTAGCCTTGGTTTCCGTCTCATTCTTCTTCTTCTTTTCTTGATTGAACTTGGTTACCGCGTCGCTTCCTCCTTAAGCGAGAATGGCCTTCTCTAGCACAGCTACAAACGTATTCAGCTAGAACATAGAGACCTTACTGTAGAGCCAGGGGTTTAGTCCCCTCTCAAACCTCTTCGCCTTCCTAGCGTCGGTACTGACCTGGTACGTAGCGAACCCGGCCAGCTCGTTGAACTTCGCGGTATACTCCGACACCGTCATTCCTCCCTACTTAAGCTCTAGAAACTGGACCTCCATCTGGTCCTACAAACTAACGGGGAAGTATATTTCAAAGAACATATCTTTAAAATGGTCCCACGCTATAACACCTTCTCCTTCTCTGGTTTTATTGGCCTGCCACCAAAAGCTAGCATCCGACTTCAACATAAAAGTCACGAAAGCTGTCTTCTGGTCCTCGCTAACTCTAGCTACCTCGAAGACCTTTTCCATCTCCATTACCCACGTCTGGGCATCTATTGGGTTTATCGATCCCTTAAACTCTGGCGGCCCTACTACCTCAAATTCCTTGAAAGTCGTACCCTGCACTTGCGGTTGATTCGCAAGCTCCCGTCAGCAAATTCACCAATTGCTGAATCGAATTGGGATTCGTCCAATCGTTATTGTTGTTGTTCGTCGAACCCTCGGGATTTTGACGTATAGGTCTTTTTTTAGGAGGCATTTTTTGTTAAGAAATATCCTTATTAGATCCTTTACTCAATTCTTAAGTATTCAAGTTCATACTTAAACATTTAAATAATTCCATTCACATGGAACACATATCACGTTAATAAACTTCTTTATTCATTCATTCGTTGTTTAAAAAAATACAGAATAGATAGCATCTCTGCGATTACATCCTTTTTCCTGAACTGGAAGTTGCAGGATTACGTTATTATCTTCTCCCATTATTATCTCAATTATGGGATTTACATTTATTACATAAAGAAACACATAAATAAAGACTCTTCTATCTAGACATGTTAAAATGTCGCACAGCCTCTCTGCGTTCTTCCTCCATCACCCGAAATACTGTTTTGCGATCCACCATGTACCATGATAAACCTTGGAACTGAGCTGGGTAATAGAAGAAATGATCCTGAGCCCTCTCTATAGCCGTATGGAAAGGGTATTCCGTCTCCCTCAGCTTGGCCTTCTTTGCTTGAGCCTCGTCTTCAGCTCGATCGGCACGTTGAGTAGCCCTCAAGCTTGTTTCCTCCGCTCTGGCACGCTTTGCTGACTCCTCCTGAATATCGTGCTTTAGCTTCGCTAGTTCAGCCCATACTTCGTCTCTATCACTCTCTACGTGAATCAAATCCCACTTCATGTTTCCAACCTCAATGTCCAGCTCTTCTATCGTCTCGTCCCGTTGATATATGGTTACTTCGAGCTCTACGACTCGACCATGTAGCTCCACGTTACAGTCGTAGATCGCCTCGTACATCTCAACACTAGTAGAGTGAGGTGGGAATTCCTCCTCAGGATCCTCCTCCTCCTCTGACACTTCTGACTCATCCTCATCCTCATCCTCATCCTCATCATCTCGGTCAGATATCGGCTCATGCTCCTGACCAGCTATGGTGACCAATAGAGATGGCTCCTTCCTAACCAACTGCTCCCATACAACATGGATGTCTCGGGGATCCTCATCCCTCGGCATCTGAGGTAACTCCTCTCTAGCCTGACTAGACTCTCCAACGTTCGTCATCCTGATAAGAAAATTTTAAAGTTCAATTATTACGTGACATCGATCGACACTCTTCGAATAGTAGAATGTAAACACATAGCACATAAGGTAATTTATTATCTTCACCTATCACCGCTATCTTTTTGATCTTCCTATATGGTTACTACCTAAGATTTTTCCCCACCTAAGGTTCATAACCTACTGCTTTGATACCAACCTGTGACACCCCCAAATCCGGGTACTTCGTTTTCACATGATTTGGTGTTTACTATCTAAATAAAACATATATCTACCCAATAATAAGGAATGCAAAAAGATTTACAACCTCATCATTAATTAAAATCTTCCTTATGAAAAAGGATTACAACCTTAATCCGAAAATATCCCAGGTTTGCTAACCTTAACATAAATGAATAAGTGCGGAAATAAAATATCATAAACAAGTCTTATTACAATCACAATCAAAGACAACAAGTTTTCACTTGTTCATCTTGCCTTTCCCTTTACTTGTTGACGGTACGTCAACGTTCTCGGCTTTAACTGCAAGTAATTACAAAATATGCAAAAGTGAGTAAACAAAAGCTCACTTAGAATATAATAACAATATAACATAACTGAATAACTTCAAAAGATTTGAATAACTTTACTTCCATCAACAATAAAGAATTGAATAATAATTCTTTTATCAATACTTAGAATTTCGAATATTGAATCATCTGAGGGTCATAAGACCTTGAACTATGTCCTAGGTTATAAACATTTTCGTTTAAAACCTTTAACAGTCATTTAGACTATGGACTCTAACTCGTACTTAGGGGGACCCTTCGTACCATGTATTGTGCACAAACATTTAACGCTTTCCCGTAGTAACCTCCCCTAATAAATAGGGTTATTCATCTCAGTATTTGATACAAGTCAGCACCAAAGAAAGTTTGGTTTGGATATCTAAAAGAAAATTTGGAGTTTCAACTATCATCAACTAAGGAGTAGTTGAATCGACCCAAAATCATTAAGAGTTCAATAATACAAGAATTATGAACCAAGTATAAGTCATAACAATAGACTTCATATTAGATAAGCATGCTTTGGAAATAACTTAAAGTATTTGAAAGATTAAGTAGATCTTGCTTGAACAAATAAGTCAAGATCGCATTACTTTAATAATAAGTTCAATACTTATTCATTATGAATATCAGAATACAACATAACTTGTACAATAATTAAAAACTTAAGAATCAGAACAAACTTGCATGATATAAAGAGTAAGGATTTGATAACTTGCATAAACGTAAAAGAAAGATTTAGGAAACTTGCATAAATGTAAAAGATAAGTTTAGGAAACTTGCATAAACGTAAAAGATAGGTTTAGGAAACTTGCATAAACGTAAAAGATAGGTTTAGGAAATTTGCCTCAAGCGCAAGCTACACTTTACAATAACAAACCACATCCACAATTATCCGACATTTTATATTATGTTTATAACATCAATTAGTAAATCATCATGATGTTTAAACCGTTGAACTTCTTGCTTAGGTTCAACTCACAACATGCACAACATATGCACATAACATTTTAAACTATCGTATTGTATCTTATGAAAGTAATATCCATGTACACATTTAATATATCAATATGAGACTTAATAATTTAAAACATATTAAAAATATGTTATCTCATTGTCTAATAGGCTTAACATGTCATCACATTAAGTTAGCTAACATGTAATGCACAAAAACTTCACGGAACTTAAATTGAAAATCCCTGACAGCCCCTACCCCCGCTGGGGCGGGGTTCCTTAGGCTTACAGCCCAGCTGGGGTGGGGCCCACTACTGGTGGGTTCCCCCAGCTCGTGATCGTGCAGATAAATAAGGCAATTTGGCTTATTTCTTCACACCCAAATCTGATTTTTATCACCATAATGTATATAAAATTTTATGAAAAGAAAACCTTAAAGTTTTAACATGATTATAACGTTCATAAACACTATAATACATAATCACAACACAATTTTCATGATTTTTAAAGAAAACAACATTCTTAAGCATTTTTAACGAAAATTGCTATTGTAAGTTTGTTTTAAAACCAAATCATGTAATTCCAATTGTATTAACTCTATTCCTTAACATATTATCATAATCCATGAACAAATTAAACAAAATTAACAATCAAACCTCAATTTTGATAATTTAAAAGACTATTTTCAAAATAAGTTCACTTTAAATTATTATGAACATGATTTCTTCATGTTTATCGTATTTACGTGAATTAAACCATCTAGATTATCACATGACACTTATATGGTAGTATATATATGTGCTACAACATGTAATAATCAAAATCACATGATTTTTAAAGAAAACTAATTATAGAGAAGCAAAAACTTGAAGAACATAACTTTAAAATTTTTAAGAGTTTAGATTATACCCTTAGATTGTTTTGGAGAAGAAGATAATGGTGATGATTATCTCTTTGATTTCTCAAAACCTTCCCCCTTCTTCCTTCTCTCTTCTTCTCCTCTCTGTTTTCTCTCTTCTTTGTTTTGTTCTTTTAATTAACGTAAAACTATTTGTATAACTGATATACATATATATTATACGTATAATTATATAATATAACTGTTAAATATTAAACCACATAATAATTATAATAATTATAATTAATACACGAGTTACAAATTTGAAATTTAAAATGCCCTAAGGCTTGTTTGGCCAAAATAATTTTATTTTAAAAATAGATTATTAGTAGCTAGGGCCTTGTTTGGCAAAACGAGATTAAAACAGTTTTAAGGGCCTTGTTTGGGTAAAACTAATTTAAAATCCTTTTTATTCTTTTAATAAATCATTTAACACATAGATTAAATGTTACACTTTATTTAATTAAATCTTAACATTCTAATTTAATTAAATAAAAGCTAACATCAATTAACCACATAAAAATTGCCACATAACAATTATAATTACTCGCTAATTATAATTTCATGTAACAATTATCACATAAACTTCATCTAATTTGACTATCTCAATTAAATTAGAATCATAAAATCAATATGCATCAATTAAATTAAATATTAAATATTTATTTAATTAATATATTACACTTAATTAAAATACTACACAACAATCACATTATTTATTTAACTCAATAAATAAATCAATTAAAATATTTATTTGATTCAATAAATATTTAAAATTAATATAAAATTCACAATCGTTACACCATTCATCTTGGGCCGATAGATGACGGAGTTGAGATGCTTGATGTGGAACTTGCTGCACAGTTCTCTCATCATTTGATTGTTCAGGTTCTTGGCGCTGTCCGATATGATCACCTCTGGTTGTCCATATCGACAGACGACATTGTTTCTGATGAAACCAATAATAACCTCTTTGGTGACTTTAGGAAAAGAGGTTGCTTCAACCCATTTGGTGAACTAATCGATCATGGTGAAGATGAATCGATGATCGTTGCTGGCTTTGGGTTCTACTGGGCAGATTACATCCATTCCCCACATGAAGAAAGGCCATGGTGAACTCATGTTATGTAGCTTATTTGGAGGAGCATGTATGGCGTTTCCATGTACTTGGCATTGAAAACATCTTTTGACTTGATCATCGCAGTCAGCTTTGAGAGAGATCCAATAATGCCCTGTTCTTAATATCTTTTTGGCCAGCAGATGACCGCTCATATGTGAACCACAGACTCCACCGTGGACTTCATCCATCAGTCTTTGGGCTTGTTCTTTATCAAGGCATCTTAGCAGGCCTATTCCAGCATCTCTTTTATAGAGGGCATCTTCGCTTAGATAAAACTTTATAGCCATCTTGTGAATCCGCTTTCTCTCGGATTGGCTTGCTCCAGCGGGTGTAGATCCATCTCGTAGATATTCCTTGATGTCTTGATACCAAGGCTGCTTGACAGGAGGTATTTCATCTTATACTTCTCCAATGTAATTCCCGTATGTTGGGGCTTTCTAAATTGTGAATTTGATGGAAGGAATCCCACTCCTATCGGATATGCGGATTAATGACGCCAAGGTTGCCAATGCATCAGGGAATTCATTCCTACCCCGATGAATATGGCTGAAAGTTATGTCTTTAAATTCCATAGATATTCTGATGACTTGTCGATGATAGGGAAGCAAATGCAGTTCTTTAGTGTGATATGCCCCAGTTGTTTGTCTAATAACCAACTCAGAGTCTCCAAAGACCAGTAGGTGTTTGATACCCATGGATTGGGCTAGCTCCCATTATACAGCCTTCGTACTCGGCTGTGTTGTTGGTGTTTCCAAATTGAATTTTGGTAGTCACAGGATATTATTCTCCTGTACCAGAGATAAGGACTGCCCCAGCTCTGGCACCTTCCATATTTACTGCTCCATTGAAATACATTTTCATGGTTGGACTGTATTCTCTTGCTGGAGTTGCTGAATTATCATGATTCCATTGTCTAGGAAATAGGTCTCTAGGGGCTCGAACTCTCCATAAGGTGGTTCAGCTAATTGACCTGCAATGTCTTGACCCTTAATTAACTTTTGAGTCACATAGATAATGTTGAATTGTTGTAGGATCAACTGCCATTTGGACAGTTGACAGTTCAATATTGGCTTGTTGAATACGTACTTGAGTGGATCCATACGGGATATGAGGTAAGTCGTGTGCCCATAGAGGTAGTGCTGTAACCTCATTGCGGCCTATGCTAACGCACAACATATTTTCTAGATCAGGGTGTATTTCTGTTCACCACTGCTAAATCTTTTGCTGATGTAGTAGATGGCTCTTTCTTTGCTACTATCATCTTGTTGTCCTAACATGCAGCCCATTGCGTTGGCATTGACGGACATGTACATGGACAAGGGAACTCCATCCCTTGGGGGTACCAAAATAGATGCTTCGATCAACTGTCTCTTGATGGCAAGGAAGGCTTGTTGACAATCCTCATTCCATTTGGTGGAGGAATTCTTCCTTAGTAACTTGAATATGGGTTCACAGGTTGCTATGAGCTGGGAAATGAATTGGCTAATAAAATTGATTCTCCCCAGAAACCCACGCATCTCCTTCTCTATTTGTGGAACTGGCATTTTAGTGATGGCTTTGATCTTGGCAAAATCTAGCTCAATGCCTTGATTACTTACCAATAATCCTAGCAACTTGCCTGCTTTGACGCCGAAAGCACATTTGGCGGGATTCAGCTTGAGGTTGTACTTACGAAACCTGTTGAAGAGTTTCCTGAGATGGTCAATGTGATCATCCTCCCTCGGGGATTTAATGATGATGTCATCCACATAAACCTCTAACTCTTTGTGCATCATATAATGAAACAGGGCCATCATGGCTCGCTGATACATGGCTCCGGCATTGATGAGGCTGAAGGATAGTCGTCTATAGCAGAAGACTCTCCAAGGAGTGATGAAAGCTATTTTCTCCCGGTCCTCTTCAGCAATCATGATTTAATGGTAACCAACAAAGCAATCCACGAAGGAATACATGTCGTATTGCGTCGTATTGTCGATCAGCATGTGGATAAAAGGCACTGGGAAATTGTCTTTGAGACAGGCTTTGTTCAAATCCCGATAATCCACGCATACTCGTACCTTCCCTCCGTGCTTAGGCACGGGGACTATGTTTGAAAGCCACTCTGAGTAGGTTGATACCATGATAATTCTCGGCTTTGAATTGCTTAACAACTTCTTCTTTAACTTTCTGACTCCATTCAGGTTTTAATCGCCTGAGCTTTTGTTTGACGGGCTTGAATACATCCTTGATGGGCATTCAATGGATGACAATGTCAGTGGACAGGCCAATCATATCTTCATGTGACCATGCAAATACATCCTGGAATTGTGTTAGGAGTATGATCAGGTCAGCTTTTTGGTCTTGGGTGAGGTCTATGCCTATCTGGATTTCTTTGATGTTTTCGGAGGTTCCTATGTTAATAGTGGTGGTTTGGTCGAGGTTTGGTTTGGGTTTATCTTTGACCCAATCTTTGATCTCCTCGGGCACCTCATAGTCATGTTCCTCCTCTTGATCAACATCCATCAAGTCGAAGTTCAGTTCTACATCAAAGTTGTGGTCACTATGACAGGTTGGCATCTCATCAGCAGAGACAAACACCTCCAACGCTTGAGTCCTGAAAACACAAATGCTTTCATCTTAGATAAATACAACTGCTTAAATATACATAACATTTGGCAAAGCATAACAAATTTGTTGCAATAGCTATGCAATCAAAAGTAAGCAGTAAACGAAAGCATGTTTAAAGGGCAGATGTACTCTCTGCCCCTTTACCTTTTTCGACTGAGGCAACGAATACTGCTCCAGTTATCCAAGGTTAGATCCTCATGAACAGGGATGATCCAGGATTTGTGATCATCTGTCCCGTCTTGGATGTTGACTAAGACATCCCTTATAATAGTGCTGAGGTTTTTCTTTAAACTGCCCCCTTTGTCCTTCTTGATGCGAGGAATTAGAATTTGATCCTCTTCGTCACAGTCGGGAATCTCATCATTCACACCGTCATAGTTTATGATGACCCGCATGTTAGCGAATGGGTCTCGTCCTTCGTACATGATCTTTTTTTTCCATTTTCGCTATTCGCCGCAGGCTTGAGGGCTTTTCTTTCATTGACAGGTATGATTGGAGGAAACAACATAGCTGATACCACAGTAGGGATCTTCCCTATTAGTTTTACCCATCCGATATTAGTGAGGTTTGGCAGTAATATGATGGAAGCATGGGCCTTGAGATGCTTATGAGGGTTCCTATAATTTTCCCTGGATGAAAATCCCAATCCGGCTCTCCCAGTCTGACTAGGTATTTGCATTGGACTCTGGATACCTTGTTGATTCTTTCCTAGCCCTTCTCCAGGTTGAAAACCCAAAGATACCATTTCCTAGCCCACTGTTATAACTTCGGTGGATACCTTTGGTTTTAGTGCTGGTGCTACGATAGGTAGATACTGCGTATCATTCACCTCCACGGCTTGAAAACTTGTAGGTTCAATCCTTGCATCCAGGTTAATCACTGGTATGTCTCCCTGTATGCAGACAAGGTATTCTGGTTCAGCATTGACCGTGATTAGGTTGCCATTGATAATGTATTTGAGCTGTTGATGGAGGTTGGATGGCACTGCTGTATGACCCCAACTTTTATGAATAAAAATTGAATTTCCTCTATATATTATTTTGAAATAGTAATGGGTTGATTTGATAAATTTGATAAGTTATGTGTAATATGCGCAAATATTTCAAAATAAGAAAGTGGTTATAAAATATTCATTGTTGTTGGGGAATATTTGTTTGGTCATGGAATATTCTTGTTGTCAGGGAATATTCGTACGACGGCACAACCATTTGTGGTCCTCATAACGGCAAACTATCAGATGAAAAAAACGACAAGTATTAGTTTTCAAAAAATAACGGCGTAGTTGTTACCGTTAAAACTGTTAAAATACCCGGTGGTTAAAATAAAGTAATACGAGTTGTTGCACAGTAGCACACGGTATTACACAGTAGTTTATATTATTGTTGTTTCAATAATTATCACTTCACAATATTTTACATTATCAAATCAATAATTCATTTTATTTGAATAATATTATTAGACAGCATTATTGACAATGTCTAAGGAAGTTCTGTCTAAGAAAGGGGTTTGGTCACCTAATTACGCGCCAGTAAGGAGAAATCCTTATCGGAAAGCCTCCTCTCTTCTGGGAACGACCTGGTTTTCATTATTGTGATTCTGTAATATTATTTGTGAATAATTATTTATTGATAAAAATGATAAGAAAATATTTATTCGATGTGGATATAAATGGGGGAATTTTTAGCAAACGTGACAATTGTTGAAAATTGGTATTTTACCTTTTCTGATAAAATAATTTATTCTAATATATTATTATAATATTACATTATAAGTGTATAATGTGATAATATAATAATATAATAATTGTGATATTTTTATAATAAATTCACGGTATATGAATAAAATGAGGAGGAAGAGAGCAAATTGCGTCTGGATTGTTTTTGTTAAAAATATGTGTGTGTGTGTGTGTAGGGATTTAACTAAGGTGGAGTTAGTGGACTCACCATGGGTTGTGTATTAGTAGAGAATTAACCCTATTTGGGGTAATTGGTGAGAAAGGGATAGACATATATGTGTAGATATGATGAGATTGGATCGTGGTTGGAAGGTTGAGTAACTTAGGTTACTTGAGTGTAGAAAATTAACTCTACATGATTTAATTGATGGGATATATATATATATGTGGATGATGGGGGGAGAGAGAGAGAGAGAGAGAGAGAGAGAGAGAATTAATGGGAAAATATGGGAAAGGATGAAAAGAAAGAAAAAGGTGATTGGTGGTGGAGGATTTTGAAAATAATGAATGCTACGTATGTTAATTTGGGTCATTTTTCGTTCGGAATTTGGAAAAACTTTCTTCTACAAAATTGTAGAAAATTAAATTTCATATGGAATGGATATAAGGTTCGTATTTTTCTAATAAAAGGGATATTTATTATGAATTATTGAAGTTTCTAAATATTGTTTAAATTTAAAATATTTCGGTGGAGATTTTCTAGAAGGGGATGGGACCCACTGTCCTTTTGATGTGCAAATGCTGAAATTTTGCTGGGATTTCCAATTTGGCATCCGCGAGAAATTTTTTTTTATAATATTTTATTAAATTTTCTGCTTTGGTGTTCTAAGCATTTTCTTATAAATAGGTTGCTTAGTTAGAATTGAAAATTACACCAGAATCAGAAGTTTATTTCTCTATAATATCAAGCGTATTTTTATGAGTATTTAGATACTTTGAGAGTTGATAAGCAGTGCAAGTTTTCTTCAGCATTATATCTGATATTCTAGTCAGAAGTACTTGTCTTTTGAGGTAAGGGATGTTATTCTTCTAGTAAGGGATGTTATTCTTCTCGTAAGGGATGTTATTCTTCTCGTAAGGGAGAATATTTTTCTTGTAAATGATGTTATTTATTTCAATATCATTTTATCAAAATATTGGTATGAATTTTATTATGAAATTTTTACCTTTTCATGTCGAGATTACTATTCACGTAAACGGCACTATTCACGTATACGATACTATTCACGAATACGGTACTATTCACGAAAAAAATTAAATATTTTTTTTCTTTGTCCAAGTTGTCTGTTATGGTTCCTATCTTTGATTGGATCCAAGTTTTGAACTTCATTCTTGAATTTTGCTCCACAATTGATTATTATGGAGTATTCTTGAACTTGGATAAACTAAATTACGAATCCCTAATTTTTTTCCTTTATCTCACTAGATTCGTTATTTATATTATTTTTCATCATCCTCAGTCCTAAATGGTGATATAACTGAATATCTTTGGCCTGTAGTGCAAGATGAATGATTACCTGATGAATATCTTTGGCTTGTAGAGCAAAGATGGACAGGTGTTGAGTTGAACATGACCACTGGTGATACAAATGAATATCTTTAGTCCCGTAGTGCAAAGATGAATATTGATTTGAGATATATATTGATTGATGTTATAGGGATGAAATATTGATGATGGACTTTTAAATCATAGAAGATAGTAGACATCATTTTCTACTTAATTCTTCTGATAAATTGTTATTTTAGCTGCAGTTGTTGATCTAAAACTTGTTGTCCATCATATTTTATCTGATTTGATGAAGACTAACGATTATTTATTCTTCATTATCTTAGTCATAATATTCTTTACTGGGCTAGTTGAGCTCACCCTTTTATTCTATTATCCTCTTCAGGAAATAAAAATGTCGCAGGGACTAGTCGGGGGTTAGAGTGATGGTCCGAGTTAAGAGCAGTAGTAGTCCTCACTATTTTTATAAAATAGTGTGATAATATTTGTAATGAGGACTTAGTTTGAGTGTTTATATTTTTTACATGTTTGTATTGACACTCAAAGTTGTGTGGTCGTATTTCTCACGACGTTTTGTTATAAAAGATTATATTTGGATTCTGTACCACGTATTTGGCGACTCAGAATGGGTTGGGTGGATTGGACCTATTCTGGGGGCGTCACATTTGGTATCAGAGCTTAGGGATATGGTCTCTGGCGAAGATCTGGGAATAGAACTAGGAGGGGAGAGATAAGTTAATCCTTCACTAGTGTGTCCTACCTAAGCTTATTTGGTATTTAATTGGTCAGTCGGAACCTAGGGTTAATATTTGATATGTTCATTTGTTTAATTAACCCTTGTTTTATGGCAGTATTTGAGAATGGCAGCTGAAAATCTAAGCAATGGAGCATTTGAGACCATTGAGGCACTACTACTCGTAGTATTACTTTTAGCAGTAGTTATCTATGTAGTGATTGAAAAATTAATAGTTGCACCCGAGCTAGTCACAGAAGTAGCAGCTGAGAGTGAGGAAGAAGAGGAACCTGAGGAAGATTTATTAGTAAAATTTTATGATCAAAATGTAGAACTGCAAAATCGTATTCATGGGTTAGAAGAGCAGGGTGAAGAACGGCAGGCGACCGTGGAACAAAGGGATAGAACAATTCAAAATTTTTCTACTCGATATGCGAGGCTTGAACAGAAGCTCTGTAACAGATGAGAATTTTTATGAGGTGAGAATTTTTATGAGATTTTTTTTATGTTGTGATTCTGGGGACAGAATCCTTTTAAGGAGGGAAGACTGTAACGATTGAGAATTTTATATGTTAATTGTAAATATTTATTGAAGTAAATAAATATTTTATGGAATTTAATTGTGAAGATAAATAAATACAGTGTGCGAGTGTTGTGGACAATTTAATTAAGTGCTATATGATTAATTAAATTGATATGTTAGCAATGGTGTAGCATAATTTTAATTTAATTAAGAATGATTTAATTAGATTTAATGTTATGTGCTAAGTGATAATAATTTGTACACGAATTATGTTTAATAAAGAAAATTCAATTGTGTGACAATTTGGTATTATGTGAATGTTAGTTTATTTAATTGAATTAGAGTGTTGTAATTTAATTAAATAAGTGTAATATTTAATCTATGGATTTAAAGAGTTATTAAAAGACTAGAAAAGGATTTTAAAGTGTTTTGCCAAACAAGGCCCTTGTATTTATTTAATCTTATTTCTTCCAAACAATGCCTTAAGCTCAATAAGTTAGTTTTTTAAAAAATAATATAGTTTTGCCAAACGTGGCCTTACTCTTTTCAAATTCTATAACCTATGTAATTAATAATACTTATTATGGTTATAAATATTATACTTATTATTTATAAGTTACATATATGTATATGATTATATGTATAATATTATATATGTCAGTTAAAAACAAAGTTACGTTAGTTTTATAAAACAAAGAAAGAAAAGAAGAAGAGGGTTAGAGAGAATTGTCAGAGAATTCTCAGAGTAGAAGAAGAAGAAGAAGAAGGCAAAGCAAGCCCAAGTTCATCTCTCTCTTAACCTAAAACTAGTAAGGTTATAATCTTAACCCTAGAACTAATTCATAGGTGTTGTGTTTTCTTCTTTGCCAAATTAGGTCTTTACAATCATGAAATTATATGTGTTATATAATGTTATATGTTTTCATATGAAATTGTATGCCATGAAAGGGTTTTCAAAATACAATTGTTGTAAAACAAGTTTTCAAAGCATATTCTTTTATGTTTTCATGGTTTTAGAACTCTATGTGAAAGTCTCTTTGTGAAAGCTATTTATTTTGATATGTGAATTGGATATGTATATATATATATATATATATACATATATGTTTACATGAGAGTTTCATAGTTGTTTAAGAATTTCAATTCACAAGTATATGATGAACACTATGAAATTCATGTTCATAGTGTTAGATTATGAAGTTATGTTGAAAATTTCTTTAAATCCTTGAGGTGAGCATGAATTATGTGTAATAGGTGATATAACAAGATTATATATGAGTTATATGATGATTCTAGCAATTCAATCCATGAATTTTTGATAAACAATAAGAAGCATGTTCATAGTGATTTTTGGTGAAACTATTTCTGAAAACGGCTTTTGAAACTATCAAATTGATGTTTGATTTTGAGTTATTGTTAAAATTGATCATGTATTATGTTAATGTGTTAAGAATATGAGTTAACACAATTGGAATCACTTGAATTGGATGAAAAACGAATTCGTAGTAGCAATTTTCGTCAAGAACGCTTAAAATTGTATTTTTCTTTGAAAATCATGAAATCTTGTTTTGGATTATGTGTTTTATGGATTATATATGTTATGATCATGATAATAAGTTTAAAATATTGTTAGTATCAAGTTTTATGTTTATCATGTTGGGAAAAATCGAATTCGGTGTGAAGGAATAAGCCAAATTGGCTTAATTCTCCACCAGTTCGCGAGCCGGGCGCTGTGGCAGGGGGAACACCCGCCTCAGCGGGTGTTTTATGCAGGGAGGACCCGCCCCAGTGGGTGGGGCTGCTGCCAAGAAAATCTGGAATTTTGTTTTTGAGTTTTTATGCTCCGTTTGTTAAGCTAACTTGTTTCTAAGACTTGGAAAGTGAAATGTATAATAAGATAACATGTTTTTGATGTGTTTAAGTTAGATTGAAGTATATTATGAATATGTTACATGTGTGTGTTTGTGTGTTGCTTTCACGAGGCACACAACACGATTCATTGAAGTATAGGCTTATTAATGCATGTCGTGAGTATAGACTCACGTACTTGACTAATTAGTAACCAATGTGGTAAATTATACTATGAGTTGGACTTGGATATAAAGTTCAATGGTTTAAATGTTGTAATTGGATACTAATAGATGGTTTGAATGTAATATAAATGTGTAGGGTGTTTGTGAAGTGCGTATAGTTGTTAAAGTGTAGCTTGCGCTTAAGGCAAGTTCTCTTACCCTTATTCTCTTATGTTAAACAAGTTTCTAAACTTGTTATTTATATTGTGCAAGTTCTTTAATCTACTCTTGAATGCTATACAAGCCTATTCATTGTATATTTTCATTGTGCAAGTTTCCTAACCCTTGCTCAAGAAATCACGAAAGTTCATTTACGTTCTTTAAATTGTTATGTGTGGTACAAGTTATACCATACTCATAAAGCGTAAGTATTAAAGCGTTATTTTAGTAATATGATATTGACTTAGTTGTTCAAGCAAGATCTACTTAGTCTATCGAATGCTTTAATTTGTTTCTAAAAGCATGCCTATCTATTATGAAGTTTATTGTCATATTTTGCAATTTGTTCATGATTGAACTGTAAAGGACTGTAAGTCGATTCAACTACTCCTAGTTGATGATAGTTGAACTCTAAAGTTCCCTTATCTATCCAAACCAAACTTTCTTTGGTGCGGACTTGTATTCAATTTCTGAGAAGGAACAACCCTATTAATTAGGGGAAATTTATGCGAAAGCGTTAAATGGTTGTGCACAATTCATGGTACAAAGGGTTGATCCCCCTGAGTACGAGTTAAGGGTCCATAGTCTTATTGACTGTTAAAGGTTTAAATAGAAATATTTATAACCTAGGACAACGGTTCAAGGTCTTATGACCCTCAGATGATTTCATATTCGAATCCTATATATTGATGAAAGAATTATATTTCAATTCTTTATATTGATGAAAGTAAAGTTATTCAAACTCTTTTGAAATGATTCACTTATGTCATATCACTGTTGTATATCCAAGTGAGCTTTTGTTTTCTCACTCTTGCCTGCTTTACCACCATTTACAGTTGAGACCAAGAATGTTGACATACCATCAACAAGTAAAGGAAAAGGAAAGATGAATAAGTGAAGGCTTGTGACGTCAAGTTGCTTTTGTAATAAGACTTAGTTGGTTATGTTTATATTTCCGTATTTACGTTATTTGAATGATGTTAAGGTTTAGATAACCCTGGGATTTTTTTTGTTGAACCAGTTGCCATTCTTTCTAGAGGAAGATTTTATTAAGGTTTTATGAAGGTTGTAATTAGTTTGAAATTTTATTTGGGTAGATGTATGTTTTAATTAGAAAGTGAACACCAAATCATGTGGAAACGAAGTACCCGAATTTGGGGGTGTCACAAGCTCTCTCTGGCGGAGCATATGATATTGGAGCTGGAATCTGAAAATGCGAATGCCAACGATCAGCTGAAAGAAGTAACAACTAAAAGAGTGAGAATTGAAGATACATGGGTAAAAGCCGCACGACGCGTTGATATTTTAGAAAGAGACGTTCGATCCAAGAAGGCCGAAATAGACGATATGGATTTCACTTTTTGGACAGCAATTGAGAGAATCCAACATCGAGTTTGGAATTACCCTATGCAGAGCGGTCAACCCCAATTCGATATGGATCGAAGAGTAATGATTCAAATCATGGATCAGGAGTGCGACGAAGTAGTTGAAGGTGGAATGTGCTTTATAGCAAAGTCAACTCAAGCGTGGAAATCGAACGAGGTGATCATGGGTAAGCTAATCGTAAACTCTTGCGAAGTCTATACCTTATTAGATATTGGTGCTACCCATTATTTTATTTCACCTGCTTGTGCTCATTGTTTGAACTTGACTTTTGAGAAATTAGACTTTGACTTATCTATTGAAACTCCGTTATGAGAAACCTTCGTTACATCTACAGTTTTTAAGTCTTGCTTGATTCAAATTGCCACCCTCACCCTACGTGTGGATTTTATATATTTGAAAATACTTGCATTTGATGTGATTTTTTTGAATCGATTGGTTAACCACTCATCATTCCAAAATTAATTGTTTTGTAAGGTTGTTAGCTTTTATTCAGACAACCAAACCACTAAAACCAATCAATGTGATTTCAAGTTATAAAGTTATTCGTTTATTGAAAAACAGATTTAAGCTTTCCTAGCCATGTCACTGTTTTAAGCCAGAATACGTCAGATTTGAATGATATTTCTATTGTTAATAAATTTCTTGATGTATTTCCCGAAGAACTTCCTGGTCTACCCCCAGAACGTGGAGTTGAATTCTTTATTGACCTTGAACCCGGTACAAAGCCCATTTATAAAACCCCATATCGAATGACTACTATTGAACTTTAGGAGTTAAAGGTCCAACTACAGGAGTTGCTAGACATCGATTTTATACGTTATAGTACATCTCCATTGGGTGCTCCTGTTTTATTCGTAAAGAAGAAAGACGGTAGTATGCAACTATGTATTGACTAACGAGAGTTGAACCATGTCACCATCAGGAATATGTATCCGTTACCTCACATTGATGACCTGTTCGACCTGTTACAAGGTGCGCAATTCTTCTCAAAGATCGATCTTCGTTCTGGATATCATCAGTTAAAGATTAAAACTGATGACATTCCAAAGACTACCTTCAAAACTCGATACGCGCATTACGAATTTCTAGTTATATCTTTCGGATTGACCAATGTCTATGCTGCGTTTATGGACATGATGAACCAAATATTTAAGAAATATTTGGATCATTTCGTGGTTGTCATTATTGATGACATCCTAATATACTCCAAAAGCCTCAAATATTTATTAACCCAGAACGAACTCAATATGCGACAACGACGTTGGTTGGAGCTGTTGAAAGATTACAAAAAGCCAACGTGGTAGCTGACGCATTGAGTAAAAGATCATATGCAGGAACGAGTGTGATGCTGTCAACACAAAGATCTATTTTGTGTGACTTACAAAAGATGGAAATAGAGTTCAAGACTCGTTGTAAGACCCCAACTTTTATGAATAAAAATTAAATTTCTTTTATATATTATTTTGAAATAGTAAGGGGTTGATTTGATAAATTTGATAAGTTATGGGTAATATGCACAAATATTTCAAAATAAGCAAGTGTTATAAAATAATCATTGTTGTCGGGGAATATTCGTTTGGTGGTAGAATATTCTTGTTGTCGGGGAATATTCGTACGACGGCGCAACCATTTTTGGGCCCCATAACGGAAAACTGTCGGATGAAGAAATCGACAAGTATTAGTTTTCTAAAAATAACGACGTAGTTGTTACTGTTAAAACTGTTGAAATACCCGGTGGTTAAAATAAAGTAATACGCGTTGTTGCACAGTAGCACACGGTATTACACAGTAGTTTATATTATTGTTGTTTCAATAATTGTCACTGTACAATATTTTATATTATCAAATCAATAATTCATATTATTTGAATAATATTATTAGACATCATTATTGACAATATATAAGGAAGTTCTGTCTAGGAAAGGGGTTTGGTCACCTAATTGCGCTCCAGTAAGGAGAAATCCTTATCGGAAAGCCCCCTTTTTCCTGGGAACGACCTGGTTGTCATTATTGTGATTCTGTAATATTATTTGTGAATAATTAATTATTGATAAAAATGATAAGGAAATATTTATTCGATGTGGATATAAATGGGGGAATATTTAGCAAAAGAGACAATTGTTGAAAATTGATATTTTATCTTTTCTGATAAAATAATTTATTCAAATATATTATTATAATATTACATTATAGGTGTATCATGTGATAATATAATAATAGTGATATTTTTACAATAAATTCACGGTATATGAATAAAATGAGGAGGAAGAGAGCAAATTGGATCTGGATTGTTTTTGTTAAAAATATATGTGTGTGTAGGTATTTAACTAAGGTGGAGTTAGTGGACTCACCATTGGTTGTGTATTAGTAGAGAATTAACCATATTTGGGTTAATTGGTGAGAAAGGGATAGACATATATATGTGTAGATATGATGAGATTGGATCGTGGTTGGAAGGTTGAGTAACTTAGGTTACTTGAGTGTAGAAAATTAACTCTACATGAGTTAATTGATGGGAGATATATATATATATATATATATATATATATGTGTGTGTGTGTGTGTGTGTGTGTGTGTGTGTGTGTGTGTGTGTGTGTGTGTGTGGATGATGGGGAGAGAGAGAGAATTAGTGGGAAATTATGGGAAAGGATGAAAAGAAAGAAAAAGGTGATAGGCGGTGGAGGATTTTGAAAATAATGAATGCTACGTATGTTAATTTGGGTCATTTTTCGTTCGGAATTTGGAAAAACTTTCTTCTACAAAATTGTAGAAAATTAAATTTCATATGGAATGGATATAAGGTTCGTATTTTTCTAATAAAAGGGATATTTATTATGAATTATTGAAGTTTCTGAATATTGTTTAAATTTAAAATATTTCGGTGGAGATTTTCTAGAAGGGGATGGGACCCACTGTCCTTTTGATGTGCAAATGCTGAAATTTTGCTGGGATTTCCAATTTGGCGTCCGCGAGAAATTTTTTTTTATAATATTTTATTAAATTTTCTGCTTTGGTGTTATAAGCATTTTCTTATAAATAGGTTGCTTAGTTAGAATTGAAAATTACACCAGAATCAGAAGTTTATTTCTCTATAATATCAAGCGTATTTTTATGAGTATTTAGATACTTTGAGAGTTGATAAGCAGTGCAAGTTTTCTTCAGCATTATATCTGATATTCTAGTCAGAAGTACTTGTCTTTTGAGGTAAGGGATGTTATTCTTCTAGTAAGGGATGTTATTCTTCTCGTAAGGGATGTTATTCTTCTCGTAAGGGAGAATATTTTTCTTGTAAATGATGTTATTTATTTCAATATCATTTTATCAAAATATTGGTATGAATTTTATTATGAAATTTTTACCTTTTCATGTTGAGATTACTATTCACGTAAACGGCACTATTCACGTATACGATACTATTCACGAATACGGTACTATTCACGAAAAAAATTAAATATTTTTTTTCTTTGTCCAAGTTGTCTGTTATGGTTCCTATCTTTGATTGGATCCAAGTTTTGAACTTCATTCTTGAATTTTGCTCCACAATTGATTATTATGGAGTATTCTTGAACTTGGATAAACTAAATTACGAATCCCTAATTTTTGCCCTCTATCTCTCTAGATTCGTTATTTATATTATTTTTCATCATCCTCAGTCCTAAATGGTGATATAACTGAATATCTTTGGCCTGTAGTGCAAAGATGAATGATTACCTGATGAATATCTTTGGCTTGTAGAGCAAAGATGAACAGGTGTTGAGATGAACATGACCATTGGTGATACAAATGAATATCTTTGTCCCGTAGTGCAAAGATGAATATTGATTTGAGATATATATTGATTGATGTTATAGGGATGAAATATTGATGATGGACTTTTAAATCATAGAAGATAGTAAACTTCATTTTTTACTTAATTCTTCTGATAAATTGTTATTTTCGCTGCAGTTGTTGATCTAAAACTTGTTGTCCATCATATTTTATCTGATTTGTTGAAGACTAACGATAATTTATTCTTCATTATCTTAGTCATAATATTCTTTACTAGGCTAGTTGAGCTCACCCTTTTATACTATTGTCTTCTTCAGGAAATGAGATTGTCGCAGAGACTACTCGGGGGACAGAGTGATGGTCCGAGTTAAGAGCAGTAGTAGTCATCACCATTTTTATAAAATAGTGTGATAATAATTATAATGAAGACTTAGTTTGAGTGTTTATATTTTCTATATGTTTGTATTGATACTCACAGTTGTGTGGTCGTATTTCTCATGACCTTTTTTTTTATAAAAGATTGCATTTGGATTATGTACCACATATTTGGCGACTCAGAATGGGTTGAGTGGATTGGACCTATTCTGGGGGCATCACAACTGCCCCTGCCGTGTGAATCCAGGGCCTGCCCAGCAACAGGTTATATCCAGTGGCGATGTAGAAAGTGTGTGGGCCAATCTCTAAAGGTAGCTCTATTTCTCCCATAGCTTGGCGTCGCAATCCATCGAAAGCTCGGATGACCACATGACTGGTTTTGATCTGGTTTGGTTTTATCTTCATTATTTCCAAGGTATGGTAGGGACAGATGTTGAGGGATGATCCTCCGTCTATGAGCACTCCTCCGATCACATCCCGAAAGACATCACAGCTATATGAAGGGACTTACGATGGCCCGTTCCCTCTGCAAGGATATCATCTACAATGGAGGATATCACATTGCTATTGAAAATGTGTTCTACCACGTGACAGAATTTCTCAGCATCCACTGTATGTGGTAGATGGGCTTCTTCTAGTACTTTCACTAGAATATTGCGATGATCCACTGATGATAGGACCAAGTCTAGGATGGACATTTTCTTGGGTGCGTCTTTCAAGCCTTACACCACCTTGATTTCATTGTATCCCATTTTGTTGAGGAACTCTTCGATTTTCTCATCAACCACCTTTTCTTTGGCTTTGATGATTGGTTTGATCACCTGCTGAGGCAGGTATAAGGGATTATCCTTTGGTACAATAGTAATGTTGTTTGAGGTGGACGCTTCATCGTTCCCATAGTTCTATGGGACCCTCTTCAGACCGATAATTGGATACTGGGGTCTGAAGGGCAAGATTAAAGGCTCGGGTGCGGCCACCTTCACATGATTTTGTATTTTTTGGACCACTTTCCCTGGCAGTACTAAGGGTTTGAGGGTTGACTCCTCCTCACAGGGCATGACAGCTATTGTACCCTGATTCCATACAGTGGGGATCCAGAGAGTTCTTCATCTGGAAGGTCAAAAACTTGATTTCCACTCATCAATTCACCGCTTTCAATCATATCTTGAATCAGGTTACAAAGTGCCCAATAATCATCAGTATCATAGCCGGGTGAATTGGAGTGGTACTGACATATTTGGTCAGGTTTGAACTTTCTGGCCCGAGGGTTTAATGGAGGTAATAAATCTATAATTATTCCCTCGTTGATTAACATCTGGAGGATTTCTTCCATCGACTGGTTTAGGTTGGTGAAGTTCCTCTGAAATAAGAATTTCCTACCAGTTTGGATACCTGCTTCCTCGACCCCCTGGTTAGTCTAGGGTTCATGCTCATGAGACCGGCTATGATCCATCACGGGATTAATCTCCGGTGTGGGAGGACGATCGATATCAGATTGGTTGGCCCGTTTGATCATTTTCTTGGTGATCTAATGCTTGTAGACCACTAGTTCTGCTAATTGTTCGATTTGTTCCTTGATAGATTTTATTTTCTGCTCTATCAGGAACCTCCTTTCTAAGACTTCCAACCTGTTTGGGGTGCTATTGCTGGATGGAGTTGATTCTCCCACATAACGGAGGTACTTGGATCCTTCTCCACTTGTGGTGCTAATCGTATTGACATTCTCCTCTTTATGTTATGGGAGAGGATTTTCCTGCACATGCTATTGCTCAGGCTTTGCTACCACAATCTCTCTGTTATCAATCAAGTCTTGGATTTTATGCTTGAGAGACCAATAGTCTTGAGTGTCATGGCCTGGAGATCCATAATGATAAGCACATTTCTTGCTTGGATCAAAATTTCATCCACCGGGGTTGGTGGGTGGAAGGAGTTAGACAATCTTCTTCTGAGCGGTCAGAAGTTTGAATACGTTCTCAAGTGAATCCCCTAGAGGGGTGAAAGTTCTTCGACGCCTGACCTCCATATTTTTCTGGAATAGAGGATTTGAAGGCTGTGATAAAGCTTGAAAAGGAGTATAGTTCTTCCTTTGCATGGGCATACTACTTGACTCGCCCCTTGGATTCTGTCCTTGTAATACTAAGGATACTTCTTCATCTTTCTTCTTATGTACCCTTCGGGGATTACTCCCTTAATTTTCGAATTGGATATGTTCAACAACAGCTTCGAGGGTGGTCAGATCTGTTATCTTCCAGTATTTGAGCCTCATTTCTGCCATTTCGTCATGTTTGATCATTTCAGAGAATGGTTTTCCTTTGCCTGCTAGGACCCTCTTATAATATGGAGCCTCTTGGATGTCGATAAAGGTCATGACTATCTCAGAGTCATTCATGGCTGGGGTGACTTGTGCTACAACCCGCCTCCAACGTTGGGCATATTCTCTAAATGATTCAGTGTTCTTTTTCTTGATCTTGGTTATCTGGTATCTATCTGGAGCCAGCTGAGATTGGAAGCTGTATTGACTGAGGAAGGCATGTGCTAACTCTTTCCAGCTGTGAATCTTAGAATTGTCCAGACAGGTATACCAATCTTTTGCCTCTCCAGTTAGACTATTTTGGAATAACTGCATTCGAAACTTCTCGTCCTCTGCATAGGATCCGAGTTCTACAATGAATACATTCAGGTGGGTATAGGGATCTCCCAATCCATCATATTTCTCGAAATCAGGAGTTTTAAATTTTTCGGGATAACGAGCCTCTGGGAAAATACAGAGGTCGGAGTAATTAACACTGTCGAATGCCCCAGTCCCTTTGATAGACCGGAGAGTTTCCTCCATTTACTATACTTTCTTTATGATGTCATCAGCTTCCTGTTCTTTGACGAGTGGGTTGATTTCAGGGGTTTTGTTGGTTGTGTCCTTGTTTTGTGGTCCAGGAATCTGAGTCTCGGCCTTTTCGGTCTCTTGACTACCAGTACTACCATCAGGTATTCCCGGTTCTGTAAGAACCCGAATTTTCAGATATTATTAAATAAGGATTTAATAAATAAAATTCTTAAACCGTGAGATGGGTTCGAATAAAAATATATATATGTGATATGAGGTATGTGGTATTATATTACATAGGGTAATATGGACTATGTAATATGTGTTTTTGTGATTTATAAATATATTATTAATATATATTTGTTATTTAGCGTAGAGACGATTCAGTTGAGATAAAGGAGGTGGATAAATTCCTATCGATATTAAATAATTTATAGAATTATTTTATTATAGTAAGTTGGTGACATTAAATATCCTTAATGTATAAATCACCATATTCTTGTGTATGTGTATTAATAACTAGTATGTTTATAATATAAGTTATTAATAGCACTTAAGCTATCTGTGAATAGGTTTGGATAGTGAAGCATGAGTTCGTTAAGGAATTAACTAATAAGAATAAATATTAGTTAATATAAGTTGTGAGTTATATTATGGAATAATATAATGTCAGTATTGAATCTTAATTAACTATGATGATATAGTACAATGTTTAATTTACTTAAGTAAAGGAGTGAATTAATATGTGTGTTGAATATGTAATTATAGTTGATACTTTTTATATATATTACTTAGAGTGGTAATATGTGAGAAAGTCTAATGTGCGAATAACGTTAAATATATATACGTTATTAAAGGGAGATGGAAATCATTATATGATTAAATGTATATTGAAGAAATTATTTTGGGGAACAATTTATAGAAAAGAAAGAGAAATAGTTATTATATATTTATAATAAAGGATATTAAAATAATTTCTAATATTGAATTATTTTAATAAAAGGAGGAAATGTTATTTTTGAATAATAATATTACCTTATATGTTTTTGTATGAGGTGTGATTGGTTAATATAGTAAATATATTAAAACGTATTTGCTATATGTAATTAAATTGATGGAAACAATTTATTATAATAGAAAATAAACTTATTATCTATTTTCTATATATAATATATGTACATGTGTCGTACATATAGTTATTTGATATTATATTAAGAATAATATCATGAGACAATAAGTAAACTATTTTCTAATAACGAATGTGCTTATTTGGAGAAAACATAATATTTTATGATATGGCAAAATACATAATTTCTAATGTATTTTTCAAGGGAGTTTAATTAATGAAATGAAACTAAGTTATTTTAATATATTAAATAACTTAAGTTATTATTTGATCGTGAATATTATTATTGGAATAATTAATAGAGTATATATTAATTATTATAAGCGTAAAGGTTATACTTATTATAAGTATAATTAATTGAAGTAATTTAACATTTTAATAGCTTGAGTTATTATATTTCTGTAAAGGTTATATATAATATTTGAATATTCGATTTGTAAAATATTTATATGTGGACCTTGGATTTAATAGTTCTAATTTAATTGAACAAGTTATAAGTAGTAATGTGGTGAGAAATGAGTAAGTGATGAGAATAATGATAAGCTTAAGATTGAGCTTGTGAGAGATGCCTTGTGTGGCACAATAATAGATTCAGTAATGAATTGACTAATTTAATGATAGAGGAATTATTAATTAAACAATTAATCTAAATTAATTGTTAATTGTTGTTATGATAGTATGTTAAATTATTATGGCTAGTGATAGTATAATAATAAGGAAATCGATTATAAGTATAATCGGATTTGTGATGAGAAAAAATTGTCTTCTAATATTAATTATTGTTATGAACAATATACTATTATCAAGTAATTATTTGATAATATGATTAATGAGTAAATGATTTATAAATATAAAAAGATTTATATTTATTTAACGTGATAATAAATCATATAAAGTGTTAATCAATTAGCGTGGGAATTATAATTCCATGGATTAATGAGAAATGGATTAATTAATATTATTATTAATTAATTGATAAGATAAGTAATTTATTAATTTCTATGTGCAACCATGCGATATTAAAGTATAGCGTATGATAGTTAACTATATGTTATGCGAAGTATAAAGTGCAATGCGACTATGCTATATATGAATATAAACTATATAGTAAAGTTATTGAGTTGTAATAGGTACATGAAATGTGGGTGTGACAATGTGTATATTAAGTATACAATAAAATAATATATCATAAATATATGGTAAACAATTATTGAATTTAATAATAAAGGAGACAATACACTGTGATGATACCCGAAAGAATTATATCCGGTGGGATGAACTGTTGTGATAATGAATAATACCCAATAGATTTACTTTCGGTATTAGTAAAATGCACATGGATTATATGTTGGTGTATATGTACCTATTTGTTACATTGTATTTAGAAGTGGACTTGTGACTTAAGTATATACTATATGTATATATATGTAAAACATAAGCATTGTATTTTAAATTTGCAAGTTGATATTGCTGAAAATGAGCTTGTCCCAATATTAGAGTCCCTCCTCTTCTTCTCCTTCACGTGAACACCACATGGCTACTACTCTATATTTTTCTCAAACTCAGCAATGTATAGCTTATGATTATGGGGGAGTGGAGATAATGATGGGATTCACCAACCTTCTACCTAATCTACATGAACCATTAGACACTTGCTCAACCCATGGGATTGGTTTGGAGGATTATTGCAATATCTGTGTATCAATTCTTCTATAAATAAGACTCTCAGCTTCTTCATTGCATTTGCTGAGAGTTGTATTGGCTAAGGAATTTATAGAGAGTGAGTGTAGTGTTATTGTGAAAGAAACCAAGAAATTGTATTAGCAAAGGTAATCCCCATTCATGCTCTTCATTTTCGGAAAAATTTATAAATTCTTGATTCTTGAAGTAAGCATGTATTGACTGATAATTTGTTTGATAAATGCTTGTTGAGTCTTATATAAGTTGCTATGCATGTTAGCTCTATAATGTAGCATGTCTAGAAATGAATTTCGTAGGAAATTTGTGAGTTGGGTTGCAGTTTGCCGAGCAGAAAGCTGCTCTGTTTCTGGCCGACCAACTGCGCAGCTGCGCCAGTTTTGTACTGGCCAGCAGCGCAGCTACGCCGGTACCAGACTTGAGTTGGGCAAGGCCCTGCGCAGCTGCGCCAGTTTTGAACTGGGGAGCTGCGCAGCTGCGCCGGTTCCTGATCCCAGTTTCTGCAGATTTTGTTCCTGCTTGATGTCGGCTAAGTGATAGATATTGAAAGGAATTAGGACAAGCATGCTGGTATGAATAATACATATATATGGACTTGTTAAACTAGGATGTGCATATTATATTCGGATCGCTTACGTGAACGATGAAGTTATAGTTTTGAAAATAAACTTAAGGTTTTATAAACGAATTTTGGCGTATATAAGTCATGTTTATATTCTGACTTTGAAGACACATTAGTATGGTTTAAGAATGCATGAAAGGCATATTGATTTGCATACATATGTTTCATAGTATAACATGAGCATGCCGGACCTCGTTAGTAAACATTTGCAATGAGAATGTAAGTTTTGAAGGTGGATCTTGACATGTAAATACCATGTACGCATTCTGATTTTTGTGAGCATGTTTAGATGACTTAGAAATGCATATCGAACATGTCAACCTATATATATATAGCATGAACATGTTAGGTTTTGTTAGTGAGCTTCACTAATGAAAATGCGAGCTTTGAACGTGAACGATAACATGTTACCTTAAGATTTAGGATTTTGATGTTTATGGACATATGTGATAGCACACTTGGAATCTCTCATGTATCATACATGTATATGTATATACCATGACTACATATCATGAAACCAAGTTTAGCGTAAACGAAGCATGTCTTCAAACTAATAATCGTGATAGTTACATGCATGAAGTATGAATATTCATGAACATGCCCAATATGAGTTATATAAATACTTTATGTGTTTAAAGAACTAGCATGATAAACCTTGTGATGTTCATGACCTTGAGTGGCCTTAAATTGTTGAAATGTTGACTTAGAACCTATATCATGTAAATTGAACGTGAAAAGGTTAATCGAGCATGAAAGTATCCTTTAATATGTATACATGCTATGTAGGACCATATGTTAATACTTGAATCCGACTTCGACGGTTAATAGCGTATATTTGCTTTGTTATGGTCTTATGTGTTAGTAATGATATATGAGAATGATTAACTCAAAAGATGGACTACACTAGCTATATGTAAATAGATTAGTGGTAGACAGGCATATGTATATGTAGAGAATGGTAGTAAGTACGTATGGTTAAAGTATACTTATACGTACATAGTTATTATAAGAATACGATAAGAAAGTAAGACGAAGGTTCTAAGAACCAAGTTAGACAACAATGTAATACTAATTATTATATTGAGAATGTATGGAAGTGTATAACTGATAAGTGTGATCTCTATGAATAATATAACTGTGTAGGATTACACGAAGTGCAGATATTCTTAAGCAGTTAAGTCGTAGTTGTTAAACTACGAATCAGGCAAGTCTTTCAGTTCCTATTTGATATATGAATTCAATAACTGTTAGTTGAATTATATTATGCTGTAATAATGTGAACTTATATATGAACTGTATATGAGATATAAATGAGATTGAAAGTTGATCTTTGATGATATACTTGTTATGTGAAAAGTAACATGCGTAGTAAATATAAACTGTTTATAAATGCATGAACTGAGTATGATGTTATATGCTATGTGATGCATGAGGACTGTTAGAATTGCTGAGCTGTCGAGCTCACTCTTGCAAATAACCACTTTTGCAGGTTAAGGATTCACGGTAAAGATTTCGTGCTTCTTGATTGATAAAGATAGATAGTATCGCATTGAAGAATATTACTTCGATTATTGTCTGGGCCATATTTAGATTCTAGATGATGTACTCGATAGTTGCTTACACTGTTTAATACTTGTTGTATTGTAAGAATGTATTAATTAATACATAGAGGATATCGAGTTGAGTTGTAAATGTTTATACGATAACTCAGATAAGAAGGAATCATATTATATAGTTGATTTAAGATTTGTAATCAGTATCAAAGTTATGGAATCAATAAAAAAGATTTTTATTCAAAGGATATTGAAAAGTTTAAATTATTCCGCATTTTAGTAACATCGAATATGATGTAAAGACGAGATCTTGGATATGAATAGAATTTATATTCTAAATTGTAATAAAGCAAGTTGTATTCTTTTAGTAATAAATAAAAGATATAATAATTTGGCGATAATAGTATCGTGACTGCACCGAATCCGAGGTTTCGAAGGAACTTGGATTTGGGGGCGTCACAGGTTGGTATCAATTGTGCTTGTTTCCCTTTAAGGGCCTTGTTTTGCTCTCTCAGGAAATTGGCTAACTCGGCTATCTGATTTCTCAGTCCTTCAAACTCTCCCCCAGAGACAGGGGTGGATTCTGGTTGAGCACTCGAGTCATGTCCGTAGATGGACGTAGTGCTTTCTTAGACTTAGATCTAGTGACAGGACCAATTTTTCACCTACAACAAAACGTAGGCTTGTCAATTTCTTGAGGTAGGTAGGGATAGGATGCATGTTAAGATGTGGTTTTTAACCTTATCCTGCAAAACCGAGGTCAGTTGTTTTGATGACAGGATGAAAAGAAATGATATTGACATTGAATTGAAAGAGGAAGGCATGAAGAAGCTCCTCGTCAGATTTGGTTATTCAGAGGTTAACCTATCTTAGGTTACTCTCGCGCGGCTTTTTGGCATGAAGGTTCCCAGATCATTGCAATCTACTAGAGGGGAAATTAATTTAATCTTTTAACTAGAGCAAATCTGGGTGGTGCATTTTCATGAGCCCCAGAGACTTAGCCGATCCCCAGAGACATTACTTATCATCGACGAGTTTTGCCTCCTTGTGAGAGGAACACAACATACATTCACATACATCACCCTCACCGTATGCATTTGATGACAGTTGGTGAGAAGCACTAATATGGGTGTGAAGCACTAAAAAGCAGGAAAGCATTCATTCACATTTATTCAATGTAAAAACGCAACATTTTACGCATTCATTTAATGTAGAGACGCAGCATTCACGCATTCATTCAATGTAGAGACGCAGAATTCACGCATTTATAGTTTTGAAAGGGAAATGTTTGAAAAGATTTGAAAGTGACCTAAGCCCTCTACTGTCCCCAGCAGAGTCGCCACCTTGTCGACGTCGGGAAAAAATTCGCAGGTCGGGTCACAACCCGAATCTTTTATCTTTTCCTAAGTTATCTCTACCCTTACTCTTTTTATTGCGAAAAAGGTTTTGAAGGGATTTTTTAGGAAATGGCCAACATGTATCATTTCGACGATTTGAACGTTTTACAGAGTCGCCAGTTGGTAGTTTGAAAATGGTTGTACCAACTCAACCGAGTTTTGTTTGAAAGAAGCCCATTTGCCAGACACTATCAAAACTTAATCTTTGAAAACAATGTTTTGAGTTCGGGGGCTTGGTTAAGTGTGGGGAAGGTGTTAAGCACCCCATAACTCCCGTGAAAACACGGTACCATATCTTTTCAATATTTCCCTTAAAACTGAAATGCGTGTGTGAATGCTGTTTGAAAATTGGGCCTATGTTCGATTGGTTGAAAGCAAGGAAGTTCTTCGTTGAGCCTATTTACGAAAGGTTTGATTTGATTTGCAAAAGTTTTTGATTTGATTTGTAAAAGTATTTGATTTGATTTGCAAAAGCTTTTCTTTTGATTGAATTTGAAATGATGTTTTGAAAGCTGGTTTTCAAACCCTTACACTAACATAGGAATTGAAGCATATCAATACTTTCAATTTTTATCTTTTTAGCCTTAAGGCTCAATTCGAATGGTGATTGTCGGGCTGCGAAGCATCCTCGACCACAACAAATATACAAGTATCGGTCTCCTCATGGGCATGAGAGACATCGGAGGGACTCTGACATGACAAACCATATTTTCACTATGTTGAGACCTTAAATTCGGATAATCGTTTTAAGGTCTTTTGTATGTACATTTTACAAAAAAACTGACAGGGTACATCTGTAAATCGGAGTTTGTCCATCCTGGGAATCAGATTCGGATCAGTTTGATCATGAATCCCATGATTCCTAGGCTCACATATGAGTAGCCAATAAACCTGCACAGTTCAAATTTGTACAAAAATAGATATATATCCCAAATGTAGCCAGAACCGAGGATTCATTCAGTAAATCCTGGTTCGCACCTGGTCGAAGCGTCTCGTTCCCACTAGATAGCGATCTAAGGGACGCGAGGTTGCTTTTGCAACTGAAAAATGCTGATTTATATCAAATAAATATTTAAAGCATCAATTTAATAAAAAGCAAGTAAAGCAATATATATACACAGTTATATATACAAAAGTTGGAAAGGGCGATGGGTTTTCACACCGGTGCCCGGACTGAATTGATATATATTTATATATATATTGACAGAAAAGTAGTCAACCAAGACTAGGAAGAGAACCCAGTGATGGTGAAGGCTGCTTATATATGCATATTTATATATAAAAGCAGTAAAAAGGCCACAGAATAATCCAAGCCAAACTGAAATATAAATGTACAAAAAAGTAGTCAACCAGGGACTGGGAAGATAACCCACTAATGGTGAAGGGTGCAAAAAATAGTATAAAGGCCATAGAATAATCCAGGCCGGACTGAAATGTAAATGTATAGAGAAGTAGTCAACCAGGGACTAGGAAGGTAACCCAATAATGGTGAACTGTGCAAAAATAGTATAACGGCCACAGAATAATCTAGGCCGAACAGAAATATATAACTATATATATATAGAGATAGAGAAGTAGTCAACCAAGGCTGGGAAGAGAACCCTAGTGGTGGTGAAGGGTGCTCATATATGCATACATATATATAAAAGCAGTAAACTATCTCAGATTTGACATCCGGGCTTGACAGAATTGAAAAATTAGTATATATATAGTTAACTAAACACAAATAAAGCCAAACCCAGACTAGGAAGATAACCCAGTCCGGCGAAGTTGCTAATAATGAAGATGCAAGTATGTCGAAGATGCTGGAAGCGACGGATCGTCAATCCGAGTAGTAGAAATGCCAAAAATTGAGTTTATTACAAAAATGTACCAAACGTTTACGAAAATGGCAACAAAACAAAGTTCTGGGTATATTTAGAAAACAAAACTTGATATACAAGTGCAAAACAGTGCAAAGAAGTAGTATTGACTTTCTGATCGTAAAAATACTCACAATGGATAACTACACAGGCTTTTTGCCAAATCGTAGGCTCTAAACGTCCAAATCTACCTATTATTTTTTGATATGTGGTAGTATATGGGTATATCTACGTGTTAGAGTGAAAAAATTTGGGTTTGGAAGAAGTGAAAAAGTCAAAAAATAAAACGGGAAGAGGTTCGCTGCGTTTTAAAATTTTTTGAAAATGAGGGGGGGTCACCTCATATATATAGGCCAGGGAGCCTCTACTCTACCTTCTGTTTCCATAGGTAGAGGTGTTGCTCCCCTGGTGGGGCCCACTTGTTCGGTTCTGTCATCTCAAAGTACGTGCACTCTGAGTAACGTGAGGTCGAAGTCGAAACTTTCTAACTTTTGATCGGAGCGTCCATTTGAGGCGTGCTATACCTTTTCGGAAAGCCCTCGCTGAAAGTGTCATAATGACATGGGATACAACATTTTCCAGGTCGAAGAAGATGGGTTCATAACCAGGTCTTTGATTCCCCGCAGTTTATCCGTTGAGCTATCTTGCGCTGTTTGTAGTCGGGATCATCGTTATGGTTCGTTCTGACCTTGGTGGCATCAATTCAGCTTGAGTTTGACAAAATTGGCTTGAGGTTGGTAAAATGACCATTTTGCCCCTCCCGGGGTTTCTTTTAGTGTCGGCATGGCCTTTGGTTGACTTTTGGGGGTTATTTCCAAGACTTGGATCCCATTCGAGTCTGTTTGTCCTCAGTGTTTTATCTGGGGATGATTTGGTCATGCCAGGTTTTCCTCTGGAGGTGTTGTGGAGCTTCAGGTTTGTTCCCAAAGGTGACTTGACTTCCCAGGTTGCGACCGGGGCTGACCGTACCTCCCGGGTTGGGACCGGAGTTGAGTTAACATCCCGAGATTGGTGATCAAGGCTATGGTTGTCCCGGTATTGGTGACCGGGGTTGAGTTGACATCCCGGTATTGAGATCGGGGCTGATTTGAAGGCCCGATATTGAGATCAGGGTTACGTTGATGGCCCGATATTGTGATCGAGGTTCATCTGATGGTCTTATATTGAGATCGGGAATGATCTGATGGCCTAAAAATGAGATCGGGGTTGAACTGACGGCTCGATATTGAGATCGGGGTTGCTTTGACTACCCGATGTTGAGATCGGGATTGAACTAAAGGCCTGATTTGAGATCGGGGTTGATATGATGGCCCAATATTAAGATCGGGGTTGATCTGATGGCCCATTTTGAGATCGGGGTTGAACTGATGACCCAATATTGAGATCGTGGTTGATCTGACAGGCCCAATTTGAGATCGGGGTTGAACGGACGACGCGATTTGAGATCGAGGATGATATGATGGCCTGATATTGAGATCAGGGCTGATCTGACGGCCCGCTATTGATATTGGGGTTGAACTGATGACCCGATATTGAGATCGGGGTTGATTTGATGACCCGATATGAGATCGGGGCTGATCTGACTGCCCGATTTGAGAGCAGGGTTGAACTGATGACCCGATATTGAGATCAGGTTTGATCTGATGGCCCAATTTGAGATCGGGGTTGAATTGACGACCCGATTTGAGATCGGGGTTGATATGATGGCCCAATATTAAGATCGGGGTTGATCTGACAGCCCGATTTGAGATCGGGGTTAAACTGATGATCCAATTTTGAGATCGGGGTTGATCTGACAGCCCGATTTGAGATTGGGGTTGAACTGATGGCCCTATTTGAGATCGGGGTTGATATAATGGCCAGATATTGAGATTGCGGTTGATTTGACGGCCCAATATTGAGATCGGGGTTGAACTGATGACCCGATATTGAGATCAGAGTTAATTTGATGGCTCGATATTGAGATCAGTGTTGAGTTGAAAAGATAGTTTTACCCTTCTACAGTGTTAGTATCGGGGCAAGGAACTTTCGAGTGTCTACACTTTGTAAACAATCTTATTTATTTATTAATAAAAGTATTCATTAAAGGCATTTATTTATCTACATGATGCTGTTTTATAATATGTAAATAACCCATAGTTTTTAAGCAATGCCTTTAGAATCATGATGTTGATCATGCTAATGAGATTTGAATTCTTAGAATGCTTAAAACTAAAATAGTTTCCAATCGTGGGATTACTAAAAAGGGGATTAGTAAATCCGGATAGATTGGTACATATGTTGCTTGCTCATTGGATGAGGATGATTCATCTCATGATCATTTGTGTGGAGACACTAAAGCAAGTATGTAGGTGCTTATTGGAGAATAAGTTCACTGAACGTGACTAGCTATGGAATACCTAATGGAGTTTTACTCGCCTGTCAATAGGAATTCCCAATGTGATAGTAGTACAAGTGATCTTTGGACTTGAGATCATCATAGAATCTTGTATATAATGAATTATACTTTGACTTATTCCTTAAGGCTCTTTAGGGTATATAAAAGGGTATACTTGGGTATAATGAGTTATATATGGAGATAATGAATGATCAATAAAGAATCTACCACCTCTAGTAAAAGAGGAGATATGTCCTATGTGATTCGTTAAATGACAACCCAGGAATCCTTGGCCAAGGTGGAATGATATTAGAAAGGAGTTTCTAATTTGCATTATATGGAGTTGTGCATTTTCTAATCGAAATACATATAATTAAATAAAATAAGACTTGACAGTAAATACATGTCTTATATTTAATTGGGACATTGTATGGTGGAAGGATTGAATTGTACGATAACTATTAACTCACAGGTTCTTTTATGATTAATGTTGAAATCTATATTATCTGAAAAGTCGTTGAGCGCTAGGGAGGCTTATCCTTATTGTAGAATAAATGTTATTTATTTAAATAGATTATTCGTTTAATTTATTTATTTAAATAAGATTAGAATTTTTCTAATTGATTTATTCACAACCGGTTTAATATGAAGAACCTAAAGGGTCACACCATAAAAAGAAGAAGAATTATTTAAGACGATAATGACATAATAGTAATAATACATTAAGTGTAATTAATTTAATCTATGATGATAGAATAAATTAAATAGCTTAATGTTTATTATTTAATATTTTAAAAATATTAAATATAAATTAATAAGAGGACTCTTATTAATATTATTATTATTATTATTATTTTAATTCTAAAGGAGTTTGGGAATTAATTTAATATAAGTACTCTTACTCATTCCTAGTGAGATTAGGAGGTAAATTAATTAAAGAGTTTAATTAATTAATCCCAATATGTTGGGAATCCAAATAATTAAAAGAGTTTAATTAATTAATTAAATAAAACCCTATTAGTAGGGTTAACCTAATATTTATATAAGAGAATCTTATATCAGATACAAAGTACGTGAATTCCAAAAGTTGGGAGTACACTATATTTCTACAGAGAATTTAGCCAACCACCCATCTTCCTAAGAAATTCCTCTTCCTTGGTGGATCACCTCTAGAGGCCAAACACTTGGGTGGCTAACGTTGATCAAATGATGGAGCCACTACAGGAATTTCAACGGAGATTAAGGAGAGCAAGGAATAGAACTTGTACCTGTGGAAGCTTGATTATACATGAGTATGATTATGATCTTCCTACTTTTTTGTTATTGATAATTGAGCACAAAGTATGATCATGGCATGGGTTTGTATGAAAATTTTAAAACCTTAATTATTGCGCTTCCGCCCTTATTTGTGTAATTCGATTGCATGTATGCGTTATGTACAAACCCAACAGTGGTATCAGAGCCTAACTTTGTGCTAATTATCAATTTTATGATTCCATGTATGATTTGATGTGAGATCGAATTCTACAGTTTCTGCGACGAATAGCACAGCTTCGTCGTTTCCCAGTTCATTCTGGGCGCAGCTGCGCTGTTCAGCAAGGCAGTGCAGCTGCGCCGTTGCCCAGTTCATTCTGGGCGCAGATGCGCCAGTCCCTGGACAGAAACTGAAATTCTGATTTTCATTAATTAAGTAAACGATTTATTTAATTGATAAAAGTTTAAAATAAATGAGTTTATTTTATTTGAAATATGATTTCAGATTGCTAAATTTGAAGAGTTTAATTTGGATTTGTTTTTTATTAAAATAAAAGAGTTTATTTTGTTTCAAAAATAAAATTTAGCAAAACTTTTGTCAATTAAATGACATCGATATATATATAGAATGACTTTGTTATTCATGAGATGAATGGTTATTTATTGATGCATATGTTGATGTGTATGATAATAAATGGGGTTGATTATGGACTATGGACCAATGTGATTGGATTTTATTTTAGTTGAATGGATGGATGATTGGGTTTTATTAAATGGGGTCTGCGTACCTCGTCTTCTCTGGTTTTTGTCGATGTAAATTCTATCTCCCTCTTATGTACTTCCCCTTGACTACTGATATAGGTTTTTATTTAATTTAAATAGTTTATATAATAGAGATAGTTAGAATTATCTTGAAGAAACTGGAGACTAAGGAGCAAGGAGCGCGTGAAGACCCGTTTGTATGGAGCCCGGGTTTAAATGTAATAGTTAAGTTTAAATTTAAATTCTTGCACTCCAGGATTTGACCTTTTTGGTTCACTTGGTGGCTCTAGTGAACCAAACTAGAATAAAAGTCCATAATCAATCCGGGTAGAATATAATATTCTATATGTGCATACTAAGTATTATATATATTATATTTTATGCAAACATGCTTCACATGTTTAATAAAATGACGCGTATTATATATATATATATATATATATATGTGTGTGTGTGTGTGTGTGTGTGTGTGTGTGTGTGTGTGTGTGTTTGTGCATGCGCACTAAACAAGATGAGACAAATAATAACAAACCCCTCAAAGAAATTATATTAAGTTAAAAGCGTTCAAATAATATTTGGAATATTGAACGTCGCCTTCTAGCATGATGAATTAATAGAGCATTAAATATTTAATATGAGCTTGTTGTGCTATCCACAAGGCGAGTATTGCGTATTTAAGATATTAATTTAATAACATTTGATGCTTATCAAGAAAATTGAACAATATATTCTTGTTGTGCTATCCACGTGGACGAACAATTTTTTTTTTTAATTTATGGAAGTGCTAGGCTGGACTTAACTTAAATTATTTTTGTTCGGATGTGCACACACTTGACCATTATGATTTAAGAGGTAAATAAAAAGAGTTACATGTTGATGTAATTGACAAGAGTTGCCTACCTATTTATTTATATATCGTTTGTTGTGCTATCCACAAGGCTATATACATTTGAAATGTGATCCTTATTCTCACTAGCAAATATTTAATTAGATGTTGTCGAACTATATTAGTGAGGGTAATATAGTTTGATGAAAATAGTGGGAGATACCAATTTAAAATAAAGACCTAAATTTATTTTGGTATGCAAAATTAATAAAATGAATGTTTGCTAAAATGTTATTTTTCACATGTAGAATTTAAAAATGTCAAAATCACTAATTTCACTGCGAAGCATACTTGATGCTAATAAGCTTACCGGGCCGAATTATACGGACTGGCTAAGAAATCTGAGAATAGTTCTCACTGTTGAAAAGATTTCTTATGCCCTAAATTCACCTGTCCCTGAAACTGTTTCGAAAATAGCCTCTAAGGAAAAGATTTCCACTTTTACAAAGTGGCAAGATGATGCATCTGTGGCTCAATGCATCATGCTCGCATCCATGAATAACGAGCTTCAGCGTCAGCACGAAAACATGGATGCTCCTGCTATGTTGCTTCACCTCAAAGAGTTGTATGGTGAACAAAGTAGGACTGCTAGATATGAGATATCTAAGGAGCTTTTTTGATCTCAAATGACCGAGGGCACATCCTTCGAGACTCATGTCCATAGGGTGATCAATCTGATTGAAAGCCTTGGATAGCTTGGGTTCGTCATGGATGGGGAGTTGAGTCAAGACTTGGTCTTGCAGTCACTCCCTGAGACCTTCTCGTAGTTCGTTGCTAATTTTCACATGAATAAGTTGAATGTCAGCTTGCCTAAATTACTTAACATGTTGAAAACTGCAGAAGGTCACTTTCCATCTAAAAGAACCATGTCTTGATGGTGGATTCTTCCAATAAAAGGAAGAGGCCCAAGGTATATTCTAAAAAGAAGAAATCTAAGAAGGCTAAGGGAAAGGGGAAAGAAAAGGAAGAAAAGAAATCTGACCCAGCTGGCAAAGGAATGTGCTTCCATTGCAACAAGCCAGGATATTGGAAAAGGAACTGTAAGAAGTTTCTAGCAGAGAAGAAGCTTCGACTTCCAATCAAGGTTTGTTAATGATTGAAATTAATTTTTTTGAAAGTCATATTTTTACTTGGGTATTGGATTCCATCTATGGTTCTCACATATGTAATACTATGCAGGGACTGGTCAGAAGTAGAAAGCTGAGCAATGATGAGGTCATCCTACGAGTGGGAAATGGAGCAAAGGTTGCTGCATTAGCTGTAGGACTTATTGTTTAGCGATGCCTTCGGGCAAGTCTATTTATTTAAATAATTGTTATTTTGTTCCGAATATCATTAGAAACATTATTTCTATTTTCGTATTAGATACGGAAGGATTTGACGTTATTATAAAGAACAACGGTTGTTCTATTTATAAAGACAATGTTTTATATGTTGTTGGTAATATGTGAAATGGACTTTATATACTTGACTTGCACGAAAATATACTTCAAATAGAACAAATTAAGAAAAGGAAAAGAGATGATGTTAATTATACCTATATGTGGCACTGTAAACTCGATCATATCAATGAAACAAGATTATCCATGTTGCATAAAGATGGCCTCTTAGAGCTATCTGATTTTGAATCATATCTAACTTGTGAATCTTGTCTCATGGGTAAAATGACTAAATCTCCCTTCAGTGGAAAAGGAGAAAGTGTTACAGAGTTGTTAGCGTTGATTCACACAGACGTTTGTGGACCTATGACAACGAATGTACGGGATGAGTATTCTTATTTTATTACTTTCACTGATGATCACTCAAGATTTGGATATGTGTATTTAATGAAATACAAATCAGAATCATTTGAAAAGTTCAAAGAGTTCAGAAGTGAAGTAGAGAAACAAACGGGCAAAAGTATTAAGATTCTTCGATTAGATCGAGGTGGGGAATACTTGAGCGGTGAGTTTCTCGATTGTCTCAAAGATAATGGTATAATCTCACAATGGACTCCACCAGGTACACCACAGTTGAATGGAGTGTCTGATAGGAGAAATCGAACATTATTGGACATGGTTCGATCCATGATGAGTTTTACCGATCTTCCAATTTCATTATGGGGTTATGCCCTATAAATGGCTGCATACCTGGTTAACAAAGTACCTACCAAATCTGCCGTAAAGACTCCATATGAGATGTGGAAGGGGAGAAAACCAAATCTTAAGCATGTTAAGACTTGGGGTTATCCAGCTTATGTCAAAAAGTTTGAGAATGATAAGCTACAGACTAAATCCGACAAGTGTAGATTTATGGGATACCCTAAAGAAACTGTAGGGTATTATTTCTATCATCCAACTGATCAAAAGGTGTTTGTTGTGAAACATGCTGCCTTCTTGGAAAAGGAGTTTATCCATGGAGGGGTCAGTGGGAGTAAGATATATCTTGAAGAAGTTCAAGAACCACAAATTACTACGGATCAAAGTCAGGTACCTGACCAAGTAGAAGAACCTACTGTAACATACCCTATTCGTAAATCTGGAAGAGTACCAAAGATACTTGAGAGGTATGGATTTTTCATAGAGGATGACGATGAGGTACACATCATGAATGAAGATGATCCATTGAATTACGAACAGGCTATGAGTAATAAAGACTCAGGGAAATGGCTTAAAGCCATGAAATCTGAAATGGACTCCATGGATGAAAACCAAGTATGGACTTTGGTTTCACCACCTGAAGGCATTAAGGCTATTGGGTGTAAATGGGTCTCTAAATGAAAGACTGGAGTGGATGACAAGGTAGAGACCTATAAGGATCGACTGGTTGCAAAATGTTTCAAACAAAGACATGGAGTTGACTATGATGAAACCTTCTCACCAGTAGCTATGCTCAAGTCCATTCGGATTTTGTTTGCGATTGCAGCTTATAACGACTATGAGATCCGGCAGATGGACGTGAAAATGGCCTTCCTCAATGGAAAACGTGAGGAGGATGTGTATATGACACAGCCAAAGGGATTTGTTTCAAAGGTTGGAACAAATCAAGTCTGTAAGCTGCAACGATCAATTTATGGATTAAAGCAAGCTTCTTGTAGATGGAACATTTATTTTGATACGACAATCAAAGAGTTTAATTTTATCAAAAATGAGGATAAACCATGTGTGTACAAGAAGGTGAGTGGGAGCACAGTTTCATTCATTGTATTATATGTTGATGATATATTACTGATAAGGAATGACATTCCTATGCTTCAATCGATTAAAATCTGGTTATCTAAACACTTCTCCATAAAGGACTTGGGAGAAGGATCCTATATTTTGGGGATAAAGATCTATAGAGATAGATCTAAAAGGACGCTTGGCTTATCCTAAGGAACGTACATTGATACGATGCTAAAGAGGTTTAGTATGGAAGATTCCAAAAGAGGTCTCATGCTGATGATCCATGGAATACATCTGATAAGTTGGTTTTATACCAACGAATTGATATCTGTTATAGCTTGTTTCTTGCTTACTTCAAGTTATTTTAGTATCATTTTACATAGTTTTGTGTTATTTTGTGCAGGATTGGAATTGAGGAGAAACTAGGAAAGAAATGGCAAAATGCAGATTTTTGTAGAAAGTGGACCCCCGCTGGGAGGGCATCTCCAGGCCAAAACCCCCGTTGGGGCTGGGGGTGCAAAATGAGCAAGTTGGCAAGTGGACTGTCGCCGGGGCGGGCATGACTAGAGGAAAGTACCACCGGGGCGGGCTTACGGTAGAAAAATAACAGTAAATCTTGTTTCGACTAGGATTGTGCAGAAAAGAGGGATAGTTTCTGTTGCGGCTTGGACAGTATAAAAGGCATAATATAAGGCTGCTATACACAGACTTAGACAGATGAAGAAGCACTAATCCAAGTATTGAACTTGCATGGAGGATTGAAGCATCAATTGGACACGAAGAACGCAAGATTGGAGAGGAGAGCGGTGATACAATTCTAGTGTCTACTTTCTCTCTATCTTTTTATCTTGTAATCAGAATGTTTTGTATGATGTGGATTGTTGGATTTTACTTATCTATGATGAACTAATTTCTTTTTTAAGCCTACAATGGATCTTTTATTGTAATGGATGATTAATTATTCTTAAATTCATTTTATAGATGTTATTCCCCGATTATTTTCTATGTGTGTGCTTAATCTATATAATTTCATGATCAACAATTATCTGTTATCCCTTATGAACTTGAGAAAGGACATATAGGATTAGAACTAGTCATAGTGACATATGTTCGTGATTTCTGCGTAGATGGAATTCATGATTCGTGGTTAGGATAGAGATATGCCTTTACGCCATATGTAATCTGATAGAGAACTTGATATTAAACTCTCTTTAATTGTAATTCACATAATGATATAGTGAATTAGTTAATTAGTGTGTCTTACCTAAATCTATCATCTATGGATGTGAGTGAGTATGGATATTATGCATCGAGATGTGGTTTTATCTGTTTTAGTGTTCTTGATTAATAATCTGGGGTAATTGAAATAAACTGGAGAAAAGGATATAATCGGAAGTGAAATAATAAGTGAAGTTGTAGGCTTAATTCTCTCAAACTTGTGAAAATCTTGATTTAGTGTTGTGATTGGTTTAAGTAGTGATTTGGTTATAAAAACATCTCTTAATTGTTAGTTTGATAAAACTGAGATATTATGAAGTTGGTACTTGTTTGAGTAAATAGAAATTACTGTCTTTGTGGGATCAATATCTGATTTATCATTATATTACTTGTTGACCACGTACACTTGCGTGTTGCGCGTAAAAAATACCCAACAAGTTTTTGGCGCCGTTGCCGGGGACCAGTAATTATGTTTATTACTTACAATATCAGTTTAAGTAGATCAGTTTTAATTAAACATATATATATTTATTCTTATTTGTGTTTGTCTAGTTATTTCAGGTATATTCGATTAGTGCATGCAAACTAGATTGAAGAAGCAAGAGTTGTTGCCGTTTAAGGACGACATTGACAAACGATTTCAGAAGCTAACTAAGTGGATTGAAAAGAATCGAGTAGAGTTTGAAACACCCAGAACAAACATGGCTGAACAGGAAGACAAACCAATGAAGGATTACGCTATACCAAAGATCTTGAATATTCACTCGAGTATAGTCAGGCCGGAAATCAATGCAAACAATTTAGATCAGGGAGATCTTTAAAAGAGGAGACATCACCTTAGAGCATGTGGACTCTCAAGACAACATTACAGATCCATTTACTAAAGCTTTAACACAACAGCAGTTTAAGCGTCACTTTGAGAAGATGCGTATGAGATACCATGGCGATTGGCTTTAGTGCAAGTGGGAGATTGATAGTAGTGTGCATACAAGCCAATTATGTATAATGATAAAGCACATACTTTGTAAATAATCTTATTTATTTATTAATAAAAGTATTCATTAAAGACATTTAATTATCTACATGATGCTATTTTATAATGTGTAACTAACCCATAGTTTTAAGCAATGCTTTTAGAATCATGATGTTGATCATGCTAATGAAATTTGAATTCTTAGAAAGCTTAAAACTAAGACAGTTTCCAATCATGGGATTACTAAAAAGAGGATTAGTAAATCCGGATAGATTGGTACATATGTTGCTTGCTCATTGGATGAGGATGATTGATCTCATGATCATTTGTGTGGAGACACTAAAGCAAGATGTAGGTGCTTATTCGAGAATAAGTTCACTGAACGTGACTCGCTATGGAATACCTAATGGATTTTTACTCGCATGCCAATAGTAATTCCCAATGTGATAGTAGTACAAGTGATCCTTGGACTTTAGATCATCATAGTATCTTGTATGTAATGAATTATACTTTGACTTATTCCTTAAAGCCCTTTAGGGTATATAAAAGGGTATGCTTGGGTATAATGAGTTACATATGGAGATAATGAATGATCAATAAAGAATCTACCACCTCTAGTAAAAGATGAGATATGTCCTATGTGATTCGTTAAATAACAACCCAAGAATCCTTGGCCAAGGTGGAATGAAATTAGAAAGGAGTTTCTAATTTCCATTATATGGAGTTGTGTATTTTCTAATCGAAATACATATAATTAAATAAAATAATACTTGACAGTAAATCCATGTCTTATATTCAATTGGGGCATTGTATGGTGAAAGGATTAAATTGTACGGTAACTATTAACTCACAGGTTCTTTTATGATTAATGTTGAAATCTATATTATCTTGAAAGTCGTTGAGCGCTAGGGAGGCTTATCCCTATTGTAGAATAAATGTTATTTATTTAAATAGATTATTAGTTTAATTTATTTATTTAAATAAGATTAGAATTGTTCTAATTAATTTATTCACAACCGGTTTAATATGGAGAACCTAAAGGGTCACACCATAAAAGGAAGAAGAATTATTTAAGAAGATAATGGCATAATAGTAATAATGCATTAAGTGTATTTAATATAATCTATGGTAATAGAATAGATTAAATAGCTTAATGTTTATTATTTAATATTTTAGAAATATTAAATATAAATTAATAAGAGGACTCTTATTAATATTATTATTATTTTAATTCTAAAAGAGTTTGAAAATTAATTTAATACAAGTACTCTCACTCATTCCTAGTGAGAATAGGAGACAAATTAATTAAAGAGTTTAATTAATTAATCCCAATATGTTGGGAATCCAAATTAATTAAAAGAGTTTAATTAATTAATTAAATAAAGCCTTATTAGTAGGGTTAACCTAATATTTATATAAGAGAGTCTTATATCAGATACAAGGTACGTGAATTCCAAACGTTGGGAGTACACTATATTTGTACAGAGAATAGAAAAAGGGTTTAGCCAACCACCCATCTTCCTAAGCAATTCCTCTTCCTTGGTGGATCACCTCTAGCGGGCCAAACACTTGGGTGGCTAACGTTGATCAAAGGAAGGAGCCACTACAGAAATTTCAAAGGAGATCAAGGAGTGCAAGTAGTAGAACTTGTACCTGTGGAAGCTTTATTCTGCAAGGGTATGATTCTGATCTTCCTACTTTTCTGTTATTGATAATTGAGCACAAAGTATAATCATGGCATGGGTTTGTATGAAAATTTTAAAACCTTAATTATCGCTCTTCCGCCATTATTTGTGTAATTTGATTGCATGTATGCGTTACGTATAAACCCTACAAGGATGAGGTTGTCCTACGAGTGGGAAATGGAGCAAAGGTTGTTGCATTAGCTGTAGGCACTTATTGTTCAGTGCTACCTACGGGTAAGTCCATTTTTTTAAATAATTGTTATTTTGTTCCAAATATCATTAGAAACATTATTTCAAATTCTATATTAAATATGGATGGATTTGAAATTATAATAAAGAACAATAGTTGTTCTATTTATAAAAATAATCTTTTATATGGTGTTGGTAATTTGAGAAATAGACTTTACATACTTGACTTGCATGAAAATATATTTCACATAGAACAAACTAAGAAAAGGAAAAGAGATGCTGTTAATTATACCCATATGTGGCACTGTAGACTCGGTCATATCAATGAAACAAGATTATTGAAGTTGCATAAGGATGGTATCTTGGAGCTATCCGATTATGAATTATATCCAACTTGTGAATCTTGTCTCATGGGTAAAATGACTAAATCTCCTTTTAGTGAAAAAGGAGAAAGAGTTACAGAGTTATTAGTGCTGGTTCACACAGACATTTGTGGACCTATGACAACGAATGCACGGGGAGGGTATTCTTTTTTTATTACTTTCACTAATGATCACTCAAGATTTGGATATATGTTTTTAATGAAATACAAATCTAAATCATTTAAAAAGTTCAAAGAGTTTAGAAGTGAAGTAGAGAAACAAACGGGCAAGAGTATTAAGATTGTTCGATCAGATCGAGGTGGAGAATACTTAAGCGGTGAGTTTCTTAATTATCTCAAAGAAAATGGTATAATCTCACAATGGACTCCACCAAGTACACCACAGTTAAATAGAGTATCTGAAAGGAGAAATAGAACATTTTTGGACATGGTTCATTCCATGATGAGTTTTTCCCAATATTCCAATTTTACTCTGGGGTTATGCCCTAGAAACGGCTACATATCTACTAAATAAGGACCCCTCGAAATCCGTCCCCAAGACTCCATATGAGATGTGGACAAGGAGGAAACCTGGTCTTAAACATGTTAAGATTTGGGGATGTCCAGCTTATGTGAAAAAGGTTTCAAAATGATAAACTTGAGACAAGATCTGATAAGTGCATATTTATGGGATATCCTAAAAAAAGTTTGGGATACTATTTTTACAATCTTACTGAGGAAAAGGTGTTAGTTGCAAAACACGCTCCCTTCTTGGAAAATGAGTTTATTCTTGAAGGGGCTAGTGGGAGGAAAATTGATTTTGAAGAAATTCAAGAACCACAAACCACTACAGATCAAGTGGATGAACCTGTCCAAGTAGAGACACCTTCTGTACAACACCCTATTCGTAAATCTGAAAGAGTACCAAAGATACCTGATTGGTATGGATTTGTCATAGAGGATGACGATGAGGTACACATCATGAATGATGATGATCCATTAAATTACGACCATGCTATGAGTAATAAAGACTCAGGAAAATGGTAGATGACCATAAAATCTAAACTGGATCTTTAAAGCAATACTGAGTCCATTTGGATTTTACTTGCGATTGCAGCTTATTATTACTAGATCTGGCAAAATGGACGTGGAGATTCCCTTCCTCAAATATACATTATTAGAGGAGAATGTATGTATGATACAGCCAGATGGTTTTGTTTTAATGGTTAAAGCATATCATGTATATGAGCTACAACAATCCATTTATGGGTTGTAGAAAGCTTCTCAAAGGTGGAACATTCATTTTGATGAGACAATCAAAGAGTTTGATTTTATCAAAAATGAGAATGAACCATGTGTGTACAAGAAGGTTAGTGTGAGCGCTGTTTCATTCCTTATATTATATGTTGATGATATATTACTGATAGAGAATAACATTCCTATGCTACAATCGATCAAAATAAAGTTATCTAAAAATTCCTCCATATATGATTTGGGTAGAACATCCTACATTGGGGATATAAATCTGTATAGATAGATTTAAAAGGATGTTCGGCTTAACCTAAGGAACGTATATTCATTAGATGCAAAAGGCGTTTAGCATGGCAAACTCCAAAAGGTGTCTCATGTGATGAGTCATGGAGTGTATCTCTCTAAAATTATCCTTAATAAAAGAGAGATCGCATGAGTTAATATCATGTATATAATGAAATATACGAGACTTGATGTTGATCAGTCATATTCTCGAGAAGATCACTGTAAGATAGTGATAAACATCTTAAAGTACTTAACTGACACTAAGGATGTCATCATAACACATGATGAGTCTGAATTAAACTAGAGGACTAAACAGATTCAAGTTTTCAGACTGACCAAGACGACAACAAATCCACTTTAGGGTAAGTCGTTACGTTAAAAGGTGGTGCAGTGAATTGGAAAAAATCCAAACAGCAAAAGGTTGTTGGTCTAGTGACAAAGACAAAGTATATAACTGTAAGTGAAGCTGCAAGTTGATATTTTGGATGAAAAGTTCATTACAGAACTAGGAATAGTTCCTATGTCTCATCTGGAATCCAAACATGTGTTGCGACACTTTGATTAATGAAATCATTGTAAGAAGAGACGTCACCTTAGAGCGTGTAGACTCTTAAGACAACATTACAGATCCATTTACTAAAGTTTTAACATAACAACAGTTTGATCGTCACTTAGAGAAGATGGGTATGAGATATCATAGCGATTGGATTTAGTGCAAGTGAGAGATTGAAAGTAGTATGCACACAAGCCAATCATGTATGATGATAAATCATATACTTTGGAGACTATCATATTTATTTATTAATAAAAGTATTAATTTATTAAAGGCATTTAATTATCTATATGATGATATTTTTATAATATGTAAATAACACATAGTTTTAAGCAATGCTTTTAGAATCATGATGTTGATCATACTAATAAGATCTAAATTCTTAAAAGCATAAAACTAAAATATTTCCCAATCGTGGGATTATTAAAAAATGGATTAGTGAATCCAGATAAATTGGTACATATGTTGTTTGCTCATTTGATGAGGATGATTGATCTCATGATCATTTAAGTGGAGACACTAAAGCAAGTATGTAGGTGCTTATTGGAGAATAAGTTCACTTAACGTGACTCGCTATGGAATACCTAATGGAGTTTTAGTTGCCTGTCAATAGGAATTCCTAATGTGATAGTAGTACAAGTGATCCTTGGACTTGAGATCATCATAGAATCTTGTGTGTAATAAATTACACTTTGACTTATTCCTTAAGACCCTTAGGGTATATCAAAGGGTATGCTTGGGTATAATAAGTTACATATGGAGATACTGAATGGTCAATAAAGAATCTACCACTTCTAGTAAAAGAAGAGATATGTCCTATGTGATTTGTTAAATGACAACCCAGTAGTCATTGGCCAAGGCAGAATGAAATTAGAAAGGAGTTTCTAATTTGCATTATTTGGAGTTGTGCATTTTCCAGTCGAAATACATATAATTAAATAAAATAAGACTTGACAATAATTCCATGTCTTATATTTAATCGAAGCATTGTATGGTACAAAGATTGAATTGTACAGTAACTATTTATTCACAGATTCTTTTATGATTAATGTTGAAATCTATATTATCTGAAAAGTCGTTGATCGCTAGGGAGACTTATCCCTATTGCAGAATAAATATTATTTATTTAAATAGATTATTAGTTTAATTTATTTATTTAAATAAGATTAGAATTATTCTAATTGATTTATTCACAACCGACTTAATATGGAGAACCTAAAGGGTCACACCATAAAAGGAAGAATAATTATTTAAGAAGGTAATGACATAATCGTAATAATGTATTAAGTGTAAATAATTTAATCTATGGTGATTGAATAAATTAAATAGCTTAATATTTATTATTTAATATTTTAAAAATATTAAATATAAATTAATTAGCGTAGTCTTATTAATATTATTACAATTATTACTTTTTTAATTTCTAAAGGAGTTTAGGAATTAATTTAATATAGTACTCTCATTTATTCCTAATAAGATTAGGAGGCAAATTAATTAAAGGAGTTTAATTAATTAAATCCCAATATGTTGGGAAGCCTAATTAATTAAAAGAGTTTAATCAATTAAATGAAAACCTATTTCTAATAGGATTAGAAGGGTTGACCAATGTCTATATAAGAGTAGTTTTATGTTAGATATCAGTTGATGCAATTCCAATTGTTGGAGAGTACTCCTTTTCTATAGAGGATAAAAAACTAGGATTAGCCAACCACCCTCCTTCTTGATAATTCCTCTTCCTTGGTGGATCACCTCTAGAGGCCAAACACTTGGGTGGCTAACGTTGATCAAATGAAGGAATCTAACCCATAAATTCAAGGAGATCACGAAGAACAAGGAGTTGAACTCGTAGCTGTGGAATCTACGTTGTACAAGGGTATAATTCCATAACTTCTTATTTATCATTTTAAATTAATAATTTGCATTAAGGATAATCCGCGTAATGGTTTTGTAGAAATTTTTTAAACTCTGATATACTATGCTTCTGCTAATTTTTGCAATTTGATTGCGCCACAATTTCGTACAAACCCAACATGATCCCCCTAAGTACGAGTAGTAGAGTCCATATAGTCTTATGGCTGTTAAAGGTTTAAAGTAGAAATACTTGACAACCTAAGACACAGTTCATGGTCTTATGACCCTTATATATACTTTTGATTCGTTTTATTCATTCTTGATTCAAAAGCCGAGCTTTCTATTACTCAGAACTCTTTGATTTACTAGCATATTATTATTACTTTTATATTATTATACTTGTGGGTAATCGTGCTCACTCTATCATAATAACATTGCAGTTAAGAACAAAAGGACTAACCAGCCTTCCACTAGAAAAGGCAAGGGCAAGGTTAACAAGTGTTGAAGACTTATTATTTGTTTATGATTGTTATGTTTAAGACTTGGTGTTTTTAAGACTTATTTATTTGTTTATGTTTCCGCATTTGATGTTACGGTTAGTTTAACCTAAGATTTATTTATGTATTCAGATGTTGTAACCCCTTAAGGGGAGGATTTCTATTTATTTCATGGTTTGCATTTATTATGGGTAGATAGATACGTGATTTTTGTACAATGAACACCAAATCCCGTGAAATTGAAGTATCCGAATTTTGGGATGTCACAATTATGCCCCATTTCTCGTTATGTCTTTTGATAGGCCTCTGTTAGTAGTTGAGCGGTTGTGCCCCATTTCCCTATACTTTTTACTTTGTATTTTATGAGCAGACAGAGATGGTGCTTTCAATAGATAGTATATTTTAGAAATGCATGATATTTCCTATCTATTACATCTTATTATCATTTATCATTGTCATCATGCATATATTATGTCATGGATATACATTTAGACAGGTGAGTTTAGATTTGACCCCTAGATGGTCTCATGATACAGTTATACAGATGTCTTCATCTATAGTCAGCCAAATCGAGCACTTGCCACATTCTTTGGTAGCATCGTCGTTGAGATCTTGGTATGACAGTCTACCCCCCCCCCCCCCCACAGCTAGAGGGATAGTTGATCAGATGCTGGAGCATTCTTTGGCCCTTTTAGCTTTCCAGATTCCATAAGGGTTTGTGGATGGCATACTATCCTGCTGGATATCCGAGCGCCAGGTTTTTAGGTTTGGCCTTCATGAGTTGACTTCTACACTGGAGGATTATTAGCGCCTCACGGGTTTGGCATTAGATCTGCTTTGTGCCAGGACAACCATTAGTGACATGAGACTTCCATTCATGACCATAACTGGTCTGAGACGCAGAGTAGTCGCTAAGGAGATTACTGTAGGAAATGTGGTGTCCATGGACTTTTTAATTGTTCACATTGGCCGGCTAGATAGCTACGAGCGATATTCAAGAGACTTCTTCATCGCTGCAGATGAGTGGCAGTTTGCGCTTGTGGACGTTTTGTTGATGTGTGTCACAGCTTATTTGTACATGCCACTATATATGGACCACTTGGATACTAGCTTGATGGTAGTGGTTCGTGCCCTCGGATAGGGTTGTACTATCATGTTGATAATATTAGTCGAGACCTTGAGGTCGGCTACATTCTGCAGTACCCATCCATAGGGGTTTTTCAGGGGTAGCGCCGTTTTGCTATATGTGTCGTTCATGGCACATTTGAGTCCTATTGGCACCTTCAGACATCATGTGTACTGCTTTACCCATGAGACAGACGTGTCTTACTCCTTCAGGCCGGCGAAGTGTTCAGATGTGACATCATGGTTGGTCTTTCTATCGATGATTGAGCATCCCTTTTCGATCTTGCCCCGCTCAGGGCTTAGCTCCCTTTATAGCTTCATCACTCATGCAGTTGGCATGGAATATCTTTCCCTTGCGGCCTTAAGAGGGGTGACCACATATCATCTGCTGGCAGTCATGGGCCAATTTGATCAATTTCAGAGCCTCCACCATTTTAAGGGGCTATGGATCAGCGGATATGAGCTTCATCTTTGTCGTCAGCTGACCTGATCAAGACTTATGAGTGTTGGACTTATAGGGAGATAACTGATTTTTCTACTAGACATCCGGATCGTTCTCTAGAGTATTCGGCATGGTTGGAGGCCGATATTGCACTGGCTTTAGTTTTTCAGTCAGCTCCGAGCATTGATTCAGATGAGGAGGAGCCTATGGAGGATCCTAATTCTCCCATGAAGGATGATTTGTGTGACACCCCCGAATTCGGGTCCTCTAACCCTGGTTCGGTCGCCACAAAACAATACTAACATCCACCTTTAAGTAACATAAGATAAATAAAATATGGAATATAATAAACGTACGTCGTTCATTCAAAAGGTGTTACTAGTCCCAAGATTCGATAACCTTAATACATCAATACAAGTATACCCTAGAATAAATATTAGGGTTCATATTACATTAACAGTAATCAAACAAATCACAAAGACAAAGTCTGCTCCTTGTAAGCCATCCTATATCTTTCCTTTACCCTTGACCTTCCCTGAAGGCTCGGGCTCAACTACAATATAAGTCATGATATATCAAGAATGAGCAACGAGTTAGCTCAGCAAGTTTAAATAAAATAATAAAGGATATATCATGATGAATGAAAAAATATCTGACAATGATTTCAACAAAATGAATATCTTAAAGATTCAACAATATGAATGTTAGAATGATTCAACAATTTGTATAATTCAATACTATGAATATCTGTATAATTTAGCGATATGAATATCTGTAAGGTTCAGCAACCTGCATGATTCAACACTGTGAATATCTGAAAGATTCAATAATATGACTATTAAAAGCAAAGATAATAATTGCCTTTAGAATGACTGATAGTCGAGTAGACTTTGAACTATAACTTTCCAATGGGTTCAATAACTAATTGACCCTTTTGGGATTACTGGCTTCTGGCTACAGAAACTAAGTACCTCGAGGAGATCAGCCTCGGGCACAACATGAATATGTATAACACTTATATCTGCTTACCCATATCATATGTATTAGATACCTGGGCACACTCCTACATATGAGGGGTGTTCTGTTCCGACTAAGAATCTTTACCATCAATTGGTTTAGATAGCTTCAAAGAAAATGTTATACACTAGTCTGACCGAGCAAAGGTTCAAACTCTTACTGACATAGTTCAAGAAATTTAGAACCTTGAATAATGTACAAGTCAAAGACTGTACGAGCTCAAATGCACTAGGTGCGGACATCAATAATATCAATGTGGAATAATTGATAAGTAATTAAACCACTAAATAACATGCTTGGAAATAAAGTTCAAGCAATTAAGTAAACAACTATCGATTCAACAATAACCTACTCAATACAATATGAGAAGGATAGAGAACTTGCACAAAGTGAAGTTTAGAATTTGCACAATATATGAATTTGTGTAAGTTCGGGGAACTTGCACAATACTCAACGTGTGAAGTTCGGGAAACTTGCACAATACTCAACGTGTGAAGTTCGGGGAACTGGCACAATACTCAATGTGTGAAGTTCGGGGAACTTGCACAATAATAGATTCCTTGTATAAAATAAATGCATAGGCTTAGACACTTACAACATAAAAGAGTGAAATTCAGGAAATTTCACCATAATAGATCCCTTGCATAAAGTAAATGCATAGGTTAGGACATTTGCTTACAACGTTCTTTAAGTAAAGTAAACACAAAGATAAGATACTTGCACACTATACGAGTTTGTATAAGTTTAGAGAACTTGCATAACAAAGAAATGAAGTTCGGGAATTTGCAAAATAACCAAAGTGTGAAGTTCGGAGAACTTTCACAATACTCAAAATGTGAAGTTCGGGGAACTTTCACAATAACCAAAGTGTGAAGTTCGCGGAACTTTCACAATACTCAAAATGTGAGGTTCAGGGAACTTTCACAATACTCAAAATGTGAAGTTCGGGGAACTTTCACAATAACCAAAGTGTGAAGTTCGGGGAACTTTCACAATATAATAATAACCTGCTCAATACAATATGAGAAGGATAGGAAACTTTCACCAAAAACAAGTGAAGTTTAGAAACTCGTTTACACGGTTCATTGAATAAGGTAGTACAAGAATTTAGAATACTTGCACAATAAAAGTAGGGTTCGGATACTTGCTTATAATATCCGTTGAATAAAGTAATACAAGGGTCTAGGAAACTTGCTCAAATAGAATAGTAATAATTAAAGAACTTGCACAAATAAGGAGTGGAAGTCAGGGAACTTGCCTGTTTACTCAACTACAAATAATTCTACCTTTAATTAAACAGCATTGGAACGACCTAACATTAACAAGTCGATCTCTCCAATTAGTATATATAAATTAATATAAGTTCACACATACAAGAATCTAGTCATAATTCTATCACATAGTTCACGTAAGTCAATCTAATCCTGTCTTAGATTTAATAACTTTAGATTACTTAAATTCTATGCGTCAATATAGGCTTGAACACATAGCACTTCCAGTTACTGATATAAATCAACACACATGCTTATCAAGTTTATCTAATTCAAGTTCGAAAGCTAACATGTTCATTCTATGTTCACTTCAAGACCACTTATTTTTATGTCGGACATTCACATACTTTAAACAATATAAGTTCATGCTTCAAGATTGGTTACTAAAGTTATGTTATCACATAACAAGGTCAAACAATACTTAATATGTATGCTCGAGTATACTACACACATATACTTTAATCACGTACTTCATACTTGAAGTTCATTTCTTATGATTGAGCATGCATATTTGAAATTTGTATATAAACAAATGAGGTTCATGTCAATACGTCTATAGTCATGAGGAAATCTTAATACTTATGCTTATATGCTCACAACATGTCTCACATGGTATTTAACTTTCAAATCTTAAGTTCTCTTTTGAAAATATACTAAGTCCACAAAGATCGTTTTAGTATAATCAAAGTGTTTTGTAACTATGACTCACTTGCATTAGAAATACATACCAAAGCCACATGAATGCTCTCATATCACAAGACAAAATTATTGGTCAAGTTTACTTAAGTTTTCCTTGAAAACTTCTTAAATCCATCAATCTCGTATGCTAGTTTGTTTCATACTCTAATCATGCATCCTATGTTCATATAAATCATACTATTATGCTCGCCAAAAATCAGAATATACAAAATACGTTCAAGTTAACGTTTATCCTTGAAACTCATATGTTTTGTTAGAAATGTTCACTATTAAGGTCCACATGTTCAAGTTATATTATGATACCTATATACACAAGGTAATACATCTTTCATGCATCTCTACATTATATTATCATGCCTGAAAAATTAGAATGTACATATGCTATGTTTATGACAAAGTCCACTTTAACTAGTCTAGGTTCATTTCAAAACCATAAGCTTTCTTTCCATAACATGTACTACATGGTCAAAAATTTGTATGTAGGCATCAAGAACATATATATATATATATATATATATATATGAGTTAAACTAACTTTCATGCATGTCCAAATTATTACCATCAAGCTAGGACGAGCAGAAAACAAAAAAAAATAAAAATTCTTACAGACAGGCACTGGCGCAGCTGCGCAGGCTGGCGGCCAGACGTAGAGCAGTGCAGTTTTCGGCTGACTCACAACCCAACTCAGAATTAACTTCACAATTTTGATTGAATCACAATGTAATTCAGTTCTGATATACTTCTAAGCTAACATAACAACTACCAAGCATTCCCCAATCAACTCATCGTATAATTCATGCTTTAATTAAGAAATCAAGAACTTAGTAGTTGACAAAGTTTGAAGAACTACAATGTAAATGTTATACCTTTGATGATATGAACTTGTTTCTAAACAATTGCTAAGATGCTGCTATAGTGCTTTCCCTCACTGATATCTCTCACATCGACTTACTAGAATTTCTACACTTAATGACATCTCAGCAATGAATTTGTGAAAGAGAAGAGCTTATATATATAGAGAAGCTAATGTCCAGACCAAGCTTTTCTCTCCCAAATCAAACTAACGGATTGAAGGATTTCATGAGGGTTATGGAATGGTAGGTATTTAGTTTGTGAATAAAATTATGAAACCCACTCCCCATCTCATGATTAGCTATGATTTGTGAAGAAATTGAGGAAGATATAGAGTAGCATAGCATGTGGGTGTTTCACGTGAAGGAGAAAAAGCTGGGCTCTCATATTGGGACAATTCTCAGCAACTAGCAAATACTACACTTGGGGCATATCATATAGACTTTGGTTATATAATATGCATACACAATTTATTTCATATAACATCGGTTATAATAATTTAAAGGGTATACAATGTATTTCCTAATTACAAGTTATCAAGTAGTGTACATACATATAATCCATGTATATTTTTTATTAACACCAAATATAATATAATTGTGTTTAATAACTGTTATTATAATAATAACTTATGGGAAAACATTTTAATTAATAATGCTATTGATATTAATGTAAGGTGATAGGGTATCCATAATAGTTTTCCTACCCTCATCATGTCACATGCTCTAAGTACACATTTCACTTATCAATCTCACATAATACAATTAAAATTACTATATATTGATGAGGCATACATGAATGTTTACTTACACACTTCAAGTCACAAAAGCAATATTATTGTGTAGTCTACTACTGCAAATAAATCTTACTATATAGTCTATATGTATAAAAAGCCACATTAATATGTTACCTTGTACTATATATAATATATAGTTAACTACCATATATAAAAAGTTTACATATCAAATGCTCGTATAAAATAATTAATCAATTAAATATAATATTATTATATTTATTTATCTCTTACTCATTAATTATTATTTATTCATAATAATAATTAATCAACACATAATCAATTAATTACTCCCAATTCATTAATTATTATTTATTCATAATAATTATAAATCAACGACAATAATAATTTCATACGTTATCAATTACTCAAATATCAATTAATCAATCACGATTAAATCTCTACATTATATTCAAGAAATTTGAATATATAATTACTAACACTTTCATCAATATTTTGATATAAAGGTCTCAGGGTTAATCTACTAAGTTAAATAACCATTAGTGATTCCCTTTAATAAAAATCCTAGCATTTATTCGCATAGGTTAAATTCACATAAGCACATAACCACATAAGGTTTAAATAAGTTTGAAAAATTAACTCCTAAAAATTTTAAATCACATAAAAAAATTAATAAGGAGCCTAAAATTCCTAGTCGTTACAATTTGTTTACAGGTTTGACAGTAGCTTTAGTTAATGACCCTCTAAGCATTTCGACTTGGACAAATCCAGCTCTTATTGACTCACTATCTTAGATGACCTTTTAGAGGGATCAGGCTAGTGCGCTGATGTTGACAGCCCTTTTTGGTAGGGCTACAACCTTTGCTGATAGAGACGAGGCTCGAGTTACTAGGGATGCATCATTTGTTGAGAGAGATGAGGCTCAATCTATCCGAGATGCAGCTTTTGTTGAGATTGAGGAGGCTCTAGTCACCTGGGAAGCTGCTTATATTGAGAGGGACGAGGCCATAGCTACCTGAGATATTTGTATTGCGGACAACACTGCACTCAGATCATATACACACAACTTGGTTACAGACATGAGTGCGTTCATAGATGGTCATAGCAGCGCTATGCAGATGGTTGTGGATATTCTTACTCGTATGGAGATTGAGGGTCATGAGCTTACAGATGCTTCTCCATCTTCTGAGAGGGATGCCATGCTGGTACTGCTATCCCGTTTGTCCACAGGTTCATAGATTAGCTTTATTTTTCCTTCACATACTAGATCAGCCATTTTTGTTATGTACAGGACATAGTATATATATTAAACAATGTTATATATCAGAGAAATATATTTTGATTCACTTCCCTGTTGGATATGTATTGTCATTGCTGAGTGATTACCAGTTCTTTTTATGACTTGCTGTTTTCAATGTATTATGAGCTTTTCCTTGATGGATTGACATTGAGATGTCAGAGAGTATCTCAGCAGGGCCTGTTGACGAGGCTTGATGGGATTTGGGTTTTATAAGGTTTCGGTGTCTTGGGACTGGTTTTTATTGGAATTTTGTTTTTTGTTTTTTTTGAAGGTCAGATTGCACCAGGAATGGTTGCTACTTCCGGGTTGAGGGAGATCAGGTCATTCATTGTTCAGGTTTTTCCCGATAGGTTTGAGAAGTGTTTATTTTGGGTTTGCACATAGGTTTAATGGGGTTTTGAATTTTTTTGGTTTGATTTGACCGCATCGTGAATGGCTGCCTACGTATTCCCGGTTTGAGGGAGATCAAGTCATTCGTAGTTTGAGATTCTAGTTAAAACTCTAGATGATTTGATTGATTTATAGGACCAGGATGATGGCTTGCATGTGTTTCAGACATATTACCTTTTCACTATGTCTGCATTGATGAGCTGGGGAAATTCTCTCACATCCATTTCTTGCAAGCTGATAGCTCCTCCTGTCAACACTTCCTTGACAATGAAAGGGCCTTCCCAAGTCGGGGCAAACTTTCCTTTGGTTTCATCTTGATTGGCCAAAACTTTCTTTAGTACCAAGTTATTCTCTTTGAATTGTCGGAGTCGAACTTTCTTGTTGTATGACCGAGCAATCCTTTGCTGATATAATCACATCTGGAAGATGGTTGTGGCCCTCTTTTCATCTATCAAGGATAATTGGTGGTACCGCTCTTGAAACCACTGGTTTTCCTCCATATGAGCGTCCATTAACACTCTCAAGGATTCCATTTTTACTTCTATGGGAAGTACTGCTTCCATGCCATAGACCAATGACTAGTGGGTATCCCTAGTAGAAGTACGCATTGAGGTCTTGTATTCTAGTAACAGGTCAGGCCATCCTTTGTGATTGGCGAACATTTTTTGTATGATCTTCTTGATATTTATGTTGGCCGCTTCGACATCACCATTCATCTTGGGCCAATAGATGATGGAATTGAGATGCTTGATATGGAACTTGCTGCATAGATCTCACATCATCTGATTGTTTAAATTCTTTGCGTTGTCTGATACAATCACCTCCAATTGTCCATATCGATAGATGACATTATTTCTGATGAAACCAACGATTGCCTCTTTAATGACTTTGGGAAAAGAGGCAGGTTCAACCCACTTGGTGAAGTAATCGATCATGGTGAAGATGAATCAATGACCATTGCTGGATTTGGGTTCTATTGGCCCAATCACATCCATTCCCCACATGGAAAAAGGCCATGGCAAACTCATGTTGTGCAACTCGTTTAGAGGAGCGTGCATGGCATTTCCATGAACTTGGCATTGGTAGCATCTTCTGACTATTGTTAGCTTTGGGTTCTATGGGCCCAATCATATCCATTCCCCACATAGAAAAAGGCCATGGTGAGCTCATATTGTGCAGCTCGTTTAGAGGAGTGTGCATGGCATTTCCATGAACTTGGCATTGGTAGCATCTTCTGACGTGATCATCACAGTTAGCTTTGAGAGAGATACGATAATGCCCGGTTCTCAATATTTTCTTGGCTAGTAAATGACCGCTCATGTGTGGACCATAGACTCCACCGTGTACTTCATCCATCAATCTCTGGGCTTGATCTTTATCGAGGCATCTTAAAAGGACTATTCTAGCGTCCCTTTTATAGAGTGCATCGCCGCTCAGATAAAACTTCATAGCCATCTTATGAATCCGTTTTTGTCCGCCTTGGCTTGCCCCAACGGGTGTAGATCCATCTAGGAGATATTCTTTTATATCTTGGTACCAAGGCTGCTTGATAGGTGGTATTTCATCTGATACTTCTCCAATGTAATTCTTATATGTCGGTGCCTTTTGGTTTGCAATCTTGATGTCGGGAATTCCCCTTTTATCAGATACGGTGATCAAGGAAGCTAACGTTGCTAATGCATCAGCGAAGTCATTCCTTCCTCGAGGGATATGGATGAAGGTTATCTTATTAAACTCCATGGACATCTTGATATCCTATCGATGATAAGGTAGCAAATGCAATTCTTTGGTGTGATACGACCCGGTGGTTTGTCTGATAACCAACTCAGAATCCACACAAACTAGTAACCATTTGACACCCATGGACTGGGCTTGTTTCAACCCCATTATACAGCATTTCTACGCAGCCGTGTTGTTAGTGTTGACAAATTATAACTTGATAGCCACAGGATACTACTTTCCTGTATCAGAGACAAGGACTACCCCAGCTCTGGAACCTTCCATGTTTGTGGCTCCATCGAAATATATTTTCCAAGGTTGAACCATATTCTCTTGAGGTATCTATTGAATTGTCATGATCCTATTGTCCGAAAAATAAGTTTCTAAGGGTTCAAAATTCCCTGACGGTGCTTCGGCCAATTGATCTACAATCCCCTAACCTTTGATGGACTTCTGAGTTACGTAGACAATGTCAAACTGTTGGAGGATCAACTGTCATTTGGTCAATCGACAATTTAACATTGGTTTGCTAAATACGTACTTCAGTGGATCCATGCGGGATATGAGATAGGTCGTGTGCTCATGCAGATAGTGTTGTAATCTCATGGCGGCTCACGCTAATGCACATCATGTCTTCTCAATCTGGGTATACTTCTGCTCGCCACTGTTGAATTTTTTACTGAGGTAATAGATAGCTCTTTCCTTGCTTCTATCTTCTTTTTGCCCCAGTATACAACCCATTGTGTTGGCATTGACGGACAGGTACATAAACAGGGGAGCATTCTCCCTTGGGGGTACCAAGACAGGTGCTTTAACCAACTGCTTCTTGATAGAAAGGAAGGCTTTTTAACAATCTTCATTCCATTTTGTGGAGGAATTCTTCCTTAGCATCTTGAAGATGGGTTCACACGTTGCTGTGAGTTGAGAGATGAACCTGCTTATGAAATTGATCCTTCCCAGGAATCCCAGTATTTCCTTTTCTGTTCGGGGCACGGGCATCTAGGTGATGACTTTAATTTTGGCGGGATCCAGCTCAATGCCTCTATTGCTTACTAGAAATCACAACAACTTGCCTGATTTAACGCCAAAAACACATTTGGCTGGATTCAACTTTAGGTTGCACTTGTACAACCTATTAAAAAGATTTTTGAGATGGTTGATGTGGTCATCCTCCTTTCGGGATTTGACGATGATGTCATCCACGTAGACCTCTATCCCTTTATGCATCATATCATGAAAATGGGCCATAATGGCTCGCTAATATGTGGCACCGGCATTGATAAGGCCGAAAGACAAACTTCTATAACAGAAGGTTCACCAGGGAGTGATGAAGGCTGTCTTCTCCCTGTCCTCTTCAGTGACCACGATTTGATGGTATCCAGCAAAACAATCCATAAAAAAATACATGACATATTGTGTGGTATTGCATATCAAGATATGGATGAAAGATATTGGGAAGTTATCTTTGAGACAAGCTTTGTTCAAATCCCGGTAATCCACGTATACTCGTACCTTCCCTCCGGGCTTAGGCTCGGAAACTATGTTTGACAGCTACTCTGGGTATGTTGATACCATGATGATACCAGCTTTGAATTATTTGACAACCTCTTCTTTGACTTTCATAATCCATTCAAGTTTTAATCGCCTGAGCTTTTGCTTGACTGGCTTGAATCCATCTTTAATAGGCAGTCGATGAATGACAATGTCAGTGGATAAGCAAATTATGTCTTCATGCGACCATGCAAATACATCCTGGAATTGAGTTAAGAGTTTAATTAGGTCGGTTTTTTGGTCTTGGATGAGTTTTATGCCTATTTAAATTTCTTTGAGGTTTTCTAAGGTTCTGTTATTGACAGTGGTGGTTTAATCGAGGTTGGGTTTGGGCTTATCTTCGACCCATTCTTTGATCTCCTCAGGCACCTCATAGTCATCTATCTCCTCTTGATCAATCTCTATCAAGTCAAAGTCCAGTTCTACATCAAAGTTGTAGTCACTATGGAAATTTGGCATCTCATCAGCAGGGACAAACAAATCCACTTCTGGAGTCCTGAAAACAAAATGGTTTCACTTTAATATATGAGACTGTTTAAACATACAAAGCATTTAGCAAAAGCATGACAAAAGTAACTGCTATAGCTGTGCAACAAAAATAAGCAGTAAATTCAACCATAGTCCAGGGAAGATGGACTTTCTGCCCTTTTACCCTTTTTGAACGAGGCAAGGGACGCCGCTCCAATTGTCTAATGTCAAGTCCTTATGAATAGGGAGGATAAAGGAGTGGTGCTCGTTCGTCTCCTCTTTGATGATGACTGAGACATCCTTCAGATCAGGGTCGGGGCTCTTCTTTGAACGTTACCCCTATCCCTTCTAATGTGAGGGATTCGGATCTGATCTTCTTCATCACTATATGGGATATCATCGTTCATACCCTCGTAGTGCATCAGAAAATATATGTTAGCAAATGGGTCTCATCCTTAGTACAGAAAATTTTCTTTTCCCTTTTTGCTCTCCCCCTCAAGCTTTAGGGCTTTTCTCTTATTTATCGGTATGACTGGAGGAAACAACATGGCTAACACAACAGCATGAATCTTCTTCGTTGGTCTCATAAACCCGACACCAATGCAATTGGGTAGCAGTATAGTGGTAGTAGGAACCTTTGGAAGCTTGTCTGGGTTTTGATGATTTGATCCAGATGAATAGCCCAATCTGACTTTCCCTGACTGGCTCAGGATTTGCACCGAATTTTTGATTTCTTGTTGATTTTTCCCTAACCCTTCTCCAGGGCAGAATCCCAGGAATATCATTTCTTTACCAACCGTCATTACTTTGGGGGAAACCATTGGTTTCAAAGCTAGTGTCCCAACAGGTAGGTCTTGAGTATTGCCCACCTCCAATGCTTGAAAAATAGTAGGTTCAATTCCTTTATCTAAACTGATCACCGACATATTGCTCTATGTGTAAACCAGATACTCTGGATTGACATCTACGGTGATCAGACTACCATTAATGATGTACTTGAGTTGTTAATGAAGGGTGGATGGAACTGCTTCTGCCATATGGATCCACGGTCTTCCCAACAACAAATTATATCCAGTGGTAATTTTGAGTACCTGAAAAGATATGTAGAAAGTATGGGGACCAAACTCCAATGGAAGCTTAATCTCTCCCATGACTTCTCGGCGAGATCCATCGAAAGCCCGGATAACCACATGATTGGTCCGGATCCGGTTCGGGTTGATGTTCATTCTTTTTAAGGTGTCGTAGGGACAGATGTTCAGAGACGATCCTCCATCTATCAGCACACCACCGATCACATACCGTGATGACATCACTGCTATGTGTAGTGACTTGCCCCAGTCCCAAATGCCCCAGTCCCTTTGATGGATAGGATGGTTTCTTCCATTTGTTGGACCTTCTTTAGAATATCATCAGCCTCCTGCTTTTTGTCAAGGTTGATGATTTCTGGGGTTTTGTTGGTTAGGTATTTGTTCAGAGAATCATGGGTCTGAGGATATTTCTTTCCGGTGTCCTGACTGCCACCGGGTGTGGAGGATTTTGCTTGACCGAGGGTTTGTTTACCCTGTAAACTTTTGCTTTTCTCTCTAAGAAAAATAGCTAATTCAGCTATCTGATTCTTTAGTCCTTCAAACTCTTCCCTAGAGACAGGGTTGGATTCAAGTTGAGCACTTGAAGCCATGGTTAGAGATGGGCTTAGTACTTTCTTAGATTTGGATCTGGTAACGCGACCAATTTTTACCTACAATAAAAGTATGTGTGTTAATTTTTGATGTAGGTATCAGCTGGATGCATGCTATGCAATGTGTTTATTTTTGAGTATTTTTAATCTTATCCTGTACAAAAAAGGTCAGTTGGTTTGATGACAAGATTCACAATGAAATGTATATTTACATTGAATCTTGAAATTTACATTGAATTAAAATAGAAAGGCATGAAGAGGCTTCCCTTTGGATTTGGTTAATCGGAGGCTGACCTATCTTAGGCTACTCTCGCAGTTTTTCGGCATGAAGGTCCCCAAATCTTTGAAATCTACTAGAGGGGAAATTAATCCAATCTTTCAATTGGAGTTGATCTAAGTGGTGCCTTTCCTGAGCCTCGCAGGATTAGTCTCCTTCGAGTCCAGTAATCAAACACAGACAGGTTCACCTCCTGGTGGAGGAATTACACAACATACATTCACATACATAGTGTCTCACCGTATGAAATGATGACATTTGTGCGAAGCACTAACATAAAGTAGTAAAGCATTTATTCACATCCATTCAATGTAAAACACAACATCCACACATACGCAGATTTAAAAGGGAAATTTTGAAATGATTTGAGCGTGGCCTAAGCCCTCTAAAATCCCCAGCAGAGTCGCCACCTGTCGACGTCGGGAAACAAATCTTGTCTCTTTGGACAGATCTCCCTCTTCCTAAATTTTGTTGTTTTCTACCTTTATTTGTCTTATCTGTTTTATGAAGGGTAAAATTTTTAAGAAAAGGCTAACATGTATCATGTCGACGATTTGAAAGGTTTACAGAGTCGTCAGTTGGTTTATTCTGAAATGGTTGTACCAACTCTATCGAGTTTTATTTTATTTTTGCAAGTAGACCCAATTACTGGACGCTGTCAAAACTTGGCCTTGAAACCGAGATTCTTAATAGTTCAGGGGCTTGGTTAAGTGGGGGGAAGGTGTTAGGCACCCCCCAACTCCTGTGAAACATGGTACCGCATCTTTTCAATATTTCCCTTTTTAATTACAATGTGTGTGTATGCTGGAAGTAATTGAGCCTACGTTTGTTTGATTTGAAAGTAGTGCCACGCTTCGATTGACCCTTTATACGAAGGGTTTGATTTGTTTGAAAAGTCATTTTGTTTAGGCAAGATATGAAAATGATGTTTTTAAAGGTGGTTTTCAAACCTTTTCGCTTACATAGGAATTGAAGCATATTGATACTTCAATTTTATTCTATTTAGCCTTTGGCTCGATTTGAATGTTGATCGTCGGGATGCGAAGCATCCTCGACCATAAAATATATGTACAAGTGTCGGTCTTCTTATGGGCATGACAGCCATCAAAGTGACTCTAGCACTACAAACCATTTTTTCACTATGTTCGAGACCTTAAATCCGAATAACTGTTTTAAGGTCCCTCGGATGTACATTTTACAGAAAAACTGGCAGGATATGTTTACAATTTGAAGTTTGTCTATCGTGGGAATCAGATTTAGATCAGTTTGATCATCAATCCCATGATTCCTAGGCTCAGAGAAAATGGCCAAAAAAACCTGCACAGCACGGATATTCACAGAGAAGGAGAATTGTACTCTAAATGTCGCAAAAACAAAGGATTTATCAGTCAAATCCTTGTATGCGCATAGCCGAAGCTTCCTGTTCTCACTAGATATGGATCTAGGGTCGCGAGGTAGATTTAATATTTACAAAACTAGAAAAAACTAGATTTAAATAAATCTGAGCCATTTTAGCTTCCCGGTACCGGTTAGACCTATTTTGAACCGTTTGAAAGTTAGAAAGGGCTAGATTTAGATAAATCTAATTTGCCAAAATTTACATTAAAACAAATGCATTTCAAATGAACATTTAAAACAGATCTTTATATATATATATATATATATAAGCTGTAAAGGCACACGGATTTGCAATCCAGGCCAGACTGAAATGAATATATATATATACATATATATATATATATATATATATAAGCTGTAAAGGGCCACAGATTTCCAATCTAGGCTCGGCGAAGAAATATAAATATATATATTTATATTTATAAAAGCTGTAAAGTGCCACGAATTAATCCATACTCGACTGATTATATATTTATAAAATTGGTAAATAGTCACGAATTACTCCAGACTCGAAAGAAATGTAAATATAATATATATATATATATATATATATATATATACATAAAAGCGGTAAAGGGCCACGAATTACTCAAGACTCGATAAATATGTAAATATATATATATATATATATATGAAAGCAATAAAGAGCCACGAATTACTCCAAGCTTGACAAAAATATAAATATATATATATATATATATATATATATATATTTATAAAATCAATAAAATGCCACGTATTTCAAATCCAGGCCGAACGAAGTCAGAAAAATTAAATATATATAGTTATACATATATATAAAAGCAGTAAATTCTACGGATTTGCAATCTAGGCTTGACGGAATTGAAAGTTAGTATATATATATATAGTCAGTTATATATATATATAATAAAGTTGAAAATGCCACGAATCAGCGATCCAGGCCAGACAAGTTAGTATATATATATATATATATATATATATATATATAAGCGAGTAAAAGACACGGATTAATGATCCAAGCTGTGCAAACGAAGAAACACGTATATATACTAAAAAGTAAGATAAAAAGGCCACAGAACTGAGTTTCGGGCAAAATCAGAAGATGAAACTTTATATGCACGTTCACATATACGTAATAAAGTAAGAAATGACTTTTGATCATAAACAAACTTACAATGGACTGGTCCACGGGCTCTTTGCCACTCGGTAGGCTTCAAATGGACGTTTCCACCAATTAATTTTTGGTATGTTGTCGAATATACGTATGCAAAAGTATTGGAAGAATAAAATCTAAGTTTGGAGTACTAGAAGTAGGGCTATGGGTCGAAATGGGTGGAGTTTCTGAGCGTTTTCTATTTTTTTTCTCTCTTTTTTGGCAAGGGTGGGGGGGTCTTATTTATAGACCAAAATGGTAGCGGGTGCAGTCGCGGCATCCGCGACTCTACCTGCAGCTCCCTGAGTGGGGCCCACTCCCGTTAGGTCCCGTCGTCTCGAAGTACGTGCGCTTCGAGCACCGCACTGTCAGGTTTGAACCTTCATAACTTTTGATCCGGGCGTCCGTTTGAGGAGTGCTATACCTTTCCGGAAAGCCCTTTCCGAAAGCAATACAATGACATGGGACTTGACTATTTCTGAATTCAGGAAGATGGGTTTATGACCAGAGCTTTGTTTTTTCACAGTCTATTCGTTGAGCTGTATTATGATATTTTCACTCGGAACCGATGTTATGGCTCTTTCTGACCTTCATTGCATCAATTTGGCTTGATTTTGATAGATTTTGCTTTAAACTTGGTTAAATGGCAATTTTGCTCCTCCAGGGGTTGTCTCTAGTATTGGCAAGGTTTTCGACTATTTTCTCAAGGTTGTCTCCAAGATTTGATCCTAGCTACTCTAACCTTCCTCAGGTTGTCTCCGAGGTTGATTTGGTCTCCCCCGGTTGTCCCTGGAGATGATTTGAAGCTTCGGGGCTTGACTTGACATCCCGGTATTATGACCGGGGTTGAGTAAGATTTCCCGGTGTTGTCGTCGGGGCTTTTGTACCTCCTGAGGTTTTCGTCGGGGTTTGACTTGACATCTCGGCGTTGCCGGGGCTTGACTTGACATCCCGGTATTATGACCGGGGTTGATTTAGATCTCCTGGTGTTGTCGCCGGAGCTTCTGTACCTCCTGGGGTTGTTGCCGAGGTTTGACTTGACATCCCGGTGTTGCCGCCGATGCTAAGTTGAAATTTCGATGTTGTGACCGGGGTGGAGTTTGATCTCCCGATGTTGTCGCCAGGGCTTCTGTATCTCCCGGGGTTGTCGTCGGGGTTTGACTTAACATCCTGGTGTTGTCGGGGCTTGACCTGACATTTTGATATTGTGACCGGATTTGAGTTAGATCTCCCGGTGTTGTCGTCGGGAGATAAAAGACAATTTTGCCCTCCTGCAAGGATAGTAACAGGAATGCAAAAATTTGAGTGTTTACACCTGGATTGCAAATATGTGGCTTTTCTCGCTTTAATATATATACAAGTATATATATATATATACTTGTATATATATTAAAACGAGAAAAGCCACAGATTTGCAATCCAGATCGAAATATCACTTATATATATATATATTAACTCGTTAGACTTGGATTATTAATCCGTGCTCCTTTTCAACTTCAATATATATATATATATATATATATATATATATATTTTATTGAATAGTCATGTTTGGGTTGTAAATCCGTGGCTTTTTCCTACTTTAATATATATATATATATATATATATATATATATAAGTAATATGTATATATATTAGTTATTAATTTAACTAAATATCAATTTTAACTTTTCATTCGATGTAAATCTTTATTAATGTAAAGTTTGTAGATTAGATTTATCTAAATCTAGCCATATCTAACTTTTAACCTGTTCAAAAGTTGTAAAACTGGAACCGTTGAGCTAGAATGGCTAAGATTTATTTAAATCTAGTTGTCTTTCTAGTTTTGTAAAAATTAAACAACTATGCGACCCTAGATCTATATCTAGATGGAACAGGAGTAGTACTAACTAAGGACGCTGTCAAGCCAGCGAACAGCTCATCCTCGGTAAGAGATATAGGGTCCTCCATCGGCTTCTTCTTATTAATATAATGATCTACAACCTTGGCCTGATCTACTATATCTGGGGCTAAATTCGACTCAAGCGCGACTAAATACTCTGTTGATCTACCCGGATGGCCATCTTTGAACTCTGCAGTTCACCGATGGGACCAAAACTTATAAACCCGAATCAAATCTGCCTCAGTAGCTAAGAAAATGGGAAAGTGATAGTCCTCAGCCCCCTCAAATGAATGAACATCCTGATTCTAATCGAACTGAGCCATCACTGCCAGAGGATAATATGTGGTCACACCCCTCAAGTCGGCCAAAGAAAGGAAATCCAGGTCAGCCACATGAGTGATAAAGCTCAGGAAGGAGCAATTGCCAGAATACATGACTATCACAAATGGCTCCTCCATGGTATCCAGAAATGCGGTCCAAGACGTCACATCTGTAACGATCTATTATTTTGTAATTTGTTATAAATATTTATTCGAAGTTAATAAATATTTTAGTTGATTTATTTATTAAATAAACTAAATTTGATGGATGTTATTATGGAGTAATTTAATTAAGTGTGGTCGTGTTTAATTTAATTAAATAATTAAATTAGAGGATTAATTATTTATTAAATAAAAATTATAATTATTGGCTAAGAAAATATTATGTTGGCTAAATAAAGATTGAGATTTGAATTAAATGGAGTGTGACATATATGTATCATATTTTAAGAGAATATTAAAATAAATTAGAAAAGCTATTTTGGGTGCTAGCCAAAAATGGCTTTGTAACCCTTGGTGTTTGTAACAGTTGAGGCGTTCAATTTTGTAATTGGCTAAAATAGGAGATACGTAAATTATATGTCAGTTTGTTATTTTGCAAAAACAAAGTTTGGGAGGAGAAGAGCTCTAGAGAGAATTGGAGTGCTTGGTAAGAATTGGAAGAAGGAAATTCTAGAAATTAAGAAGGAAGTAGCAATCAAAACCTTTCTAATCATCTTAGCTAAGTTTAATCAAGAATCAAAGGTAATTCCAAAGTTCTAGTTCGTATTTTCTTTCAAAATTACTTTATAATTGGTTGGTTGGCTAATTTGTTAAGTGAATTGTTATATATTTGTTCTTGGTTACACGTAATTCATTATATATCATCAATAGTTGAGTTTTCAGTAATTAAATCCATGAACACATGTTTTAGAAGAAGATTTGAGTTTTTGGTTGAATTTGTTCAAAATGGCTTATTTTGGAGTTAAAATTGATGGTTAAATCATGTTAAAATCTATAAATTGATAGTTGTTTGTGTCAATGCGTTAAGAAAGAAAAAGAATGCAAGTTGAATGAACCAATTTGGTTGATAAATGACTCTGTGGTGAGGTTATTCGCTAAGTGTGTTGAATTTTGGAAAAAACAAGCATGAACATGGTTTTAAATCTTCTAAAGTGGTTGTTTAAGTGGTTTTAGTTGTTATAAGGGTTATGTATATGTGCTATGTTTGGTGAAGTTTATGTTATATGGGTATGTTTAGATTTCTGTTTGTTTGAGGTTTAGGGAGATTTTAGTTCGCAACAGGGAAGAAAGCAGCCTGCAAAACCTGTTTCTGAGTTCTAGTGCAACCGTGCTGGAATGTAGTGTATTTGGGGCGACGACGCGCTGTAGCACGCGGTCGCGCAGTAAACAAAGGCAAAAAGGGCCCGGTCGCGCCTGTTGGCAGTCAGATCAGAACTAATTTATTGATTAGACAATCCCGTAAATGTAATACTAGCCTAACCTAATGAACATGAAGAAGCTTTAACATGTATAAAGATGTGTCATGAGTAGTAATCAAAAAATTAAATTACAAGTTATGATTTGGTAAGTTCTTTAATCCTAATCTTTTATTGAGCAAGTTCTCTATTTCTATCTTGTTTATAATTATGTAAATTCCTAATCCTTCGTTGAGCAAGTTTCTTGCCTTTCTTTTCATGGAGTAAATGTTCTAACCTTAGCTTCTTATCATTCAAGCAAGGATCTTATAATATCTAATGTCTATGACTTGGTTAAAGCTTTCTATTCTTTCAAAAGCAATACTTCAATATATGAGACTTATTCATTTGCGGTTATTGTCTTCTATTATCCTTGAAATCTCACCTTGGAAAGGTTATATTGTTGTGGATATTGAACTATTGTATGATTAGCGATCCTTTACTGATTCAACTAATCCTTAGTTGATGAATGGTCTAAGATTCAAATTACCCCTTGAGTAATCCAAACCAAACTTCCTTTAGTGCGGACTCTAATGTCAAACCTGAGATGAACAACCCTATTATAGGGGATTATATTACGCAAAAGCAATAAAATGTTTGTGCACAATACATTGTACGAAGGGCTCATCCCCCAGAGTATGAGACGGATATTTCAAATGGTCTTTAAGACTGCTAAAGGTTGCAATAGAGATACTTGTTAACCTAGGACATAGTTCGAGTTTTTGTAACCCTCATTTATTCTTTGATCTTGGTTTCAAATATTGATTCAAAAGTCGAATCCTTTTATTGAGCTTACAGTTCTTGAATGTCATTGGTTGTTTTAAGAGAAAATCATATTATTAATTTGCTCTTATCCATTAACTAGTAATTGACCGTGCCTGAAGGCACGTCTTAACTAAAAATTAGATTAAAATTTGAAAAATACTAAATCTTTGCAACCTAAAATAACTTACAATCAGACATAACAATTATCATAATTCACCATACCACCACAATAAGTAATAGATACTAAATCATCAACACGTATCCAACCACCAAAATATCAAGCTAGTCGCTACTAATTTAAAGAAATTTCGGCAGAGCTTTCTTTAAAAATAGATATCCAGAAAAATCTAAATCTGTCTACAAAACTTACAATCATCCATACATATCCAAACCACCAAAACAACCATTATTCCATACCCAAAATCATCATAACCATGTATAATTAGTTAACTTTACAAAAGAATGAACACAAAAAATACACATACAGAAATTAATACATACTCAATCATTAACACATATCCAACCACTGAAACATCAAGCTAGTCGCTACTAATTTCAAAAAAAATTGGCAGAGTTTCCTTTAAAAATAGATATCCAGAAAAATCTAAATTTGTATAAAAAACTTACAATCATCCTTAAATATCCAAACCACCAAAACAACCATCATTCCATACCCAAAATCATCATAATCATGCACAGTTTGTTAACTTTACAAAAGACGGAACAAAAAAAATACACATACAGAAATTAATACATACTCAATCATCAACACATATCCAACCATCAAAATATCAAGTTAGTCGCTACTAATTTCAAAAAAAATTGGCAGAGTTTCCTTTAAAAATAGATATCCAAAAAAATCTAAACCTGTCTACAAAACTAACAATTATCCATACATATCCAAACCACCAAAAAAACCATCATTCCATACCCAAAATCATCATAACCATGTATAATTAGTTAACTTTACAAAAGACGGAACACAGTATACATACATGCAGAAAATAGAGAAACAACATGTTGAGCATAAGACCCCTTACTTTACAGCTTACGCTAAGTATTCTTTACAGCTTTAAGTATCCTTCAATGTATACCTAAAAATATTTGAAATATAAAAATTATCGAAATATGTGAGTCAAAATAAAATAATTTTAAATCTGAAACATAAGACCCCTTACTTTACCCAGAATTATCTAAAAAATAAATGAGCACACACATTTGTATGTAGTAGGGGGAGATGATTTAGATTGTTATAAGTAAGAATTTAGAGAGATTGAAATAAATTATCAGTTTATTTAGGTAAAGATATGGACTTACAATCAAATAAAGTTTTCATAGTACCATTTCAACAAACGGATCTTTTGCTTAATGATTTAAATCATAAATCTGTATTGGTGACAATATAATGGTGTGTGAGTTTGATTTGCGAGTGTTTGATTGGTTACAGTTATTTGTGTGTTTGTGCATGTATTGTGTGTGTTGTGTGTCTGTATGAGAAGTAGAGAAATATAGAGTCTTAGTAAGAGAGACTTTCACACCTAGACAATTATTTGGTCAGCGGTGGGTTAGTCATCGTCAAAGGTGGACATGTCGGTACTGGATTGCATATCATTTAACTCTCTTAAATTTCTTCTTCATCCCTTCAAACCTTCTCTTCATCACTATCCTTAATGTCATCGTATCAATACAAACACACTTTGCCCAGTGAAGATAATGCACAACCACCTTAATTATTTACATAAATAATAAAATTAACACTATTTATATTATAGGAATAGTAAAGTTATTTTGATGCAGCGACATAAAAGTAGATTTACCTGATTACGTCGACCCCATCCACAAGGTCCATTGTATATACTCTATCGTTCTCGTTGACAAATTCACTCCAATCCTACAAAGAATGAACCTCATTGAAAAATTAAAAGTTTAAATGTTGAAAAAATTACATAATTCATTAAAAATAAACTTGTTTAAACTATACCATTTACTTGTCGTAAGAATATTATAACAAAACTTCTAGGTAAACAATATTTGTGGTGCAATTCGACCCAGCTTCCGGAAGGAGGACAGTAATACGATCCGAAGATGTGCATCTAGATAGTGCCACATAAAGGTGTTCATGACTAAAAACATGTGTCCGCAAATCAATTCTAACGAACTTGACAGATTGCCCTTGGGCTTTATTGATTGTCATAGCATAAGATAATCGAATAGGAAACTGACGTCTTATCATTCGAAAAGGCAAGTCCAAAGATGTTGGTGTCAATGATATTCTCGGAATGAAGACTAAATTTCCAATTTTATCTCCATTTAATATTCATGCTTCGATTACCCTTGAGGCACATCTAACAACCATCAAACGCGTGCCATTACAAAGTCCATCTTTTGGTGAAATATTTTGAACAACATTATTGGGCATCCAACTTTCAACTCCAATTTAAACGATGGCAACCCTGAAGGATTCAACGAGTTTAAGTACTCATTAGGATATCGATTCCTAATGGTATGATCAAGCTCATCACCTTCATATATTTTATCTGCAGTTAAAAAAGTATTTGTTTCTCCCGGAGTAATTGTTGGGTTTGTACGAAATCGTGAACGCAATCAAATTGCAAAAATTAGCGGAAGCATGGTATATCAAAGTTTAAAATTTTCTACAAAACCATCACCCGGATCATCCTTTATGTAAATTATTAATTTAAAACGATAAATAAGAAGCTATGGAATCATACCCTTGTAGAACGAAGCTTCCACAGGTACGAGTTCAACTCCTTGTTCTTCGTGATCTCCTTGAATTTTCGGGTTAGATTCCTTCCTTTGATCAACGTTAGCCACCCAAGTGTTTAGCCTCTAGAGGTGATCCACCAAGGAAGATGAATTATCAAGAGGGAGGGTGGTTGGCTTAGTTTTCTATCCTCTATAGAAAAGGAGTACTCTCCAACAATTCAAATTGCATCAACTGATATCTATTATAAGACTCCTCTTATATAGATATTGGTCAACCCTTCTAATCCTATTAGACATGGAATTTTATTTAATTAATTTAACTCTTTTAATTAATTTAGACTTCCCACCACATTGGAAATAATTAATTAAATTTATTTAATTAATTTATCTCCTAATCTTATTAGGAATAAATGCGAGTACTAATATTAAATTAATTACTAAACTCCTTTAGAAGTTAAAATAATAATAATTGTAATAATATTAATAAGACATCTCTTATTAATTTATATTTAATATTTCCAAAATATTAAATAATAAACATTAAGCTATTTAATTTATTCTATCACCATAGATTAAATTAATTACACTTAATGCATTATTACGATTATGCTATTACCTTCTTAAATAATTATTCTTCCTTTTATGGTGTGACCCTTTAGGTTCTCCATATTAAACCGGTTGTGAATAAATCAATTAGAACAATTCTAATCTTATTTAAATAAATAAATTAAACTAATAATCTATTTAAATAAATAATATTTATTCTACAATAGGGATAAGCCTCCCTAGCGATCAACGACTTTTCAGATAATATAGATTTCAACATTAATCATAAAAGAACCTAGTGAGTAAATAGTTACCGTACAATTCAATTCTTCCACTATACAATGTCCCAATTAAATATAAGACATGGATTTACTATCAAGTCTTATTTTATTCAATTATATGTATTTCGATTAGAAAATGCACAACTCCAAATAATGCAAATTAGAAACTCCTTTCTAACTTCATTCCACCTTGGCCAAGGATTCCTGGGTTGTCATTTAACGAATCACATAGTGATAGTAGTGTGCATACAAGCCAATCATGTATGATGACAAAGCACATACTTTGTGAACAATCTTATTTATTTATTAATAAAATATTCATTTAAGGCATATAATTATCTACATGGTGCTGTTTTTATAATATGTAAATAACCCATAATTTTAAGCAATGCTTTTAGAATCATGATGAGATCATGATAATGAGATCTAAATTATTAGAAAGCTTAAAAACTAAAATAGTTCCCAATTGTGGGATTAGTAAAATGGGGATTAGTAAATTCGGATAGATTGGTACATATGTTGCTTGCTCATTGGATGAGGATGATTGATCTCATAGTCATTTGTGTGGAGACACTAAAGCAAGTATGTAGGTGCTTATTGGAGAATAAGTTCACTGAACATGACTCGCTATGGAATACCTAATGGAGTTTTACTCGCCTGTCAATAGGAATTCCTAATGTGATAGTAGTACATGTGATCCTTGGACTTGAGATCATCATAGTATCTTGTATGTAACAAATTATACTTTGACTAATTCCTTAAGGCCTTTTAAGGCATATATAGGGTATGCTTGGGTGTAATGAGTTACATATGGAGATAATGAATGATCAATAAAGAATCTACCACCTCTAGTAAAAGAGGAGATATGTCCTATGTGATTCGTTAAATGACAACCCAGGAATCCTTGGCCAAGGTAGAATGAAATTAGAAAGAGGTTTCTAATTTGCATTATTTGGAGTTGTGCATTTTCTAATCGAAATACATATGATTAAATAAATTAAGACTTGACAGTAAATCCATGTCTTATATTTAATTGGGACATTGTATGGTGGATGGATTGAATTGTACGGTAACTATTAACTCACAGGTTCTTTTATGATTAATGTTGAAATCTATGTTATCTGAAAAGTCGTTGATCGCTAGGGAGGCTTATCCCTATTGTAGAATAAATGTTATTTATTTAAATAGATTATTAGTTTAATTTGTTTATTTAAATAAGATTAGAATTGTACTAATTGATTTATTCACAACCGGTTTAATATGGAGAACCTAAAGGGTCACACCATAAAAGGAAGAAGAATTATTTAAGAAGAAAATGGCATGATAGTAATAATGCATTAAGTATAATTAATTTAATCTATGATGATAGAATAAATTAAATAGCTTAATGTTTATTATTTAATATTTTAGAAATATTAAATATAAATTAATAAGAGGAGTCTTATTAATATTATTATTATTATTATTTTAATTCTAAAGGAGTTTAGGAATTAATATAATATCAGTACTCTCTCTCAATCATAATAAAGATTAGGATATAAATTAATTAAAAGTATTTAATTAATTAATTAATTAAAGCCCTATTCTAATTGGATTAGGAGGGTTAACCTAATATCTATATAAGAGAGTCTTATATCAGAAATAAGAAACGTGAATTTTTCAAGAGTTGGGAGTACACATATTCTATAGAGATAGAAACAAGGGTTAAGCCAATAACCCATCTTACTGAGTTCTTCATCTTCCTTGGTGGATCACCGTTAGAGGCCAAACATTTGGGTGGCTAACATTGATCAAGGGAAGGAGCCACTACAGAGGAATCAAAGGAATCAAAGGAGTAGAACTTGTACCTGAGGAAGCTTGTATCTTCAAAGGTATAATTCTGTTTTTCTCCTTTTTCATTCACTGATAATTGATGCACAAGAATAATCATGGTAATGGGTTTGTATAAATTTTGAAAACCTAGTTTTTTACGCTTCCGCCCTATTTATGTGATTTGATTGCATGATTGCGTTACGTACAAACCCAACACATAGGACATATCTCCTCTTTTACTAGAGGTGGTAGATTCTTTATTGATCATTCATTATCTCCATATGTAACTCATTATACCCAAGCATACCCTTTTATATACCCTAAAGGGCTTTAAGAAATAAGTCGAAGTATAATTCATTACATACAAGATACTATGATGATCTCAAGTCCAAGGATCACTTGTATTACTATCACATTAGGAATTCCTATTGACAGGCGAGTAAAACTCCATTAGGTATTCCATAGCGAGTCACGTTCAGTGAACTTATTCTCCAGTAAGCACTTATATACTTGCTTTAGTGTCTCCACAAAAATAATTATGAGATCAATCATCCTCATCCAATAAGCAAGCAACATATGTACTAATGTATCCGGATTTAATAATCCCTTTTTTAGTAATCCCATGATTAGGAACTATTTTAGTTTTTAAGCTTTCTAAGAATTTAGATCTCATTAGCATGATCAACATCATGATTCTAAAAGCATTGCTTAAAACTATGGGTTATTTACATATTATAAAAATAGCACCATGTAGATAATTAAATGCCTTTAATAAATGAATATTTTATTAATAAATAAATAAGATTATTTACAAAGTATGTGCTTTATCATCATACATGATTGGCTTGTATGCACACTACTATCAATCTCCCACTTGCACTAATGCCGATCGCCATGGTATCTCATACCCATCTTCTCTAAGTGACGATCAAACTACTGTTGTGTTAAAGCTTTAGTAAATGGATCTGCAATGTTGTCTTGAAAGTCTACACGCTCCAAGGTAACGTCTCCTCTTTCAATGATCTCCCTGATCAAGGGAAATCGTCGTAACACGTGTTTAGATTTCTGATGAGACCTGGGTTCCTTAGCCTGTGCAACTGCTCCTGTGTTGTCACAGTAAATGGGAACTGCTTCTCCAATGCTAGGAACCACACCAAGTTCAGTTATGAACTTCTTCATCCAAACAGCTTCCTTTGCAGCTTCATTTGCAGCTATATACTCTGCCTCCGTCACTGAATCAGCAACTATTTGCTGCTTGGAACTCTTTCAACTCACTTCGCCTCCGTTCAAGGTAAACACATACCCTGAAATAGATTTACTGTCATCTTGGTCTGTTTAAAAACTTGAGTCCGTGAATCCCTCGAGTTTTAATTCAGACCCACCGTAGACAAGAAAAATATCTTTAGTCCTTCTCAAGTACTTTAGGATATTCTTCACTGCCTTCTAGTGCTCTTCTCCAAGATTCGACTGCTATCTGCTCGTTACACTAAGTGCATGAGCAACATCCGGTGTAGTACATATCATACCGTACATGATAGATCCTATTGCAGAAGCATAAGGGATCTTACTCATATGGTCTCTCTCCTCAGGTGTCTTTGGGGCCTGTTTCTTGGAGAGATGTATTCCATGGCTCATCGGCATGAGACCTCTTTTGGAATCTTCCATGCTAAACCTCTTTAGCATCGCATCAATGTACATTCCTTGGGATAAACCAAGCATCCTTTTAGATCTATCTCTATAGATCTTTATCCCCAAAATATAGGATGCTTCTCCCAAGTCCTTTATGGAGAAGTGTTTAGATAACCATATTTTAATCGATTGTAGCATAGGAATGTCATTCTCTATCAGTAATATATCATCAACATATAATACAAGGAATAAAACTGCGGTCTCACTAACCTTCTTGTACACACATGGTTCATCGTCATTTTTGATAAAATCAAGCTCTTTGATTGTCTCATCAAAACGAATGTTCAATCTACGAGAAGCTTGCTTCAATCCATAAATGGATCGTTGCAGCTTACAGACTTGATTTGTTCCAACCTTTGAAACAAATCCCTCTGATTGTGTCATATACACATCCTCCTCAAGTTTTCCATTGAGGAAGGCCGTTTTCACGTCCATCTGCTAGATCTCATAGTCGTTATAAGCTGCAATCGCAAGCAAAATCTGAATGGACTTGAGCATAGCTACTGGTGAGAAGGTTTCATCTTAGTCAACTCCTTGTCTTTGTACCAGGATCTAAGATGTTCGATGAGGTGTATAGCCGTAAGATAGAGTTACAAGATAGGATAAAGGAGCTGGAAGGACAAGCTGAAGAGCATCATGCTACGTTAGAGAAAAAAGATGTCACGATTGAGGATCTCATTGCACGTCTTGAAAAGGTAGAGCATAAGTTAGCTCAGTCAGAGTATCAGAGAGGACAACTACTAGCTGAGAGTGAGAACATACAGGATGACCAGAGAGAGGAGTAAGCTAAGCGGGCGAGAGCTGAAGATGCTTGGATTAATGCTTCTCATTAAAGGCGAGCTTCGGACAAAGAAAGCCAAAATAGATGAAATGGACTATACTTTCCATAAAATGATTTATAGGGCTCAGGACCGAGTCTTTTACTATCCAGTTCAGTTTGAGGATTTGTCATGGTACGTAATGGATCGTAGAATAATGATTCGCATCATGGAGCAAGGGCGCAATGATGTCGTGCGACGAGCAATGTCTTAGTAGGTTACGAGAAAAGAGAGAATATAATATGATAAGTGAATAAATATAAGAGTTAGTAGACGTAAATCCCTGATTTTGAGATAAATAATGGGATATGATGATGTAATCCTGAATTTTATGATTTCAAGATAAATGATGTAAATAACTATGATGCTATCTATGTTATGTTTTAAAAATGAAATGAATAAAAATCAAAGTTTATTGGGTTTGTTATGTGATGTGTGTTGTCTAGAAGTATTTAAGTTAAGTCTTAAACGTTTCTATAAATGAATATGATCTAATAGTGAATTCTTAAACAGTAAAATGCCATCTAGAAGAAGACAACAACATCAACAGACCCCTGAGGGATCTACAAACAACAACAATGGAGTCAATGCTAATGCAGTGCAGCAGTTGGTGTATTTGCTAACAGGATGTGACGCCCCCAAATTCAGGTACTTGAAACCCAAACTTTGTGCTACACGATATAATTTTTTTGAGCGGAATAATATAAATAACAAACTTAATTTACATATCAGAGTTGTCTAATCCTAGGTAAACGACCTTTAAAACATTCATTACATGATAAATAGTAAATATTATTGTCTTAATAAAGTCTAACTATTACACAAAATACCATAAAACTTATTCTTGCAGCTTTTCTTTTCCTTTGTTTTTGTCAGAACCTTCTGGTTGATCACGCTTAGCTGAAAACATTTAATTTAAAGCAAGAATAAGCATTCAATTGCTCAGCAAGTAATAGCAGTTAATAAACTTTAGCTGAAAGAAGTAAATGTTTTCTTTGAGATATACTTCTACAACAAATCAATAGTTGTGAAGTCTTTCGAAACATATCTTAATAACATGTCAAATCGTTTAAAATTTTAAAACGATGTAGTGACTATAAATGCTGATCGGTCAATGGACCATGAACTTTTATTTTTCATTTTCGAAAAGGTTTAAACAGAAATTCATCTGCAAACCGCTCTAGTCTTACGGACATGTAAGGTGATCGGCCCTATTATGTCCTGTATTGATCAATACTATCTGTTTGAACGATAAATTGTTCACTCTATTCGCCTTGGGCACATAAATAATTTTCCCATGAAGGGTTGTTCATGTAACGATTGAGATTTTATATAATAATTTTAATATTTATTGAGTTAAATAAATATTTTATGTGATTTATTTATTGAGTTAAATAAATAAATTATATGATTTTGTGGAGTGATTTAATTATGTGATATATATTAATTAAATGAATGTTTAATATTTAATTTAATTGATGTATATAGTATAGTTCTAATTTAATTGAGATAATTAAATTAGATGAATTATGTGATGAACTGTTACATGAATTATAATTAGCAAGTAATTATAATTATGTTATAATTTTTATGTGATTAATTGGTGTTAGATTTTAATTGATTAAATTAGATGTTAAAAGGATTTAATTAATTAAAGTGTGACATTAAAATATGTGTTAAAAGGATTTATTTAAGTAAAGAAAAGGGTTTTAAATGATTTTAACCAAACAAAGCCCTTACATTTGTTTTTAAAGGGCTTTTGTCAAACAGGGCCCTGACACTTGTTTTAAACTTATTTTACCAAACATGGCCTTAGTAGTAATAGTCTGTTTTTAAAAATAATGTTGTTTTAGCCAAACAAGCCTTAAGGCTTTTCAAATTCAAATAGTTGTAACGTATATAATAATATGTATTTATTATATATCGCAATTGATTAGCAGTTACATATATATTATTAATATACGTATGTTCTAATCCTAAGTCTAACTAAGAACTAAGAAGAAAAAGAGAGTAGAGAAGCTAGAGAGGAAAGGGAAGAAGAGAAGGAGGAGAAAGCTTGAGAAGGCTAGAGTTAATATTCATATTCTTCTTCAATCATCAAAAGGTAATTACTATCTCATAATTTTAAGAATTTTAATTAGCTGTTCTTCCTTGTTTTGAAATTCTATAAATTTCAAGAAAATGTATTAACATGAATTGTATATATAAAAAGTGTTCATGTATTGTCAATAGTTGATTTGTAAGCTATACATGATTTTCAGAAATTCAAACTTTTTATAAATAAATATGTTTTAGATTGAGAATATGTGTTCATATGGAGTTTGCATGTTTTGGTTGATTTTAGAGTAAAATTGATGGAATTGGTATATGTTAATAAGCTTGTTCAGAATTGTTTATGATGCTATCTTGAATCATGGAAATAATGCATGTATTATAAGTTGAATTGCTTAAGAATTTGATTTACAGTGAATGGTTTTGTAAAATATATGAGTTTATTAAAATATCAAAATTTGATTTCTAAAACTTTTGATTCTTATTGTTTAGATGGTTTTCATGTTTACTAACATGTTATATGTGTGTATTGCTTCAAGTATGGACTACACACGGTTTTAGTAATTTGTAATTTACTTTTGTTGGCTTGTGAGGGTTAAACGGTGAAGCAGGGTGCTGAACTGCCTGCTTCTGTATGCGTTCCTATGCAGTTGCGTTGGTAACACATGCAGAAGCAGCGCAGCTGCGCCGGCTGTGGTTCCCAAATCAAGCACCTGCGCAGCTACGCCGGTGCCAAGGTCTTTAGCTGCGCTGGCTTTGCAGAGACAGTGAGTTTGGTCAGTTGTGCAGTTTGTTTTTATGTTTCAATTACATTGTTGCTAGGATAATGAGCATGTATATAGCTACTATAACATATTGTTAACATGAATTTGACAGTTTCATATTTATATAATAAAAGAGGATTTGAAAACCTTAATGTAGTATTTAAATTATAAATTTTAATTGTTTAATTATAATTTAGTTAATATGAACTACTTAATTATAATTTGAATAATTATAATTAAGAGTAAATATTTAATGTAAATTATAATTTTGTTAAATTATAATGTATAGTAGTTGATTTATTTTAATTAATTAGATGTTAATTTAAATTATAATTTATGTAATTATAATTTAATAAATGCATGTTTAATTATAGATTATAATTTGATAATTGCATGATTAATTATAATTTGTGTAATTATAATGCATGATATAGTTTAATTGATTATAAATTATAATTGTTTATAATTTAATTAAAATAAGGGGTAATTATAATTTAAGTAATTAAAATTAGATTAAGTGTTTGAATTATAATTGTTAATTATAATTTAGTTAAATACATAATTGATTTAATTATGTGAGTATGTTATGTGATGTAATTAACTATATGATGGTTGATTATTATTTATTTAATTAGAATGAGTTAACCATGAGGGTTAACATATTATGTGAATTAGTTATGTGTTAACTAATTTAGGTTATTATGATTGAATGTATATAGGAAGTATTAAAGTACGTGATTGTGTTAAGTAGCTTGCGCTTAAGGTAAGTCTTCTAAACCCTAAACTCGTTACATCTATGCAAGTTCTTTGAGTTCATATATTCATTGTTGAGAATGTCATTTTCATTTCTGTACTGGATAATTATTTACTTAACTGAAGTGATCTTGACTTATTGTTCAAGTAAATCCAGTTTATTATTTTAACCGCTTTAAGTTTACTTCTAAAGCATATGTTAATTCATAATTCTTTTATTTATGAATTATTGAAAGTCGATTCAACTAATCCTTAGTTGATGAATGTGAATTCTAAATTACCCTTGTAAGCTTATCCAAATCAAACTTTCTTTGGTGCGGACTTGTATTTAAAATACTGAGACGAATAACCCTAACTATTAGGGGAGGTTACTATGCAAAAGCATTAAGATATTTGTGCACAATACTTGGTACGAAGGGCTGATCCCCCTAAGTACGAGTTGAGGTCTATAGTCTTAGTGACTGTTAAAGGTTTTAAATAGAGATGTTTATAACCTAGAAAAAAAGTTCATGGTCTTATGACCCTCAGATGATTTCAATATTCGAAATTCTTTATTATTGATGACACAAAGTTGTTCAAATCTATCGAAGCTATTCAATTACATCTTTATTATTGTTTGTATTCCAGTGAGCTGTTGGTTGCTCACTCTTGCATATTAAATAATCATTGCAGCTAAAGTTGCAAATGTTGATGCCCCGTCTACAAGTAAAGGCAAGGGGAAGCTAAAAAAGTGAAGACTTGTTTAATTCTTTTAAAATGATTGTGATAAGACTTTTGATGTTATGTTTTTATTTCCGCACTTTGTTATTTTGTCAAGGTTAGATTAAACCCTGGGATTATTTTGATGAAAGTTGTAACCCTTGTCTAAGGGAGATTTTATTATTCTAAATAAAGGTTGTAATTTATTTGGAGTTATTTTGGGTAGATGTTTGTTACATTAGAAAGTGAACACCAGATCATGTGGAAACGAAGTACCCGAAGTTGGGGGTGTCACAGGTTGGTATCAAAGCTATAGGTTATGAAACCTTAGGTTGGGAAAAACCTTAGGTAGTAGCCTTATGGTAAGATCGAAAAGATAGATGTGCTAGGTAAAGATAATAAACTACCTTATGTGTTATGTGTTTACGTTTTTGTATTCGAAGAGTGACGATTCGATATCACGTAATAATGAACTTTAAAATTCGTTTGTCAGGATGTAGAATGTTGGAGAACCTAGTCAGGCAAGAGAGGATGTACCTCAGGTGCCTAGGGTGGAGGAGCCCCGTGACATATATGTTGTATGGGAGCAGCTGGTAAGGAGAGAGCCATCTCTAGTAATCACCATAGTTGGTCGGGAGCGTGAGCTGACACCTATTCCAGAGGAAGAGGACGAGTCTGAAGAGGAGGGAGAGGATCCCGAAGAGGAATTCCCACCTCACTCTACTAGTGCTGAGATGTATGAGGCAGTCTATGACAGCAACGTGGAGCTTCATGGAAGAGTCAGAGAGCTCGAGGAAATCATCCAGCAACGTGACGAGACTATCGAGGATATAGCGAGTGACTTAGGAGATGCACAGTGGAACTTAATATACGTAGAGAATGGTCAAGACGAGGCACGAGCTGAACTAGCAAAGCTGAAGCAGGACATCCAGGAGGAGTCGACGAAGCGCGCTAGAGCTAAGGAGATAAGCTTGAGGGCTACTCAACGAGCCGATCGAGCTGAAGACAAAGCTGAAGCCAAGAGGGCCAAGCTGAGGGAAATAGAGTATGCTTTCCATACAGTGATAGAAAGAGCTCAGGATCGTGTTTTCTACTACCCAGCTCAGTTCAAAGGTTTACCATGGTATCTGGTGGACCGAAGAACGACATTTGGGTGATGGAAGAGGAACGCAAAGAGGCTGTGCAACGTATCAATATGCCTAGGCTGTAGTAGAGCTTTTATTTATATGTTACTTTTTGTACTAAATAATGTAAATCCCGTAATTTGAGATAAGAATGGGATGAGTTAATATTGTAATCCTGTAATTTTTTTCAGTTCAGGAAGAATGATGTAAATAGCAAAACTATTATTTGATTGATGTTTTTTTAACTACGAGTAATGAATAAAAGAAGGTTATTAACGTGCTATATGTTCTATGTGAACTAAATTGTTTAAAACGTTTAAGTATGAACTTGAATACTTAATAATTGAATAAAGGATCTAATAATATTTTGTTAACAGAAAATGCCTCCTAGAAGAAGACCAACACGTCAAAACCCAGAGGGTTCGACGAACATCAACAAAAATAGCGACGGGACGAATCCCAACTCAGTTCAGCAGTTGGTGAACCTGTTGACAGGAGCTCTTGCAAATCAACCGCAAGTGCAGGGTACGACGTTCAAGGAATTCAAGGCAGTAGGATCACCTGAATTCAAGGGATCGACCAACCCTATCGAGGCTCAGACGTGGGTTATGGAAATGGAGAAGGTCTTTGACGTAGCCAGAGTAAATGAAGACCAGAAGACAGCATTTGCGGCTTTCATGTTAAAGTCGGATGCTAGCTTCTGGTGGTAGGCTAATAAGACCAGAGAGGGAGAGGGATTTATAACGTGGGAACATTTTAAGGAAATGTTCTACGAGATGTACTTCCTAGTGAGTTCGCAGGACCAGATGGAGGTCCAATTCTTAGAGCTTAAGCAGGGAGGGATGATGGTGTCTGAGTATGCCGCTAAGTTCAACGAACTGGCCAGGTTCGCTACTTACCAAGTCAATACTGATGCTAGGAAGGTGAGAAGGTTTAAGCGGGGACTGAAGCCCTGGCTCTACATCAAGGTTTCCATGTTCCAGTTGAACACATTTGCAGCTGTGCTGGAAAAAGCTATACTTGCAGAGGGAGGAAGCGATGCGGTGATGAAGTTTAACCAGGACAAGAAGAAGAAGAATGAGATAGAAGCCAAGGCTGGTGGTAGCAGCGCTGTGAACCAGAAGAGAAAATGGACTGACAACACCTTTGCAGGGAGCCAACAAGGAAGCCAGCAGAAGAGGAAGTTCGAAGCATGTGCTACATGCAGTAAGAATCAAATTGGCGTGTGCATGAAGGGGAAGCGGGTTTGCTTCAACTGTGGTCAGAAAGGCCACATTGCGCCGAATTGCCCAAACCCGAAGAAGGGAGCTTGCTTTACATGTGGATCCAAAGATCACATGGCTCGCAACTGCCCTAAGAAGCTGACGGCAAGGTCAACAGGGAGCGGAGGGAATGGAAGCGACAGTACCATTACTATCGCTGCACCATTGCAAGCTGTTCGACCCACTGCACGTACATTCAACATGATAGTGCAGGATGTTGTGCAATCAAAAGACGTGGTGGCAGGTATTATTCTGGTCAATAGTATAAATGCATATGTATTATTTGATTCGAGGGCTACTTGTTAATTCATATCTGATGATTTTGCTAAAACCCTAGACTTACCTATAGAGAAGTTAGTTTACCCCTTGAATATAGAGATTGCGAATAGGGAAGTTATTCCTGTTAGGCCTGTTTATATGAATTATAGATTGGACATTAAGGGTCAGGAGCTGAGAGTAGATTTGATTCCGATAAGACTTGGGGAATTCGATGTCATACTGGGTATGGACTGGTTGTTCAACCAAGGGGCGGTAATCAACTGTTAGAAGAAGTCGGTAAACCTTACGACTCCATCGAAGTTAGTGTTCTATGGTAGCAAATCGCCTAGACAAGTGAGTTGCCTGACGGTTATGCAAGGCAAGAAACTTCTGACGCAAGGCTGTGTGGGATATCTAGCCTACATAGTAGATACGCGTAAGGAAAGTTCGAAGGTAAAGGAGATATCGGTAGTTAAGAAGTTTGTCGACGTTTTTTTGAGCGATTTGCCAGGACTTTCTCCAGATAGGGAGACAGAGTTCGTGATCGATTTAGCGCCAGGAACTGCTCCAATTTCGAAGGCTCCGTACCGAATGGCTCCAGTTGAGATGAAGGAACTGATGGTTCAACTACAAGAATTGCTGGACAAGAAGTATATTCAACAGAGCGTTTCGCCATGGGGAGCGCCAGTTTTGTTTTTTAAGAAGAAGGATGGGTCGATGCTTCTTTGCATTGATTATAGAGAATTAAACAAAGTTACGATCAAGAATAGGTATCCCTTACCTAGGATCGATGACTTGTTTGATCAACTGAAGGGTGCTAAGTACTTCTCGAAAATCGATTTGAGAAGTGGGTATCATCAGTTGAAGGTGAGAAGAGAAGATATACCGAAAACGGCTTTTAGGACTCGATATGGTCATTACGAGTTCTTGGTGATGTCATTTGGTCTCACGAATGCCCCAGCTGCATTTATGGACTTAATGAATAGGGTGTTTAAGCCATTCCTAGACAAGTTCATGGTAGTGTTAATTGATGACATCCTGGTTTATTCCAAGATCGAGGAGGATTATGCTGAACACTTACGACTAACCTTAGAATCGCTGAGATGAGAAAAGTTGTACGCTAAGTTCTAAAATGTGAATTCGGGTTGGAACGTGTGCAATTTCTTGGCCACGTAATCGACAAGGATGGTATTTCGGTAGATCCGTTAAAGGTCGAAGCTGTAATGAATTGGGATCAGCCGAAGACGCCGTCTGAAGTGAGGAGTTTCTTGGGATTGGTAGGTTATTATCGAAGATTTATCCAAGACTTTTCTAGAATCACAACTCCGTTGATGAATTTGACTCGTAAAACGGTTAAGTTTATTTGGACAAAAAAGTGTGAGGAAAGTTTTCAGGAGCGGAAGAAGAGGTTGAGTACTGCACCTGTGTTGTCTTTGCCGGATATTACGGGAAATTTCGTAGTGTATAGCGATGCCTCACATAAAGGATTAGGCGGTGTGTTGATGCAGAATGGCAAAGTCATTGCCTATGCTTCATGTCAGCTGAAGGATTACGAGAAAAGGTATCCGACTCATGATTTAGAATTGGCGGCAGTAGTGTTTGCTCTAAAGATATGGAGACACTACTTATATGGAGAAAAGTGTGAAATATACACAGATCACAAGAGTCTGAAATATATTTTCACCCAAAAGGATTTGAACATACGCCAAAGAAGATGGTTGGAACTGATCAAAAACTACGATTGTGAGATACTTTATCATCCGGGTAAAGCTAACGTCGTCGCTGAAGCTTTGAGCAGAAAGGGTCGGGAGAAGCTGAACGTGTTAACTGATCAAGATCAGTTGATAGAGCAGATGGCTAGATTGGAGTTGGAAGTGAAGTTTTCGAAGGAATCGGATGAAATGTTGTTTCAAGTAACTACTCATTCTACTCTAGTAGACAAAGTAAAAGAAGCACAACTTCACGATGAAGAATGTGAAAAGATTTGGAAAAAGATAACCGATGGCGAAGAGTTCAAGTTTAAGATCGATAATGAAGGACTATTACGGTTTGAAGGTAGGATCTGGGTACCACAAGTACTAGAGGTCAAGGAAGAGATTCTGAGCGAAGCTCATAGTTCTAGATATTCTATACATCCCAGGAGTACGAAGATGTACAAGGATCTCAGACATCATTTCTGGTGGCCGAATATGAAGAGGGATGTTGCGGATTTCGTTGCAAAATGCTTGACGTGCCAGAAAGTTAAGGCAGAACACCAGAGACCAAGTGGGTTACTACAACCGTTAGAAATTCTAGAGTGGAAGTGGGAACACATCACGATGGATTTTGTGGTAGGTCTTCCATCGACTTAAAAGGGATTTGATGCGATATGGGTGATTGTGGATCAACTGACGAAGTCAGCCCACTTTCTGTCGATCAGGGTTAAGTACAACTTGGATCAGCTAGCGAAGCTGTATGTGAAGGAAATCATTTCTCGACACGGTGTTCCGGTGTCGATTGTTCTGACAGAGATCCACGTTTTACGTCGAATTTCTGGAAGCGTTTGCAAGGGTGTTTGGGAACGCAATTGCGAATGAGTACAGCATACCATCCTCAGACTGATGGCCAGAGCAAGAGAACGATTCAGATGCTAGAGGATATGCTCAGAGCTTGCGTTATGGACTTCAAGAGAAGCTGGGATGATCATCTACCGTTGGTGGAGTTTGCCTACAATAATAGTTACCATGCGAGTATCAGCTTGCCGCCTTACGAAGCGTTATATAGCAAAAAATGCAGAACTCCCTTGTGCTGGGATGAAGTCGGTGAACGCCAATTATTGGGACTGGAATTGGTACAACAAACCTCTGAAATCGTGATGCTTATCAGAACAAGGTTAATTGCTGCTCAAGACAGACAGAAGAAGTATGCCGATCTACATTGACAGAACCAAGAATTCTTGTCAGGGAGTTTCGTTTCCTGAAGGTATCTCCCTGGAAGGGGAAGATTTTCTTTGGTAAGAAGGGAAAGCTGAGTTTTCGATTTATTGGACCTTTCGAGGTACTACGAAAGGTGGGCGAGGTAGCTTACGAGGTTGCGTTACCTCCGGAGCTCGAGAATATACATAACGTCTGTCATATTTCTGTGTTAAGACCATACAAGCACGATTATAAACATGTAATAGAATATGAGCCTTTACAGTTTGATAAAGACCTAACATATGATGAAGTGCCTATCCAAATATTTGATAGAAAGGAACAAGTACTTAGAAATATAGTCATACCTTCTGTTAAGGTAATCTGGAGGAACCATAGTGCTGAAGAAGCTACGTGGGAACTCGAAGATGTTATGATGAAATCTTATCCGCAATTGTTTGCTTAACTTTTGTGCAACTCCTTATGTACCGATTTTGGGGAAAGAATCCTTTTAAGGGGAAAAGAATGTAATAGACAAAAAAAAAAAATTGTGTGGTTCTGGGGACAGAATCCTTTTAAGGATGGAAGATTGTAAAGATTGAGATTTTATATAATAATTTTAATATTTATTGAGTTAAATAAATATTTTATGTGATTTATTTATTGAGTTAAATAAATAAATTATGTGATTCTATGGAGTGATTTAATTATGTGATATATATTAATTAAATAAATATTTAATATTTAATTTAATTGATGTATATAGTATAGTTCTAATTTAATTGAGATAATTTAATTAGATGAATTATGTGATGAAGTGTTACATGAACTATAATTAGCAAGTAATTATAATTATGTGACAATTTTTATGTGATTAATTGGTGTTAGATTTTAATTGATTAAATTAGATGTTAAAAGGATTTAATTAATTAAAGTGTGACATTAAAATATGTGTTAAAAGGATTTATGTAAGTAAAGAAAAGGGTTTTAAATGATTTTAACCAAACAAGGCCCTTACATTTGTTTTTAAAAGGCTTTTGCCAAACAGGGCCCTAGCACTTGTTTTAAACTTATTTTACCAAACATGCCTTAGTAGTAATAGTCTGTTTTTAAAAATAATGTTGTTTTGGCCAAACAAGCCTTAAGGCTTTCCAAATTCAAATAGTTGTAACTTATATAATAATATGTATTTATTATATATCTTAATTGATTAGCAGTTACATATATATTATTAATATACGTATGTTATATTATAGCAGGTATAATATAGGTACTACGTTAGTTCTAATCCTAAGTCTAACTAAGAACTAAGAAGAAAAAAGAGAGCAGAGAAGCTAGAGAGAAAAGGGAAGAAGAGGAGGAGGAGAAAGTTTGAGAAGGCTAGAGTTAATATTCATATTCTTCTTCAATCATCAAAAGGTAATTACTATCTCATAATTTTAGGAATTTTAATTAGTTGTTCTTCCTTGTTTTGAAATTCTATAAATTTCAAGAAAATGTATTAACATGAATTATATATATAAAGAGTGTTCATGTATTGTCAATAGTTGATTTGCAAGCTATACATGATTTTCAAAAATTCAAACTTTTTATAAAAAAATATATGTTTTAGATGGAAAATATGTGTTCATATGGAGTTTGCATGTTTTGGTTGATTTTAGAGTAAAATTGATGGAATTGGTATATGTTAATAAGCTTGTTCAGAATTATTTATGATGCTATCTTGAATCATGGAAATAATGCATGTATTATAAGTTGAATTGCTTAAGAATTTGATTTACAGTGAATGGTTTTGTAAAATATATGAGTTTTATGAAAATATCAAAATTTGATTTCTAAAACTTTTGATTCTTATTGTTTAGATGGTTTTCATGTTTAGTAACATGTTATACGTGTGTATTGCTTCAAGTATGGACTACACACGGTTTCAGTAATTTGTAATTTTCGTTTGTTGGTTTGTGAGGGTTAAACGATGAAGCAGGGTGCTGAACTGTCTGCTTTTGTATGCGTTCCTGTACAGCTGCGCCGGTAACACATGCAGAAGCAACGCAGCAACGCCGATTGTGGTTCCCAGATCAAGCACCTGCGCAGCTGCGCCGGTGCCAAGGTCTTTAGTTGCGCAGCTGCGCCGCTGGCTGTGCAGAGACAGTGAGTTTGGTCAGTTGTGCAGTTTGTTTTTATGTTTCAATTACATTGTTGCTAGGATAATGACCATGTATCTGGCTACTATAACATGTTGTTAACATGAATTTGACAGTTTCATATTTGGATAATAAAAGAGGATTTGAAAACCTTAATGTAGTATTTAAATTATAAATTTTAATTGTTTCAATATAATTTAGTTAATATGAACTACTTAATTATAATTTGAATAATTATAATTATGAGTAAATGTTTAATTTAAATTATAATTTTGTTAAATTATAATGTATAGCAGTTGATTTATTTTAATCAATTAGATGTTAATTTAAATTATAATTTATGTAATTATAATTTAATAAATGCATGTTTAATTATAGATTATAATTTGATAATTGCATGATTAATTATAAATTGTGTAATTATAATGCATGATATAGTTTAATTGATTATAAATTATAATTGTTTATAATTTAATTAAAATAAGGGGTAATTATAATTTAAGTAATTAAAATTAGATTAAGTGTTTGAATTGTAATTGTTAATTATAATTTAGTTAAATACATAATTGATTTAATTATGTGAGTATGTTATGTGATGTAATTAACTATATGATAGTTGATTATTATTTATTTAATTAGACTGAGTTAACCATGAGGGTTAACCAATTATGTGAATTAGTTATGTGTTAACTAATTTAGGTTATTATGATTGAATATATATAGGAAGTATTAAAGTACGTGATTGTGTTAAGTAGCTTGCGCTTAAGGCAAGTCTTCTAAACCCTAAACTCGTTACATCTATGCAAGTTCTTTGAGTTCATATATTCATTGTTGAGAATGTCCTTTTCATTTCTGTACTGGACAATTATTTACTTAACTGAAGTGATCTTGACTTATTGTTCAAGTAAATCCAGTTTATTATTTTAAACGCTTTAAGTTTACTTCTAAAGTATATGTTAATTCATAATTCTTTTATTTATGAATTATTGAAAGTCGATTCAACTAATCCTTAGTTGATGAATGTGAATTCTAAATTGCCCTTTTAAGCTTATCCAAATCAAACTTTTTTTGGTGCGGACTTGTATTCAAAATACTGAGACGAATAACCCTAATTATTTGGGGAGGTTACTATGCAAAAGCGTTAAGATGTTTGTGCACAATACATGGTACGAAGGGCTGATCCCCCTAAGTACGAGTTGAGGTCTATAGTCTTAGTGACTGTTAAAGGTTTTAATTAGAGATGTTTATAACCTAGGACAAAAGTTCTTGGTCTTATGACCCTCAGATGATTTCAATATTGAAATTCTTTATTATTGATGACACAAAGTTGTTCAAATCTATCGAAACTATTCAATTACATCTTTATTATTGTTTGTATTCCAGTGAGCTGTTGGTTGCTCACTCTTGCATATTAAATAATCATTGCAGCTAAAGTTGAAAATATTGATGCCCCGTCTACAAGTAAAGGCAAGGGGAAGCTAAACAAGTGAACACTTGTTTAATTGTTTTGAAATGATTGTGATAAGACTTTTGATGTTATATTTTTATTTCCGCACTTTGTTATTATGTCAAGGTTAGATTAAACCTTGGGATTATTTTGAAGAAAGTTGTACCCCTTGTTTAAGGGAGATTTTATTATTCTAGATAAAGGTTGTAATTTATTTGGAGTTATTTTGGGTAGATGTTTGTTATATTAGAAAGTGAACACCAGATAATGTGGAAACAAAGTACCCGGCTTTGGGGGTGTCACAGTTCATACTCAGTCTAGAGTCCTAACTAAACAATTCAGTTGGACGACTTTATCATAATCAATACTATTCAACAGTACAATTTGAACTATGTCTAGCCGAGTCAAATAGCTTAGACAGTTATAAATACCTACTGAAGTTTAATAGTATGTAACAGGATTTGTCATATCAAAGCATTTCAAATTCAAGAGTTCTTGTAGGAATACAACAGTTTATACAAGTGGGGACACTTGTATAATACAAGACAATAATGAGATATTAATAAATAATAACTGAATTGAATAAAATTTCACAATATAAGAATAATTTTGTAAACGTATCCTGGATATCATTATGGATATCCTGAATAATTATTGTCAATTATTCATGAATATGCTTTTCGCTTACTGAAATCCATCACATATAGTAAATGCAATGAGTAGAGATACATGCTCAATAATAAATTGAGGTAAGAAACTTGTCTTGATAGCTGATTACTGCTACGTAGTATAGCTTACAGTTTTATCTTTAAGATGAAGTCCTATCATCAATAGAATTATTCTTTTAACTAGAATAATATAACTTAACACATAATAATGTTTAAACATGTTATCACATATTTATGTCAGTCATTGCAACACGTACGAACGTATACCTAATCAAACTATGTCGATTTGGTTTGAGTTCGGTATTGTTTCGACATCCCGATTGCATTATCGGATAATTAATGAATTTATTTTTAACAAAACTTTGTTCAAGAACTTAAATATTATATGAGATAATTTAATTATCATTTATAATATTTTTCCAAATATTATAATAATTTATAATGATTTTTCAAATGCTTATATCATTTTTAATGATTTAATTGTTAAATAATTTCATTATTATTAATATTTAAATACTTTAAAATATTAATGAACTTTATGTCAACACTTTAAAAGTTATTTATTATAACCTGAAAATATTTTTAAAATCTTAATATTACCTTTAAATGATTTTTAAGATATTAAAATTATTTTTAGATAATTACCAATAATATTAAAATATTAATGTATTTCATTTCCAAATATTAAAAGTTATTTATTATAACTTAAAATATTTTTAAAACACTAATATTACTTTCAAATGATTTTTAAAGTATTAAAATCATTTTTAAGTAATTACCATTAATATTATAATATTAATTTTATTTATATCAAAATATTAAAAGTTATTTATTATAACTTAAAATACTTTTATTACAATTATTTCACCTTTACATGATTTATAAAATATTTAAATCATTTTTAATAAATTAATTTAATATAATTATTAAGTAAATTTATTATCATTAATATTAAAATATTAATAAAATTCTTATCAAAAAATTAAAAGTTATTTATTATAACTTAAAATACTTTTTAAAACTTTAATATCATTTTTAAATGATTTTTGAAATATTAAAACCATTTTTAACTAATTTATTTAATATAATTATAAAATAAATTAAATATCATTAATATTAGATTATTAATGAAATTTATCTTAAAATATTAAATGTCATTTATTATAACTTAAAATATTTTTTAACACTTTAATATTTTTTAAAATGATTTTTAATATATTAAAATCATTTTTAAATAATTTATTTAATATAATTATTAAATAAATTTAATATCATTAATATTTAATTAAATTAAAATATTAATGAAATTTATGTCAAAATATTAAAAGTTAATTTTTATAACTTAAAATTATTTTATGAATTTTTAATAATTAATTTCTATTTATTTTTAATTATTTAATTATTTTAATTATTTTTTCATTTAAACCGTCGCTAAAGGGCTTTATTGACGAAATCTGCCGCGATAGGTGTTCTTCATCAACGAAGAACAGTCTTGCTCAATGCCCCAGGGGCTAGTTTGACCATTAATAATTTTGATCTGATGATGTTTCTTAGCATGAGAGTGCTTCAATGGTGTTCTACTAGTGTAATACTACATGTCTATATCAATTTTTCTGGGTCCAAATATACTATATGAAGAAGATATAAGGAATCAAAGTTGCTGTCATACATGTTCTTCATTTTCTGGAATTTTTAGAAAATGAAAACAGTGTGAGGGGTCACTTTTGGGCTTTAATAACTTGGATTCTAGGATTTGTTAAAGTGTTAAAGTCCTACACTTAGGTAGTATGTTTGTCAAGGTACATAAGTAACACACTTATCAAGCTTAACAACATAACAGAAGCAAGATCTGGCTTGGTCAAAGTACCTGCCAGAACTTGTTCTTGAGATTTCTGGAATTTCCAGAAACTCATCTTTGCAGTTTGGTCAACCTATATTTGATCATCAATAACTTTGATTCTGGTTATGATATATGTATTATAGTGTCATGGTTTGGTAGTCCATATGTCAGAGTATAATAATGATACACTCACACAAGCTAAACACATAACATATGCAAGATCTAAGCACAACAAAAAGCTGTCAGACCACTATTTGGATTTTCTGGGTTTTCCAAAAAAAAAAAATCGTGACTGGTCAACGGGTTTTGACCGTGAATAACTTTAGATCTATACATGTTTTGGTCGTGATTCCACTTGAAATTTACTAACCACATAACATACTACACATATCAAGCTTTAAACACAACAAATCATTAACAGGGTGAGATTTATAGGCCCCGACTTTGGGTTGTCAGACAACATTTTTAGGGTTTTTTTTCAGTTTTCAAAATTTTTAATTTTCGTGCATCTAGATGTTATGAAAATGTTATTTCTCAACCTAGATCACTTATTAACATAACATACAACATAAACAAACACTCAATCATAACATTTATCAAAATTTTAAAGATCTAGCATGAGGGTTAGTGTTTTATACATTTCTTGACTATTTTTGATTTCTGATCTTTTGATCTGATCTTGGCTTGCTATGGGGTGTTCTTGGCTGATATTTGGAGTGAGTTTGAGAGAAAATTTTCGTGGGCCTGGAGAGAGAGACTTGGCTTGTGTTTGTGAAAAACATAAAAGATTTCTTTACTTTTCTCTTTCTTTAATTCTTATCCATTTGATTCATTGAATTTTAAATGGCTAGGTGTCAAGAATTGGCTGATACATATTGATTTTCAGCACATGCAAGATCTAGAAATGATGAGTCGTGAGATTTGGAAAGATTTGCAAGTTAGCTCATTTAAATAAATCCAAAAATGGTATTTTTGTAACTAACAAATCCTTTTAAGGGTATTCTTGTCCATGGTGCTTGAATCTAGGATTTAATCATTAACCCTTAAGGTTTTCCAAATAATTTATAGGGTTTAAAAAATTAACTAGAAATTAAATAAAAATTTAATTAAAATACACTAATTTAAAAATTAGGGTTTTTAATAGAAATTAGGGTTTTGAAAAAAAATTAGGGTTTTTTGCTATAATTATGGTTCCCAAATTTTAGAATTAAGGTTTCCTAATAATTATCCTTAATCACATAATATCCACACTTTCATTTAAATACAACATAATCAATTATTATGTTTAATATTTAAATAAAATAAAATAAATAAATTCTTAACATATATTCATATAATTATGTTAATTATCATAATTATATATAAAATTCATAATCATAACTTGTATTAATATACTTACATATATTTAAAGACAAATATAATTATATTTAATATCCAAATTCCTTAAGAAAATAATTTCTTATTATTTATAACATAAATACACTTTCTTTTTTAAATACAATTATATAATAATTGTATTAATTATGAAATACCATAACATAGATCAAAAATTAGGCTTTTTATCTATAATCACACTTTACCTTATATACCATTATTAATTAAGTTAAAATAATTAATCTTGATAAATTCATATAATAACATAATTATTATTATAATTCTAAGAATTACTTCATATATTATTTAAATAATATATTAATCATATTTTCATGGAAAAATACATAATGAAATATTTTTACTATCAAAATTAATTTATTATAATAATTTAATTTATAATAAACAACAATTCTTTTATAAAAAAATTTATTTAAAATCATTCATGCAATAAATAAATATATATTTATCACATATATACATATTCTTTACCTTGCACGTATTTCCACCCTTATTTTGATAGAAATAATATTTTTTTTAAAAATTATACTCAAAATTTCTTATTTAATTATAAAAAATATTGGGTTATTACATTCACCCTCCCTTATAAGGATTCCGTCCCCGGAATCATCGTTTCAAAACTTATACACACAAGGGTAAATAATATACATTGCAAGTAGATCTCGATCAGATTCGATCGAACTGATCTTTAACTTATTCAACATAAAGCTTATCTATCTGATTAAACGGAATCTGATTTCTAATAGAACTCAAATTCCTCCTTCAAAATTTCTTAATAAAATGATTTATTATATATAACAAAATCATATATACAAAAATAAAAATGTATTCGAATAATACCTGGAATTCCATCCCCGGCTGCTACCGTATCTTGAACCATCATATTGAAGGTCCTCGCAGTTGGCTTGCTTGTCGGAGTTGGATACGTGATCGCCAGCTTTCCACTACTTTTTTCAGCATTCGTATTTCCCCCATCGGCATTTCGTTTCGGACAATCCTTTGCCATATGAGCAGTTGATCCGTTGATGAAACAACCACTATTCTTCCTTGGATTTGGGCAATTAGGAGAGATGTGTCCCTCCTGCCCGCACTTGTAACACACAAACTTTTCTTTGAGACACTCACTTGAGTGACTCTTTTCGCAATTTCCACATGGTTCTACCTTTTTCCTTATTCATTCCCGGCTATTACCAGTATTCCCAGAATTTGTCCACTTTCTTTTCCCACTTGTACTTCCACTGTTTCCTTCCACCTTAACTTTTCCTTCGATCTTTCCCTTATTCTTCTTTTCCTTATTATAGAGGCTCATGGCCTCACTTCCTCCTTTAGCAATGATAGGCCTTTTCCAATAACGTTCCAAACGAGTTAATCTGCAGCACTGCAACCTTGATATAAATCCATGGCTTTAAACTATGTTCGAATCTTCGTGCCTTCCTTGATTCAGTGTTCACTTGTTGTAGAGTGAACCTAGCTAATTCGTTAAACTTTGCGGCGTATTCTGAGACGGTCATATTTTCTTGTTTAAATTCCAGAAATCTAACCTCCATCCTGTCCCACATACTGGACGAGAAGTAATTTTCGTTGAACAGTTCTTTGAACCTTATCCATGTTACCACTTCTGCTCCGGCTCGAGTTTGATTAGCCTCCTCCAAAAGTTCGCTTCCCCTTTCAACATGTAGGTAGCAAAAGCTGTCTTTTGCTCCTCCGCTACCCTAGTAATAATAAACGCTTTTTCTATTTCCTTTACCCAAGTTTGGGCTTCTATAGGGTCGGTCGTTCCTTTGAATTCAGGCGGTCCTACTGCCTTGAAATCTTTGAAGTTTGCCAATTGATTATCTTGCCGATTTCTTCTTGCTGCCGGTGCTGGATTACGCATTGCTTGTGCCAACATATTCGCAAAATTTTGCATTGGATCTGCTTGTCCTTCTGCGTTGTTTACAGATTCTTCCTCCCTTTGGTTTCGAGTTCTACGTCTTGGCGGCATTATCTAGTTAAACAAAACCTTAAAATTTTTATCTTATTATTCATATACCATTATTAATGGTATTATAGAACATAGAATATAAAATTCTAAATTTAGACCAATTCAGCTTGCTGGATTCCTAAATTCAGCTTATCAAATTAACAAATTATCATTTAATCAACATACTATCTTGACATATAATAATATCATAACATTTATATTTATATTCAAACAGTACATAGTACTTTTTCTTACACAATACAGACTGCCATAGTCAGTTACTATCCCTTAATGACAACAAAAGTCAAGTTTCATCATGATACTTATGCAAAAATAATATATTTCACACCTAGACATACCATATATAATCCTATTTTACTTATCCTATTCATTTCCTACGCCTTCCCTAGAACCTGGACAAGCCTTTACCTGAAGACCTACCAATCCACATACAAAACATACGCATTGCTTCGGATCAGGGCAATGAGATGAGATATGTCCTTCACGTCCACAATTATAGCATACATTATGTCCTTTCATACATACGCCTTCATGTTTCCGATTACAGTTCGCACACGTTCCTACTTTCTTGAAGTTCCCTTGATTGAAATCAGAATTTCCTATATCATGATCATTCCTTTTTCTTTTCCCTTTCTAGCTTGGAGCTGCACACGATTTGCTGCATTTGGCTCCCATCTGTTCAATTTGAACCTTCAACTTATCTTGTTCTTCCATTATTTCGATTAACGCCTTTTGCAACTGGCTATTTAGTAGCCTTTCCACTTCCAACAACATTTTCAAACATAACAACTTGTTCTTTAGATTATGCACTTTCGTTGATGCTTGGCCAGCTCCAACTTCAGTGTTTGAATCACTATGGGTTAATAACACCATTTCTGGTTCTGGTTCTATATTTTCCAAAATGATGACTTCATCTTGGTTGCATTCAGGCAGAGTGATTTGCTCCTTCTTTACGACATGAGAGTCTTCTAATCCTTTCCTTCTTGACATCTATACACAAAATGTCTTGATTAGCACATAATATAAACACATAACAAATAATAGTTTATATAAGTTACTTTTATTTTATTTTACGATGAATTTCTTTATTTCATCTCCTTTAAACTCTATTTGAGTTATTTGTTTTTCAACGATTATATCTAGCTTGAGGTTATAGCCTAAGGTATTCCCCCACCTAAGGTTTCTAACCTAAAGCTCTGATACCAACCTGTGACGCCCCCAAATTCAGGTAGTTGAAACCCGAACTTGGTGCTACACGATATCATTTCTTTGAGCAGAATAATATAGATAACAAACTTAATTTACATATCAGAGTTGTCCAATCCCAGGTACATGACCTTTAAAACATTCATTACATGATAAATAGTAAATATTATTGTCTTAATACAGTCTAACTATTACACAAAATACCATAAAACTTATTCTTGCAGCTTTCCTTTCCCTTTGTTTTTGTCAGAACCTTCTGGTTGATCACGCTTAGCTGAAAACATTTAATTTAAAGCAAGAATGAGCATTCAATTGCTCAGCAAGTAATAGCAGTTAATAAACTTTAGCTGAAAGAAGTAAATATTTTTTTTGAGATATACTTCTACAATGAATCAATAGTTGTGAAGTGTTTCGAAACTTATCTTAATAACATATCAAATCGTTTAAAATTTTGAAACGACGTAGTGACTATAGATGCTGAGCGGTCAATGGACCATGAACTTTTATTTTTCATTTTCGAAAAGGTTTAAACAGAAATTCATCTGCAAACCGCTCTGGCCTTATGGACATGTAGGGTGATCAGCCCCGTTATGTCCTGTATTAATAAATACTATCTGTTTGAACGATAAATTATTCACTCTGTTCGCCTTGGGCACATAAATAATTTTCCCATTAAGGGTTGTTCATACTCAGTCTGGAGTCCTAACTAAACAATTCAGTTGGACGACTTTATCATAATCAATACTATTCAACAGTACAATTTGAACTATGTCTAGCCGAGTCAAATAGCTTAGACAGTCATAAATACCTACCGATGTTTAATAGTATGTGTGACACCCCCAAATTCGGGTACTTTATTTTCACATGATTTGGTGTTCACTTTCTAAATATAATATACATCTACCCAATAATAAAATAATTGCAAAGTAAATTACAACCATATAAATAATAAAATCTTCCTTATAAAAAAGGATTACAACTTTTCAAAACAACTCACAGGGTTTACTCTAACCTTGACATAACATTAATTGCGAAAAATAAAAACATCACATAAAGTCTGATTACAATTTCATTCAAAATAAATTCAACAAGCCTTCACTTGTTTAGCTTCCCTTTGCCTTTACTCGTTGACGGGGCATCAATATTTTCAACCTTAGCTGCAATGGTTATTTAATGCAAGAGTGAGCAAACAATAGCTCACTGAAATACAACAATATATAAGACATACAAAAATATCTTTGAAAAGGTTAGAATAACTTTTACTTTCACAACGATAAAGAATTGAATAATAATTCTCTATCAATATTAAAAATTCGAATATAGAATTCATCTGAGGGTCGTAAGACCTTGAACTTTTGTCCTATGTTATAAACATTTCTATTTAAAACCTTTAACAGTCATTAAGACTATGGACCTCAACTCGTACTTAGGGGGATCAGCCCTTTGTACCATGTACGTGCACTACATTTAACGCTTCTGCGTGGTAACCACCCCTAGTAAATAGGGTTGTTCATCTCAGTATTTGAATACAAGTCCGCACCAAAGGAAGTTTGGTTTGGATAAGCTTAAAAGGGTAATTTAGAATTCAACGTTCATCAACTAAGGAATAGTTGAATTGACTTACAACAACCAGGAATAATTCATAAATAAAAGAATTATGAATTAACATATGCTTTAGAATTAAACTTAAAGCATTTGAAAAGAATATATAGACCTTGCTTGAACAATAAGTCAAGATCACATTAAATCATGAACTTAAATTAAATACTTGTCCATTGCAGAATAAAAAGGACAATCTCAAACAATGAATATATGAACTTAAAGAACTTGTAAAAAATTTAACGAGTTCAGGGATAAAAGACTTGCATAAAATTTAATACAAGATCAGGGTTTAGAAAACTTGCCTCAAGCGCAAACTATTAATAAAATCACGTTCTAAAAATTCCTACACATATATATTTAACCACAATAACCTAAATTAGTTAACATGTAACTAATTCACATAATTAGTTAACCCCTCTAGGTTAACCCATTCTAGTTTAAATAAATAAATTAATAATTAACCATCACATAGTTAATTATACCACATAGACATGTTCACACAATTAAATTAATTAATAATTATGTAATTCATATTAAATATAATTAAATGAATTATAATTTAAACATTTAATCTAATTATAATTACTCAAATTATAATCACATCTTATTTAATTAAATTATAAACAAATTATAATTTATAATTAATTAACTACATCATTCATTTACTAAATTATAATTACACAAATTATAATTTATAATTAATCATGTAAATATTGAATTATAATACACAAGATTATAATCTATAATTAATCATGAATTTATTATAATTACATAATTTATAATTTAAAATTATCATTCACTTAATTAAAATTAATCAACTATAATCATTATAATTTAACAAAATTATAATTTAAATTAAACCTTTACTCTAATTATAATTATTCAAAATTATAATCACAAATTATATTTTATTAATATAATTTGTTAATATTCATTTAGTATTTTAATGTATGCTTAATCATGCTATAAAAGTTATTACATAAAATTAGCTTTACAAAATACAAAAGAAAATAATTTTCTTTTTCCCTGCCACCCCCCCCCCCCCTCCGGGGATGGGGTATTCCTTTTGATAGGCCCGCCGGGGCGGGCCCCTTCCAGCGAACGCAGACAAGTTCGTGTACTGTGCAGAGAAAAAGCCAATTTGACTTATTTCTCCACACCAAATTCTAATTTCAGTTCATGCAATTCATATCAATTCATATAAAATATAAACTTAAAGCTTCTAACATGATTCTAACATACATAAACATGCTCCTAGACACAAAATTAGCTTAAACAACAAGAATCCATGATTTAAAAACTCTAATTTTGATATTTTCCAAAAACTCATAGTTTTCACAAAATAATTCACTGTAAATAAAATTCTCTACCAATTCAATTCACAACACATGCAATATTCTCATAATTGAAGATAACATCATATTAAATTCTAATTAGGCATACTAACAACCAATTAAATCATAACTTTTATTCTAAAACTCAACCAATTACATGAACTTCATATGAACACATCTTTTCCATTAAAACATGCTTTATACAACGAATTGAATTCTGAAAATCCTTGATTATGACATACAATTCATATAATAACCATTATAAACACAAGATATATATATATATATATATATATATACATCATATTTATATAACTTTCTTATTAAATTATAAACACAAAGAACTCAAAATCATGAAGATCATAAAACATATAAACAAAAAAATAAGGGAATTGAGATTACCCTTTGCTTTGATGATTGAAGAAAATATGAAGATGATTTCTCCTAACTTCTTCCTTGTTTTTTCTTCTTTTCTCTAACTCTCTATCTTTTTCTCTGTATTCTTTCCTCTCTATTTCTAACACTGATTATCTCTATAACTAACGTAATATAACATATACATAACTGATATATGTATATAATATAAAACATAATTATATAATATATAACTGCTAGATAATTATACCTCTACTTAATATATAGCAGTTACAAAACTTTTGAAAATCAAAAGCCATAAGGCTTTGTTTGGCAACAGGTAAATTTAGAAACTAGTTTAATTAACTAAAGTCTTGTTTCGGTAATTTAGGTTTAAAACTAGTGTAAGGGCCCTGTTTGGCAAAAGCCTTCTAAAACAAAAGTAAGGGTCTTGTTTGGTAAAAAATCATTTATAAACTCTTTTTTTTATTTTAATAAATTATTTTAACACATACTTTAATGTTACACTTTAAAATAATTAAATCTCTAACATTTTTATTTAATCAATTAAAACTAACATCAATTAATCACATAAAAATTGCCACATAATTATAATTATAAACACAAGATAATAACCATTATAAACATAAGATATATATATATATATATATATATATATATATACATCATATTTATACAACTTTCTTGTTAAATTATAAACACAGAGAACTCAAAATCATGAAGATCATAAAACATATAAACAAAAAAAATAAGGGAATTGAGATTACCCTTTGCTTTGATGATTGAAGAAAATATGAAGATGATTTCTCCTAAGTTCTTCCTTGTTTTCTATTCTTTTCTCTAACTCTCTATCTTTTTCTCTGTATTCTTTCCTCTCTATTTCTAACACTGATTATCTCTATAACTAACGTAATATAACATATACATAACTGATATATGTATATAATATAAAACATAATTATATAATATATAACTGCTAAATAATTATACCTCTACTTAATATATAGTAGTTACAAAACTTTTGAAAATCAAAAGCCATAAGGCTTTGTTTGGCAACAGGTAAATTTAGAAACTAGTTTAATTAACTAAAGTCTTATTTGGGTAATTTAGGTTTAAAACTAGTGGAAGGGCCCTGTTTGGCAAAAGCCTTCTAAAACAAAAGTAAGGGCCTTGTTTGGTAAAAAATCATTTAAAAACTCTTTTTTTTATTTTAATAAATCATTTTAACACATACTTTAATGTTACACTTTAAAATAATTAAATCTCTAACATTTTTATTTAATCAATTAAAACTAACATCAATTAATCACATAAAAATTGCCACATAATTATAATTATAAACACAAGAAAATAACCATTATAAACACAAGATATATATTTATATATATATATATATATATTTATATATATATATATACATCATATTTATATAACTTTCTTGTTAAATTATAAACATAGAGAACTCAAAATCATGAAGATCATAAAACATATAAACAAAAAAAAATAAGGGAATTGAGATTACCCTTTGCTTTGATGATTGAAGAAAATATGAAGATGATTTCTCCTAAGTTCTTCCTTGTTTTCTCTTCTTTTCTCTAACTCTCTATCTTTTTCTCTGTATTCTTTCCTCTCTATTTCTAACACTGACTATCTCTATAACTAACGTAATATAACATATACATAACTGATATATGTATATAATATAAAACATAATTATATAATATATAACTGCTAAATAATTATATCTCTACTTAATATATAGTAGTTACAAAACTTTTGAAAATCAAAAGCCATAAGACTTTGTTTGGCAACAGGTAAATTTAGAAACTAGTTTAATTAACTAAAGTCTTGTTTCGGTAATTTAGGTTTAAAACTAGTGTAAGGGTCCTGTTTGGCAAAAGCCTTCTAAAACAAAAGTAAGTGCCTTGTTTGGTAAAAAATCATTTAAAAACTCTTTTTTTATTTTAATAATTTATTTTAACACATACTTTAATGTTACACTTTAAAATAATTAAATCTCTAACATTTTTATTTAATCAATTAAAACTAACATCAATTAATCACATAAAAATTACCACATAATTATAATTACTCGCTAATTATAATTCATGCAACACTCATCACATAATTCATCTAATTTAATTCTCTCAATTAAATTAGAACTATACTATAAAATTAATATACATCAATTAAATTAAATATTAAATATTCATTTAATTAATATATAACACTTAATTAAATCATTCCACAAAATCACATAATTTATTTATTCAACTCAATAAATAAATTACATAAAATATTTATTTAACTCAATAAATATTTAAAATTATAATATAAAATCTCAATCGTTACAATCTTCCCTCCTTAAAAGGATTCTGTCCCCAGAATCACACATAAAAAAAATTCTCGTCTATTACATTCTCCCCCCTTAAAAGGATTCTGTCCCCAGAATCAGTACATAAGGATTACACAAAACTAAGCAAATAATTGCGGATAAGATTTCATCATAACATCTTCGAGTTTTCACATAGCTTTTTCAGCACTGTGGTTCTTCTAGATTACCTTAACAGAAGGTATTACTTTATTTCTAAGTACTTGCTCCTTTCTATCAACTATTTGAACATGCACTTCTTCATATGTTAAGTCTTTATCAATTTGTAAAGGCTCGTATTCTATTACATGTTTGTAGTCGTGCTTGTAAGGTCTTAACACAGAAATATGAAAGACATTACTGTATATTCTCGAGCTCTGGAGGTAACGTAACTTCGTAAGCTACCTCGCCCAGCTTTCGTAGTACCTCGAAAGGTCGAATAAATCGGGGACTCAAGTTTCCCTTCTTACCAAATCGAATCTTCCCTTTCCAGGAAGATACTTTCAGGAAAACAAAACTTCCTAATAAAAATTCTCGATTTTGGCGATATTGATCGGCATATTTCTTCTGTCTATCTTGAGCAGCAACTAGTCTCGTTCTGATCAGTTTCACAATTTAGGCGGTTTGTTGTACCAGTTCCGGTCCCAACAGTTGACGTTCACCGACTTCATCCCAGCACAAGGGAGTTCTGCATTTTCTACCGTACAACGCTTCGTAAGGTGGCATGCCGATACTCGCATGGTGACTATTGTAGTAGGTGAACTCCACCAACGGTAGATGATCATCCCAGCTTCCTTTGAAGTCCATCACACAAGCTCTCAGCATATCCTCAAGCGTCTGTATTGTTCTCTTCGCTCTGGCCATCAGTCTGAAGATGGTACGCTGTACTCATTCGTAATTGCGTTCCCAGACACTCTTGCAATAGCTTCCAGAAATTAGACATGAAACGTGGATCTCTGTCGGACACAATCAACACCGAAACACCGTATCGAGAAATAATTTCCTTCACATACAGCTTCGCTAGCTGATCCAAGTTGTAATTTATCCTGATTGGTAAAAAGTGGGCTGACTTCGTCAGTCGATCCACTATAACCCATATCGCATCAAATCCCTTATGAGTCAATGGAAGACCTACCACAAAATCCATCGTGATGTGCTCCCACTTTCACTCTGGAATTTTTAACGGTTGTAGCAACCCACTTGGTCTCTGGTGTTCTGCCTTAACTCTCTAGCACGTTAGATATTTTGCAACGCATTCAACAACGTCCCTCTTCATATTCGACCACCAGAAATGTTGCCTAAGATCTTGGTACATCTTCGTACTTCCAGGGTGAATAGAATATCTAAAACTGTGAGATTCACTCAAAATCTCCTCTTTGACCTCTGGTACTGGCGGTACCCAAATTATGCCTTCAAATCGTAACAGTCCCTCGTTATTGATCTTAAACTTGAATTCTTCTCCATCGGTTATCCTTTTCCGAATCTTCTCGCATTCTTCATAATGAAGTTGTGCTTCTTTCACTTTATCTACCAGAGTAGAACCAGTAGTTACTTGAAACAACATCTCATCTGATTCCTTCGAACACTTCACTTCCAACTCTAATATAGCCATCTGTTTTATCAATCGATTCTGATTAGTTAACACGTTCAGCTTCTCCCGACCTTATCTGCTCAAAGCGTCGGCGACGACGTTAGCTTTACCCGGATGGTAAAGTATATCGCAGTCGTAGTCTTTGATCAATTCCAACCATCTTCTTTGGCGTATGTTCAAATCCTTTTGGGTAAAAATATATTTCAGACTCTTGTGATCTGTATATATCTCACACTTTTCTCCATATAAGTAGTGTCTCCATATCTTTAAGGCAAACACTACTGCCGCCAATTCTAAGTCATGGGTCGGATACCCCTTCTCATAATCCTTCAGCTGACGTGACGTATAGGCAATGACTTTGCTGCTCTACATCAACACACAGCCTAATCCTTTATATGAGGCATTGCTACATACTATAAAATTTCCCGTACTATCCGGCAAAGATAATACAGGCGCAGTACTCAACCTCTTCCTCAGTTCCTGAAAACTTTCTGAACACTTTTTCGTCCAAATAAATTTAACTGTTTTACGAGTAAAATTCGTCAACAGAGTTACGATCTTGGAAAACTCTTGGATAAATCTCCTGTAATAACATGCCAATCCCAAGAAACTTCTCACTTCAGACAGCGTCTTCGGCTGATCCCAATTCATTACAGCCTCAACCTTTGACGGATCTACCGAAATACCATCCTTGTCGATCACGTGGCCAAGAAATTACACACGTTCCAACCAAAATTTGCATTTCTAGAATTTCGCATAAATCTTCTCTCGTCTAAGCGATTCTAAGGTCAGCCTTAGGTGTTCAGCGTGTTCCTCCTCAGTCTTGGAATAAACCAGGATGTCATCAATGAACACCACTACGAACTTATCTAGGAATGTCTTAAACACCATGTTCATTAGGTCCATAAATGTAGCTGGGGCATTCGTTAGACCAAATGACATCACCAAGAACTCGTAATGACCATATCGGGTCCTAAAAGCCGTCTTTGGTATATCTTCTCTTCTCACCTTCAATTGATGATACCCACTTCTCAAATCAATTTTTGAGAAGTACCTAGCACCCTTCAGTTGATCGAACAAGTCATTGATCCTAGTTAAAGGATACCTATTCATGATTGTAACTTTGTTCAACTCCCTATAATCAATGCAAAGACGCATCGATCCATCATTCTTCTTCACGAATAAGACTGGCGCTCCCCACAGGAAAACGCTCGATTGAATATACTTCTTGTCTAGAAATTCTTGTAGTTGAACCATCAGTTCCTTCATCTCAACTGAAGCCATTGGGTATGGAGCCTTCAAGATTGCTGCAGTTCCCAGCGCTAAGTCGATCACGAACTCTATCTCCCTGTCTGGCGGTAGTCCTGGTAAGTTGCTCTGAAACACGTCCACAAACTCCTTAACTACTGATATCTCTTCCACCTTCTGGCTTTCCTTACGCGTATCTACTATGTAGGCTAGATATCCCACACAGTCTTACGTCAAAAGTTTCTTGGCTTGCATAACCGTTAGACAACTCACTTGTCCTAGGCGATTTGCTACCATAGAACACTAACTTTGACGGAGTCGTAAGGTTTACCGACTTCTTCTGACATTCGATTACCGCCCCATGGTTGAACAACCAATCCATACCCAGTATGACATCGAATTCCCCAAGTTTTATCGGAATCAAATCTACTCTCAGCTCCTGACCATTAATGTCCAATCTACAGTTCTTATAAACAAACCTAACAGGAATAACCTCCCTATTCGCAATCTCTATGTTCAAGGGGTAAACTAACTCCTTTATAGGTAAGTATAGGGTTTTAGCAAAATCATCAGATATGAATGAACAAGTAGCACCCGAATCAAATAATACATATGCATTTATACTATTAACTAAAATAATACCTGACACCACATCTTTTGATTGCACAGCATCCTGCACCGTCATATTAAATGTCCGAGTAGTGGGTCAAACAGCCTGCAAAGGTGCAGCGATAGTAACGGTACTGCCGCTTCCATTCTCTCCGCTCCCTGTTGACCTTGCCGTCAGCTTCTCAGGGCAACTGCGAGCCATGTGATCCTTGGATCCACATGTATAGCAAGCTCCCTTCTTCGGGTTTGGGCAATTCGGCTCAATGTGGCCTTCCTGACCACAGTTGAAGCACACCCACTTCCCCTTCATGCACACACCAGTGTGATTCTTACCACATGTGGCACATGCTTCGAACTTCCTCTTCTGCTGGCTTCCTTGTTGACACCCAGTAGAGGTGTTGTCGTTCCATTTCCTCTTCTGGTTTACAGCGCTGCTCCCACCAGCCTTGGTTTCTATCTCATTCTTCTTTTTCTTATCTTGGTTAAATTTCATCACCGCGTCGCTTCCTCCTTCAGCCAGTATAGCCTTCTCCAGAACAGCTGCAAATGTGTTCAACTGGAACATGGAATCTTTACTGTAAATCCAGGGTTTCAGTCCCCGCTCAAACCTCCTCGCCTTCTTAGCGTCAGTACTGACCTGGTATGTAGCGAACTTGGCTAATTCGTTGAACTTCGCGGCGTATTCGGATACCGTCATCCCTCCCTGCTTAAGCTCTAGGAACTAGACCTCCATCTGGTCCTGCGAACTCACTAGAAAGTACATTTCATAGAACATTTCCTTGAAACGTTCCCACATTATGACTCCTTCACCCTCTCTGGTCTTATTAACCTGCCACCAGAAGCTAGCATCTGACTTCAACATGAAAATCACGAATGCTGTCTTCTGGTCTTCACCAACTCTAGCCACGTCAAAGACCTTCTCCATTTCCATCACCCATGTCTGAGCATCGATAGGGTTTGTCGATCCCTTAAATTCAGGTGGTCCTACTGCATTGAATTCCTTAAAAGTAGTACCCTGCATTTGCGGCTGATTCACAAGCGCTCCCGTCAATAGGTTCACCAACTGCTGAACTGAGTTAGGATTTGTCCCATCGTTATTGTTGTTGTTCGTTGAACCCTCGGTGTTTTGACGTGTTGGTCTTTTTCTAGGAGGCATTTTCTATTAAGAAAATATTATTATTAGATCCTTTACTAAATTCTTAAATATTCAAGTTCATACTTAAACATTTTAATAACTCAGTTCATATAGAACACATAGCACGTCAATAAATTTCTTTTATTCATTACTCGTAGTTTAAAACATCAATTAGATAGCATTTCTGCTATTTACATCATCTTTCCTGAACTAAAAAAGTTACAGGATTACATTATTAACTCTTCCCATTCTTATCTCAAGTTATGGAATTACATTATTTAATACCAAAAAGCAACACATAAATAAAAGCTCTACTGCCTAGGCATATTAAGGAGTCGCACAGCCTCTCTGCGTTCCTCTTCCATCACCCGAAACACCGTCCTTCGGTCCACCACATACCATGGCAAACCTTGGAACTGAGCTGGGTAAGAGAAAACACGATCCTGGGCCCTATTTATAGCCGTGTGGAAAGCATACTCTGTCTCCCTCAGCTTTGCCCTCTTGGCTTCAGCCTCGTCTTTAGCTCGATCGGCTCGTTGAGTAGCCCTTAAGCTTATCTCCTCAGCTCTTGCACGTTTGGTTGACTCCTCCTGGATGTCTTGCTTCAGCTTCGCTATCTCGGCTCGAGCCGCGTCTCTATCATTCTCTACGTGGATTAACTTCCACTACGCTTCTCCTAGCTCACTATCCATCTCTTCGATAGTCTCGTCCCGCTGCTGGATGGTTTCTTCGAGCTCTCCGACTCGACCATGTAGCTCCACGTTACTGTCGTAGACTACCTTGTACATCTCAGCACTAGTAGAGTGAGGTGGGAATTCCTCTTCAGGATCCTCTTCCTCCTCTTCCTCCTTCGAATCATCCTCGTCCTCTTCCTCTAGAATAGGTGTTAGCTCACGCTCTCGACCAGCTATGGTGATCATTGGAGATGGCTCTCTCCTAACCAGCTGCTCCCAGACAACATGGATGTCTCGGGGCTCCTCCTCTCTAGGCACCTGAGGTATATCCTCTCTAGCCTGACTAGGTTCCCCAACGTTCGTCATCCTGATAACAGAATTTTAAAGTTTAATTATTATGGAATATCGAGTCATCACTCTTCGGATACTTAATCGTAAACACATAGCACATAAGGTACATTATTATCTTTACCTATCTCCACTATCTTTTTGATCTTACTATAAGGCTACTACCTAAGGTTTTCCCCCATCTAAGGTTCATAACCTACTGCTTTGATACCAACCTGTGACACCCCCAAATTCGGGTACTTCACTTCCACATGATTTGGTGTTTACTTTCTAAATATAATATACATCTACCCAATAATAAAATAATTGCAAAGTAAATTACAACCATATAAATAATAAAATCTTCCTTATAAAAAGGATTACAACTTTTTAAAACAAATCCCAGGGTTTACTCTAACTTTGACATAACATTAATTGCAGAAAATAAAAATATCACATAAAGTCTGATTACAATTTCATTCAAAATAAATTAAACAAGCCTTCACTTGTTTAGCTTCCCTTTGCCTTTACTTGTTGACGGAGGCATCAACATTTTCAACCTTAGTTGCAAAGGTTATTTAATGCAAGAGTGAGCAAACAATAGCTCACTGAAATATAACAATATATAAGACATACAAGAATATCTTTGAAAAGGTTAGAATAATTTTTACTTTCACAACGATAAAGAATTGAATAATAATTCTCTATCAATATTAAAAATTCGAATACAGAATTCATCTGAGGGTCGTAAGACCTTGAACTTTTGTCCTAGGTTATAAACATTTCTATTTAAAACCTTTAACAGTCATTAAGACTATGGACCTCAACTCGTACTTAGGGGGATCAGCCCTTTGTACCATGTACGTGCACTACATTTAACGCTTCTGCTTGGTAACCTCCCCTAGTAAATAGGGTTGTTCATCTCAGCATTTGAATACAAGTCCGCACCAAAGGAAGTTTGGTTTGGATAAGCTTAAAAGGGTAATTTAGAATTCAACGTTCATCAACTAAGGAATAGTTGAATTGACTTACAACAACCAGGAATAATTCATAAATAAAAGAATTACGAATTAACATATGCTTTAGAATTAAACTTAAAGCATTTAAAAAGAATATATAGACCTTGCTTGAACAATAAATCAAGATCACATTAAATCATGAACTTAAATTAAATACTTGTCTATTGCAGAATAAAAAGGACAATCTCAAATAATGAATATATGAACTGAAAGAACTTGTATAAAATTTAATGAGTTAAGGGATAAAATACTTGCATAAAATTTAATACAAGATCAGGGTTTAGAAAACTTGCCTCAAGCGCAAACTACTAATAAAATCACGTTCTAAAAATTCCCTTCACATATATATTTAATCACAATAACCTAAATTAGTTAACATGTAACTAATTCACATAATTAGTTAACCCCTCTAGGTTAACCCATTCTAGTTTAAATAAATAAATTAACAATTAATCATCACATAGTTAATTATACCACATAGACATGTTCACACAATTAAATTAATTAATAATTATATAATTCATATTAATTATAATTAAATGAATTATAATTTAAACATTTAATCTAATTATAATTACTCAAATTATAATCACATCTTATTTAATTAAATTATAAACAAATTATAATTTATAATTAATTAACTACATCATGCATTTACTAAATTATAATTACACAAATTATAATTTATAATTAATCATGCAAATATTGAATTATAATACACAAGATTATAATCTAAAATTAATCATGAATTTATTATAATTACATAATTTATAATTTAAAATTATCATTCACTTGATTAAAATTAATCAACTATAATCATTATAATTTAACAAAATTATAATTTAAGTTAAACCTTTTCTCTAATTATAATTATTCAAAATTATAATCAGAAATTATATTTTATTAATATAATTTGTTAATATTCATTTAGTATTTTAATGTATGCTTAATCATGCTATAAAAGTTATTACATAAAATTAGCTTTACAAAATACAAAAGAAAATAATTTTCTTTTTCCCTGCCACCCCCCCCCCCCTCGTCGGGGCAGGGGTTTTCCTTTTGATAGGCCCGCCGGGGCGGGCCCCTTTCAGCGAACGCAGACAAGTTCGCGTACTGTGCAGAGAAAAAGTCAATTTGGCTTATTTCTCCACACCAATTTTAATTCTAGTTCATGCAATTCATATCAATTCATAGAAAAACATAAACTTAAAGCTTCTAACATGATTCGAACATACATAAACATGCTCCTAAACACAAAATCATCTTAAACAACAAGAATCCATGATTTAAAACTCTAATTTTGATATTTTCCAAAATCTCATAGTTTTCACAAAATAATTCATTGTAAATAAAATTCTCTACCAATTCAATTCAAAACACATGCAATATTTTCATAATTGAAGATAACATCATATTAAATTCTAATTAGGCATACTAACAACCAATTAAATCATAAATATTATTCTAAAACTCAACTAATTATATACACTTCATATGAACACATCTTTTCCATTAAAACATGCTTTATACAACGAGTTGAATTTTGAAAATCTTTGATTATGACATACAATTCATATAATAACCATTATAAACACAAGATATATATATATATATATATATATATAAATATATATACACATCATATTTATATAACTTTCTTGCTAAATTATTATAATACCTGTAAAAAAAAATGATAATAAATAAAGGACATTTTTAAAAATTTTGTTTAAATATTTTAAGTAGGCCTTTTGTGTTTGGGTCAAATTGTATTTAATTATGTGGACTACATTAATTGGGCCTTAAAACTAATTGGATCAAACTTATATTTGTGTAATATTAAAATCCTATTAAAACTTGGAGAGTTAATAAGATACATAAATACTAAGTAAAACCTAATTTACTAAAGCATTATGCATATTCGTAATTGAAGAGAGGAGAGGAACGACGCTACTACAGAGAACGAAAAAGGAGAAATTGAATTGTACTGTGTACGAGATAAAGGACCAGAAAATTGGGATCTAATTTTGGATACAACTTACTAGTAAGTTACAGGTATATCATATATATGTCTTTTACAATCTTTAGTCAATGATATTTGTGAATGAAATTGGGGATTCAATCATGAAATTTCGTAAAACGTGTAAATCTTATACTAATTGATGATGAAGATGCCATGTCAGGCGAATAAATGACAATTTAAGTGTTATTTTAAAAGTATGCATCGTTGTTGTAGTTTCTGTTCAAATTAATTGGTTAATTGATTTTAACTTGGACATATGATTTTGTCTGACAATAAGTGACCTTCAGGAATATTGTTAAATAATAAGGTATAATAATAAGACAATTGAACTAGCTAATTAAAATATAACAGTAGTAACAATGAGATGGTTATATAGGAATTCAGAAGCTTAACAAAATTATAAAAGTTAATTTTTGTTAAATTTAATATTATATAACTCTTTAAATTTATAAATTATTTATTCTTTTGTTTAGTTCAGACGGAAGAAGTTTAACGAGTTATAATTGGAATATAATTTAGGTATTACATTGCTTAATCCAGGTACGGATTCCGTACTCCTTCAGCGATAATTCCTTTTAATTTGGTTATGTTCGTTTTGTTTTTTTCGTTAGATTTTGTTTATGGTTTCACATGATTGTTCATTCTCAAATTCATGTGATAGTTTTGTTTTGACGTTGATATTCGAAACTCATATTTGTACTCTTCAGACTAGTGTATCATGTCTAGAGTTTATTTCGATATTTGTAGTAATGTACATGTTAATATATTTTGGAGACTTTGTTGTCAATTCGTTTCGATTTAACATGTGCATAATTAGAACCCCTTTGTGTTGATATTATGTCGCATGTGTTGTGACTTGATATTTTTGTTAGAATATACCGTAGGGTATACCTGAGCTATAACCACCTGTGGGGGTACCACAGGCATGTCGTCTTGGCACGAGAGGCATGACACCTTCCGTGGCGGTGTGATCAGTCCACGGCGTCTCCGTTTTGTGCTCCGGTGGGAGTTGGCCATTTGGTGTTTTGTTGTGGGAGGCGTATGGGTCGACCCTAGTTTTCTGTTCTGTTCTGCGGAGTGGCGATGTTTGTGCCAAACACGCTTTCCGATTTTGCATACGTTGGATTCGCGGTCCAATGTGTGTGACTTGCCTGTGTGGCATTATTTGACCTTACCTGTGTGGCAAGGTATATTTCTGTTTTATTTTGAGCTCGGTATGAAATAACCCCAGCCATTTGATTCAGCTTATGATTTTGTTGTATTAGTTTGTTCGTTCCAGTTCAGTTCGTTTTATTGAGTTAGTTATTTCGCTTCGTTATTCTTGTATTCTATATCTGTACTGGGCGTTTGGCTCATGCTGTGTTTTTTTTTCGGCAAGTAATCAGGGGGATCAAGGGCAAGTGTGATGAGAGCTCCATTCGATCCAATGATTTAGATATTCTGTTTAGGCTGGATAGATTGATTTTATTTGAGTTGTAATAAATACTCTAGATTTGAGTTTGAGTCTATTGGCATTTATTCTGGTTTTGACCTTTTGATATTTATTGGTGTTAGAGAATATTCCTTTGTGGTTTAGAGCCTTATTATTATTTGTTCAGTTATGTTGTGTTTTGAGTAACCTCCCTTTCTATTTCGGAAAGGGGGTGTTACAGAGTTGGTATCAGAGCCAGGTTCTTTCTTGTAGAAAACCTATTTAGGTTTGACCTGTGAGTTATGGGTAGAATTCTGGGTTAGGTTTTGTTCAGTTTGATTTTCTGTTCAGTTATATTCAAATCTGTCTCTAATCTATTTTTCCTGATATTCGTTGATCTCTTTCTTAGATGGCTCGTAGATCCGCTAGAGTTGCTGGGAGGCGAGGTAACAATAGGGGAAGAGGTGATGGTCAGCCCGATGAGCAACCTAATGACCAGATTAATGCTCAATTGGCTAACTTGGTGAATCAGGCGATTAATCAGGCTTTACCGCAGTTGGTGGCACAGGTTGTACAGGCAATGCAGCAGCCGCCAAAAATTTCTGAGCAGGGTAACTCGGGAAATAATGGTCCGCAGGCAAACGAAGAGGAAGGGAATGCAGATGGTCTTGATCAACAGGTGGTTCCAATGTACGTATGGTTGGAGAGGTTTCAGAAGCAGAAGCCACAGTCTTTCAGTTCGGCTCCAACTCCAATTGATGCGGAGAATTGGATTGCACACCTAGAGAAGATTTTTGATGTGTTGGGGTCCTCAGATAATCAGAGAGTGTTGCTTGCTGCTTATAAACTGGAGGGGGATGCACAGAGGTGGTGGAAAGCGCTGAAAACAACAAAGGGTGATGGGTATGTGGAGACACTTCGATGGGCAGAGTTTTGTGAGGTCTTTTATCAGCAGTACTTTCCAGCTGCTGATAAAGAGGCCTATGCTAGAGAGTATCTGTCTATTCGGCAGAAGGATGATGAGTCCATCACAGATTTTATGACGAGGTTCACCAGGTTGGCAGGTTTTGCAGGAACCTCTGCAGGGACTGCAGCGGAACAGGCGGAGAAGTTCAAGTGGCGGATTCATTATAGGTATCGACAACATCTCATTAACACCAAGTTTGCAGATGTATCGACTGTGGCTAATGCGGCCAAAAACATTGAGATGGAGCGACAGGACTTTCGGTCTTCTAAACCGGAAGGGAATCGAAAAAGGGATAGAGATGACCAGCAGGGTCAAGCTTCGGGTCAGCATAGGAGAAATCAAGGTGGTCAGTGGAATAGAAACCGTGGTGTCCAGCAAGGGCAGTGGCGTGGTCAAAATCAGAACAGGGCTAATCAGCAGATGCCTCAGCAAGGACAGAATCGTCAGCTTCAGCTACCTTGGTATGGACAGAATCCGCAGCAAGGGCAGAATCGTCAGCAGGGGCAGAATCAGGGTCGTTATCCAAGACCAGCTGGTGGGGGTAACCCAAATCTCATTCCAATAGTTCCTTGTGCCATGTGTGGGGCTAATCATCCGGGGAGACAGTGTCATAGAGTTATCGGTGCATGTTTCTTGTGTGGACAGATGGGTCACATGGCTAGAGATTGTACCGGGCCACGTGGCAATGGTGGAGGCGGTGATCATGGTGGCAATGGTGGTCAGCGTCAAGGTGGTCGAGTGTTTTCCTTGACACATAATCAGGCGGCAGGTGCGCCAGGTACTGTTTCTGGCACTCTTTTAGTTGGTAGTCGTGAGGCTTCTATTTTATTTGATACTGGTTCTACTCATTCTGTTGTGGCTCAGTCTTTTATTCGGTACCTGGGTGTGCCATCTCAGTCTTTAGATTCTTTTATGTCTATTGCTACCCCGATGGGGACTTCTGTTATTATTTCTGATTTATATCGAGGGTGTCCGATCAGTTTTGGGGATAAGATTCGTAGTGCTAATCTTCTTCCAATGTGTATGCACGATTTTGATGTTATTCTCGGGATGGACTGGTTGGATAAGCACCAGGCCACTATCGACTGCCAGGCGAGGAAGGTTATATTTGGAGATGTGAAGTCTCCGGAATTCGTATTTCAGGGTTCACAGCCGAGTAGAGTGTTGAAATTGATTTCAGCTTTGAAGGCTGGGAAGTTAGTGGCAAAGGGTTGTGAGGGGTATTTGGCATTTGTGAAGGATACCTCTAAGGGCGAGTCTCGCATTGAGGATATTTCAGTGGCTCGTGACTTTCCCGATGTGTTTCCTGAGGAGTTGTCAGGGTTACCACCGCAACGGGAAGTTGAGTTTACTATTGAGCTCGTTCCTGGTGCGGGACCTATTTCTAAAGCGCCGTATCGGATGGCACCATTGGAGTTGCAGGAGTTAAAGGAGCAGTTGCAACAGCTGCTAGATCGTGGTGTGATTCGGCCGAGTGTTTCGCCATGGGGTGCTCCAGTTTTATTTGTGAAAAAGAAAGATGGGTCTATGAGGCTGTGCATAGACTACAGGGAGTTGAACAAGATTACTATCAGGAATCGGTATCCACTGCCGAGGATTGAAGACTTGTTTGACTAACTTCAGGGGGCGAAGTATTTTTCAAAGATAGACTTGAGGTCGGGTTACCATCAGTTGAGGGTGAGAGACGAGGATGTCTCTAAGACAACTTTTCGTACTCGCTATGGGCATTACGAGTTTCTGGTGATGCCATTTGGGTTGACTAACGCTCCGGCAGTGTTTATGGACTTGATGAACCGGGTGTTCAAGGAGTACTTGGACCAATATGTTAGTGTCTTTATTGATGACATTTTGGTTTACTCTCAGTCTAGGGAGGAGCATGAAGAACATCTTCGAACAGTGTTGGAAATTTTGCAGAAGGAGAAATTGTATGCTAAATTCTCTAAATGTGAGTTTTGGTTGGAGCAGATTGCATTTTTGGGCCACGTTATTTCTGCTGAAGGCATTAAGGTGGATCCTGCGAAGGTTGAGGCTATCACTAAATGGCCGAGACCTACTACTGTGATAGAGATTAGAAGTTTCTTGGGTTTAGCAGGGTATTATAGGAGATTTGTGGAAGGATTCTCTTTGCTTGCTTTGCCATTAACTCAGTTGATGAAAAAGGGCACGAAGTTTGTGTGGAATGAGGAGCGCGAGAAAAGTTTCGAGGAGTTGAAGAAACGGCTTGTGACAGCTCCTATACTTGCATTGCCGTCAGGGACTGGAGGTTTCCAGATTTATAGTGATGCTTCTAAGAAGGGTTTGGGGTGTGTTTTGATGCAACACGGTAAGGTGATTGCTTACGCGTCTAGGCAACTTAAACCTTATGAGGTGAATTACCCCACACATGATTTGGAGTTGGCAGCGGTGATCTTTGCTCTAAAGATTTGGAGGCACTATTTGTATGGAGAGACTTGTGATATCTTCACCGATCACAAAAGTCTTAAATATATTTTCACTCAAAAGGAGCTTAACATGAGGCAGAGGCGTTGTTTGGAGCTTCTAAAAGATTATGATGCGAGGATTCAATATCACCCGGGGAAGGCAAATGTGGTTGCAGACGCTCTTAGCCGAAAAAGTTCAGGAAGTGTAGCAGCTCTTATTACACAACCTCAGCTTAGTTCGGATATGGAGCGACTAGAGTTGGAGTTGTATGTCCAAGGTTCAGATGGGCATTTGGCAGGTATGAAAGTGGAGCCCTCTCTTATTTCAAGGGTTATGGAAGCTCAAAAGGAAGATGGGGAATTGTGGAGTATGGCACAGAATATGGAAAAGGCCAAGCAGCCCGACTTTCGTATTGATGACCATGGTGTGATTTGGTTGGGTGAGCGGTTGTGTGTACCATCTGATCCAATCATTCGGGAGGCGATTTTGGCGGAGGCTCATAGTTCGCCATTTTCGATTCATCCAGGTTCTACAAAGATGTACAGGGATTTGAAGGAAAATTTTTGGTGGAATGGGATGAAGCGAGATGTGGCTGAATATGTTGGGAAGTGCCTCACTTGTCAACAAGTGAAGATAGAACATCAACGAGCTAGTGGGTTGTTGCAACAGTTAGACATTCCAGTGTGGAAATGGGAGGATATCACGATGGATTTTGTAACTGGTTTGCCGAAGACTTTCAGGAAGAATGATGCCATTTGGGTTGTGGTGGACCGGTTGACTAAATCGGCACACTTTTTGGCCATCCACGAGGGCTACTCTGTGGATAGATTGGCACAGATATTTCAGCAGGAGATTGTTAGACTTCATGGTACTCCGGTGTCTATTGTTTCGGATCGGGACCCACGATTCACTTCACGATTCTGGAAAGGGTTTCAACGAGCTTGGGGTACTCGGCTCAACTTTAGTACTTCTTTTCATCCGCAGACTGATGGGCAATCCGAACGGACCATTCAAACTTTGGAGGACATGTTGAGGTCTTGTGCACTTGAGTGGTCGGGCAACTGGGATGACTACTTGAGCCTAGTTGAGTTTGCTTATAACAACAGTTGGCATGCGAGTATTGGGATGGCTCCGTTTGAGGCATTGTATGGTAGGAAGTGTCGGGCACCAACTTGTTGGGATGAGGTTGGCGAGAGAGCCATAGAAGGGCCTGAGTTAGTTCAAATCACTACGGAGAAGGTAGCGGTGGCTAAGGAAAAATTGAAGTCGGCTCGATCACGGCAGAAGAGTTATGCTGATAAGCATAGGAGGACCTTAGAGTTTGAACCTGGTGAGCATGTGTTCCTAAAAGTTTCTTCTTGGAAGGGTATTCGGCGATTTGGTCTGAAAGGGAAGCTTAGTCCGCGTTATATTGGCCCATTCGAGATTCTGGAGAGGGTTGGTGAGGTTGCATATCGGTTAGCTTTGCCTCCACAGCTAGCTGTGTACAATGTGTTCCATGTGTCGGTGTTGAGGAGTTATAAATATCATCCGTTGCATGTGGTGCAATATCCGTTCGATAAGATTAGTGATGATCTTACTTGTGTGGAGCAAGCCGAGGCGATTCTGGATCGTCTAGAGCGGGTTATGAGGAGGAAGACAATTCCGTTTGTTAAGGTTTTGTGGAGAAATCATTCGGAGCGAGAAGCTACATGGGAGATGGAGGAGTCTATTCGAGTGGAGTATCCGCATCTTTTTGATAATTAGGTTCGTTCTTTTCTTTTGATTCCGGGGACGGAATCCTTTTAAGGGGTAGGTGATGTAATACCCATAAAAAAAAATTAAATAAATAAATAAATAAAGGACATTTTTAAAAATTTTGTTTAAATATTTTAAGTAGGCCTTTTGTGTTTGGGTCAAATTGTATTTAATTATGTGGACTACATTAATTGGGCCTTAAAACTAATTGGATCAAACTTATATTTGTGTAATATTAAAATCCTATTAAAACTTGGAGAGTTAATAAGATACATAAATACTAAGTAAAACCTAATTTACTAAAGCATTATGCATATTCGTAATTGAAGAGAGGAGAGGAACGACGCTACTACAGAGAACGAAAAAGGAGAAATTGAATTGTACTGTGTACGAGATAAAGGACCAGAAAATTGGGATCTAATTTTGGATACAACTTACTAGTAAGTTACAGGTATATCATATATATGTCTTTTACAATCTTTAGTCAATGATATTTGTGAATGAAATTGGGGATTCAATCATGAAATTTCGTAAAACGTGTAAATCTTATACTAATTGATGATGAAGATGCCATGTCAGGCGAATAAATGACAATTTAAGTGTTGTTTTAAAAGTATGCATCGTTGTTGTAGTTTCTGTTCAAATTAATTGGTTAATTGATTTTAACTTCGACATATGATTTTGTCTGACAATAAGTGACCTTCAGGAATATTGTTAAATAATAAGGTATAATAATAAGACAATTGAACTAGCTAATTAAAATATAACAGTAGTAACAATGAGATGGTTATATAGGAATTTAGAAGCTTAACAAAATTATAAAAGTTAATTTTTGTTAAATTTAATATTATATAACTCTTTAAGTTTATAAATTATTTATTCTTTTGTTTATTTCAGACGGAAGAAGTTTAACGAGTTATAATTGGAATATAATTTAGGTATTACATTGCTTAATCTAGGTACGGATTCCATACTCCTTCAGCGATAATTCCTTTTAATTTGGTTATGTTCGTTTTGTTTTTTTCGTTAGATTTTGTTTATGGTTTCACATGATTGTTCATTCTCAAATTCATGTGATAGTTTTGTTTTGACGTTGATATTCGAAACTCATATTTGTACTCTTCAGACTAGTGTATCATGTCTAGAGTTTATTTCGATATTTGTAGTAATGTACATGTTAATATATTTTGGAGACTTTGTTGTCAATTCGTTTCGATTTAACATGTGCATATTTAGAACCCCTTTGTGTTGATATTATGTCGCATGTGTTGTGACTTGATATTTTTGTTAGAATATACCGTAGGGTATACCTGAGCTATAACCACCTGTGGGGGTACCACAGGCATGTCGTCTTGGCACGAGAGGCATGACACCTTCCGTGGCGGTGTGATCAGTCCACGGCATCTCCGTTTTGTGCTCCGGTGGGAGTTGGCCATTTGGTGTTTTGTTGTGGGAGGCGTATGGGTCGACCCTAGTTTTCTATTCTGTTCTGCGGAGTGGCGATGTTTGTGCCAAACACGCTTTCTGATTTTGCATACGTTGGATTCGCGGTCCAATGTGTGTGACTTGCCTGTGTGGCATTATTTGACCTTGCCTGTGTGGCAAGGTATATTTCTGTTTTATTTTGAGCTCGGTATGAAATAACCCCAGCCATTTGATTCAGCTTATGATTTTGTTGTATTAGTTTGTTCGTTCCAGTTCAGTTCGTTTTATTGAGTTAGTTATTTCGTTTCGTTATTCTTGTATTCTATATCTGTACTGGGCGTTTGGCTCATGCTGTGTTTTTCTTCCGGCAGGTAATCAGGGGGATCAAGGGCAAGTGTGATGAGAGCTCCATTCGATCCAATGATTTAGATATTCTGTTTAGGCTGGATAGATTGATTTTATTTGAGTTGTAATAAATACTCTAGATTTAAGTTTGAGTCTATTGGCATTTATTCTGGTTTTGACCTTTTGATATTTATTGGTGTTAGAGAATATTCTTTTGTGGTTTAGAGCCTTATTATTATTTGTTTAGTTATGTTGTGTTTTAAGTAACCTCCCTTTCTATTTCGGAAAGGGGGTGTTACAATTATAAACACAGAGAACTCAAAATCATGAAGCTCATAAAACATATAAACAAAATAATAAGGGAATTGAGATTACCCTTTGCTTTGATGATTGAAGAAAATATGAAGATGATTTCTCCTAAGTTCTTCCTTGTTTTCTCTTATTTTCTCTAACTCTATATCTTTTTCTCTGTATTCTTTCCTCTCTATTTCTAACACTAACTATCTCTATAACTAACGTAATATAACATATACATAACTGATATATGTATATAATATAAAACATAATTATATAATATATAACTGCTAAATAATTATACCTCTACTTAACATATAGCAGTTACAAAACTTTTGAAAATCAAAAGCCATTAGGCTTTGTTTGGCAACAGGTAAATTTAGAAACTAGTTTTATTAACTAAAGTCTTGTTTGGGTAATTTAGGTTTAAAACTAGTGTAAGGGCCCTGTTCGGCAAAAGCCTTCTAAAACAAAAGTAAGGGCCTTGTTTGGTAAAAAAATATTTTAAAACTCTTTTCTTTATTTTAATAAATCATTTTAACACATACTTTAATGTTAAACTTTAATTAATTAAATCTCTAACATTCTTATTTAATCAATTAAAACTAACATCAATTAATCACACAAAAATTGTCACATAATTATAATTACTCGCTAATATAATTCATGTAACACTCATCACATAATTCATCTAATTTAATTCTCTCAATTAAATTAGAACTATACTATAAAATTAATATACATCAATTAAAATAAATATTAAATATTTATTTAATTAATATATAACACTTAATTAAATCACTCCACAAAATCACATAATTTATTTATTCAACTCAATAAATAAATCACATAAAATATTTATTTTACTCAATAAATATTTAAAGTTATATTATAAAATCTCAATCGTTACAGTATGTAACAGGATTTGTCATATCAAAGCATTTCAAGTTCAAGAGTTCTTGTAGGAATACAACAGTTTATACAAGTGGGGACACTTGTATAATAACAGACAATAATGAGATATTAATAAATAATAACTGAATTGAATAAAATTTCACAATATAAGAATAATTTCATAAACGTATCCTGGATATCATTATGGATATGAATAATTAACAATAATTATTCATGAATATATTTTTCGCTTACTGAAATCCATCACATATAGTAAATGCAATGAGTAAAGATACATGCTCAATAATAAATTGAGGTAAGAAACTTGTCTTGATAGCTAATTACTGCTACGTAGTATAGCTTACGCTTTTATCTTTAATATGAAGTTCTATCATCAATAGAATTATTCTTTTAATTAGAATAATACAACTTAACACATAATACTGTTTAAACATGTTGTCACATATTCATGTCAGTCATTGCAACATGAACGAACGTATACCTAGTCAAACTATGTCGATTTGGTTTGAGTTCGGTATCGTTTCGGCATCCCGATTGTATTATCGGATAATTAACGAATTTATTTTTAATGAAACTTTGTTCAAGAACTTAAATATTATATTAGATAATTTAATTATTATTTATAATATTTTTTTCAAACATTATAATCATTCATAATGATTTTTCAAACGCTTATATCATTTTTAATGATTTAATTGTTAAATAATTTTATTATCATTAATATTTAAATACTTTAAAATATTAATAAACTTCATGTCAACACTTTAAAAGTTATTTATTATAACCTAAAAATATTTTAAAACCTTAATATTACCGTTAAATGATTTTTAAGATATTAAAATTATTTTTAGATAATTACCAATAATATTAAAATATTAATGTATTTCATTTCCAAATATTAAAAGTTATTTATTATAACTTCAAATATTTTTAAAATACTAATATTACTTTTAAATGATTTTTAAAGTATTAAAATCATTTTTAAGTAATTACCATTAATATTAAAATATCAATGTTATTTATATCAAAATATTAAAAGTTATTTATTATAACTTAAAATACTTTTATTACATTTATTTCACCTTTAAATGATTTATAAAACATTTAAATCATTTTTAATTAATTAATTTAATATAATTATTTAATAAGTTTATTAACATTAATATTAAAATATTAATGAAATTCTTATCAAAATATTAAAAGTTATTTATTATCTCTTAAAATACTTTTTAAAACTTTAATATCATTTTTAAAATATTAAAACCATTTTTAACTAATTTCTTTAATATAATTATTAAATAAATTAAATATCATTAATATTAGATTATTAATGAAATTTATCTCAAAATATTAAAAGTCATTTATTATAAGTGAAAATATTTTTTTAACACTTTAATATTATTTAAAATTATTTTCAATATATTAAAATTATTTTTAAATAATTTATTTAATATAATTATTAAATAAATTTTATATCATTAATATTTAATTAAATTAAAATATTAATGAAATTTATGTCAAAATATTAAAAGTTAATTTTTATAACTTAAAATAAATTTTAAAATTATTTTTTGAATTTTTAATAATTAATTTTTATTTATTTCTATTTATTTTAATTAATATAATTATTTTTTTCATTTAAACCGTCGATAAAGGGCTTTAGTGACGAAATCTGTCGTGATAGGTGTTCTTCATCAACGAAGAACAGTCTTTGTCAATGCCCTGGGGGCTAGTTTGACCATTAATAATTTTGATCTGATGATATTTTTTGGCATGAGAGTGCTTCAATGGTGTTCTACCAGTATAATACTACAAGTCTATCAATTTTTAGGTCTAACTATACTATATGAAGAAGATATAAGGAATCAAAGTTGCTGTTAGACATGTTCTTCATTTTCTGGAATTTCCAAAAAATACAAACAGTGTGAGGGGTCACTTTTGGGCTTTAATAACTTGGATTTTGGGATTTGTTAAAGTGTTAAAGTGCTACACTTATGTAGTATGTATGTCAAGGTACATAAGTAACACACTTATCAAGCTTAACAACATAACAGAAGCAAGATCTGGCTTGGTCAAAGTACCTGCCAAAACTTGTTCTTGAGATTTCTGGAATTTTCAGAAACTCATCTTTGTAGTTTGGTCAACCTATATTTGACCATCAATAACTTTGATTCTTGTTATGATATAGGTATTATAGTGTCATGGTTTGGTAGTCCATATGTCAGAGTATAACAATGGTACACTCACACAAGTTAAACACATAACATATGCAAGATCTAAGCACAACAAAAAGCTGTCAGACCACTATTTGGATTTTCTGGGTTTTTCAGAAAATTTTCGTGACTGGTCAATGGGTTTTGACCGTGAATAACTTTAGATCTATACACATTTTGGTTGTGATTCCACTTAAAATTTACTAACCACATAACATACTACACATATCAAGCTTTAAACACAACAAATCATTAACAGGGTGAGATTTATAGGCCCCGACTTTGGGTTATCAGACAACATTTTTAGGATTTTTTTCAGTTTTCAAAATTTTCAATTTTTGTGCATCTAGATGTTATAGAAATGTTATTTCTCAACCCAGATCACTTCTTAACGTAACATACAACATATATAAACACTTAATCATAACTTCTATCAAAATTTTAAATATCTAATATGAGGGTTAGGGATTTATACCTTTCTTGACTATTTTTGATTTTTGATCTTTTGATCTGATCTTGGCTTGCTATGGGGTGTTCTTGGCTGATATTTGGAGTGAGTTTGAGAGAAAATTTTTGTGGGTCCAGAGAGAGAGAGACTTGGCTTGTGTTTGTGAAAAAATAAAAGATTTCTTTACTTTTCTCTTTCTTTAATTCTTATCCATTTGATTCATTGAATCTTGAATGGCTAAGTGTCAAGAATTGGCTGATACATATTGATTTTCAGCACATGCAAGATCTAGAAATGGTGAGTCATGAGATTTGGCAAGATTTCCAAGTTAGCTCATTTAAATAAATCCAAAAATAGTATTTTTGTAAAGTAACAAATCCTTTTAAGGGTATTATTGTCCATAGTGCTTGAATCTAGGGTTTAATCAATAGATTTTAACCCTTAAGGTTTCCCAAATAATTTCTAGGGTTTGAAAAATTACCTAGAAATTAAATAAAAATTTATTAAAACACACTAATTTAAAAATTAGGGTTTTTAATAGAAATTAGGGTTTTGAAAAAAATTTAGGGTTCTTGCTATAATTAGGGTTCCCAAATTTTAGAATTAGGGTTTTCTAATAATTATCATTAATCACATAATATCCACACTTTCATTTAAATACAACATAATCAATTATTATGTTTAATATTTAAATAAAATAAAATAAATAAATTCTGAACATATATTCATATAATTATGTTAATTATCATAATTATATATAAAATTCATAATCATAACTTGTATTAATATACTTATATATATTTGAAGACAAATATAATTATATTTAATATCCAAATTCCTTAAGAAAATAATTTCTTATTATTTATAACATAAATACACTTTCCATTTTAAATACAATTATATAATAATTGTATTAATTATGAAATTCCATAACATAGATCAAAAATTAGGGTTTTGATCTATAATCACACTTTACCTTATATACCATTATTAATTAAGTTAAAATAATTAATCTTGATAAATTCATATAATAAAATAATAATTATTATAATTCTAAGAATTACTTCATATATTATTTAAATAATATGTTAATCATTTTTCATGAAAAAATATATAATGAAATATTTTTACTATCAAAGGTAATTTATTATAAGAATTTAATTTATAATAATCAACAATTATTTTATAAAAAAAATTATTTAAAATCATTCATGCAATAAATAAATATTTATTTATCACATATATACATATTTTTTACCTTGCATGTATTTCAACCCTTATTTTGATAGAAATAATATTAAAAAAAATTTATACGCAAAATTTCTTATTTAATTATAAGAAATATTAGGTTATTACACAGGAGCTTTTGCAAATTAACCACAAGCTCAAGCCACAACATTTAAGGACTTTAAAGTCGTAGGACCGTCAGAGTTTCAAGGGTCCATGAATCCGGTTGAAGCCCAAACCTGGATAATGAAAATGGAAAAGGACTTCGATGTTATGTTGCTAGGGTTGGTGAAGACTGTAATATCCCTAATATTAGTAATATTCCCTTTAAGAAAAATATTAAATAATTAAATAAATGTTAGATATTTAACCTAATATTGATAAAGGAAACGTGAAAAGAGTAAATTAAATTTTTCTATGTGCTATAAAGAGCCCATAAGGTATAACATGATTGGGAAGAGAGACTATTAAGATGAAAGGTTCTAACTAAGAATGTATGAGACATTATAAATATTACTCATTCACATTGAAAAGAAAGTAATATGTGGAGTTAAATAATTTTTTTATGAGATATAGTAAGTAAGGGTATTATTAAATGTATACTTTTATTATTCAAAATAAAAAGAGAAGCCAACATGGCTTAATTAGGAAATATTCTTGACATAAGTCTACCTATGAGATCAATGAAATAATTAATTTCAATTAAAAGTATATTTTGGTGACAAATAAAAAGAGTGGTGAGTACTACCATGAATTATTTAAATTACATGAAACTATCATTTTTAATGATGTAGGTGCTAACTATTTTCCTAGCTTAAAATAAATGTGATGGGCGAAATGTATAAATATTTATAGGTATGAGTGTCTGCCTATTGGGCCATATTAAATTGATACTTAGTATTCTTGCAAGCTGCTACATTAATCTTAGTGTTAATGACCTTTCTATACTGGAAGAGGGTAATTGTAATACCCAAGAAATTTGAAAGATTATTATTATTAAAATGAGAACTATGTGATAATAACTATGTACATTTACGTGTAATATGTGGTCGAGCTTAAGTTAAGAATTAACTAAGCTTTAAATGATAAGCCTTGTGTGGCATAATGATTCGTGAGGAGTTAATTCAAGTATTTAATTAAGCTATGAAAAGGGAGTTGTTATAGGACCAAAGGACAGGTGATATTAGGTTGGTACTTAATAAGTATTGATGGTGTTAGCATTATATGTGGTTCACCAAGTTTAATTGTGAGTCATGGAAGAACTAAATAATCTGGTTGTGAAGAGTATGGACTGTTAAGTGGTTGCCAAGCTTAAGTTCAATCGAGTAACATCACTAGCCCAATCGAATTGTGATGTAGGCAACTACTAGAACCCAACATTTATGTAGATGGTGTTAGACAAGCCCCGTTGAAATGAAGGGCATTAAGCCCATAAATGATAGTCTAGAAAGGTTAACCCCAAATTTGAAATATGTATATAATTAGATAACCAAAGGTTAAAGGGTAATAATAAACAATGATCATAGTGCTGCCAGCAGACTCAACAGTGGCCTATAGCCACCCAATATTGCTTTAGAATAAACTAATCCCATGTGGGCTGTAATGATTTCCTGTAGTATGGCTAGCAAGGAGTTGGTAAGAAACGTTTCACCAAACCTTTATTAACCAACGGATTGTTCTGTTATGAACTAGTCAAAAGATTTGAGTAATGACCAATGATTAGACAAAATGTCTCCCTATAAATAGAGACCCTGATACACCTTACAGAGCTGGCTAAAATTGATAGTTCTAATAAATAAAGAGAGAGTTTGAGAGATAAAAAGGGGAGCCCAAGAGGAACTCTGCAGTTCGGTAATTCAAAGGAGTCTAGAAAGGAAGAGGGCGATGAGAAGCTTGCACTATTTCTTTGTCTTAAGAAGGTACACAGACTCCTTAACCTTAAGGCTCTTAAACTAATGTCAGTTATAATGTAATAATTCATGTTAGCTGTAGGAAGAGTCAGATGCACTGATATGTGTTAAGAGTTAAAACAACTTAAAACTGAAAGATATCATGTGATATTTTATCGAGATAACCTTAAAGACCAGATCAAAAATTATACAAGGAGCACGGTGCTTTATGTTGATGAATGATATATAATATGAGTGCTAATAATGAATTTATGTCCGAACTCTAATGAAATAAGGAAAAGTGTTAATCTTATCAAAGGTGGTGATTCTATATCAAAATAGTTCAAGTGCATGTCCGTCTATTAATCTGCCTGTGTCAGTAACCTAACTTGAGAACCATTGAGTTCTGCAAATGTATGGCAGCCCTGAGATCGAGTTTCATTTCCCAAAGCATCTATTATGGTGTTTTCTTCAAACCTTAACACTTTAACAGCCCAGTAAGGCCCAAACAAAATTCTAAGTCTGCCCAAATGAAAAGGAGTATGACATTAAAACAGTCAACTAAAGTTATCCTTCGGAATGGAATGTCAGAGTATACCTTAGCCTCAAATCGTCGAAGTAAATCCCACGATCGTAGAATGACTCTGCCAAATCGTGGAGCTCAATCACAGACCAGGACTTTATAGTCGGATTAGCTTGGGAAATCGCAGGGCGCACCCCATGATCATAGTGTCGTTTCACTTCAATCGTGGAATGCTCTCGCAGAACGTGGAGTAGACTAGGACAACCATAAATTAAATTATAGTAGTGCTCCCCATGATCGTAGTGTGGCTTCACTTCAATCGTGGAACGCTCTCGCCGATCGTGGAGTAGACTAGGCCAAACATAAATTAAATCGTGGAGTAAACCCGACAAGTATAGAACAATTCAATCAAATCATAAACTGACTCTGCTGATGTAGCGCCCCCAAATTCGGGTCCCCAGAACCTCGGACCTGATATGTTACGATACATCATTTCTATAACTACTGTGGAAGATATAAACATAAATTATTTATACAATAAACTTTTACACATAATTCCCAAGGTCTGTAACCTTAACTTAATACCTACATTAAATATCTTACACGACATACAATGTCATTTGTATCCAATACTATTACAAGTTTAACCTGCATCCAAATCCAATTCTGGAATTTGTCTTTGTCTTTGCATGTATCCAAAGTTTTGTCTTAATCTGAAAATTTTATTATGATATAGCAAGGGTGAGCAACAAATTTGCCCAACAAGTTTTAAATACAAAAGAAGATATATCATGATTGAAAAGAATAATAAGCTGACAAACTTTTAATAATATAATAAACGTGAAAGAATATAAACCAATTTCTCTAACTGAATGACCGAGTCAATAATGATGAATGGCCAACAATAAACATGAACAAATTTAACTGGACCAAATGGTAATGAAGGTGATCAGCCTTTCATACCTGATGAGCATATATAACATGCACAACATGCGAATCAAATTAGATCATTATCATCAGGTATGAAAGGCTGATCACCAATTAGATCTACTCATTATGGACTCGATTATAGAAACTTAGCATATCTAAGAGAGAAGGCAAGAGGGTTGAAGATTAGTCAGATAGGAATCTGAGTCTTCTCAAACGCTCTATTGGATTACTAAATCCTGCCTCATACCAATGACCAAGCCTCCCTTATATAGGAAGAGAAAAGGCGGAACAAAAACAACTCAATCATTACAAAACATGAATGACTATTACACAGCAGTAATGCTTTATCAAAAGAAAAAGCATTATTACAACTTTTGACTATTACAAATAACTTTTTACTATTACAAATGCGAAAAGAATAAAATACAGACTCAATAATTAAATACAGAATAACTTTTGACTAAAGAGACCATATGGCCGACAAACAGGACATGACTCGAACAAGACGAAAAAAGACTAAGTGGCTGCTTTCGGCTGCTTTAGACAAAGAAGCACGGGCTGCGCGGACAGGAGCATCTTGCAACGAGGCTTGACCAAAGTAACTGTAGGAATTCTAGGCAAATGGGTCCTGAGCATCTTGAAGGGAGATGCTTCCGTACGGATCATTATGACTAGAATGTTGACTGGAATAAGACGAAGAAGATGAACAAACAGAAGGAACTGAGTCCTCACTGAGTTTATCCATACATTTCTGAATTAATTTAGATAACTGTTTAAGTTATGAATTTGAACAATGGTCGATATCCGCAAAATCTAACTTTAAAACAGAAGATTTCTTGGATTTTGTTTTACTAGAAGATGATTCCTTTGGAGGAGGAATCGATTGAATAGGAGAAGGATTAGGAAATTCCTTCTGGACTTGACCAACAATGCGATAAGGATCAAACTTATCCCACCATTTAACTGAAAATTCCCTAGTAACATGAGTAATTTGACTAGCATTAGAGCGGGAAACATCCTTTTCGGATGTTAGAATATTATCAGAAGAAAGAACAACATTAACAACAGGAGAATAAAATCCATAGTTCCATCTGAGAATCCATGGAATTTTATATTTACTAACAAAATGAAGAATTACTGGAATGCAACAATTGGATTGCACCACAGGAACCCTAGCACTAAAAACATTTAAAACTGACTGGAGCTCAATTGGGAGAATTTTATAGATGAGACCAAAACGTTCCCACCATAAAACAAACCAATGAGGGATTTGACTTTTAAATTTGTGGTCAAACTGAATGAACCACGAATGACTAAAAGATGGAGTTTGAAACAGAAAAACCCTGTTCCAAGCTTCCATGTAATCATAACAGCAGAACTGGCTAACATGACCTTCTAACTGTCTTAGATCAGACGGATGATTACCACAGTTTGGCATGGTGATAATCTGCTTAATATATAAAGAATGATAGATAATTTTTGAGGAATCATTTCTATCATAAATAGGTTTAATAAGAATTGACTGTGTTTGAAGCAAGACATCCTTATAATACATGAGAGATTTATAAGGAGCCAATGGAATAAAATGCCAACCAGTTGGGAAAAACTGGGCAGCCAACTTAACTGGATCATCAATTGATTTCATATGTCTTTCAATAGGAAATAAATTGGTGGAATAAACAGGGATGTACTCAGATTGAGTACGCTGACCAGCAGGAGGATTACTGGACGAAGCAAATGGATCAATCATTTGAGGGGGTTGGGCCAAAACCGAACTATAGGGTTTTGTTCCAGAAATAAGAGGAGAAAATTTATTAACTATAGTAAGAGGAGTGACTGGGTGTGGGATTACAGCTCCCATGGGCTTCTGACTAGGCGGGCCTAGGCCTGGAGGGCCAGGGGGCCGAACATTTTTACCGGATCCTCTCACACCATTTTGAATTTGAGGGGTACCTGAATTAATAAATTCCCTAGTCAAAAAATCAGGAACTGAATTATCACTACCTTTAATGTAATCAATATCAAAATCAAAAATACTTAAAATAGATTGCCATCTGGCAAAAATATGTTTAGCAGCTATATTTTTAACATCATTTTCTAAAATATATTTTGCTGACTTGCAGTCAATGCGAACCAAAAATTTTTGATTTAACAAATCATTTTGAAATTTACTAATGCATAAGACTAATGCCAAAATTTCTTTTTTAATTGTGCTATAATTTAATTGGGCTTGATTCCACGCGCCAGAGTGGAACCGAACAATTTGCTCAGAAGAAGCAGGAGTCAACTTCTGCTTCAGAATACCACCGAAGCCAATTTCGGAGGCATCAGTCTCAACAATTTTAAAGGCTGATTCGTTAGATATGCCAAGGCAGGGAAGAACCTTAACATATTTTTTGACTTGTTGAACGATGGCAGTATGCTCATCAGTCCAGGAAGGAGGATTTTTCTGTAAACGGAGAAACAAGGGTTTATAGATTTTTCTCAAATTCTGATAAAACTTACCAACGTAATTAAGAGATCCTAAAAAACGCTGGAGTTGGGTTTTATCAATAATTTTGTCAGGAAATTTATTGCCGAATTGAATGACTCTTTGAATTGGTCGAACAAGACCGCGGTAAATGTCATGACCTAAGAACTTAACCCTAACTTGGAATAGACTGCATTTAGTTGGCGAAAGAACCAAACCATTGAATTTAATGTCTTTGAAGAACGAATTCAAATGTTTGAAATGTTCATCAATTGATTTAGAGAAAACAAGGATATCATCAATATACACGATGATAAAATGACTGAAGGGGTTAAGTATTTCATTAAGAATATTTTGAAATTCACTGGGGGCGTTTTTCAAGCCTAATGCTTGAACAACCCATTCATAATGACCGAAAGGAGTGGTAAAGGTAGTTTTGTACCTATCACTAAGATGAATACTGACTTGCCAGAAACCAGACTTGAGGTCAAATTTGCTAAAAATGGTAGCATTACTAAGGCGACTAAGAAGGTCCTCTTTATTGGGTAGGGGATACCTAATCCATTCTAAGACCTTATTAAGCGGCTTGTAATTAATAACTAATCGAGGGACACCTCTTTCCTTTTCTGCTTCATTATTAACATAAAAGGCAGGGCAAGACCAAGGTGATTTACTGTGTTTTATTAAACCTTTTGCAAGCAAGTCATTAATTTCTTGCTTACAAAGCTCCATTTGCTGATGACTCATTTGGATAGGTCTAGCCTTAGTAGGAATTAAGTGCTCTTTAAATTCCTTAGCATAAGGTAGTCTAACCACATGCTTCATACGATGCCAGAAGGCATTAGGAGAATCAGCACATAAATTTTTTACCATAAACAATCGAAGTTCTTCGATCTTGTCTTGAATTTTATCAAGAAGGAGAAGATTCTCGACTTGCTTATATTTAATTTCTTGTTTTAAATATTTTAGCTGTGAAGTTTTACAATTTAGCAAATTGAGCGACCTTGAAATAGACTCATCTTGAATGAATTTCAAGTCTCTTTCTCTAGGCTGAGTAATAAATTCAAAAATTACTTTCTGCCCAAGATGCTCAGTTGTTAAACCATTGTTACTAGTAGTAAATGGATACAATAAATATATAAACGGTAATCCTAAAATTATCTTATCAGTCAAGTTGCGAATTAAAATAAAAGAAGTTTTAAAACACATATTATCTTGACAAATATGAACTTTAGGCAGTTTATATTTTATTTTCATACTACTACCATTAGCAGAGTTTAATCGGTCACTGGTTTTCACATAGAACTTGGTTGGGATGAAACCTTCCTGAATGCAATTAAGGTCTGCACCAGTATCAACAAGAGCAGGAAGTTGGATAGCAAACGTTCCATCAACCATTAAACGAACCATGACATACCATTTTTGAATAGTTATGTCTTTTAATTTTTTTAACGAATTACCTTGAACCATTAACAACGATTCATCATCTTTGACTCCTGAAGATTCAGGCTGATCATCATTATCTGAAGAATCAGAAATGTGAAGTTCTGAACCTTTAGAGGCTAAATTAGTCATATCTTTTCTTAAGTCAGAAATTTCAGTCTTAAGACCAGAGATTTCTTTCTTAAGTTTGTTGACTTCTTGATTTAATTCTGGGAGAGTGATCTCTTTCTCAACAGTTTTAAATCTTTTTAGGGTTTTGTTTAGGCTAATAACAGGCTTATCCTTACCTCTCATAACCTTACCCTTTCCCGAATTATTTTTAGAAAACAAGTCTTTTAGCTGTTTCATATACTGTAATTTTAAATCTTCATCCGTAAGTTTACTAATTAACTCGATTAACAAAGAGCTTTCTTGATCTTCTTTGTTAAGGACGTTAATAGTTTTACAGCAATCAGATTTACAATTATCAGTACAAAGGGTGACCTCATTATCCTCACTGGGGGTTTGACTATTTTCTTCATTAGCGGAGGAATAAGGAACATTAGAATGACCATTATCATCATCAGACTGAATCCTTATTAACTCGAAAATATTTTCAGTGTCTTCAACAGAAATATTTAACTGACTCAATTTCTGCTTAAGTCTGCATTCATTTTTATAATGACCCTTTTTACCACAATTATAACACGTAATTTTACTCTTATCATTAGATTTTGAAGTGGACTTTTTATTATGTATCCTCTTTTTTGACTTAGGTTTTTCGTAATAACTATCTTTGTTATTAGACTGACTAGAACGCTTTTTATGATGCTTGCGTTTTTTGTGGGTTTCAATTTGCTTTTTCCTATGCTTTCTCCTGGAAGGAGCAATAGGAGGCAAACCATATTGTTCACAAAAAGTACCAAGCTCATATTTAGCTTTCTTTTTATCCTTAGCGGCTTGTTTAGCAATTTTAAAATCAATACACATTTTTAAACCTATCTTTTGGATGTAACTGATTATGTCACCATAGGTCAGGTTATCATAATCAATATATCCAAGAGTCTTACTAAGTTCTTCTCTAACCTTGTGAGCAAACAAGCTAGGAAGACCATTAACGAATTTTTCTTTCCAAAACGGTTTGTTACTATCACTGCGTATCATAACACGAGAAATAAAAACATCTTTGTACCACCTAAAGTCACTTAGGGTAGGACAAGTGAGATTACTTAACTGGTCATGAATCCTTTCCATGATGTTACTAGGAGTTCCAATAAAATGTTTTATTATTGTGTAAATTAATGTGTTAATACCATCAGGAATACCAAAACCCATATCTTCACGAAAAATAGGGTGACCATTGTCATCAAGCTGGTATGCATGAATAATAGAATTCCTTGCATCTTCGTCAAGGTGTTTCTCCCACCACGAACGAAGCACACAAGTGAAACCATTAGTTAATATTTCAACGATATCAGGCTGAGTAAGACTGTTAAACGCTGTAATATAACTATTGGCTACCATAGACAAATGGTTCATTTTAGTGAGAATTTGATGCTCACTAAAACCATCAATATTCCATTCATAAATCTTATTAGACGAAACAAAAAATTGATTATCTAGATTTTTCTCCTCGTATTGAAGATTAGGGGGAGTTGGTCTAGTATACCAATTTTTTGTTATACTTGCACTATTAAACGTTAATTTACTTAATTGTTCAGCAAGATCAGGGACTGAAGCAACTTCAGAAATTCCTTCTGAATCAGTATTGCTTTCATTATCAGATTCTTCGATCTGATCAATAATAGCAACAGTACCACTAGCTTCACCAGTGCTTGAACCAATCTTTTTAATTAACTTATCAATACTTTTAACTAGGTCAGAATCTTTACTTGGTAATCCCTTTCCATCTCTGTTATCGGGAAGAGTTAGTAAAGGTTGATCTAGTTTCTTTTCAGGATTTCTAACTAAGGCATGATCAATTTTTTCTTCAATTTTATCAAGTTGTTTACCTATGGTGGCTAAATATTGATTAGTGAAATTATTTTGTTCAATAATCTTTTTTATCATCAGTTTTACCATCAGCAACTTTAAAAGGGCTGGCAACAACTGACACATTTTTAACCTGTAAAAGAACAGTTTCTAAAGGAGGATGAGATGCTAAAATCTTAGACTTATCCTCTTTCATCCACTGACTTTTAGTAAGAACTTTACATTGAGAATGATACTTATCATACCAATCATAAAATGTAAGGTTCTCTCTAGTTTGTTTAACATATTTTTTCCAATTATGAACTATTTTATCTCTGTCATGCTTATCATACATGTTACGAAAAGCATGGCGTTTTTCTTGATTAGATTTGGAATTAAAATCTACAACCAGACTATCCCAATCTAACTTAGAAGCTTTGGTTATAACTCTTAACTGGTGATTAATAGGGGCTTCAAAATCAGAGGGAGTAGGACCTGCAGAGACTGTAGGAGACACATCATCTTGTTCATCTTCAGCATGAAAGGCTGGAGTATAGCAAGGATGACTTGTCTGACCTTGATTTAAAACACCTTTCATTTTAATATCTGGGATAGGAAAATCACTTAAAACTTCGGTAACTCTTCTTGAAACAGAAGGTACTGAAGAATTAGTAAATTCTTCTATAATTAGGGGTCTATGAGTACGTTCAAAACTGATCCGAACAGTACCATCAGAAAATTGTTTAATATTTTCTAAATTTAATAAATTATTATTAACTGGTTTTTGTGGAATTTCTTGGGGAAGAATCCACTGACTAGGTAACGTAATATCTTTCCAAAGAATAGTCTTTGGGGTTTGAATATTAGCGTTACTAGTACTGATTTGAATTAGCACAGTATGGTCTTTAGGACTTTTATTAAGCGCATGAATGTTTAAATTAGTTTTCATTACCTTGTAATAAATTCTGTATATTAAGCAGATTATCACCATGCCAAACTGTGGTAATCATCCGTCTGATCTAAGACAGTTAGAAGGTCATGTTAGCCAGTTCTGCTATTATGATTACATGGAAGCTTGGAACAGGGTTTTTCTGTTTCAAACTCCATCTTTTAGTCATTCGTGGTTCATTCAGTTTGATCACAAATTTAAAAGTCAAATCCCTCATTGGTTTGTTTTATGGTGGGAACGTTTTGGTCTCATCTATAAAATTCTCCCAATTGAGCTCCAGTCAGTTTTAAATATTTTTAGTGCTAGGGTTCCTGTGGTGCAATCCACTTGTTGCATTCCAGTAATTCTTCATTTTGTTAGTAAATATAAAATTCCATGGATTCTCAGATGGAACTATGGATTTTATTCTCCTGTTGTTAATGTTGCTCTTTCTTCTGATAATATTCTAACATCCGAAAAGGATGTTTCCCGCTCTAATGCTAGTCAAATTACTCATGTTACTAGGGAATTTTCAGTTAAATGGTGGGATAAGTTTGATCCTTATCGCATTGTTGGTCAAGTCCAGAAGGAATTTCCTAATCCTTCTCCTATTCAATCGATTCCTCCTCCAAAGGAATCATCTTCTAGTAAAACAAAATCCAAGAAATCTTCCGTTTCAAAGTTAGATTTTGCGGATATCGACCATTGTTCAAATTCAGAACTTAAACAGTTATCTAAATTAATTCAGAAACGTATGGATAAACTCAGTGAGGACTCAGTTCCTTCTGTTTGTTCATCTTTTTCGTCTCATTCCAGTCAACATTCTAGTCATAATGATCCGTACGGAAGCATCTCCCTTCAAGATGCTCAGGACCCATTTGCCTAGAATTCCTACAGTTACTTTGGTCAAGCCTCGTTGCAAGATGCTCCTGCCCGCGCAGCCCGTGCTTCTTTGTCTAAAGCAGCCGAAAGTAGCACTTAGTCTTTTTTCGTCTTGTTCGAGTCATGTCCTGTTTGTCGGCCATATGGTCTCTTTAGTCAAAAGTTATTCTGTATTTGATTATTGAGTCTGTATTTTATTCTTTTCGCGTTTGTAATAGTAAAAAGTTGTTTGTAATAGTCCAAAGTTGTAATAATGCTTTTTCTTTTGATAAAGCATTACTGCTGTGTAATAGTCATTTATGTTTTGTAATGATTGAGTTGTTTTTGTTCCGCCTTTTCTCTTCCTATATAAGGGAGGCTTGGTCATTGGTATGAGGCAGGATTTAGTAATCCAATAGAGCGTTTGAGAAGACTCAGATTCCCATCTGACTAATCTTCAACCCTCTTGCCTTCTCTTTTAGATATGCTAAGTTTCTATAATCGAGTCAATTTGTTGTAAGTAACCAAGTTATCTGTTTGTAATTATTTCTTTTCTCAATAAAAGTTTATTTTATTCAAACTCTTGTTTATATTATGAACTGCTGTTATTATTTCTTATTGTTTTGCTATAGTTGTAATTCAGCTTTATATGCGCCACTCTTCTTCTCTTTTCTTGTCCTTCCGCCTTTTGGTATCAAAGCCATGAGTTGTTTGTTTACTAAACGTTTTACTTAATCTGTTTAATCTCAGTCATTTTTTAAAAAAAAAATCAAAAGTTTTCATCGATATTTGTTCAAGAAGTCACCTAATCTCTTTGTATAAACCACCCTCCATCGCCATAGGTCCTTGTCCAGCCTATGTAAGTCTCGAGAGTGTGAGCAGTTTTGGCTCTCTGGGAATCACTAGATGATAGGGTATGTGTTTATGTTAAACAAAGAAAGGGGTATGTATGGAAGAACACAGATTTATTAAAAACTTTAACTTTTAAAAATGAGTAGATTATTCCGGTCTAGTTATTCGGTTAGTAATAGATCTTCTCTTCCTCCTGTTCCAAACATAGTTAACCAAGAAGAACACAGTTATGAAAACATTAATCAAACTCTTAGTAACTGGAACATACCTAGTGTGTCTCCTAGAGAAATTTACCAATCAACATTTATTGATAATTTTAAAACAGACTAGGTCAGAATCTTTACTTGGTAATCCCTTTCCATCTCTGTTATCGGGAAGAGTTAGTAAAGGTTGATCTAGTTTCTTTTCAGGATTTCTAACTAAGGCATGATCAAATTTTTCTTCAATTTTATCAAGTTGTTTACCTATGGTGGCTAAATATTGATTAGTGAAATTATTTTGTTCAATAATCTTTTTATCATCAGTTTTACCATCAGCAACTTTAAAAGGGCCGGCAACAATATATATATATATATATATATATATATATTCACATAATATTCATATTCATTTCCTTCTTACATTATCTCCTCCTTAAAAATTTATTTCCATAATAAATTTCTTCATAAATTACTATAAAATCTTTTTCATAATAATTTAAAGGTATCCTAACACCTTAATCATAATACACCATCAAGTGTACATACAATTCCATTCTAGGGTTTTGGATTTATTCTTCATCTTCTCATTACACTTCGAAATTTCGTTACATTGCTAAAATTTTCAAACCATATAAGTTCTTATTAAAATTTTTAAATCATTCCTCTATTTTCACTCTAGGTTTTAAACTTTAACCTTTAATTTAATCGTTTAAGATTTTTTCTAAATTTTTGGGTTGTCACAGCTGATTGTGGAGTCCAACCCCAGACCAAAACTTGATAGTTGGTTTAGTTCGTAGATCGTAGACTGAACCCCACAATCGTAGTGTGGCTTCACTTCAATCGTGGAACGCTCTCGTAGAATCGTAGAGTTTGTAATTAAGTGGAAATATAAATCACTTATTTTGAAGCACTCCCTTAAGAAGACATAAGAGGTTGCTTCAATTGAATGACTGTGGAATGAACTACTATGATGTATGGTCTAAAAGCTTGTTCAAGACTTGGAATACAGAAAGTCATTACAAAGATTCATAAAAATCCCCAAAATACCATAGAGAATCATCCTTTTTATTTGTGAACGTTGATGGAATAATGGGAGTTGATTCTTAGAAATGTTATAGCATAACGTAAAATGATATTTGAAATGTATAATGACCAATGATTTGTACCATGTTATGATGGGACCAAAATAAGTACATTTAAGAATTGTTTAAAAACTAAGTATGTAATGTATACCATGTGTGTATGATCACCAAGTGATGAACGAAGGTTATATGCATAACCTAAGTCTAAAAAATATAGATGAGTAATGTTTAACGAAGTGTGATATGCGGTTGTAATACCCGGGAATTTTTATATATTATTAAATGAATATATTAATGGAAATGAATATTTATTTGAAAATAAATGATTTTGTGAGTTAACCTCAATTATATTAAATTGAATAATTATAATAATTGAGAAAATGTGGAGTTTGCGATAAACTCGTTGAATGCCTTGTGTGACACAGTGATGAGAAAGATTAATGATTATATTAATTAATGAAAGAATTGTTAAGTAAACAATTAATCTATATTAATTGATAATTGTTATTGTAGAATATTAATTAATTGTTATTAAATACTAATGGTGATTAATTAATAATATGTGATTATTATTACAAGAGACATAATAATAATAAGCAACGTATTTATAAATATAATAAGATTTATATTCATGTGATATTTAATCATGTAAGTGCTAACCAATTATTGTAGAGATTAATAAGTTCATTGATTTATGAGAAATGAATTGATTATTATTATTATTATTAATTAATTGATAATATAAGTAATTTATTTACTCCTATGTACAAGCGTGCGATATTAAAAGTATAACGTATAGTAGTTAACTATATAGTATGCAAAGTGTAAAGTGTGGTGTGGCTATATTGTATAGAAACCATATATTAAGATTTATGAAACTATATTACATAAAGCAATGTGATTGGACATATTGAAACTATATGTTATGAATAACTCATGAAATGCCTATGTGACAATATGTAGGCAAGTATACATTAAATTAATACACCTTGAGGGTATTGTAAACAACTATTAAATTATGAATACTTCAATAAATTAATATGAATTGAACAATAGAATTGGAATGATGTAGTAGAATAATACCCAATTGAAGTACATTCGTTAATAGTAAAGATGTACATGGATTATATGTGATTAAATTACATTTACTACATTATGTGAATTACATGGTTAGTATTATTGGGATTACATTGTAATTTTAATTGTAATCTAAATATATAGTATGTATATATATGTGATAACCTAAGTGTATAATATATGTTATAACATTGTACAAACTGCTAGAATGTTGAGATTGATATTGCTTGTCCCATAATACTAGACCCATTTCCTCTTCACGTGCTTGACAAAAGGCTAAGGCCTATTTCCCTTTTCTTCTCCCAATTATTAGCAACATAGCTAGCAATCATGGCATGGGGAGTGGCCTCAATAGTGTCCATCACTAACTAATTACCTCCTCTCTATTAACCTCCATGCAATTCATAAATCTCGTTGGTTTGATTTAGGCTATAATAGCATTGTCTGTGTAAGGATTTTTCTATAAATATAACTCATTCTTCCTCATTTCTAATTGCTGAGTTTCTTGAGTGAATTGAGAGCATACAAGTATTCTAAGGGTGAGTACTTATATATACATATCAGTAGAGGAAGTGGGAGTTAGCAATTGCAGAGGTATAATTCTTTCCATGCTCTTCATTTATGTTCTTCATTTTCTGTCTCAAAGATTTCTTGAATCCTTGATTCTAGTTAGAGTTCATGATTTTGTGATTTGAAGATGTTAATTGATGGTTATATAAGCTTATATATGTGTTAGTAAGGTAATGTAGTAGGTTTGATAGCAATTTCGTAGAAAAATTCTGTGTTTGGGTTTGTGAATTGTCGTTGCTGGCTGCTGTTTGGTTTGGAAAAGGAGACGCGCGGCCGCGCGTCTCCTAGTACAAATGCGCCCCTTTGCAGATTTTGTTGGTTATTGTGTTATGATATCTGGTTTACGGAGCGTGCTAATAGTACTTAGTTAGGCCTATTTTAGTCCTTGACATACTAGTTATGTTGCCTTTCATATAATCACTCACCTAGCTTGATTTCAAAAGAAAACTTGAGTTTTCAATATGCAAACTCAATAAACCATGTGGACCTTAAAATTCTAAGACGGGTTAGTGTGGTCTGATTTCATTTGTACGTAACTATGCGAGCATGATGTATAGTAAGTAAAGTAGTTTAACATACTAGAGGACATTGATAACATGCCAATGAACACTTAGAGTTTCAAAATGGACATTGACTTATTATATTTGTTTTGATATTACGATCCTGCAAGCATATTAGTATGGTTTTAAAATGCATGTCGGACATATTAACTTACATATATGGATTTCGTAATGAAGCATGAACATGTTGGACTTATTAGTAAACTTTACTAATGAAAATACGAACTTTGAACATGAATGTTAACATGCTACTTTGAGAGTTAGAATCTGATAGTTGTGAACATGTTTGATGATACTCTTAGACTTACTCATGTATTATAAATGTATATATACCATGCTTAGGTATCGTAATTCAAGTGAAGCATAAACGAAGCTTATTTTCAAACTAAGACAATGCTAATTACACATATGTGATATGAATACTCACAAGCATGTCTAATATGAATTATATAACTACCTTATATGGTAAGAAGCAAGCATGTTAGACTTTGTGACTTTATAACCTTGAATGACCGTAAGTTGTCAAAAGTGCCAACTTAAAACCATATCATGAAAGAGAGAACTTAGATAAACTTGAGAAGCATGAAAGTATCCTGTAATATGTATACATGCGATGTGATATCATATGTTGATGCTTGAATCTGATTTGACGGTTAACTTATAATAATACTATAAAAAGTGGTATGTTTGCTATTCGTTGTGATGTTATGTGATAATTGATGATATGAGAATATGTCTAACTCAACAAGAGGAACGATAAGGATAAAAGTTATATTAATATGATACTATATGTGGTATAACTGTGTAGCTAGGTTAAAACTTAGCTTATGTGTCGATCGTATATCCGAAGATAAGATATGATATTAAACTATATGACTAATGAATATCATATATATATACGTAATTATATTACGACAGGGATTCGAAAGTATTGGTTTACTTAATGTGGATAAACTACGCTAAAGGCAAGTACTTGAACCCTACTCTTTATTGAACATTTCTGAAGCTTGTACTATTATTGGTTATACAAGTAAATAATTGAAAGCATGATTCTTATCCTATGATATAATAGAATAGAGTTGTTTATTCTTGAACTTTGATTCGAGTATTGAACTTATAATTGTTCGCTAATTCATTTAAAGAGCCGTCTATGCCAATTGATTTGGCTAGACTTATAACATGATTAGAAAGCTGTCCAAACCAATTGAATGGTGCGGAATTCTTGTGTTAACTAAGTTGAACAACCTTCTTTGAAGGGGATATATATTTGTCGGGAGACCGACGTGCGCACACTTTAAGTACGATTGAACGATGTGCATACCGTAGGGTACTTTAGGCTGATCACCTGTTGTACTTGTTTTTAATTAGGTTATCAGTTTAATACTGTTAATTCTAGTAGAAGTTCATAGTCCTTAGTGACTGCTCAGTACTCAGTTACCTTGAATTCTTGAATTGATTTATTATTGAATCATATTGATATTATTATGTCCTTCGCGACTGTTGTTGAGAACTGTTGATATTCTTGTTATCCTTGAACTATCATACCTTGCTATACCTTATGGGGATTCGAGAATTATATTACTCACCGTTATTGTATATTACTTGTTGAGCAATTTGTGCTCATTCTTGCTTTCCCTAAAACATTTCAGTTAAGGTAGAGCAGAGCGGACCTTCAGGCACAGATAAGGGCAAGGAAAAGGCTACTGAGTAGCTTTAATTATGTAGCACTTTATGGTTGTAATAAAGAACTTATGATATTATGTACTAGTTAAGGTTATTTACGTTTAAGTTATGTTTAAGCTATGTAATCACTTTTTAAGTTATGAGACCTTGGAACATGAATAAATTATATAAATTAAATGTAATCTACTCGGTAGTAGTTGTGTATTATTTCGCTGTGTAATGCGACATTTAGTCGTATTATTTATTGTGGTATTAGGTATTAGAACGTGACGAACCAAATTCGAGTGACCAAGTGGCGGTCCGAATTTGGGGGCGTCACAGGTTGGTATCAGAGTTGTAGTTATAAACCTTAGGAGCGAGTGTCCTTAGATTATAGCTTAGGAGAATTTAGAAGTTAGAAAGGAGATAAAACTCATGTAGAGTTTTCCTTAAGAGACTTATTCTGTTATGAAATGTAACTTCATTCTATATAATGAATTTATGTTTTATTTAACATTCTAATGGAGTTGCTGTTATTTGTCTTGTGTTTGTGATTGTAGGATGGCAGATATGGGAGTACCCTGTAGAGTGGCTGAGGAGGAGCCCAGGGATATCCATGTAGTGTACGAGGCACCCTTAGAGGCTGTGCCAGTGCAAGTTGTTGCACCATCCGAGTTTGACGACGAGGATGAGATCGAGGTAGAGTCCGACCCAGAGGAGGAGCCGATGGAGGATGAGCCAGTAATGGACTCTGATGAGGCTACTGTAGAGGAGCAGATGTTAGGCGAGTATGAGGAGCGAATCCTAGAGTTGGACTGCAGAGTCCAGGAATTAGAGGTAGAGGCCCAAGAGAGAGAGTCGGAGTTCCATAAGCTAAGGGATGAAGACCATCAGAAGAAGCTAGCCATGCAGGAACTAGAGGTAGAGATTGCCTACTGCAAGGAGGCAGGGATCCAGATGGGGACTTTATTTCACAAGTCAGTGGCAAGAAACGTGGATCTGGCAGGAAAGCCGAAAGAAGTAGAACAAAGGGAACTAAGTGAGAAGACTGAGAAGGAAGCACTTCGTACTCAGCTAGAGTTAGAGGTGATGGATAGGATACACTTCGAGGAGAAGTGGGAGGCGACCAATGAGAGAGCTGATGACCTAGAGGTTGAGGTCAGATGCAAGAAGAGGAAGATGAACAAGATAGGGTACGTGTTCCATTCGGCATTCGAGAGGGTGATAGATGGTGTGTACCATTACCCGGCAAAGCAGGGACATACCCTACATACTTTGAGCTGAGAGTTGGTAGCATATATAGCACAGATGGAGTGTAAGAGCCTTGTAGAGGGATGAATGATGGGATGAGATCCTTAGTCAGTCTAGTAGTAGTTTAGTAGTGTTTACTTTATGTGATGTATATACTATGTGTAAATCCTAACTTTCTGTGTAAAATGTGGGATAGTGTTGTAAACCCCGAGTAAGGTTGTGTTCGAGGGGTGGTATGGTAGTATGTTAGTGTTTCCCATCTTTTGTGATATTAGGGGATATGTGGTAGACATTTATAGAAATATGCTAGAAAAAATCATGTAATGAAAAGATTGGCATATGAATATAAATGAAACTTATTTCAGAAATATGTTGTAAATTATTCTTTTTGTATTAAAATGAAATACTTAAGTGATATAACTGAATAATAATAAAATGAAAATTTGTGATGCAGATCATGGCACCAAGACGTAGATTGACTGCACCCGAAGAATTCGTTAATAACGAGAGGGAGCAAGTAGATCCTATTCAGAAGCTAGTTGATCTGTTAGGAGAAGCTCTTAGGGGGAGGAACAATGAACCTGCTCGCCCAAACCCTCAGGCTGTGCCAATAACAACCTTCAAAGACTTTAGAAGTGTAGGACCCCCAAAGTTCGAGGGTACTACTGACCCGATAGTTGCGCAAACCTGGATCAAGGAAATCGAGAAGGCCTGCACTATAGCCCGCGTGGGTGAAGACCAGAAGACAGTATTTGCCACATACATGATGAGAGGCGAAGAAAACTATTGGTGGGAGGCTAATCAGCAGAGAGCGGGAGAAGGAACAATAACATGGGATAGATTTAAGACGCTATTCTTCGAGAACTATTTCCTGAAGAGCATGAAGAACCGAATGGAGGTGAAATTCCTAGAGTTAAAACAAGGTGAGATGACGGTGGTGCAATACGTGGCTAAGTTCAATGAACTAGCGCGGTTTACAGAACACCAAGTTGGAGATGAGGAAAGGAAAGCGAGACTCTTTGAGCAAGGGCTGAAGCCGTGGCTGTACAATAAGGTATCAGTTCTCCAAATTGATTCCTTTGCGACATTGTTAGAGAAGACAATCATTGTGGAAGGTGGCAGTAAGGCCTTAAGTCTATATCATAAGAGAAGAAAAACAAGAATACTGGTAGTGAGTTTCGTGGAGGAAGCAGCAACGGAGGGAGTAACTCCAAAAAAAGAAAATGGGAAAACAACAACAACAACAATCGGAACAACAATCAAGGTGGGAGTCACCAAGGGAGCTTTAAGAAAAAGAGTGAGACTTGTAATAAGTGTGGGAAGAACCATCAGGGTGAGTGCTGGAAGGGGCGCGACACTTGCTACAACTGCGGACAGGAAGGGCACATCTAGCCCAACTGCCCAAAACCAAAACAGATACAAGGATGCTTTGCATGTGGCTCGACGGAGCACCGGATTAAGGACTGCCTGAAGAAGGGAAGTAACGGAGGGAGCCAACAAGGGGGAAACAAGCTGATGATTAGCGGACCAGCACAATCCAACCGCCCAATTGCCAGAACTTTTACATGACCGTCCAGGATGCATTGGCTGCAAAGGACGTGGTGTCATGTATAATCCCAATCAATGATATAAATGCTTATGTATTATTTGATTCGGGTGCCACCTGTTCTTTTCTGTCTAAAGAATTTGCTAGTAGACTTAGTACACCCCGAGAACTATTAGAAAATCCTTTGAACATAGAAGTTGCGAATAAAGAAGTAATCCCTGTAGAATACGTTTATCGAAATTATCGTGCAAACATTAGAGAACGTGAACTGAGCGTAGACTTGATTCCTATTAGACTGGGAGAATTTGACGTAATACTGGGAATGGATTGGTTGTATAACCATGCTGCGGTAATTGACTGTCAGAATAAATGTGTAAACCTTCAAACTCCGAGTAAGTCTAAGGTAGTGTTTTATGGTAGCTCATCGCTTAAGCAATCGTGTTGCGTTACGATGATGCAGGCCAAGAAATTGTTAAGGAAAAGATGTGTAGGTTATTTAGCTTACATCGTTGATACTCGGAAAAAAGGAGTAAAAATTAAGGATATATCCGTAGTGAATGAATTTCGAGATGTATTTTTGGACGATCTGCCTGGTCTTTCGCCAGACAGAGAAATTGAATTCGTAATAGACTTAGCACCGGGAACGGCACCGATTTTGAAAGCTCCATACCGTATGGCGCCAGTAGAAATGAAGGAATTGATGATACAACTGCAAGTGCTGTTGGATAAAGGTTACATTCGACCAAGTATGTCTCCTTGGGGAGCACCAGTGTTATTCGTTAAGAAAAAGGACAGATCGATGAGGCTCTGTATCGATTATCGAGAATTGAACAGAGTAACGATCAAGAACAGATATCCGTTACCAAGGATAGACGACTTATTTGATCAACTAAAGGGAGCAAAGTGTTTCTCGAACATCGACCTACGGACAGGATATCACCAACTGAAAGTACGGAATGAGGACATACGAAAGACTGCGTTTCGAACCCGTTATGGACATTACGAGTTTTTGGTAATGTCATTTGGTTTGACTAATTCTCTGACAGCATTTATGGACTTGATGAACCGAGTTTTCAAGCCATACTTAGATAAATTCATGGTAGTTTTTATCGACGACATCTTGATCTACTTAAAGACAGAGGAAGAACACGCCGAACACCTGAAGATTGTTTTGGAAGCATTAAGGAAGGAAAAGATGTATGCCAAATTTTCTAAGTGTGAATTTTGGATGGAGAAGGTTCAATTCTTAGGCAACATGGTGGATAAGAATGGAATCTCAGTAGACCTCGCAAAGGTTGAAGCAGTAAGTAATTGGGAACAACCGAGAACACTGACAGAGGTAAGAAGTTTCTTAGGGTTAGCTGGGTACTATCGAAGATTCATCCAAGATTTTTCTAAGATAGCAACGCCGTTGACCAATCTGACGAGGAAGACGGTGAAGTTTGTATAGACAGACAAATGCGAAGAAAGTTTTCAAGAGTTGAAGAAAAGATTGAGCGAGGCACCTGTGTTATCACTACCAGATGATGAGGGAAATTTTGTGGTGTATAGTGACGCATCGCACAAGGGACTTGGTTGTGTTCTCATGCAACACGACAAGGTCATTGCGTACGCATCACGATAATTGAAGGATTACGAAAAACGATACCCTACTCACGACTTGGAGCTAGCGGCAGTAGTTTTTGCGTAAAATATATGGAGGCATTATTTATACGGGGAGAAATGTGAGATATACACGGACCACAAAAGTCTGAAATATATCTTCACATAGAAGGAGTTGAATATGCGTCAGAGGAGGTGGTTAGAATTGATCAAGGATTATGACTGCGATATTCTTTATCACCCGGGTAAGGCTAACGTAGCTGCCGATGCTCTGACCAGAAAAGGAAGGAAGAAACTATTTTGTTTGATGACTCAAGAAGAATTGGTAAGAGAAATTGAAAGATTAAAGATAGGGGTAAGAGGACCGGAAAGGTCGAAAGAGAAATTGTTCATAATGGAAGCTCGTCCAACCTTGTTGGATAGAGTAAAGGAATCACAAGAGAAAGATGAAGAGTGCGAGAAAATCAGAAAGAGGATCGCAAAAAATAAAGAAGAGAGATTCCAAATGGATAAAGACGGTATTTTGAGATTCGAAGGAAGAGTGTGGGTACCAGCTGTAATCGAGTTAAGGGAAGAGATTTTGCATGAGGCACATAATACAACGTATTTCGTTCATCCGGGAGGCACAAAGATGTACCGAGATTTAAGACGACATTTTTGGTGGCCCAATCTAAAACGGAAAGTCACAGAGTGCGTTAGTAGATGTTTGACTTGCCAACGCGTCAAAGTAGAGCATCAGCGGTCGAGTGGTTTACTACAACCATTAGAAATACCGGAGTGAAAATGGGAGCATATTACGATGGACTTCATGGTAGGACTTCCAATCACACAGAAAGGTTATGATGCTATTTGGGTTATCGTGGATCCGCTAACGAAGACCGCACATTTTCTACCAATCAAGATCCGCTATAGTTTGAATCAGTTATCTAGTCTGTACATAAAGGAGATTGTTTTACGACATGGAGTGCCGGTGTCAATTGTGTCTGATCGAGATCCGCGCTTCACGTTAAATTTTTGGAAAAGTTTGCAAGAAAGAATGGGAACGCAGTTGAGGTTGAGTACCGCTTATCATCCTCAGACAGACGGACAGAGTGAGCGAACAATACAAACGCTGGAAGACATGCTTAGGACTTGCGTGATGGACTTCAAAGGAAATTGGGACGACCACCTACCCTTAGTCGAATTTGCGTATAATAATAGTTACCATGCGAGTATCGGCATGCCACCGTACGAAGCTCTGTACTAAAGAAAGTGCAGAACGCCATTATGTTGGGACGAAGTCGGAGAACGATGAATACTCGGACCAGAGCTAGTACAACAAATTGCAAACGTGGTGACAATAATAAGAGCCAGACTAGTAGCAGCTCAAGATCGCCAGAAAAAGTACGCAGATTTGCATCGGCAGGACAGAGACTTTAAAGTTGGCAGTTTTGTATTCTTGAAGGTATCTCTATGGAAGGGAAAGATCCGTTTTGGCAAGAAGGGAAAACTGAGTCCAAGAATCATAGGACCGTTCGAGATACTGAAACAAGTGGGCGAAGTGGCATACAAAGTTGCGTTACCACCCGAGTTGGAGCACATCCACAACGTGTTCCACATTTCCGTGTTACGACCATACAAGGCCGACTACAAGCAGGTGATTTGTTATGAGCTCATTCAAGTGGAGAAGAACTTGGCGTATGAAGAAATTCCTGTCCAGATATTAGATAGGAAGGAGCAAACTTTAAGAAATAAAATTATTTCATCTTTAAAAGTACTTTGGCGTAACCACGATGTCGAGGAGGCTACGTGGGAGTTAGAAGATAGGATGATGAGGGACTATCCCCATTTATTTGTGTAACCTTGTAGCAATTCCGGGGCAAAATTTTTATAAGGGGGGGAGGATGTAATACCCGAGAATTTTCATATATTATTAAATGAATATATTAATGGAAATGAATATTTATTTGAAAATAAATGATTTTGTGAGTTAACTCAATTATATTAAATTGAATAATTATAATAATTGAGGAAATGTGGAGTTTGCGATAAACTCGTTGAATGCCTTGTGTGGCACAGTGATGAGAAAGATTAATGATTATATTAATTAATGAAAGAATTGTTAAGTGAACAGTTAATCTATATTAATTGATAATTGTTATTGTAGAATATTAATTAATTGTTATTAAATACTAATGGTGATTAATTAATAATATGTGATTATTATTACAAGAGACATAATAATAATAAGCAACGTGTTTATAAATATAATAAGATTTGTATTCATGTGATATTTAATTATGTAAGTGCCAACCAATTACTGTAGAGATTAATAAGTTCATTGATTTATGAGAAATGGATTGACTAATATTATTATTAATTAATTGATAAGATAAGTAATTTATTTACTCCTATGTACAAGCGTGCGATATTATAAGTATAACGTATAGTAGTTAACTATATAGTATGCAAAGTGTAAAGTGTGGTGCGGCTATATTGTATAGAAACCATATATTAAGATTTATGAAACTTGATTGGACATATTGAAACTATATGTTATGAATACCTCATGAAATGCCTATGTGACAATATGTAGGCAAGTATACATTAAATTAATACACCTTGAGGGTATTGTAAAAAACTAATAAATTATGAATACTTCAATAAATTAATATGAATTGAACAATAGAATTGGAATGATGTAGTAGAATAATACCCAATTAAAGTACATTCGTTAGTAGTAAAGATGTACATGGATTATATGTGAGTAAATTACATTTACTACATTATATGAATTACATGGTAGTATTATTGGGATTACATTATAATTTTAATTGTAATCTAAATATATAGTATGTATATATATGTGATAACCTAAGTGTATAATATATGTTATAACATTGTACAAATTGCTAGAATGTTGAGATTGATATTGCTTGTCCCATAATACTAGACCCATTTCTTCTTCACGTGCTTGACAAAAGGCTAAGGTCGATTTCCCTTTTCTTCTCCCAATTCTCAGCAACATAGCTAGCAATCATGGCATGGGGAGTGGCCTCAATAGTGTCCATCACCAACTAATTACCTACTCTCTATTAACCTCCATGCAATTCATAAATCTCGTTGGTTTGATTTGGGGTATAATAGCATTGTCTGTGTAAGGATTTTTCTATAAATATAACTCATTCTTCCTCATTTCTAATTGCTGAGTTTCTTGAGTGAATTGAGAGCATATAAGTATGCTAAGGGTGAGTACTTATATATACATATCAGTAGAGGAAGTGGGAGTTCGCAATTGCAGAGGTATAATTCTTTCAATGCTCTTTAATTATGTTCTTCATTTTCTGTCTCTGAGATTTCTTGAATCCTTGATTCTAGTTAGAGTTCATGATTTTGTGATTTGAGGATGTTAATTGATGGTTATATAAGCTTATATATGTGTTAGTAAGGTAATGTAGTAGGTTTGATAGCAATTTCGTAGAAAAATTCTGTGTTTGGGTTTGTGAATTGCCGTTGCTGGCTGCTGTTTGGTTTGAAAACGGAGACGCGCGGCCGCGCGTCTCCTAGTACAAATAGTGCGCGGCTGCGCCCCTATGCAGATTTTGTTGGTTATTGTGTTATGATATCTGGTTTACGGAGCGTGCTAATAATACTTAGTTATGCCTATTTCAGTCCTTGACATACTAGTTATGTTGCCTTTCATATAATCACTCACCTAGCTTGATTTCAAAAGAAAACTTGAGTTTTCAATATGCAAACTCAATAAACCATGTGGACCTTAAAATTCTAACTTGAAGACGTGTTAGTGTGGTCTGATTTCATTTGTACGTAACCATACGAGCATGATGTATAGTAAGTAGAGTAGTTTAACATACTAGAGGACATTGATAACATGCCAATGAACACTTAGAGTTTCAAAATGGACATTGACTTATTATATTCGTTTTGATATTCTGATCTTGCAAGCATGTTAGTATGGTTTTGAAATGTATGTCGGACATGCTAACTTACGTATATGGATTTCGTAATGAAGCATAAACATGTTGGACTTATTAGTAAGCTTTACTAATGAAAATACAAAATTTGAACATGAATGTTAACATGCTACTTTGAGAGTTAGAAACTGATAGTTGTGAACATGTTTGATGATATTCTTAGACTTACTCATGTATCATAAATGTATATATACCATGCTTAGGTATCGTAATTCAAGTGAAGCATAAACGAAGCATATTTTCAAACCAAGACAATGCTAATTACACATATGTGATATGAATACTCACAAGCATGTCTAATATGAATTATATGACTACCTTATATGTTAAGAAGCAATCATGTTATACTTTGTGGCTTTATAACCTTGAATGACCGTAAGTTGTCAAAAGTGCCAACTTAAAACCTATATCATGAAAGAGAGAACTTAGATAAACTTGAGAAGCATGAAAGTATCCTTTAATATGTATACATTCCATGTGATATCATATGTTGATGCTTGAATCCGATTTGACGGTTAACTTATAATAATACTATAAAAAGGGGTATATTTGCTATTCGTTGTGATCTTATGTGATAATTGATGATATGAGAATATGTCTAACTCAACAAGAGGAACGATAAGGATAAAAGTTATATTAATATGATACTATATGTGGTATAACTGTGTAGCTAGGTTAAAACTTAGCTTATGTGTCGATCGTATATCTGAAGATAAGATATGATGTTACACTATATGACTAATGAATATCATATATATATACGTAATTATATTACGATAGGGATTCGAAAGGATTGGTTTACTTAATGTGGATAAACTACGCTAAAGGCAAGTACTTGAACCCTACTCTTTATTGAACATTTCTGAAGCTTGTACTATTATTGGTTATACAAGTAAATAATTGAAAGCATGATTCTTATCCTATGATATAATAGAATAGAGTTGTTTATTCTTGAACTTTGATTCGAGTATTGAACTTATAATTGTTCGCTAATTCATTTAAAGAGCCGTCTATGCCAATTGATTCGGCTAGACTTATAACATGATTAGAAAGCCGTCCAAACCAATTGAATGGTGCAGAATTCTTGTGTTAACTGAGTTGACCAACATTCTTTGAAGGGGATATATATTTGTCGGGAGACCGACGTGCGCACACTTTAAGTACGATTGAACGATATGCATACCGTAGGGTACTTTAGGCTGATCACCTGTTGTATTTGTTTTTAATTGGGTTATCAGTTTAATACTGTTAATTCTAGTAGAAGGTCATAGTCCTTAGTGACTGCTCAGTATTCAGTTACCTTGAAATCTTGAATTGATTTATTATTGAATCAAATTGATATTATTATGTCCTTAGCGACTGTTGTTAAGAACTGTTGATATTCTTGTTATCCTTGAACTATCATACCTTGCTATACCTTGTGGGGATTCGAGAATTATATTACTCACCCTTATTGTATATTACTTGCTGAGCAATTTGTGCTTATTCTTGCTTTTCCTAAAATATTTCAGTTAAGGCAGAGAAGAGCGGACCTTCGGTCAAAAATAAGGGCAAGGGAAAGGCTACTGAGTAGCTTTAATTATGTAGCACTTTATGGTTGTAATAAAGAACTTATGATATTATGTACTATCTTTAATTATGTAGCACGTTATTTACGCTTAAGTTATGTTTAAGCTATGTAATCATTGTTTAAGTTACGAGACCTTGGGACGTGAATAAATTATATTAATTAAATGTAATCTATTCGATAGTAGTTGTGTATTATTCCGCTGTATAATGCGACATTTAGTCGTATTATTTATTGTGGTATTAGGAATTAGAACGTGACGAACCGAATTCGAGTGACCAAGTGGCGGTCCGAATTTGGAGGAGTCATAGCTGTAGTGGTGTGATACACACACAGTAAACTACAAGCGCAATAAGCTAGTACATGTGGTACTGAAGGAAAGTAAAACTGAGTTATATAAATAACGAAGATGAATATATTGATGGTATAAGGACAATATAAGTTAAAGTAGGGTTAACCATGAGATCAAGTATTGATGGTGTTTATTTTCAATCTCACATACCGTGTAGGTCATGCAACGGAACACGACATGTTAATGGTAGAACGTCGGTACAGGCAAGTTTTGCAGAACTTGTTTTTATATATGAACTTGTTAAATTGTAATGTGTACATATTTCCTGTATTATATGTACTTCTTGTGAATAATTTGGGATGTGCACTATGAGCTATATTGTGATATAAATCTATTGAATCAAGTTAATGATTGATGTGGATTGAGTTATGGAAACTTACTATTTTCGTGATATGAGGTATGTGATAAGCAGGAATAATTTAAATTGTGTTTAAAATGCTAAATATGTGTTATGTGATAACTGTTAAACTTGTTGGGCAACATAGTTGCTCACCCTTACTATAAACAATTGTTTTCAGCTAAACTATAGCGGATCGAAGGATTCAGGATAGACACAATAAGAATGGAGAAGTACTTATTGAAGTTGTTCGTATAGCTCTAGTTATGTTAAATAACGTTCATATGACATTTTATAATTGCATTGTCAAAGAACATTGTATAGAAGAATAGTTAAGTCGAATTGTGGATACTTAAAAAAAATATCCAAGTGAAAAATATTATTTATAATCTAAAATGTATATGTTAAATTCATATGATTTAAAAGTGTAATTACCAGGTGGTAAAGGTTACGAATTCTGAAAATAGAAACAATTAATGTATTAATTACCAAGTGAGGTTGTATTCATTATTTTATGAATAACGGTTATAAATATTCAGATAAAGGTTGTATCGTGACAGCACCAAGTTCGAGGTAACAAGTACCTGGATTTGGGGGTGTTACAAGTTGGTATCAAAGTAGTAGGTAATAAACCTTAGGTAAGGGTACCTTAGGCTATAACCGTAGTGACGAAAAATGAAAACGACGACGAATAAACTTGAATAAAAGTTTAAGTAATATGAAATGACTTTAGAAACCACACAAAGGAGTTAAAACGAATATCGAAGATTAATAAAGTAAGAGTCAAAGTATTGACAAGGAGATTCAATGAAAAATCTCGAAGAGTTATAAAAGATAAGAATCCGGAGTTACCCGACTCTAATAATGAAAATGACAAGTAATGATGAATAGACAAAGTCTATAAGATGGAAAGTGTAAATCAAATTATAATATAACATGATTAAAGAAGAGTAAGACGATCGTAAGATGAAACGATCGTAGGGATAAAGAGAATGATATTGTAAAATAAGATCACAACGTAATCATAATGAGTTAAGAAATAACAGATAGTCTGTTAAATGAATGGAAAGTTATAGCTTAATGCTATAAAAAGAAGGTACTATGAGATAATACGAAAAAATAGTCGAAAGTGATGAGATACGGATTAAAGAAAATTCATAATAAGCAAAGAAGAAAATAGGATTTATGTGGGATTTCAATTGAGGACTCATATGATAACTGAGTTGTACAAACCTTTGTATGGACAGAGATTTTGTGCTTTGTTTAACGACCACTTAGTCTATTACATTGATAATCATTGGAATGTTGGTATCACGTAATCGATATATATATATATGGTGAGAAGTTGATTCTTTTCTCATATTCATATATGATAGTAGAGAATATTAAGATTATGTGCGAGTTCTTAAAACTCATGCTTATGGTAAGTTTGTGACTCATAATCATATGGTATGTTTTGAGCCCCTAACCGTATAGACAGTCCATGAATTGTTCTTGGACTACGCATCGGTAGGACAAGTTCCTGAAATCATATTATTGTGAAAAGTTCCTAAACACATAATGTGTTGTAAGATTTGATGAACTATACTTGGGTATAGGAGTGTTGTAGACGAAAAACTAATTATTTTCAGTGTATTAAGCATTAAGAGTGTTAGAAATAGATATAATGATTACATGTATAAAGATGTGTCATGAGTAGTAATCAAAAAATTAAATTACAAGTTATGATTTGGTAAGTTATAAGAAACTCAAACTTGATGTTCGTGCGGTTAGTAATGTTGTTCTAATACTAAGGCTTATGTTATGTGTTTATAAGGATTCAGCTTCGTGCTATGTGGTTAGTGTAATCAGACCTAGATTAATAGTATGTAAAGTTAGGTAAAATGGAAATTTAAACAATTAACATTAGTTTTCATATAACTAATTGGTGTAATGATCCTAAATGGTATATGTAGGATACTAAAGAGCGTAAGTTGTAATTGTGTAGCAAGCGCATAAGGCAAGCTCTTTAATCCTAATCTTTTATTGAGCAAGTTCTCTATTTCTATCTTGTTTATAATTATGCAAGTTCCTAATCCTTCGTTGAGCAAGTTTCTTACCTTTCTTTTAATGGAGTAAATGTTCTAACCTCAACTTCTTATCATTCAAGCAAGGATATTATAATATCTAATGTCTATAACTTGGTTAAAGCTTTCTATTCTTTCGAAAGCAATACTTCAATATATGAGACTTATTCATTTGTGGTTATTGTCTTCTATTATCATTGAAATCTCACCTTCCAAATGTTATATTGTTGTGGATATCGAACTATTGTATGACTAGTGATCCTTTACTTATTGAACTATTCCTTAGTTGATGAATGGTCTAAGATTCAAATTAGCACTTAAGTAATCCAAATCAAACTTCCGTTGGTGCAGACTCTAATGTCAAAGCTAAGATGAATAACCCTATTATAGGAGATTATATTACGCAAAAACATTAAAATGTTTGGTCACAATACATTGTACGAAGGGCTGATCCCCTGGAGTATGAGACGGATCGTCCAAATGGTCTTTAAGACTGGTAAAGGTTACAATAGAGATACTTGTTAACCTAAGATATAGTTTGAGGTTTTGTAACCCTCAGTTATTCTATGATCTTGGTTTCTAATATCGAGTCAAAAGTTGAATCCTTTTATTGAGCTTACAGTTCTTGAATGTCATTGGTTATTTTAAGAGAAAATCATATTATTAATTTGCTTTTATCCATTAATGTTTCATATATCATTATTGTTTATTACTGTCCTTGTGAGCAATTATTTGCTCACTCTTGCATAAAACATTTCAGTTAAGCCCGAGAAGGAGGCATCGACAAGCAATGTCAAGGGAAAGATGAACAAATGAATGATGTTTAGTTTAATTTCTTTTCATAAAGATTATGTAATCAAACTTAATTAATATTATGTTTTTTTTTTCAGCTGAAGTAATGTAATAAAGGTTAAAACACCTGGGATTTTATTTGATGATGTAACCCTTTAATGGGATTAAGGATTATAAGATTTATTATTATTTATTTATTGTGGGTAGTTAGATGTTATTTATTTGGATCATGAATACCAAATATGCGGGGTTGAGATACTCGGATTTGGGGGTGTCACAAGTTGGTATCAAAGCTTTAGGTTATGAACCTTAGGTGGGGAAACCTTAGGAAATAGCCTTATAGGAGATAAAAAACATAGTGGTGATAAACTCTTATTGAGTTCTAAGGAATTAATTAAGGAATTCATTAAAGAAGAATAATAAAATGATTTATGTGCTTACTTGTTAATAAACTTATGTGCTCGCGAGTAGTATCGAGTAGTAATTAAAACTTAAAACTTTGTTGTCATGATGATTGAGAAAGGAGGATCTAGCCAGGCCAGGAAGGAGGAACCCCGAGTGTCTAGGGAGGAGGAGCCCCAAGATATTCATACCGTTTGGGAGAAGCTAGTGTCGAGGGAGCCATCCCCATTGATCACTGTTGTGGGCCCCGAGTATATGCGTGAGTTTGATCCGTAGGATGAGTCTGAGGAAGTGGGGGTTGAAGAGGAAAAGGAGAAGGAAGAGGATCCCGAGGACTTACCAATTGAGTCTATCGATGCTGAGATGTTTGATGAGGTGTATAGACGTAAGATAGAGTTACAAGATAGGATAGATGAGCTTGAAGGACAAGCTGAAGAGCACTATGCTGCGTTAGAGCAAAATGATGTCACGATTGAGGATCTCACTGCACATCTTGCAAAGGTAGAGCATAAGTTAGCTCAGTTAGAGTATCAAAGAGGACAACTACTGGCTGAGATTGAGAACATGCAAGATGACCAAAGAGAGGAGTCAGCTAAGCGGGCGAGAACTGAAGATGCTTGGATTAATGCTTCTCAGCGTGCAAATCTCATTAAAGGTGAGGTTCGGACAAAGAAAGCAAAAATTGATGAAATGGACTATGCTTTCTATAAAATGATTGATAGGGCTCAGGACCGAGTCTTTTACTATCCAGATCAGTTTGAGGATTTGTCGTGGTACATAATGGATCGTAGAATAATGATTCGCATCATAGAGCAGGGGCGTAGTGATGATGTGAGACTAGGAATGTCTTAGTAGGTAACGAGAAAAGCCATAATATAATATGTTAAGTGAATAAATATAAGAGTTAGTAGATGTAAATCCCTGATTTTGAGATAAATAATGGCATATGATGATGTAATCCTGAATTTTATGATTTCAGGATAAATGATGTAAATAATTATGATGCTATCTATGTTATGTTTTAAAAATGAAATGAATAAAAATCAAAGTTTATTGGCTTTGTTATGTGATGTGTGTTGTCTAGAAGTGTTTAATTTAAGTCTTAAATGTTTATATAAATGAATAATTATCTAATACTGAATTCTTAAATAGTAAGATGTCGCCCAGAAGAAGACAACAACGTCAACAGACGCTTGAGGGATCTACAAACAACAACGATGGAGTCACGCTAATGCACTGCAGCAGTTGGTGTATATGCTAACAGGAGCTTTTGAAAATCTACCACAAGCTCAAGCCACAACATTTAAGGACTTTAAAGCCGTAGGACCGCCATAGTTTCAAGTTCCTGTTGAAGCCAAAACCCAGATAATAGAAATGGAAAAGGTCTTTGATGTTGCTAGGGTTGGTGAAGAACAGGAGACAACTTTTGCGACGTTCATGCTGAAGGCAAAAGCTAGTTACTGGTGACAGGCGAATAAGTGCAAAGGGGGACAGGGAATAATTCTATGGGATAGGTTTAAAGAGATGTTCTTCGAGACATATTTCCCACCAAGTTCGCAAAATCAAATGAAGGTTTAATTCTTGGAGTTGAAGCAAAGAACAATGACGGTGCCTGAGTATGGCGCGAAGTTTAATGAATTAGCGAGGTTTGCGTCATACCAAGTTAACACAGACGAGAGAAAGGCGAGGAGATTCAAACAGGGACTAAAGCCCTAGCTGTCTAGTCGAGTCTCGATGTTATAGTTGAATTCATTTGTAGCGGTCTTAGAAAAGGCAATTATAGCTGAGGGAGGAAGTGATGCCCTGATGAAGTACAATCAAGAGAAGAAGAAGAAGAAGAATGAAAATAGGAGTGAAGCAAGTGGTAGTCATGGTGGCAATGGTCAGATGAGGAAATGGAATGATGGTGGTTCGACTGGGAGTCAACAGGGAAATAAGAAGAAAAGAATTGAGGCTTGTGCTACTTGTGGGAAGAATCATGTGGGAGTATGCATGAAAGGGAAAAGGGCATGTATAGCTGTGGTCAAGAGGGCAATTGTGACAACCCAAAAATTTACAAGATCTTGAATGATTAAAATTAAGGTTAAAGAATAAAATCTAGATTGGAATTTGAGGATTAATTAAAAAATTTAGAGAAGCTATATGGTTTAAGTTAAATTCTTAAGCAATGTAAAGAAATTAAATGAGAACGATAGAAATTTTTTTAAAAAGAAAAATTTGTAGCCTAATGTTATAAATTAGGTACTAGCATTAAATAACCAAAAGGGTTATCTTTATTTAATGGTCCTAGTATTTTAATTATATATATTAGTGACCTAATCTAAGAGAATTTATTTTATTATCTCAATTTATTATTTATTTTAAACCTAATTAAAGTAAGCTTAATTGGGTTATAAAATTTAATGCACATGAGTAATCAATTAAATTCAAAATGAGTGGAATAAAAATTCTAATTAAATAATTAGGGTAACATAAAATTAAAAGTATTGGACCATGCTAATTCTTATGACCCAAAAATTTTAATTAGAGAAGCCCAATAAGATTTTAATTTATTAGCCCAAAATAATGGGATATGTGCTAGTAGAATAACTATGGTTACGAACTAACAATACTTGAGTTGAATGTAAGAAATGTAGGAAATGACTATATTGGCCAACAGGGGAAGGAGAGATGAACATGTGATGTTATTATTATTTTTACCAACTCTTACCTACTCCTTTATGTGTCATCCTTAGATTTAGCCACACACTTTATCCAAATTTGCATGTAAGGTAAAGTGTGCAATCAATCTTTTAACCAAACTTGTAAGCAACATGAGAGGAGAGAAAAGGGATGTATTGGGAGATTTAGAGTAGTTATACATATGTATATCGATACATTTTTACCAATAATAAATACATCTTTCTTTAGTAAAAATCAATTTTTACTTCATTTCATTTCCTTTCTTCCAACTTGCTAACAAAACAAATACAAAGAGAGAGAGAGAGAGAGAGAGAGAGAGAGGAGGAGGAGGAGGAGGCCATTTTAGGCAGCCATAAGAGGGATAGGGGAGGAGGTTTGTATCATTCATACACTCAGGATCAACATCTATTTTGGAAGAACAAGGAACGATAGAAAAAGATCAAGTAGATCAAAGGTATAAAACACCCAAAACCTAGTTTATTTCTTTTTGTTTAATTTTTTTTGATGGGATGTAGATCCAAGGTTTCAAAATCTTTGATCTACATGATTTAGAGTGTGTTATGTGTAGATCTAACCCTTTTGAATCTCAAAAGTTAGATCTAAAGCAAGAAAAGGAAACTAGATTTTTAAAAAGTTTGAAAATCCTAGTCTTTAATTTTTTTAGCATAGATTATGTTTTACTTGGGTTTGGTGAAGGTTTGATTAGATATATCATGGATCATGGTAGATCCATGAGTATAAGAGGTATTAGGATATATTATGTTGGTTAATATTAGATTAATCAAGAGATCATTGAAGTTTTCTTACAAAACACAAATGTTGGAAAATCAGATTTTTGGGAAAATAAAACATGAAATTCAAACGATCATATGTCTCATTCTATTTTGAATTTTTGAGTGTGGTAAATTTCAGGAGTTATATCTATGAGTCTTCTAACATATCCAAGTAGAATAACTACAAAATTTCTTTTTAGATTTTTGTATGGACATTTTTTAGCAAAGTAGGCAAAATCTATGAAAAATCAAAAAGCAATCTGCCCAAAACTTCCAGCGGAAGTGTCAGTAACTTAATGAATGAAATAAATTCAAACCTTTTGGGAAATGAAAATATATGATATCAAGTATCTTATTTCCAAAGATGAACTTATTACGACTTAAATCGACCGAGTTATTGTAATTTCAATATTTGGGATTTTTTGACGAAAATCGCTATAGCTGGAGTTCTATAACTTCGATGGCCACGGAATTTAAACTGGAAGTTCATGTTAATACGTGTAAGATTCTGCCAAGATTTGGGAATTGTTGGAGTTGAGCATGATATAGATAATTATCTTAAGTTACGAACTAAAAATGAATTTTTGAAAAATACTAAAGGAAATTAAAAAATTCCAGAAAAATTATTTTTGTGTATGGAATATAAGTATATATGTGTGGCCAAAAGATAAAAAAATAATTAGATGATTTGGTATTTTTCATGGAAATAATTTAGTTATGAATAAATGAATTAAATTAATTGTGTAATGCTAAAAATTTGGAAAATAGGATTTTATGGATTGAGAACCCTAGATATGCTAAATGCAGATTTTTAAAAGGGGTTTTGGTCATTGATGATGAGATATTATGTGTATGGCCTTGTATGGTTTTTAAATATATAAATTAGTGAAGATTAAACAATTAAAATAAATTGTTTATAAGTTTAATAAATGATTAAAATATTATTAAAAGATTAATAATATTATATTAATATATTATTAAGTGATTGATAACATTTAGATTCAAGTGTTAGTAAATCATTGATTTAAAATCTTGAAAAATGATTTGAATATTATTAAATAATTAAAAATATTAAATGAGAGTTTAAAAGAAAAGTTAAGTTATTGATTGGACATTCAATAGGTCATATTGAATGAATTGTATGATGAATTGGAAATTTAATGTTAAAAAGGGAATACAATTTGAATTCGATTTACTGAATTAATTATGTTAGCTTGTATTCAGCTTACTGAATTGGTGTATTAGGTTTGCTGAATTAGTGAATCTATGTTGCTGGATTGTAATTCAGTTTGAATGTAGGTTGCTGGATTAGATATTCAGCTTAATGGATTATAAAGAAGAACGTTATAATATGAAAGATTAAGTGTTAAATCACAAGTTATATGATAAAGTAGTGGTATAGTCGTACTCTTTAATGATTGATGTATAGTATCTGGGATAACTGATTCTTTCAGGGAGCGGAGGTATATACGAACTAGCTACCGATCTAACTCGCTGTGAAAAATAGTGTAGACGAGATGAAAAACTAGTTTGTTGGTTATTTTTGAAAAACCACTCAGTATACTGTATTGAACACTGTTGAAGACTCAATATTTGCTAGGTTTAGAATTGTGAATACGTATGGTGTTAAGGTATTATCTAATATTTGACTATATGGTTAAATGTTAGATAATTTACTTATAAAATAATAGTATTGTGAGATAAAGTATGTTATACTGATTGAAAGATCAATCTTAATAGTGATAGGTCTTTACAATAAAGAGATTAAATTAGATTACGTAGCAGTAATCGACGGTACAGGCAAGTTTTTCTTAACTAAAACTTGAGTTATATTTTCAAAGCATATTAGTGAATAATTATTGTTGATTATTTACATCTATACTGATTATTGATTCGCACTTAGTGCATGTTGCAAATGTTCATCAGTTATGTTAGGCTGATCACCTTCATTACCATAAGGTTCAGTTAAAATTGTTTATGGTCCTTGTTGACATTAAACATTATTGATTCAGTTATTCAATTATTGACATTTTGATTCATGCTATTTCACAATTATTATATTGTTGAAAATTTAAATGCTTATTCATTCTTTCAATCATGATATATTTTCAACGTATTTAAACTTACTGAGAAAAGTTGTTGCTCACCCTTGTTATATCATGATAACAAATTTTAGATTAAGACGAAGGCTCGAAGAAAGACAGAGGCAAAGGCAAATTCCAAAAAAGTAGATTATTACGCATTCATAACTATTTAGTTATCCTATGCAAATGATGTTGTAAACCTTTTTTGTTACTTAAGGTATGTATTTAGTTAAGGTTAATAAACCTTGAGAAATATTATAGAATTATGTGAAATAAACTTTATGTTTATATGTTCCGCATTAGTTTATAGAATATGCATGAAGATGAAGTACCGTAACGTACCATGTCTGAGGTTCTAAACACCCGGATTTGGGGGCGTCACAACAATATTGCGACAAACTGCCCTAGTCCGAGGAAAGGTGCTTCTTTCACTTGCAGGTCAAATGATTATTTGGCTCGTGATTGTCCTAAGATGACAGCTAGAGGACCAAGCGGAGGTAGGGGAAGCAGCAGTGGTGGCAATTTGACAATCATTGGACTAGCGCCATCAAATCAACCAACTACCCAAACATTCAACATGACTGTGCAGGATGCGGTACAATCAAAGGATGTGGTCTCAAGTATAATTTTGATCAATAATCTAGATGCTTTCATATTATTTGATTCGGGTGCTACTTGTTCGTTTATATCCTATAATTTTGCTAAAAAGTTAGATTTACTTCAAGAAGAGTTAGATTACCCTTTGAACATAGAAATTGTGAATAGGGAAATGATTCATGTTAAGTTTGTACAGAAGAACTGTTGGGTAGATATTAAGGGGCATATTATGTCAGTGGACTTAATTCCGATTATACTTGGGGAGGTTGATGTTATTTTGGGAATGGATTATTTGTTTAACCATGTGGCGGTAATTGATTGTGAAAAGAAGTGTGTGAACCTTATGACTTCGAAGAAGTCAAAAGTAGTATTTTATGGCAGCAAGTCGACCAGACAAGCTAGTTGTCTGATGATGATGTAGGCCAGGAAATTGTCAACACAAGGATGAGTAGGATACCTAGCCTACATAGTCGTTACTCACAAGAAAGGTGCGAAGCTGGTGCAAATACTAGTCTTTAGAGAGTTTGTGAACGTATTTCTGGACGATTTGCCAGGACTTTTGCCATATCGGGAGATTGAGTTCGTGATCGATTTGGTACCAGGGAATGCTCCTATATCAAAGGCCCTATACCGAATGGTTCCGGTAGTAATGAAGGAGTTGATGGTTCAACTTTAGGAGTTATTGGATAATAAATATATCCAGCCGAACGTATCGCCGTGGGGAGCGACTGTGTTATTTATCAAGAAGAAGGATGGATCAATGCGGCTCTGTATTGATTATAGGGAATTAAATAAGGTCACTATTATAAATAGATACCCATTACGAAGGATTGATTATTTGTTCGATAAGCTAAAAGGAGCTAAGTACTATTCAAAAATAGATTTGAGAAATGGATATCATCAATTGAAGGTGAGAAAGGAGGATATTCCGAAGATGACGTTCAGAACTTGATATGGTCATTACGAGTTTTTGGTAATGTCATTTGGTCTAACGAATGCACCTGCAGCATTCATGGACTAGATGAATATGGTATGTAAGCTATTTTTGGACAAGTTCGTGGTGGTGTTTATTGATGACATTTTGGTGTATTCCAAAACCCAAGAAGAGCATACGGAGCATTTGCGAGTAACGTTGGAATCTTTAAGAAGGAAGAAGTTGTACGCAAAGTTTTTAAATGCAAATTTTGGTTGGAGCGTGTGCAATTTCTTTGGCTCGTAATTGACAAGGATGAGATTTTGTTGGATCCATCAAAAGTTAAAGCTATGATAAAATGGGGTCAGCCAAAGATACCTTTGGAAGTAAGGAGTTTCTTAGGATTAGCATGTTATTATCACCATTTTATTTATGATTTCTCCAAGATAGCCACTCCATTGACTAAGTTGACGAGAAAAGCAGTGAGGTTCTTTTGAACAGAGAAATGTGAAGAAAATTTTCGAGAATTGAAGAAAAGGCTAAGTACGACACCTGTTTTATCTTTACCTGATGATACAAGAAATTTTGTGGTATATAGCTACACATCGCACAAGGGACTAAACTGTGTGCTTATGCAAAACGGCAAGGTCATTGTGTATGCATTGCGGCAGCTGCAAGACTAAGAGAAAAGGTATCCGACCCATGATTTGGAGTTAGCTGCAGTTGTGTTTGCTCTAAAAATTTGGAGGCACTATCTATATGGGGAGAAGTGTGAGATATATACGGACCATAAGAGTCTAAAGTATATTTTCACACAGAAGGATCTAAATATGCTTCAGAGGTTTATAGCAAATACTGTTGAGCAGAGGCGTGCAGTGCACTGTCCTTAAGTAGAAATTTCAATTCTCGGAGAACTTTTCTCAGTGCTAAGGTCACTGACGAAATCCTACTACAGGATTCAACGGCTCTTCACCCAACTAATCAGCACTCGAAATAGTTGAATGACTCAAGAACAACTTCCAATTTTCCTTACTCGAAATCAAAATTGTACCATATATATATATATATATGTATATATATATATATATATATGTACGAAAGTACAAATATTAGAATATATATATATATATATATATATATATATATATAAGGGTTCAACTCAATCTATTGATGGCAGTATATATATATATATATATTATATATGTAGGAAAGGTGCAGCCCACCTGATTGATATTGACTAATGTACTAATTTATATGTATAACAGTAAAGGTAATGTATATATATGATATGATGCTCTCAATAGTTGCTTTTGTCAGCAACTTTTCTAATTATATATATAGAGAAATGATGATGCCTCCTTTAAATAAGTTAGCAACAGTAACTAAAGTTACAACGGTAACATCAGTTACTAAGGAAAAATTAATGTGATATACATACTGTAAATAAATTAATATTCTCATTAACTAATATACCGTTTAAACTCATTAATTAATATGCATATTTTATTTTTTATTTAACTTTGTAATATTCATAAAATACAACAATCCCCCACATATTACAAAGAAAAAAAATAAAATAACTTGACTAAGGAATATAAGAGTGCAGTGCGTAAACACTGGTGTCTTTTGGACTATGAACCAATGTATAGAGTGAATAGGACTTGATTCACAGGAATTTGGTGAAATGAAAATTTATATGAACCTTCTTTCTTATTATGAATTAGTAATCATATTACTCACACTACAAACTTTTATTGAAGTTGTTCTACGTGATTTAGCACATTTTGGCCTTGCGCCATACTTGGAATTCATGAGTGCTTTAGAAAACCTGTCTTGTTTCCATAAGAGGCGGCCCCACCTCTACACTTATATAGGTGTTTCCATCAAATGTGTTCTACAGTTAAACACATCACCCAACAGGACTATGGAAATCATTAAGAGTATATAACTCATCCTTTAACATTGTAGAATTACACTATCCTACATTATAGGGATGAACTCAAATATGTATAAGATGGATAGTGTCTCAACCAATCAACCAATGACTTATTATTACCCATATGAACCTACTTCCTGGGATTATCATTCATATAGGTTGGGTTACCATCACTGTTGATTTCTGTAATAGATAGTAGTCCCATCCCTCTCGATGTATTGCTCACTAGCCTCTTGCTTAGAGGCTTTGTCAGAGGATCCGCGAGATTTAACTCTGATCTAACAAAGTTAAGGGATATAACCCCATCACATAATAGCTATCTTACAATATTATGTCTTAGGCGTATATGCCTACTCTTGCCATTATAGCTCTTATTCTTAGCTCTGCCTATAGCAGCTTGGCAATCACAATATAGAGACACAGATGGAACTGGTCTCGTCCACAAGGGAATATTTCCCAAAAGATTATTGAGCCACTCTGCTTCAGAACCTGCCTTCTCTAAGGCAATAAACTCAGACTCCATAGTAGAGCGAGCTATACAAGTCTGTTTAGTAGACTTCCAAGAAACTGCTCCTCCTCCTACGGTAAATATGTAGCCACTCGTGGATTTGATTTCATTTGAATCAGAGATCCAGTTGGCATCACTATAGCCCTCAAGAACTGCAGGATTACCGCAGTAATATAAACCAAATCCAATAGTACATCGCAGATACTTGAGTATTCTATATAAAGCAGTCTAACGATACTTATTAGGATTATGAGTGTATCTGCTTAGTCTATTAACTGCATATGATATATCAGGTCCTGTGCAATTCGTAAGATACATTAAGCAACCTATGATTTGGGCATACTCAGATTGAGACACACTTGGTCCCTCATATTTTTTTAAATGCAAACAAGAGTCGTATGGAGCACTTACAGGATTAACATTATAATGCCCAAATCTTTTAAGCATTTTCTCCACATAATTATTTTGATAAATCATATACCCATTACAAACTTTTCTCAAATTAATACCGAGAATAACATTTGCTTCTCCCAAGTCTTTCATATCCAATTTAGTAAATAACATATTTTTAGTTTCATATATAACATCAATATTAGTACCAAAAATAAGCAAGTCATCCACATAAAGACATACAATAACACCAGAATTCTCATAATTAAACTTGGTATATATACAGCTATCTCCGTCATTTATTATATATCCATTAGAAGTCATCACATTATCAAATTTGTCATTTCATTGTTTAGGAGCTTGTTTAAGACCATATAAAGATTTAACTAATTTACAAACTTTATGCTTATTACCTAGGGAAATAAATCCCTCAGGTTGGTCCATATAAATCTCCTCTTCTAAATCTCCATTAAGAAATGCAATCTTAACATTCATTTGATGAATTATTAAATTTTTAATAGCAGCGAATACAATTAAAACTCTAATGGATGATGTTCTTGCAACTGGTGAATAGATCTCAAAAAAGTCTTGGTCTTGAGTTTGTTTATAACCTTTAGCAACAAGTCTAGACTTAAAATTATCAATTGAACCGTCATATTTCAACTTCCATTTAAAAATCCATTTACAACCAATAGTTTTAGAACAAGGAGGAAGGTCCACTAAATCCCAAGTGTGATTAGTCATAATAGACTCAATCTCACTATTAATGTCTTCTCTCCAAAAAGGAGCATCGGGAGAAGAGACAACATCTTTAAAGGTTAATGGGTCATTATTTAACAAAAACGTAAAAATGTCATCTCCCAAATTAGTGGGTTTTTTAGTATGTTTACTCCTCCTTGGTTCAATTTCAGATTCCTCAATGGGAACGATATAAGAGCTCGTAGGAAGCTCTGTTATTGGTCGATCCATTTTATATTTCAAAGGAAAAATATTTTCAAAGAAATCAGCATTTTTGAGTCAATGATTGTATTATGATCTAATAATCACTTTTTAAAATAAGAAATCTATAAGCATCACTATATTCAGCATAACCAATAAACAAGCAATCAGCAGTTTTAGAACCAATTTTCCTTTTCTTAGGGTCGGGTAACATTACCTTAGCAAGACACCCCCACACTTTAAGGTATTTCAAGTTAGGTAAACATTTTTCCCAAAGTTCATAAGGAGTTTTTCCAGTTTTCTTATAAATTATCCTATTTTGTAGGTGACAAGCAGAAAGAAGAGCTTCTCCCCACAAATTTGGTGGAGCCCCAGAACTTACTAATATAGCATTCATTATTTCTTTTAGTGTTCTATTTTTCCTTTCAGCTACCCCCTTAGATTATGGAGAATAGGGAGGTGTGACCTTATGTATAATTCCTTGTTCTTCGCAATATTTACTAAGATGTTCAGAGTTATATTCTCCACCTGTATCGGACCTGAGTCTTTTAATCACTTCGGGCTTATAAATTAAAAACTTATCTTCAGTTTCACTTTTATTTCTGGGAAGGTAAACTTTAGTATATTTAGAATAATCATCTATAAAGGTCACATAATAATTTTTTTCACCTCTAGAAGTATTTCTAGACATATCACCTAAGTCTGAATAAATTAAACCGAGAGGTTCAGATTCTCTAATAAGTACTGGTTTACAAGTTTTTTTAGTAGTTTTAGCTTTCACGCACACTTTACCTCCAAAGTTAGAACATATTCACAATGTGTTTCTTGTGTTAGTATTAAGACCGTATATACAAGATTACAAGCATTTTATAGAATATGAATGTGACAACTTGAGAATTTACAAGATTTTAAATGATTAGAATAAAGGTTAAAAGAATAAAACCTAGATGGAAATTTGAGGAATAATTTAAATTTTTTAAGAAGAACCTATAAGGTTTATTATTTAAATAAGAATAAAGAAATATAACCTAATATATATATTAGGTAGGATAATTAAATACTCTAAGAGATATATTTTGTACATTTTAAATAATTAATTTTATAATTTAATTATAGCAAGTCTAATTGGGTTATAGAATTAAAGATTTATGACTAAGAGATTTATTTATAAAGGTATGTAATGGAACCCTAATTAAATGATGGGGAATGGATAAAAATTAATGAGTATGAAAATAAGTTAATTTTATGGCCCAATGAATTAAATATGTAGCCCAATTATTTAATTAAGCATTGGACTTGTAGATAGTTTGATTTAATAGCAATTAAGTTATTAAACTACCCCATTATATCATGTATGGGACAAGTGTAATAATGATATAATTTAATTAATGGTGGAAGCCCAAGTGCATTTTTTTTATTAAGTAAATTAAGAAAAAGATCCAAGCCCAAAAAGGAATTAATAAGAAGCCCAAACTAAGCCCACTTGGGAAGGGGTTAATTAGTCATTATATAAAGTGTAAAAGAAAACAAAAAAATGATAAAGGAGAAATGGGCCAAGTGGCCAAAATTGGTGGAGGAAGAATTAGTGGTGTATGTGATGATCACTTTATTTTGTGGATAAGGTGGGAGCTAGGTGTCATCCATGTATTGAGCCAACAAGTGAAGCATTAATAAAATAAATGGATGGGCAAAAAGAGGGCCAAGTGGCCGGGTGATACAAGGAGAGGAGAAGGGGAGATGTAGTTGATGATTACTTTTACTTTAGTTAGTAAATAACTTTTTAGGTCTTGCTTTTGTATGGTGCCAACACTTATGGGATTGCTTGCAAGTTTCATCTTGCATTATGAGAGAGAAGGGATAAGATTGGGGGAAGATATGATAATATCTACTTATTTCTCTTGCTAGCCACTTAATTGTCTCACTTTATTTGTTTTTGTAAGAAAAGCTAAGAGAGATAAGAAAGAAATAACAAGAAAGGAAAAGGGAAAGGAAAGAAACAGATATGAGAGGAAGAGGAAGAGAGAGGGTTCGACAGCTCTAGAAAGAAGAAGGGGGGGGGGGGTTTCAATTCCTCCATAATATCTAGCTTCATCTATTACTTTAGAGGGAAGAAGAAGAACCATAAAAGCAAGGTATAACACCCAAAACTAGTTATTCCTCCTATTTAATTTATTTTGATGGGATGTAGATCCTAGGTTTCAAAACCATAGATCTACATGATTTAGAGTATGTGGTGTTTAGATTTAACCATTTGGTGTATCAAAAGTTAGATCTAAATCAAGAAATAGAAAATAAGTTTTTCAAAAGTGAGAAACCTAATTTTTCTAGCCTTGATTGTGTTTATTTTTTGATTGGTGATTTTTTTTATGAATTATATCATAGATCATAATAGATCCATGAGTATAAGAGGTATTAGTATGTATTATAATGGTTTATGGTGGCTAATGTTGGATTAATCAATAGATCGTGAAAGTTTTCTTACAAAACACAAAGATTAGAAAAACTATTTTTGGAAAAAAAGTAACCGAAATTCAAAAAATCATATCTCCTATTCTATTTTGAATTTTTGAGTGTGATCAATCTCTGGAGTTAGATCTAGAAGTCTTCTAACTTTTCTCAGTGGAATCACTGAAAAAGGAGTTATATATTTCCATGTGAACTGTTTTGAGCAAAGGACGCCAAATCTAAAAAACCCAAAAAGTAGGCTTTCTGGATATTTGAAGGGCAGTTTTTGTCCAAGAATTTTATGAAATAAATTCTGGCCTTTTGGGAAATGAAAATATATGGGATAAAGTAGCTTGTCCAAAAATGAGCTTATTCCGACTTAAATTGAGCAAGTTATGACTATTTCAATATTTGCGTTTTTCCTACGAAAATCACTATAACTAGAGTTGTATAACTCCGATGGCCACAAAATTTAAACTGGAGGCTCAAGATAACATGTATAAGATCCCATCATGAGTTGGGAATTTTTGGAGTTAAGCGTGAGGTAGTTATTTTCTTAAGAAAATAACTAGAAATTAATTTTTGAAAAATACTTAAGGAAATTGAAAATTTTCAGAAAAATTATTTTTGTGTATGGTATACATGTATTTATGTGTGAACAGAAGAAAATAATAATAATAATAATAATAATAAGATGATTTGGTTAAAAAGGGGGAATCCAGCTTGCTGGATTGCAATCCAGTTTGATGGATTGAAGAATTAGTGAATCCAGGTTGCTGGATTAAAGAATTAGTGAATCCAAGTTGCTAGATTGAAGTATTAGTGAATGCAGGTTGCTGGATTATAGGACAGTTAAATCCAGGCTTGCTGGATTTGATGTCAGTTGAATTCAGGCTTGCTAGATTGGAGGACAGTTGAATCCAGTCTGCTGGATTGAAAAATAATTTACTAAATTAAAATTTAGTTTGAATCAAGGTTGCTGGATTAGTTATGTCAGTTTTGTTTTGTTGGGAAACAACAAGTTGTTTGAATCTAGGTTGCTAGATTAGGTATTTGGCTTACTATATTATAAATAAAGACTTATAAAATAAAAGACAAAGTGTTAATTCACAAGTTACATGATAAGTATATGATAAGTCTAAAGTAGTACAGTCGTACTCTGCAATAGTTAATGTATAGTAGTTGGGCTAAACAATTCCTTCATATGGAGAAGGTATATACGAAATAGCAACCGATCTAACACGCTGTGAAAACAGTGTAGACAAGACGGAAGCTAATTTATTAGTTGTTTGTGGAAAACCACTCGGTATACTATATTGAATATTATTAAAGACTCGATGTGCGCTAGGTTTAGACTTGTGTATATGTGGTGTTAAGATTATCTAATATTTGACTATGTATTTAAATGTTAGATAGTTTACTTATAAAGTATGTTATGCTAATTGAAAGATCAATCTTATAACTGATAGGTCTTTACAATAAAGCGATTAAATTAGATTGCATAGCAGTAATCGACTATGCAGGTGATAAGTGGTATTTATATCACTAATCAGATTCTCTGAAGCTTAAGACGCTGCTTGTTTTATGTTATGTATCTTGCTTTTATATATATTTTGTTGTTATTATGCTTATCTTGTATGATGCAGGGCTGTTTAGGTCATTTGCAGCTTATAGGGGGCAAAATTGTCATTTTCTACACTCTAGCACCGCAGTGCCAGAGCCTAGCCTTCTCCTCGCGCCGCAGCGCCGCCTCCTTGTCCATGCTGATGTCATCTGGCGCTGCAGCGACCTTGGTCCATTTTGAACACGCGCCGCAGCATAAGTGGCGCCACAGCGCTACCCAACAGTTGTAGTCTCCGCGCCGCAGCGCCACCTCCGGTGCCTAGCCAGTGACTCGCTTTTAATGACCTAATGAAAAAAGGAGAAAATATAGCGAGGCAGAGAGAGAAAGAAAAGTACGGCGGCTAGGATATTGATTACAAACAGTGATAACAGAGTATTTTTAATGAGTTTTCTAGAACAGAAAGAAGATGTGCTTTAGGAAAGAATAGTTATTGCATCCTACATAGCTCAGGAGTTACGCGGAGAAGAGAAGACTTGGAAACAGAAAACCTCACAACAGGAGTTTTCTTATTCTAAATCTCTTAGTTATTTGTGTATTACTGAGCAATGTTGAATGTTATAGAAATGTGTATTAGCACCATGGTTATGAACTAATTCCTTTTTAGGATTGCAATGTAACCTAGTGTTTAGCCTAATTAACTTTCTCTCTTATTTATATTAATGAATCATTTTGGGAATGGGTTGTTGTCATTCTTGCTTATTGACTGATTGCTTGACAGAGTTTTTGGTATTGATATTAATGGATATTGAAAATTAGACATTAATATTTGGCTTTTAAAATACAATAACACTTGTTATGCCCTTGCCTAAGGGAGTGTGTGTATGAACTGCTTAATAGGATAGACATATCTCTATTTGCCTTGTGTAGCCTTGAGACTAAGCTTAATGACCCTAGTCTAGTTATTTTCATCAATAGACATATTGTGATTCATCTAGCCAGGGATGTGCATTTGGCCTTCGACAGAAGTATATGCATAGTTTTATTCTCGGCTGACCATTCCTTGATTCGTTTGTATTGTGGAGAGTTAGGAGACTAGGCGACTTATTAGGGGAATTGTAATCCTAACTTGTCTCCCTAGTACATCTACTTCTCTCACCTCCTTTAGGTGTAATCACATAGTTTAACATACCATCTTTAATCACTTGTTTAGATAAGACAGTATAGAACTTACATTAGTATTTGATTTGCACTTAAGACTTCGTCCTTGTGGGTACGACACTCCACTTATCTTATATTACTTGTTGACCGCGTATACTTGCGCGTTAATTGTCGTTACATAAATCGGACAACAAGTTTTTGGCGCCGTTGCCGGGGACTTAGTTCTATTTGTTATCAATATTAAAGCTAAGTCAATACGATCTTAATTTAGACTGATATTATTTGTTTAATTTTCTTTTCAGGTGATCTGTACGGCGTATGCCACCTCGAAGGGGTCGGAACATAATACCTCTCGATCCCGAGGTTGATAGAACGTACAGACGCCTGCAGAGAGAAAAAGCTCGGGACATATATACTCATGTTATAATGGCTGAGGAACTTCAGAAATGTTTAAGGGAGTATGCTATGCCTCGCATTGCAGATTTGAAAGCGAGCATTCTCAGGCCCACAATCCAAGCAAACAATTTTTAGATCAAGCCGGGCACCATCCAAATGTGCTCCAATATTCAGTTTGGGGGATTACCAAATGATGACCCCAATGATCACTTGATGAACATCTTGGAGATCTGCCATACGTTTAAGTGCAACGGAGTGTCTGACAATGCCATCAGACTCCGATTATTTCCATTCACCTTAAAGGACAAGGCCAAGAGCTGGCTAAAATCACTTCCGTCAGGCTCCATTACCACATGGGATGACTTGGCCCAAAAGTTCGGGGTGAAGTTCTTCCCACCCGCTAAAACCACCAGGCTCAGGCATAAAATTATCTCTTTTATCCAGTTTGAGTCAGAGTCTTTGTACGACTCATGGGAGCGATTCTAGGATCTACTGAGAAAATTCCCCCACCATGGACTGCCAGAATGGCTTCCTATTCAGACATTCTACAATGGGTTATCCGGATCTACTCGTTCGAGTATTGATGCCACTTCTGGAGGAGCTTTCATGTCTAAGCATCACACAACGGGGTATGAATTGGTGGAAACAATGGCGGCTAATAATTATCAATGGCCAAATGATAGGCAGGCCCCTAGAAGAGCAGCAGGGATATATGAGGTTGATCCAGTCACACAATTAGCGGCTCAGGTTACAGCGCTAACAAAAAGACTAGACACCATGGGAGTGCAAGCTGTGCAGAATGTTTAGAGTGTCACAGTGTCGTGTGAATTGTGTCAAGGGAGCCACCCAACTGATCATTGTGCCATAAGCCCCGAGTCAGTTCAATTTGTTTCCAACTACGGGCGGCAGCAAAATGCAAGTCTCCCTACTCATTATCATCTGGGCTTGAGGAATCATTCAAACTTTTCTTGGCGCAACACCAATAGCAATCAAGCACAACCTCCGACCACCAGGCCTAATTTCTCAAACCCTCTTGGTTTTCAAGCTCAAAATCAGTACAACCAACAACCACAGAGTTCTCATAATCAGTTCCACCATCCACCACCTCAACAGGAAAGAAAACCTAGTTTGGAAGTCTCCTGTCACGATATATTTCCCAAAATAAGACAAGGACCAGTAATCAAGAAGCTTCCATCCGAAACCTTAAAGTCCAAATGGGACAGTTGGCCTCTACTTTGAACAGTCGCCCGCAAGGCACATTGCCGAGTGACACTGATGTCAACCCGAAACGGGATGGGAAGGAACATTGCAAAGCAGTTACACTCCGGAGTGGGAGAACTATAAATGAAAAGGGTGGAGAGAGTCCTATAGTGCAAGAAGAAGTGACTATAGAGGAACCTATTGTGGAGCAGAGTGATGATAAGTCTGGGGGTGAGGTAAATGCTCCAGATAGCCCTTCATCACCAACCTCTACAGTGAACACATCTAGTCCTCCTATCCCACAGTTGCCATTCCCCCAGCACATGCAGAAACAAAAGCTTGATAAGCAATTTTCTAAGTTTTTAGAAGTGTTTAAGAAGCTTCACATAAACATCCCGTTTGCAGAGGCGTTGGAGTAAATGCCGAGCTATGTCAAATTCATGAAAGACATATTGTCGAAGAAGAGGAAAATGGGAGATTATGAAACCGTGGCTCTAACAGAGGAATGTAGTGCTATTTTATAGAACAAGCTTCCGCCAAAACTAAAAGATCCTGGAAGTTTCACAATTCCATGCACTATCGGGGACCAATTCATTGGCAAGGACCTTATGTGATTTGGGGGCGAGTATAAATTTGATGCCTCTGTCAATATATAAGAAGCTTGGGCTACATGAAGCCAAACCTACAAGTGTTACCTTGCAATTGGCGGATAGATCTCTCACTTACCCGAAGGGGATAGTAGAGGATGTGCTTGTTAAGGTGGACAAGTTAATCTTCCCAGCGGACTTTATTGTCCTGGACTTTGAGGAAGACAGGGAGGTCCCGATAATACTGGGCAGACCATTTTTAGCAACGGGGAGAACCCTTATAGATGTGCAGAAAGGGGAGCTAACTATGAGAGTGCAGGATCACGAAGTAACTTTCAATGTGTTTAGGGAAATGAAATATCCGAACACCCCTGAAGACTACTTCCAGATTAAAGTGATTAATGATACAGTCAGGGAAGTATTCTCAGAAATATGCATGACAGACCCTTTAAAAGCTACACTAACAGGTACCAATACTATGGAAGAGGCCACCCATGTTGAATGTGCTAACTGGATGGATGCACCCCAGAGATCTACACAGTTTCAAAGACAGTTTGAGTCTCTGAATGATCCAGAAGCATCTACTTCCAAGGCCAAGCCATCAATTATAGAACCTCCTGTCCTCAAGTTAAGGCCCATGCCCAATCATCTGAGGTATGCATACTTGGGGAAATCATCCACTTTGCCTGTTATAATATCAGCATCATTAGATGAATGCCAGGAAGAGAAGCTATTGCTAGTGCTTAAACAGTATAAAATGGCACTAGGGTGGTCGATTTCAGACATTAAAAGGATCAGTCCATCCCTTTGTATGCACAAAATTCTACTGGAGGAAGGATCCAAGCCGACCATTGAACATTAGAGGCGGTTGAACCCAATAATGAAAGAGGTGGTCCGGAAGGAAATCATTAAGCTGCTAGATGCGGGCATTATCTACCCTATCTCGGACAGTCCTTGGGTCATTCCCATTAAGTGCGTGCCAAAAAAGGGCGGCATGACGGTAGTAGCCAATGAGAATAATGAGTTGATCCCAACCAGAACGGTGACTGGATGGAGGGTATGTATGGACTACAAAAAGTTGAACAAGTCCACCTGTAAGGATCACTTCCCTCTGCCATTTATTGATCAGATGCTCGATAGACTTGCTGGGCATGCTTTCTATTGTCTGCTAGATGGTTATTCTGGATATAATCAAATTTCTATTGCTCCCGAAGATCAGGAGAAAACAACGTTCAGAAGTCCGTATGGGACCTTTACCTTTCGAAAAATGTCCTTTGGGTTGTGTAACACTCCTACAACATTTCAACGTTGCATGATGTCCATCTTCTCTGACATGGTCGAAAATTACCCTTGAGGTTTTCATGGATGATTTTTCTATATTCGGGAATTCAATTGATAACTGTCTGGTGAATTTGACTGCCGTTCTCCAAAGATGTGTTGAAACTAATCTTGTATTGAATTGGGAGAAGTTTCACTTCATGGTCAAGGAGGGCATTATTCTGGGCCACAGAGTATCTGATGGTATTATCGAGGTAGACAATGCTAAAATTGATGTCATCAATAGTCTACCATTGCCTACATCAGTGAAAGGGGTTAGGAGTTTTCTTGGACATGCAAGATTCTATAGGCAGTTTATCAAGGACTTCTCAAGGATAACCAAACCGCTATGTTCACTATTGGAAAAAGATATGCCTTTTCAGTTTGATGAAGCCTGCCTCAGAGCATTTGAACTATTGAAGGAAAAACTCATTTCGACTCCTATTGTGGTAGCCCCTGACTAGACTTTCCCATTTGAGCTCATGTGTGACGCCAGCGATTTTTCAATTGGGGCAGTGTTGGGACAGAGAAGGGACAAAGTGTTCCACACGATGTACAATGCCAGCAAAACATTAACTGATGCTCAGTTAAATTACACCATAACCGAGAAGGAACTGCTGGCAGTGGTTTATGCTTTCCACAAATTCCGTTCCTACCTCATTGGAACAAAAGTGACCGTGTACACAGACCATTTGGCCATCAAATATCTGATAAAGAAGAAAGATGCAAAGCTTAGGCTGATAAGGTGGGTCCTTCTTCTGCAGGAGTTTGATCTGGAGATCCGCGATAAAAAGGGGACAGAAAACCAGGTAGCAGATCACTTGTCGAGGTTGGAAAACCCTCCTCATTCGGGAGATGCAATCAAAGACATCAATGATTTCTTCTAGGATGAACAACTATTTGGCGTCCAAAGCAAAGCCCCTTGGTATGCGGACTTTGCTAATTTCGTCACTTGTCAAGTGCTTCCTCCCATCTTCAGCTATCAACAGAGGAAGAAATTCCTAAATGATGGAAAATAATACTTTTGGGATGAGCCCTTTTTATTCAAACAGTGTTCAGATCAGATTCTGCGGAGATGTTTGCCAGAGGAGGAAATCGAAGGTGTGCTCCATTATTGCCATTCCTCAAATTATGGAGGACATTTTGGGGGCCAAAGAACTGCTGCTAAAGTACTCCAATCTGGGTTTTACTAGCCTACCCTGTTCAAAGATGCACACCTATATGTGTCGCACTGCGATAGATGCCAAAGGGTAGGAACCATCTCAAAAAGGCATGAATTGCCTCTGCAGAATATCCTTGAAGTAGAGTTATTTGATGTGTGGGGTATTGACTTCATGGGACCATTCCCGTCTTCCTACAACAATCTCTATATTCTTGTTGTAGTTGATTATGTCTCCAAATGGGTAGAAGCAGTTGCCTTGCCTTTTAATGATGCTAAAGTGGTGCTTAATTTCTTAAGGAAAAATATTTTCACTCGCTTCGGCACTCCTCGTGCAATAATCAGTGATGAAGGGTCGCATTTTTGCAACAAATATTTCGAAGCCCTTCTTGCTAAGTATGGATTGACCCATAAAATAGCCACATGTTATCATCCGCAGACAAGTGGCCAAGCAGAGATCTCTAATCGAGAGGTTAAGCGTATCTTGGAGAAGATTGTTAACCCTAATCAGAAAGACTGGTCAAAGAAGCTTAATGATGCCTTGTGGGCATACCGCACCGCTTATAAAACGCCAATCGGAATGTCTTCGTATAGGATTGTATATGCCAAGGCTTGTCATCTTCCTGTGGAGCTAGAGCACAATGCATATTGTGCTATCCAAAAGCTCAATTTTGATATGGATGCAGCGGGTGAACGAAGACTATTACAACTCAATGAATCAGATGAGTTTCGTCTGCACGCGTATGAAAACGCTAAGTTGTATAAGGAAAAGACAAAGCGGTGGCATGACAAGAAAATTGTCGAAAGGAACTTCGTACACGGCCAGAAGGAGCTTCTTTTTAACTCCCGGCTGAAATTATTCAGGGAAGTTGAAGTCCCGATGGTCGAGGGCCGTTCACAATTGCTAAGGTGTATCCCTATGGGGCTATTGAGGTCGAAGACCCTCATTCAGACAAAACCTTCAAACTCAATGGACAACGTTTGAAACACTATTGGGGCGGCGAGGTTGATCGGAAAAACACCTCCATCACCTTGGGAGACCCGGTGTAAGGCGGGGTGAAAGTCAAGCCGACGACTCTAAATCAAGCGCTTGATGGGGAGGCCACCCCATCTCAGTATCAAAAATATCCTTATTGTTTTCCTTCAGTATTGTTTTCTTTAGTTATCATTAGTGCACTTGGTTTTCCATAGAATTATTGTAGATACTGAATTAGTATGTTAGTATGTAGTTTAATGGTTAGTATAATTGATAGTATGATTACTATGTCTAGTAGTTAAAATGTGTGTGTTGATTCACTAATTTGGTTGTTTGCTGCAGGAATGATTTGGTTATTTGCTGCAGGAATGCAGGAAATCAAATTGCCCGCACCGCAGAGCCAGGGGATGAGCTAAATTTTGTGCCGCAGCGCCATGTTTATTATCCCAAAATCCTTTCTCTCGCCGTAGCGCCATTCCCTTTAGAAAGTTCCCGCCGTAGCGCCGGTATAAGCTGAAAGCTACTGGAGAGTTGCGCTGCAGCGTTGAGGTCTTCCCTATTCTTCGCGCTGCAGTGCCAAGATGTCACACCGCATCGCCTAAAGTGACGCCGCAGCGCCAGGATAGATCTTTCTCGCGCCGCAGCGCCATGCATTAAGCCGCAGCGCCAGTAGCATGTTTTTGAGTTTAAATCAGTCTTTTGGGATTCAGTTTGCAGCAGTTCATGTTACTCCCCTCTTTTCTCTCAGACACATCTCCTTTCTTCCAAAGAGTATGACAAATCAACCGTTACCCCTTTCAGTTTTTGACCGTTTGGGGCCATCAACCGTCGTGCAGTTACTCTCCTTCATCCTATTTATAAGCAGTATGAGGTAAAGGAATTCTTATAGAGCCAGAGTTTGGGTTTTCGTTTGTTAAATTTTTTGTTGTCCTTGGAGTTTTGTTGGCAATGGGTTCAAAGCGGCCTCGCACTAGTATAGGTTTTCCTCCGACATCCAGAACCCCTCCTCCCCTTTGGGATGCTGTAAAATTCCCAAGTGAGGAAGCCTGGAAGCGCTATGCTCAAAATTTTTCAAAGAGGAGTTTGGTGCCTGAAAGAGGGCTAAGGCCAGATGACAAGATGGACGGCGATATGAATTCCATGATTATGACTATGAAGTGGATTCACTTCACCAAGCCACCCAAATCTGTAGTAATTTCGGTTGTAAAGGAATTCTAAGAAAATGCTAATACTGATGGTCCTGCAACGGTGTCGGTTCGGGGTAAGTTAATTAAATTTGACAGTCGTACCATCAATACGGTGTATGGGACTCCAAACTACGATGGTAAGGACTATCTGGAGTCTGGGATGCGGAGTTACAATACAGATGAGATTATAACCAAGCTCTGCAAGCCTGGTACCATTTGGAAAACCAATGAATTCCATGGTGAAAAGACCTCTTTCCCCCATCAAGCCTTAAGTCGTTATGGTAAGTCGTGGTACTCCTTCATTTGTGCCAATAACATGCCAACACGCCACCTGAGCGATGTAACAAGAGAGAGGGCAGTTCTGCTATATGCAATTGTCATGGGGCTGAAGGTAGATGTGGGGGTTCTTATCCAGGATTCAATTAAACAGGCCATCAGGAGCAACGTCAATTCTGGACTCCCTCACCCGTCTTTGATCACACGTCTATGCAAAAGGGCGGGTGTGGTCTGGGAGAAAGATGATATCACTCAGTCGCCTATGGCTGTCATTGATCATCACGTTATATCCCGATATGGAGTATGGGATGGGGGACCTCCGTCGCACCCAAAGGGTCAGGGCTATTTACCGGGACCTCTGCCGCCTCCCTCCTCTGAGGCTGGTACCTCCGCTCAAGCGCCTGAGCCCCCATCTTCTGAGGCTATGCCACCCGGGGCCCTAGAAGAGATTTTGAGTAGCCTTAACTTTCTCCACTGCAAGGTTGATACGGTGGCTCAATGGCAGAGCCAATTCAATCACTATCATGCGGAGTTCGCGAATGCAGTTTCCAGTGTCTATTATGCCCAAGGTGGAGATGACGCAGAGTCCATGCCCTTTCAATTTCCAGAGCCTCCAATTTTTGCGCCTTATCCACCACCATTTCCGGCCAGAGGGGAGGATCGCGAGAAGGAGCCAGCGGGTGCCGATGATGATGGCGATGATGATGGCGGTGATGATGATGCTGCAAAGGGTGAAGGCCAGTGAGGACATTGGCAGATTTCAAGCTTGGGGAATATTCCTTTTTAAGTATTATTATATATGAATTGCTGTTATATTTCTTTTGGGCGGTATAGCCCCAGACTATGTTTTATTTATGCTGTGTTTGTGGATGTTTTTGGTTTATGATGGGATGCATGTTAAGATGCATTGGTACGTTGGTTTCATTAAATATATATATGAATGTTTTGGTTTATAATATATGAATACTTTTGCTTTATTTTGTATATAGTATTTTGCGTTCGCGATAGCTATCATGTCATTTTTGGTTGTTGTGTTTATAGCCATTTTTTGGGGATTGTGCAGTTAATTGGTTTACTTGATGCCATGCGTTATGGCTTTTCCTTATTTGGGCAGGGTGCTGTTTCTTTTGTTACTTCATGCCTAAAATGTTTTGATTACCCCTTTTCCCCGTTCTGTAACTGTATATATGCTGGGTAAGGGTGTTATAGCTGTTAATTTTTGATCGTGGCTAATGACAGGCGCCAAGTAGTTATGTTTGTCTCTTAGAGTCGTGTCAAGCATGTATGAGTTAGGGGTTGTTAAATCGATAAGTTGAGACTGTTATTAATCCGTCCTTCTTAGCAAGCACCGTCCAACTGTGTTAACTAGTTATTTTTCGATTTTAGTTCGCGCGTTTATTTCTTTGAGAGTATGTTCACTCTTATAATCTTTCATTTCTACAAGGTAATAAAGGACTTAGGCGCTTATACAGTTTTGGATCTTGGACTCTGGCATGTTATTAAAAAAAATTGAAAAGAAAATTGATTATCGAAAGTCTTGCGGTGGGTCGAGATGGAGCGTAAAACGCACTCGCCCATAAACGCAGGACCGATGTTGAGATGGAGCATAAAATGCACTCGCCAAATAATCTTCAGATGTCGTAAAGTCTAATTTTGCTTATGTTGATTACGTGGCCTTTGCTGCTCGAGTTATTAGATTCATAGGGGTGTTCCACACCTAGTGCCCTAAAGTCATCTGACTTGGGAGTCACTGATCAAAAGCTCATTAATGGGTAGCTCTGTTTAGCCTAAGGTAATTAAGGACTGTCCGAGTCAGATTTTACTGTCTTCATGCTAGAGCCTTTTGATCTCTTCCTGCGCTTGCATCTTAGTCTTAATGCTTGTTGAATGTTTAAGTTGCGAAGTGTGCATATTGGTTTCAACAATCGACTGTGCGAGCTTATTTGAGCTATGATTAGTTAAGATGGTTGGTCTACACACACATAGAATGGATCGAGTACAGTCTCATACTTGCAAATTTGATTTTAAGCCCCTATTCATGTCAGTGTTTGTCCTATTCTCGGAGGGGCTCTATAACTACACTTAGAAGCCGTGGTAGTATTCTATAGTAGTAGTTTTCATTCACGTCTTTCAGTAATTTAGGTGTGGATATTAGGTTGTTTGCTTGAGGGCAAGCAAAAGCCTAAGTTTGGGGGTATTTGATAAGTGGTATTTATATCGTTAATCAGATTCTCTGAAGCTTAAGACACTACTTGTTTTATGTTATTTGTCTTGCTTATATATATATTTTATTGTTATTATGCTTATCTTGTATGATGCAGGGATGTTTAGGTCATTTCCAGCTTATAGGGGACAAAATTATCATTTTCTACACTCTGGCACTGCAGCGCTAGAGCCTAGCCTTCTCCTCGCGCCACCTCCTTGTCCATGCTGATGTCATCTGGCGTTGCAGCGACCCTGGTCCCTTTTGAACTCGTGCCGCAGCGTGAGTGGCGCCGCAGCGCCACCCAACAGTTGTAGTCTCTGCGCCGCAGCGCCACCTCCGGTGCCTAGCCAGTGACTCACTTTTAATGACCTAATGAAAAAAGGAGAAAATATAGCGAGGCAGAGAGAGAGAGAAAAGTACGGCGGCTAGGATATTGATTACAGACAGTGATAACAGAGTATTTTTAATGAGTTTTCTAGAACAGAAAGAAGCTGTGCTTTAGGAGAGAATAGTTATTGCATCCTACACAGCTCAGGAGTTACGCGGAGAAGAGAAGACTTGGAAATAAAAAACCTCACAACAGGAGTTTTCTTATTCCAAATCTCTTAGTTATTTGTGTATTACTGAGCAATGTTGAATGTTATAGAAATGTGTATTAGCACCATGGTTATGAACTAATTCCTTTTTAGGATTGCAATGTAACCTAGTGTTTAGCCTAATTAACTTTCTCTCTTATTTATATTAATGAATCATTTTGGGAATGGGTTGTTGTATTTCTTGCTTATTGACTGATTGCTTGACAGAGTTTTTGGTATTGATATTAATGGATATTGAAAATTAGACATTAATATTTGGCTTTTAAAATACAATAACACTTGTTATGCCCTTGCCTAAGGGAGTGTGTGTATGAACTGCTTAATAGGATAGACATATCTCTATTTGCCTTGTGTAGCCTTGAGACTAAGCTTAATGACCCTAGTCTAATTATTTTCATCAATAGACATATTGTGATTCATCTAGCTAGGGATGTGCATTTGGCCTTTGACAGAAGCATATGCATAGTTTTATTCTCGGCTGACCATTCCTTGATTCGTTTGTATTGTGGAGAGTTAGGAGATTAGGCGACGCATTAGGGGAATTGCAATCCTAACTTGTCTCCCTAGTACATCTACTTCTCTCACCTCCTTTAGTTGTAATCACATAGTTTAACATACCATCTTTAATCACTTGTTTAGATAAGACAATATAGAACTTACATTAGTATTTGATTTGCACTTAAGACTTCGTGCTCGTGGGTACGACACTCCACTTATCTTATATTACTTGTTGACCGCGTATACTTGCGCGTTAATTGTCGTTACATAAATCGGACAACAGCAGGCAAGTTTCCCTTAACTCAAACTCGAGTTATTATCTCAAAGCATGTTAGTGGTTTAATTATTTATAATTATTTCACATCTCTGATTATTGATTCGTACTTAGTGCATGTTGCATATGTTAATCAGGTATGAAAGGCTGATCACCTTCATTACCATATGGTTTAGTAAAATTATTCATGGTCCTCGTTGACAGTAAACGTTATTGATTCAGTCATTCAATTATTGACATGTTAATTTATGCTCTTTCTCAATTATTATATTGTTGAAAACTTGAAAGATTATTATTCCTTCAATTATGATATATCTCCATTTAATTTAAACTTGTTGAGCAAAATAGTTGCTCACCCATACTATATCATGATACTAAATTTCAGATTCAGGCGAAGGCTTGAAGAAAGATACAGACAAGAGCACAGTACAATGATAGATTGTTATACGAATAACTATTTTGTTATCTTATGTAAACCTTTTGAAATTTTGAAGGTATGTATTTAGTTAATGTTAATAAACCGGGAAAAGTGTTATAGAATTATGTGAAATAAACAATATATGTTTATTATTCCGCATTAGATGATAGAATATGTATGATAATGAAGTACCGTAACGTACCAAGTCCGAGGTTCTTGGGACCCGGATTTGGGGGCGTCACAGGTTGGTATCAGAGATGTAGGTTATAAACCATAGGTAGTGTTACCTTAGGCTATAATTACAGAGATGAGGATGATGAATAAACTCAAATAGAGTTTAAGTGATAAGAGACGAATTCAGGAAATTCATCATTAAAGATAAGAATAAGATAAATAAGATTCAAAGAAGAATCTTAAAAAGTTAAAAAGAGAAGAATCCGGAGTTACCTGACTCCAATAATAAAAATAAAAAGTGATAATAAATAGACAAAGTCTATAGGATGAAAAGTGTAAAATCATAATATAATATGATTAAAGGGAAAGATAAGAAGATCATAAAACAAAACGATCATAAGATAGAAAAGAATCGTAATATAACACGATTATAAGAAAAGATCACAACGTGATCTGATGAGGTCATAGGAAGGCAGATAATCAATTTATTGATTGAAGACTTTATAGCAGAATTGCTATACGAATATGGTACTATAAAATTGTACGAGTTAAACTCAAAAAGAGTTGAAAATGATGATATACGGATTAAATAAAATTCGTATTGAGTAAAGAGAAAGTTAAGATTATGTGGTATTTCAACTGAGGATTCATGTGACGCCCCCAAATTCCAGGACCGCCACTTGGTCTCTCGAATTCGGTTCATCACGTGCTCATGGTAATACATCACAATAATAATAATTAAATATCATACGATCACAGCGGAAAATCTATTCTATAATAATTTACAATGATTTATTATAATTATTCCCCCAAGTCTCGCAACCTACAGTACTTAATAGATTACATAATAATATCAGTTAACGACTTATTACATAATCTAACTTAAGCTTAAACATAATCAAATCCAGTCTTACTACATCATCTTCATACAATATTAATATATTTAAAACATAACAGACATAAGCTAGTTGGTAGCTTTGCCCTTGCCCTTATCAACGCCCGAAGGTTCACCATGCTCTGCCTTAACTGAAATGTTTTAGGGAAAGCATGAATGAGCACAAATTGCCCAGCAAGTAATATACAATAAGGGTGAGTAATAAGATTCTCAATTCTCGAAAGGGTATAACAAGGTTTGATCGTTCAAGGATAACAAGAATATCAACAGTTCTCAATAACAGTCGCTAAGGACAGAATAATATCAATATGATTCAATAATACGTCAATTCAAGATTTTAAATAACTGAATACTGAGCAGTCACTAAGGACTATGAACTTCTACTAGAATTGACAGTAATAAACTGAAAATCCAATAAAAACAGGTACAACAGGTGATCAGCCTAAAGTACCATCGTTATGCATAACAATCAATCATACTCAAGTGTGCACGTCGGTTCTCCGACAGTTTATATTCCCTTCAAAGAAGGTTGTTCTTCTCAGTCAAATACAAGATCCCACACCAATCAATTAGTTTGGGTCATTTTTCAATAACATAAGTCTAGCCGAATCAAATGGCATAGACGCTTTCACAATATTCAAGAACAATACTAAGTTCAACATGAATAATAGCTTTAATGAAATAAGAGTTCAAGTATGCTAATTCAATTCAAACAATTAAGTAGGAAACTAGTTCGCAATATACAAAGATAGAATACTTGTATCCAAAGAGATAAGTTTTAGATACTCGCTTACGATATCCGTTGAATAAAGTAATGCAAGGGTTTAGGATACTTGCCTTATGCGTAGTTTACTCACGTAAAGCTAGTCAACACTTTTGAATTCCTATCGTAATGATAGTCATTAGTCATATAATTTAACTTCACATTATATCTTCGAATATACGATCAACACACAAGCTAAGTTTTACCCTAGCTACACAATTATTTAGTATCTAATTTCTATTCTTAACTTTCTCTTTTCTCAAGTTGATCATATTCATACATCGTTACTATCATGTGAGACTACCACAATTAGCAAACATATTCGCACATTATTAATATCACATAAGACTACAATCAATACTAAATATATTTCATTTTAGCAAGTTATGGCATTCTCATAAGTTAACCGTCAAAATCGGGTTCAAGTGACATCATATAATATCACGTAGCATGTATACATTTTTAAAGGATACTTTTATGTTTGTATACAATCTTTCCTCGTTCTAATCATTTATGATTTTGTTTTAATTCACGATCCCTAACGACTTAGGGTTATACAATGTCATGAATTCACATAAATTGTCATGCTTATCATTTAGACATATAAAGTAGTCATATATTTTATTGATACGCATGTTCATATGTTTCTTATGTCATGGATATGTGATTCTAGCACTATTACTAGTTCATGACTTAATCAAACTCATGCTTGATTAACTTGCATTACATCTAACAAGTATGTACATATATGATGCCTTCAAACTACATTCAATCATGTTGAAAATATCAGAATGTAGAGTCCTAATATAACATGTCAAAGTCCACATTTAAAGCTTATGTTGTTATTAGTAAAGCTTGCTAATAAGGCCTAACATGCTCATGCTATCTAGATTCATATGTTAACATATTTGACCCGCATTTCAAGGTCACATAATATGCTTGAAAAGTCAGAATGTATACGTGGTCTTTACATGTCAATATCAACCTTCAAAACTTGTATTTTTGTTAGAAAGGTGCACTAGTTGGGTTCACATGTTCATATTATACCACGATACATATATACTTAAGTCAATATGCATTCCATGTGTTTCTAGGTCATACAAACGTGTCTCAAAAGTCAGAATACTATTATGGTATTTATATATCCAAGTTCCTCTTTTCATAACTTTAAGTTTTCTTTGAAATATTCAACTAAAACAACTAGCATAGATTGCTATAACCTAGTACCCTTATTCCATATGTTAATGTGAGTTATATGCATATCCTAACAGTACATCATGCTCAATACATCAGAAGATATAAAAGAAATCATCAACAAATTCTGAAGTGGCGCGCGGCCGCGCCCAAATTGTACTAGGGAGACGCGCGGCCGCGCGGCTCCTGTTCCAGTCCAGAGAGCAGCCTGCAACGGCACATATCAAATCCAACTCACGAAATTACTTCACAAAAACTTTTCTAAGCAGCCACATTATGGTTTAAACATGTTTATAAGTCTATATAACAACTAAGAACATGTTCTAATCCAATCTAGCATGAATTGTAATCAAAATCATGAATTGGAAACTTTGACAGTAACAAAATGATGAACCAAGAATGAAGGATTTATACCTCTTGAGCTCAAACTTGCACAAGACTTGTTCTCAAATTCAGATTATAACTCACAATACTCTCTCTATATCAACTTAGCACAAATTTTAGCAACATAGAAAATGAAGAGAGGCTTGGTATTTATAGGAGAATTCAATATCCATACAAAGCAATTGCCCCAAGGTTTGGAACAATGGGGGAAATGAAGAACTAGAGGATTGAGGGGAGTTGATGGAATAGTGTCCAACCACCCCCATCACCCACATCCTTCTTCATCATGAGCATCATTGGCTAGCTAGGAAGTTGACATGAGGGAGTAGCTTAGGCCTTTGGCCTTTCACGTGGGAGAAGAGATAGTGACTATCCTTTAGGGACAAGGCAATATGAAACTCAGCATTTGCAACATGAAGTGTATCAACACTAAGGCCATGTATACATATACACTTAGGCTATTATATATTTATTCATACTATATTTTATAATTAACATTATAATGTAAGTCACATGCTTAATATTTCAAGGTAGTAGATGTGATATGGCAATGTAACATACATATCATCCATGTACATTTATTAGTACCGGATATAATCACATCACATTATTTCCTTCATTAAATTCTACAATCAACAAGTGATTTCAATATATTCATGATATATCATTTTAATGTATACTTACATACACATTGTCACATAGGTATTAATCATGTAGCTCACATAGTTTAATTAATCTTAATACATGGTCCATATGTGTAATATATTCACATTGCATTATATAGCATAGTTTATGTATACTTGTATGGTCACACCTAAGTGTTTCTCTACACTATATAATATAGTTGTATTATATATTATTGCATGCTTGTACATAACAATCAATATAATCTTATTATATTAATAACTTACTTATTTGTTTTATTATTCATAATGTCAAATAAATAAATTATTTATCTTATCAATTAATTAACAATAATATTAATAAATCCATTCCTCATCGATTATTAATAACACCTAATTAATAATCATAGGATTCATTATCACATTAACAAGTATAAATCTCAGCACAATTATAAACAAGTGGTTTATTATTATTATATTTATTGCAATAATAATAATCACGTATTATTAATCAATCACAGTTAATATTCCATAACCATCAACTAATATTTTACAATAGCAATTAACAATTAATATAGATTAATTGTTTACTTAATAATTCATTCGTTAATTAATATAATTATTAATATTTCCCATCACTGTGCCACACTAGGCTCTCAACGAGTTTATCATAAACTCCACATTTTTCTCAATTGTCATAGATATTCAATTGAATTTAATCATTCTCATAACACAAAATCATTTATATTCAAATAAATTCTCATTTCCATTAATATAATTATTTAATAATAATAGGAAATTCTCGGGTATTACATCCTCCCCCCCCCCCACTTATAAAAATTCCGTCCCGAAATTACTACAAGGTTACACAAACAAATGGGGATAATCCCTCATTATCCTATTTTCTAATTCCCACGTTGCCTCCTCGACATCGTGGTTACGCCAAAGTACTTTTACAGACGAAATAATTTTGTTTCTCAAAGTTTGCTCTTTCCTATCTAATATCTGGACAGGAATTTCTTCATACGCCAAGTTCTTCTCCACTTGAATGGGCTCATAAGAAATCACATGTTTGTAGTCGGCCTTGTATGGTCGCAACACGGAAATGTGAAATACGTTGTGGATGTGCTCCAACTCGGGTGGCAACGCAACTTTGTATGCCACTTCGTCCACTCGCTTCAGTATTTCGAACGGTCCTATAAATCTTGGACTCAATTTTCCTTTCTTGCCGAAACGGAGCTTTCCTTTCCATGGAGATACTTTCAAGAATACGAAACTGCCGACTTTGAAGTCTCGGTCCTGTCGATGCAAATCTGCGTATTTCTTCTGGCGATCCTGAGCTGCTACTAATCGGGCTCTTATCACTGTCACCATGTCTGCGGTTTGTTGTACTAACTCTGGTCCGAGTATTTGTCGTTTTCCGACTTCGTCCCAACATAATGGCGTTCTGCACTTTCTTCCGTAAAGAGCTTCAAACGGTGGCATGCCGATACTCGCATGGTAACTATTGTTATATTCAAATTCAACTAAGGGTAGGTGGTCGTCCCAATTTCCCTTAAAATCCATCACGCAAGTCCTAAGCATGTCCTCCAGCGTTTGTATTGTTCGCTCACTTTGTCCGTCTGTTTGAGGATGATAAGCTGTACTCAACCTCAACTGCGTTCCCATTCTTTCTTGCAAACTCTTCCAAAAATTGGACGTGAAGCGCGGATCTCGATCAGAGACAATAGATACCGGCACTCCATGTCGTGAGACAATTTCTTTTACATATCGGCTTGCTAATTGGTTCAAACTGTAGCGGATCTTGATTGGTAGAAAATGTGCGGTCTTCGTTAGTCGATCCACGATAACCCAAATGGCATCATAACCTTTCTGTGTAACTGGAAGTCCTACCACGAAGTCCATGGTAATATTCTCCCATTTCCACTCTGGTATTTCTAACGGTTGTAGTAAACCACTCGGCCGTTGATGCTCTGCTTTAACGCGTTGGCAAGTCAAACATCTACTGACGCACTCTGCGACTTCCCGTTTCAAATTGGGCCACCAAAAATGTTTCCTTAGATCTTGGTACATCTTTGTGCCTCCCAGATGAACGGAATATGTCGTATTGTGTGCCTCGTGCAAAATCTCTTCCCTTAACTCGGTTACCGCTGGTACCCACACTCTCCCTTCAAATCTCAAAATACCGTCTTTATCCATTCAAAATTTTTCTTCCTCATTTTCTGTGATCCTTTTTCGGATTTTCTCACACTCTTCATCCTTTTCCTGAGCCTCCTTTACTCTATCCAACAATGTCGGACAAGCTTCCATTATAATTAACTTCTCACCAGACTTTTCTGGTCCTTTTACTTCTATCTCCAATTTCTCCATCTCTCTTATCAACTATTCCTGAGTCGTCAAATTAAACAACTTCTCCCTTCCTTTCCTGCTCAGAGCGTCGGCAACCGCATTTGCCTTTCCCGGGTGATAAAGAATATCGCAGTCATAGTCTTTGATTAATTCTAACCACCTTCTCTGCCGCATGTTTAACTCCTTCTGTGTGAAGATATATTTCAGACTTTTGTTGTCCGTGTATATCTCACATTTTTCTCTGTATAGATAATGTCTCCATATCTTTAACGCAAAAACTACTGCCGCTAACTCTAAGTCATGAGTAGGGTATCGTTTTTCGTAATCCTTCAATTGTCGTGACGCATATGCAATAACCTTGCCATGTTGCATGAGCACACAGCCAAGCCCCTTGTGCGATGCATCACTATACACCACAAAATTTCCCGCATCATCTGGTAATGATAACACAGGTGTTTCGCTAATCTCCTTTTCAGTTCTTGAAAACTTTCTTCGCATTTGTCGGTCCATACAAATTTCACCGTCTTTCTAGTCAAATTGGTCAACGGGGTTGCTATCTTAGAAAAATCTTGGATGAATCTTCGATAGTACCCAGCTAACCCTAGAAAACTTCTTACCTCCGTCGGTGTTCTCGGTTGTTCCCAATTACTTACTGCTTCAACCTTCGCAGGGTCTACAGAGATTCCATTCTTATCCACCACGTGGCCTAAGAATTGAACCTTCTCCATCCAAAATTTGCACTTAGAAAATTTTGCATACATCTTCTCCTTCCTTAGTGCCTCCAAAATAATCTTTAGATGTTCGGCGTGTTCTTCCTCTGTCTTTGAGTAGATCAAAATGTCGTCGATAAAGACCACTAAAAATTTATCCAAGTATGGCTTGAAAACTCGGTTCATCAAGTCCATAAATGCTGCCGGAGCATTAGTCAATCCGAATGACATTACCAAAAACTCGTAGTGTCCATAACGGGTTCGAAACGCAGTCTTTGGTATGTCCTCATCCCGTACCTTTAGTTGATGATATCCTGTTCGTAGGTCGATCTTTGAGAAACACTTTGCTCCCTTCAGTTGATCAAATAAGTCGTCTATCCTCGGTAACGGATACCGGTTCTTGATCGTTACTCTATTCAATTCTCGATAATCGATACAGAGCCTCATCGATCCGTCCTTCTTCTTAACGAATAGTACTGGTGCTCCCCAAGGAGAAACACTCGGTCGAATGTAACCCTTATCCAATAATTCTTGAAATTGTATCATCAATTCCTTCATTTCTACTGGCGCCATACGATATGGAGCTTTCGAAATCGGTGCCGTTCCCGGTGCTAAGTCTATTACGAATTCGATTTCTCTGTCTGGCGGAAGACCAGGAAGATCGTCCGGAAACACATCTTGGAATTCATTAACTACGTATATATCCTTAATTTCTACTCCCTTCTTCCGAGTATCAACAATGTAAGCTAAATATCCTCCACATCCTTTCCTTAACAATTTCTTGGCCTGCATCATCGTAACGCAACACGATTGCTTAAGCGATGAGCTACCATAAAACACTACCTTAGACTTACTCGGAGTCTGAAGGTTCACACATTTGTTCTGACAGTCTATTATCGCAGCATGGTTATACAACCAATCCATTCCCAGTATTACGTCAAATTCTCCCAGTCTAATAGGAATCAAGTCTACGCTCAGTTCATGTTTACTAATATTTGCGCGACAATTTCGATAAACGTATTCTACAGGGATCACTTCCTTATTAGCAACTTCTATGATCAAAGGAATTTCTAAAAGTTCTCGAGGTGTACTAAGTCTACTAGCAAATTCTTCAGATACAAAAGAACAGGTGGCACCCGAATCAAATAATACATAAGCATTTATATCATTGATTGGGATTATACCTGACACCACGTCCTTCGCAGCCACGGCGTCCTGGACGGTCATGTTAAAGGTTCTGGCGGTTGGGCGGTTGGATTGTGCCTGTCCACCGATCATCAACTTGTTGCCTCCTTGCTGATTACTACCCGCGCCACTTCCCTTCTTTGGGCAGTCCTTAATCCGGTGCTCCGTCGAGCCACACGCAAAGTATCCTTGTATCTTTTTCGGTTTCAAACAGTTGGGCGAGATGTGCCCTTCCTGTCCGCAGTTGTAGCAAGTGCCACGTCCCTTCCAGCACTCGCCCTGGTGATTCTTCCCACACTTCGGGCATCCTTCAGCCCTCTTCTTGAAACCTCCATGAAAATTCCCTGATTGATTATTATTGTTGTTTTTGTTGTTATTGTTGTTCTCCCACTTTCTCTTTCCCAAGTTGCTTCCTCCGCTACTGCTCCCTTCTGTACGATTCTCTCCTCCAGTATTCTTTCCTTTCTTTTCTTTGTTATACATACTTAAGGCCTCACTGCCACCTTCCGCAATGATTGCCTTTTCCAGTAATGTTGCAAAGGAATCAATTTGAAGAACTGATACCTTATTGAACAGCCACGGCTTCAACCCTTGTTCGAAGCGTCTAGCCTTTCTTTCTTCATCACCAACTTGGTGCTCCGCAAATCGCGCTAGTTCGTTAAACCTAGCCGCGTATTGCGCCACCGTCATCTCACTTTGTTTTAACTCTAGGAATTTCACCTCCATCCTATTCTTCATACTTTTCGAAAAGTAATTCTCGAAGAACAGTGTCTTAAACTTATCCCAAGCTATTATCCCTTCCCCAGCTCTTTGTTGATTAGCCTCCCACCAGTAGTTCGCTTCTCCCCTCATCATGTACGTGGCAAACACCGTCTTCTGATCTTCGCCTACGCTAGCTATAGTGAAAGCTTTTTCGATTTCCTTGATCCACGTTTGTGCGACGATTGGGTCGGTAGTTCCCTCGAACTCTGGGGGTCCTACACTCTTAAAGTCTTTAAAGGTTGTTACTGGCACAGTCTGAGGGTTCGGGCGAACGGGTTCATTGTTCCTTCCCCTTAAGGCTTCTCCTAACAAGTCTACCAGTTTCTAGATCGGGTCTACTTGTTCCCTCTCGTTGTAAACAGATTCTTCGGGTGCTGTCAATCTACGTCTAGGCGGCATTATCTGCATCACAAGTTTTCATTTTATTATTATTCAAGTATATTACTTAAGTATTTCTTTTTTCTTTTTTCTTTTTAATACTAAAAAAAAAATTGTAACATATTTCTGAAATAAACTTCATTTATATACATATGCCAAATCGTTTCATTACATGATTTCCCCAGCATACTGCTATAAATGTTATCACATATATCCCCTAATATCACAAAAGACGGGGAATATACCAACCTACTACCATACTACCCCTCTAACAAAAGCTAACTCGGGGTTTACATCATCATCCCACATCTTACACAAAAGATCGGGATTACAGCATAGTATATATAATTCATAAGGACACAACTAGTACTACCACTAGACTGACTAAGGAAATCTCATCCCATCATCCCGCGCTCCACTGCGCTCTTGTACTCCAACTGTGCTATATACGCAACCAGCTCTCGGCTCAAGGTATGTAGAGTCTGTCCCTGTTCTGCCGGGTAGTGGTACACACCATCAATCACCCTTTCAAAAGCTGAACGGAACACATACCCCATCTTGTTCATCTTTCTCTTCTTGCACCTGACCTCGTCCTCAAGGTCGTCAGCTCTCTCATTGGACGCTTCCCACTTCTCCTCGAAGTGTAACCTATCCATCACCTCCAACTCTAGTTAAGTACGGAGTGCCTCTTTCTCAGTCTTCTCACTCAGCTCCCTCTGCTCAACCTCTTCTAGCTTCTCTGCCAAATCTACATTCCTAGCCACTAACCTGTGAAACAGAGTCCCCATCTGGATCCCTGCCTCCCTACGGTAGGCAATCTCCACCTCTAACTCTTGCATAGCCAGCTTCCTCTGGTGGTCCTCGTCCCTCAGCTTCTGGAACTCAGACTCTCTCTCGTGGGCCTCTGCCTCCAGCTCCTGAACTCTACAGTCTAACTCTAGGATCCGCTCCTCATACTCTCCTAGCATCTGCTCCTCTATAGTAGCCTCATCAGAGTCCTCTACTGGCTCATCCTCTATCGGCTCCTCCTCTGGATCAGTCTCTATCTCAATCTCGATCTCATCCTCGTCATCAAACTCGGATGGTGCAACTGCCTGCACTGGCACAGCCTCTAGAGGTGCCTCGTATACTACGTGTATATCCCTGGGCTCCTCCTCTGCTACTCTACTAGTTACACCTGTGTCTGTCATCCTAAAATCACAAACACAAGGCAAACAAACAGCAACTCCATTAGAATGTTAAATAAAACATAAGTTCATTGTATAGAATGAAGTTACATTTCATAACAGACTAAGTTTCTCAAGGAAAACTCTACATGAGTTTTATCTCCTTCCTAACTTCTAAGTTCACCTAAGCTATAGTCCAAGGACACTCGTTCCTAAGGTTTATAACTACAGCTTTGATACCAACCTGTGACGCCCCCAAATTCCAGGACCGCCACTTGGTCTCTCGAATTCGGTTCATCACGTGCTCATGGTAATACATCACAATAATAATAATTAAATATCATACGATCACAGCGGAAAATCTATTCTAGAATAATTTACAATGATTTATTATAATTATTCCCCCAAGTCTCGCAACCTACAGTACTTAATAGATTACATAATAATATCAGTTAACGACTTATTACATAATCTAACTTAAGCTTAAACATAATCAAATCCAGTCTTACTACATCATCTTCATACAATATTAATATATTTAAAACATAACAGACATAAGCTAGTTGGTAGCTTTGCCCTTGCCCTTATCAACGCCCGAAGGTTCACCATGCTCTGCCTTAACTGAAATGTTTTAGGGAAAGCAAGAATGAGCACAAATTGCCCAGCAAGTAATATACAATAAGGGTGAGTAATAAGATTCTCAATTCTCGAAAGGGTATAACAAGGTTTGATCGTTCAAGGATAACAAGAATATCAACAGTTCTCAATAACAGTCGCTAAGGACAGAATAATATCAATATGATTCAATAATACGTCAATTCAAGATTTTAAATAACTGAATACTGAGCAGTCACTAAGGACTATGAACTTCTACTAGAATTGACAGTAATAAACTGAAAATCCAATAAAAACAGGTACAACAGGTGATCAGCCTAAAGTACCATCGTTATGCATAACAATCAATCATACTCAAGTGTGCACGTCGGTTCTCCGACAGTTTATATTCCCTTCAAAGAAGGTTGTTCTTCTCAGTCAAATACAAGATCCCGCACCAATCAATTAGTTTGGGTCATTTTTCAATAACATAAGTCTAGCCGAATCAAATGGCATAGACGCTTTCACAATATTCAAGAACAATACTAAGTTCAACATGAATAATAGCTTTAATGAAATAAGAGTTCAAGTATGCTAATTCAATTCAAACAATTAAGTAGGAACTAGTTCGCAATATACAAAGATAGAATACTTGTATCCAAAGAGATAAGTTTTAGATACTCGCTTACGATATCCGTTGAATAAAGTAATGCAAGGGTTTAGGATACTTGCCTTATGCGTAGTTTACTCACGTAAAGCTAGTCAACACTTTTGAATTCCTATCGTAATGATAGTCATTAGTCATATAATTTAACTTCACATTATATCTTCGAATATACGATCAACACACAAGCTAAGTTTTACCCTAGCTACACAATTATTTAGTATCTAATTTCTATTCTTAACTTTCTCTTTTCTCAAGTTGATCATATTCATACATCGTTACTATCATGTGAGACTACCACAATTAGCAAACATATTCGCATATTATTAATATCACATAAGACTACAATCAATACTAAATATATTTCATTTTAGCAAGTTATGGCATTCTCATAAGTTAACCGTCAAAATCGGGTTCAAGTGACATCATATAATATCACGTAGCATGTATACATTTTTAAAGGATACTTTTATGTTTGTATACAATCTTTCCTCGTTCTAATCATTTATGATTTTGTTTTAATTCACGATCCCTAACGACTTAGGGTTATACAATGTCATGAATTCACATAAATTGTCATGCTTATCATTTAGACATATAAAGTAGTCATATATTTTATTGATACGCATGTTCATATGTTTCTTATGTCATGGATATGTGATTCTAGCACTATTACTAGTTCATGACTTAATCAAACTCATGCTTGATTAACTTGCATTACATCTAACAAGTACGTACATATATGATGCCTTCAAACTACATTCAATCATGTTGAAAATATCATAATGTAGAGTCCTAATATAACATGTCAAAGTTCACATTTAAAGCTTATGTTGTCATTAGTAAAGCTTGCTAATAAGGCCTAACATGCTCATGCTATCTAGATTCATATGTTAACATATTTGACCCGCATTTCAAGGTCACATAACATGCTTGAAAAGTCAGAATGTATACATGGTCTTTACATGTCAATATCAACCTTCAAAACTTGTATTTTTGTTAGAAAGGTGCACTAGTTGGGTTCACATGTTCATATTATACCACGATACATATATACTTAAGTCAATATGCATTCCATGTGTTTCTAGGTCATACAAACGTGTCTCAAAAGTCAGAATACTATTATGGTATTTATATATCCAAGTTCCTCTTTTCATAACTTTAAGTTTTCTTTGAAATATTCAACTAAAACAACTAGCATAGATTGCTATAACCTAGTACCCTTATTCCATATGTTAATGTGAGTTATATGCATATCCTAACAGTACATCATGCTCAATACATCAGAAGATATAAAAGAAATCATCAACAAATTCTGCAGTGGCGCGCGGCCGCGTCCAAATTGTACTAGGGAGACGCGCGGCCGCGCGGCTCCTGTTCCAGTCCAGAGAGCAGCCTGCAACGGCACATATCAAATCCAACTCACGGAATTACTTCACAAAAACTTTTCTAAGCAGCCACATTATGGTTTAAACATGTTTATAAGTCTATATAACAACTAAGAACATGTTCTAATCCAATCTAGCATGAATTGTAATCAAAATCAAGAATTGGAAACTTTGACAGTAACAAAATGATGAACCAAGAATGAAGGATTTATACCTCTTGAGCTCAAACTTGCACAAGACTTGTTCTCAAATTCAGATTATAACTCACAATACTCTCTCTATATCAACTTAGCACAAATTTTAGCAACATAGAAAATGAAGAGAGGCTTGGTATTTATAGGAGAATTCAATATCCATACAAAGCAATTGCCCCAAGGTTTGGAACAATGGGGGAAATGAAGAACTAGAGGATTGAGGGGAGTTGATGGAATAGTGTCCAACCACCCCCATCACCCACATCCTTCTTCATCATGAGCATCATTGGCTAGCTAGGAAGTTGACATGAGGGAGTAGCTTAGGCCTTTGGCCTTTCACGTGGGAGAAGAGATAGTGACTATCATTTAGGGACAAGGCAATATGAAACTCAGCATTTGCAACATGAAGTGTATCAACACTAAGGCCATGTATACATATACACTTAGGCTATTATATATTTATTCATACTATATTTTATAATTAACATTATAATGTAAGTCACATGCTTAATATTTCAAGGTAGTAGATGTGATATGGCAATGTAACATACATATCATCCATGTACATTTATTAATACCGGATATAATCACATCACATTATTTCCTTCATTAAATTCTACAATCAACAAGTGATTTCAATATATTCATGATATATCATTTTAATGTATACTTACATACACATTGTCACATAGGTATTAATCATGTAGCTCACATAGTTTAATTAATCTTAATACATGGTCCATATGTGTAATATATTCACATTGCATTATATAGCATAGTTTATGTATACTTGTATGGTCACACCTAAGTGTTTCTCTACACCATATAATATAGTTGTATTATATATTATTGCATGCTTGTACATAACAATCAATATAATCTTATTATATTAATAACTTACTTATTTGTTTTATTATTCATAATGTCAAATAAATAAATTATTTATCTTATCAATTAATTAACAATAATATTAATAAATCCATTCCTCATCGATTATTAATAACACCTAATTAATAATCATAGGATTCATTATCACATTAACAAGTATAAATCTCAGCACAATTATAAACAAGTGGTTTATTATTATTATATTTATTGCAATAATAATAATCACGTATTATTAATCAATCACAGTTAATATTCCATAACCATCAACTAATATTTTACAATAGCAATTAACAATTAATATAGATTAATTGTTTACTTAATAATTCATTCGTTAATTAATATAATTATTAATATTTCCCATCACTGTGCCACACTAGGCTCTCAACGAGTTTATCGTAAACTCCACATTTTTCTCAATTGTCATAGATATTCAATTGAATTTAATCATTCTCATAACACAAAATCATTTATATTCAAATAAATTCTCATTTCCATTAATATAATTATTTAATAATAATAGGAAATTCTCGGGTATTACAATTCATGTGATGGCTGAGTTGTACAAACCTTTGTATGGGCAGGGGTTTTGTGCTTGGTCTAACGACTACTTAGTTTATCACATTGATAATCATTGAAATGTTGGTGTCGCGCTATTCGCTATATGTATGTTGAGAAGGTGATTCTTTTCTCATGTGTATAATAGATAAGTGGAGAATATAAGATTAGGTACGAGTTCTTAAAACTCATACTTATAGTAAGTTCGTGACTCATAATCGAATGGTGGAACCCCTCAGCGAATGGACGACTTTGGTCTGACTAGGATAAGTTCCTAAACTCATATGATTGTGGTAAGTTCCTGAACTCATAACGTATGGTATGTTTGATGAACTATACTGGGGTATAGAAAAGTTATGGATGAATAATTGAGGATTTGTTAATAGATAGAATTATTAAGCAATTGATCATTAGAGGAATTGAAGTTGATGGTGGAAGCATAGGTATTCCAAATCTTCTAGCTGTGCTAGACTTCAAATTTTTGACATCACGCTAAATTCGCACTGATGTGCCTTTAAAAATAAAAATAAATTTTTGTTATCAGCAACACATGGTTACAATTGTGTAGAAGTGGGTTTCGTACCACTAACTCATCATTACCTGTTGCGGTATGATAACACTAAAAATGATTTTCAATGGTTTTGAGCGGTTTAAAGAAGAGTCTACGCTAATTGTTTCGGCTAGACAAAAAAAAATTAATTTGTGATATCAAAAGGTATTTTATATATCATTGATGCATCATGGAACCTTATGCTGAAATGATAAATATGATGGAGTTATCAATACAGAATTACCTAGTGTTGGATGTGATCTAAGGATCGTCAGCCCACTATGGTGTGATGTAGTATGACAAAGTCATAAAATGACGAAATCCTCAAACGGACTGTAAATACAGTGCGGTATCATGACGTCATAAAATGAATTTCATAATTTTAAAGAAAAGTTAAGTGCCAATTTGATTTGGCCAGATACATGTTTCGATTGATATTCGAATTATTGGTATGTCTATGCTAATTGATTCAGTTAGACAAATGTTTATGAAAATTCAAGTATCTCTTTGAGAATTTATCCTGAACCAAATTGTTGTGGTGCAGGTTCTTATGCTAAGTCTGAGGTGAACAACCCCGAATATGGGGGATATTCCGATTGGATAAAATAATCCAATCTAGTGGCGTAATTAGTCGCTAAACAAGATTGATACGTTATGCATGACGTAAGCGTACGATAGGCTGATTACCAAAAGTACTAACATCGGTAGTTTACCTTGTTTGTGATTATAAACATACCTAATAATTTACTATTTTTCGGTGTGAATACCATTAAAACTATGTGTTCATGGTCTATATGACCCCTTAGCATGATTTGAAAAGTTTTAACTCCTTATAGAGAAGTCATGGAAGAATGTGATGATAGAAGAGCTCCTCGTAGTAGGAAGCAATATGTACTCATTAAATTGATCATGAAATCCGATAAAGGTTAACTTGAAAACCTAGTTTTGATGAATAAAATGAGTAGTGATTAGTAGACTATAATTTCGAGGACGAAATTCTTAGAAAAAGGGGTGAATGTGACAACCCGAGAATTTACAAGATTTTAAATGATTAGAATAAAGGTTAAAAGAATAACACCTAGATGGGAATTTGAGGAATAATTTAAAAAATTTAAGAAGAACCTATAAGGTTTACTATTTGAATAAGAATAAAGAAATATAACCTAATATATATATTAGGTAGGGTAATTAAATACTCTAAGGTATTTATTTTGTACATTTTAAATAATTAATTTTATAATTTAATTATAGCAAGTCTAATTGGGTTATGGAATTAAAGATTTATGAGTAAGAGAATTATTTATAAAGGTTTGTAATGGAACCCTAATTAAATGATGGAGAATGGATAAAAATTAATGAGTATGGAACTAAGTTAATTTTATGGCCCAAGGAATTAAATATGTAGCCCAATTATTTAATTAAGCATTGGACTTGTAGATAATTTGATTTAATAGCAATTAAGTTATTAAACTAGCCCATTATATCATGAATGGGACAAGTGTAATAATAGTATAATTTAATTAATGGTGGAAGCCCAAGTGCATTTTTGCTACTAAGTAAATTAAGAAAAAGATCCAAGCCCAAAAAGGAATTACTAAGAAGCCCAAACTAAGCCCACTTGGGAAGGGGTTAATTAGTCATTATATAAAGTGTAAAAGAAAACAAAAAAATGATATGGGAGAAATGGGCCAAGTGGCCGAAATTGGTGGAGGAAGAATGAGTGGTGTATGTGATGATCACTTTATTTTGTGGATAAGGTGGGAACTAGGTGTCATCCATGTATGGATCCAACAAGTGAAGCATTAATAAAATAAATGGATGGGCAAAAAGAGGGCCAAGTGGCCGGGTGACACAAGGAGAGGAGAAAGGGAGATGCAGTTGATGATTACTTTTACTTTAGTTAGTAAATAACTTTTTAGGTGTTGCTTTTGTATGGTGCCAACACTTATGGGATTGCTTGTAAGTTTTAACTTGCATTATGAGAGAAAGAAGGGATAAGATTGGGGGAAGATATGATAATATCTACTCATTTCTCTTGCTAGCCACTTAATTGTCACACTTTATTTATTTTTGTAAGAAAAGCTAAAAGAGAGAATAAAGAGATAAGAAAGAAATAACAAGAAAATAAAAGGGAAAGGAAAGAAACAGATATGAGAGGAAGAGGAAGAGAGAGGGTTCGGCAGCTCTAGAGAGAAAAAGGGGGGGGGGTTCAATTCCTCCATAATATATAGCTTCATCTCTTACTTTAGAGGGAAGAAGAAGAACCATAAAAGCAAGGTATAACACCCTAAACAAGTTATTCCTCCTATTTAATTTGTTTTGATGGGATGTAGATCCTAGGTTTCAAAACCTTAGCTCTACATAATTTAGAGTATGTGGTGTTTAGATCTAACCATTTGGTGTCTAAATCAAAAAATAGAAAATAAGTTTTTCAAAAGTGAGAAACCTAATTTTTCTAGCCTTGATTGTGTTTATTTTGTTATTGGTGATTTTTTTTATGAATTAGATCATGGATCATGATAGATCCATGAATATAAGAGGTATTAGTATGTATTATGATGGTTTATGGTGGCTAATGTTGGATTAATCAATAGATCGTGAAGTTTTCTTACAAAACACAAAGATTAGAAAAACTATTTTTGGGAAAAACGTAACCTGAAATTCAAAAGAACATATCTCTTATTCTATTTTGAATTGTTGAGTGTGGTCAATTTCTAGAGTTAGATCTATAAGTCTTCTAATTTTTCAAGTGGAATAACTGAAATAGGAGTTATATATTTCCATGTGGACTATTTTGAGCAAAGGACGCCAAATCTGAAAAACATAAAAAGTAGGCTGTTCGGATTTTTGAAGGGCAATTTTGTCCACGTATTTTATGAAATAAATTCTGGCCTTTTGGGATATGAAAATATATGGGATAAAGTAACTTGTGTTCAAAAATGAGCTCATTCCTACTTGAATTGAGCAAGTTATGAATATTTCAATAGTTGTGTTTTTTCGACAAAATTGCTATAATCGGAGTTGTATAACTCCGATGGCCACGAAATTTAAACTGGAGGCTCAAGATAACATGTATAAGATCCCGCCAAGAGTTGGAAATTTTTGGAGTTAAGCGTGAGGTAGTTATTTTCTTAAAGAATTAACTAGAAATGTATTTTTGAAAAATAGTTAAGAAAATTGAAAAATTCTAGAAAAATTATTTTTGTGTATGGAATACATGTATTTATGTGTGGACAAAAGAAATAATAATAATAATAATAATAAGATGATTTGGTTAAAAAGGGGGAATCCAGCTTGTTGGATTGCAATCTAGTTTATTGGATTGAAGAATTAGTGAATTAAGGTTGCTGGATTAAAGAATTAGTGAATCAAGGTTGCTGGATTGAAGTATTAGTGAATTCAGGTTGCTGGATTGTAGGACAGTACATCTGCAAGTTGAGAGGGATCTGTCTTATGAAGAAGTTCCTATTCAGATAGTTGACAGGAAAGAACAAATTCTCAGGAATAAAGTAATACCTTCTATTAAGGTAATATGGAGAAACCACAACGTTGAAGAAGCTACGTGGGAGCTCGAATTCAAAATGATGAAAAGCTATCTTGAGTTATTTGTTTAATCCATGTATTTCGATTTTGGGGAAAGAATCCTTGTAAGGAGGGGAGAATATAATAGATGTATTTTTTAATTGAGTTGTGATTTTGGGGACAGAATCCTTTTAAAATGGAAGGATGTAACGATCGAGAATTTTGTAATCGGTTATAAATATTTATTCGAATTTAATAAATATTTAGTTGATTTATTTATTAAATAAAATAAATTTAATGGATGTTATTATGTAGTAATTTAATTAAGTGAGGCGATGTTTAATTTAATTAAATAATTAAATTAGAAGATTAATTATTTATTAAATAAAACTTATAATTATTGGCTAAGCAAATATTATGTTGGCTAAATAAAGATTGAGCTTTGAATTAAATGGAGTGTCATATAAATGTATCATATTATAAGGGAATATTAAAATAAATTAGAAAAGTTATTTTGGTTGTTAGCCAAACATTGCTTTGTGACCCTTGGTGTTTGTAACTGCTGAGACGTTCAATTTTGTAACTAGCTAAAATAGGCTCTACATAAATTTTATGTCAATTTATTTTTTTGCAAAAAATAGAGTTTGGGAGGAGGAGAGCTCTAGAGATAATTTGAGAGAGAATTGGAGTGCTTGGTAAGAATCAGAAGAATGAACTTTTGAAAATTAAGAAGGAAGTAGCAATCAAAGCCTTTCTAATCATCTTTGCTAAGTTTAATCAAGAATCAAAGGTAATTCTAAAGTTCTAGTTCTTACTTTCTGTCAAAATTACTATTCTATAATTGGTTGGTTGGCTAATTTGTTAAGTGAATTTTTATATATATGTTCTTGGTTAATTCATTATATATCATCTATAGTTGAGTTTTTAGTAATTAAATTGATGAACACATGTTTTAGAAAAAGATTTGAGGTTTTGGTTGAATATGTTCAAAATGGCTTATTTTGGAGTCAAAATTGATAGTTAAATCATGTTAGAATTTGTAAATTGATAGTTGTTTGTGTTAATAAGTCTTAGATAGAATATAAACCAGATGTATAGAAGAATTGGGCTGCTGCGAAACTCCTGATCATCAACAGAATGGCAGAAAGATGCTGAAATAAAGGTCTCCTCCAAGATAAGGGGAAGAATGGTGAAGTCATCTCTGAGAGCCCTGACAGCCATCGACATCCATACATCCAGATGATCAGCATAGAATGGCATATACATGTAAGACATGACACATATGATCAGGGCATTTACCCGTGTAGTCAGCCATCTCACCTCTAAAATGGAGAAGTCTCTTCGATGAACAATAAAGCTGTCGGTAGAAGAAAAATGGTCTATTAAGTAGTCTATGGAGATCATATGGCTACCTCCCACCTCAGTTAGGACGATCGCCCTCCTCAAACCAGTGACAGACATGAACTGTCGGAGCATGTGCTCTACTGCCACTCTAGCACAGGGCTCCTCCATCAATAAGCCTGAAATGCGACCAAACTCCTACAAAGTAAGAGTCAGCTCATCCAAGACAAACCTGAAGACATGTCTCTTAGGGATCCAATGAGCAAGCATGCCATCAACAAATCCCTCTGGCACTTGGAAGGATAATAGAGAGATGGAATGATCTAGAATGCGGCCAACTATAATGCGATTAAAATCAGATAGACTTTCATGCCAAGATCTCAAGCTGGTAGCTATCCGACTAGGCGGAAGGTTATCCAAGCGAGCAACAGAAGAATAGGCCATATGTAAAAACTGTCTCAAAAAGACCATATAGTCCATCTCTATCCAATCATTTATATGTATATAAAGCATGCATCGTAATGAGCGAGAATACATCATATAAAATGAATAAATGAAATACATTAGTTTTATATATACATCAATGTTATATCCATGATACATGTGAAAAAATAAAAATAAAAAGTATAGGATAATCGGCACAGGAGCCCAATGACTAATAAGATACCTATAAATGGAGGCCTAGACTATCCAAAAAGGTACTGGAGTCATCGAACTAATCAACATATGCCAGATAATCCTAAGTGGGCATATCCTGCATATCCGGGCAATAGTCAAAGGGATCCGCTCCATCAGCAAAGCCACTAGTGCCTGACAATCCAGCCTCATGTCACATGGAATCAAAAGTACCAGCCAATAATGGATCCCCGCCCAAATGGCGAACATACATCGATATCCTGTCTAACTAATATGTCAAATCCATAATTTAAGATACATAGAAAGGCTCTCAAAATATGCTATCCAATCGGTCATCATGAGAGACCCCGGAACCACACATCCCCCATAAAATGGGTATCCCAGGTCTGAGCTCCGATAGTCTGAGGCCCCTACCAAGCAGAAAAGTCATCTGAAGTGATCGGACCATCTGATAGGTAAAATCCCTCATATCCCGCTGTAGGAATCTCTACAATCGGCTGAGCCAAAGGCTAGAACCATTGGGGCGGGGGAAGGAAATGAAGGCTGATCGGTGGTGTTGTTTACCTGAGGAATATTGTCTTCCTGTTGCACATTCTCCTGATTGGTGATTAAAGGTGTCTCAACAGTCTCATTCACTCCATTGTTTAGACTTTCAGCTGCCATTCTCAAATACTGCCATAAAACAAGGGTTAATTAAATAAATTAACATATCACATATTAACCCTATGCTCCGACCGACAAAATAAATAACAAATAAGCTTAGGTAAGACACACTAGCGAAGGATTTACTCGTCTCTCCCCTCCTAGTTCTATTCCCAGATCTCCGCCAGAGATCATATCCCTAAGCTCTGATACCAACTGTGACGCCCCCAAAATAGGTTCAATACTCAACCCATTTTTAGTCGTCAAATACATGGTGCAGAATCTAAATACAATCTTTTATATCATACGGTCATGCAAAATACGACCACACAACTATGAGTGTCAATACAAACATGTAGAAAGTATAAACACTCAAACTAAGTCCACATTACAATTATTATCACACGATTTTACAAAAATAGTGAGGACTACTACTGCTCTTAACTCGGACCATCACTCTGTCCCCCGACTAGTCCCTGCGATATTCTCATTTCCTAAATAAGACAATAGAGAAAAGGGTGAGCTCAACTAGCCCAGTAAAGAATATTATGACTAAGATAATGAAGAATAAATTATCATTTGTCTTCAAAAAATCAGATAAAATTTTATGGACAACAAATTTTAGATCAACAATTGCAGCTAAAATAACAGTCCATTAGAAGAGTCAAGTAGAGAATGATGTCTACTATCTTCTATGATTTAAAAGTTCATCGTCGATATTTTATCCTGGTAACATCAATCAATATATTCAAATCAAATATTCAACTTTGCACTACGGCCAAAGATATTTATTTGTATCATCAGTGGTCATGATCATATCAACACCTGTCCATCTTTGCACTACGGGCCAAAGATATTCATCAGGTAATCATTCATCTCTGCACTACAGCCCAAAGATATTCATCAAGTATCACCATTTAAGACTGGGGGTGATAAAAAATATTTTAAAGAACGAATCTAGTGAGATAAAGGACAAATATTAGGGATTCGTAATTTAATTTATCCAAGTTCAAGTATATTCAATAATAATCTATTGTGGAGCAAAATTCAATAATGAAGTACAAAACGTAGATCCAATCAAAGATAGGAACCATAACAAACAACTTGGACAAAGGAAAGAAAATTTATTTATTTTTGTGAATAGTACCGTATTCATGAATAGTGCCGTATACGTGAATAGTGCCGTATACGTGAATAGCAACCCCGACATGAAAAGATAAAAATTTTATAATAAAATTCATACCAATATTTTGATGAAATGATACTAGATGAAGCGCAAAACTCAAGGAATTTTTGATCATTTCAGGAATTATAGAAGCAATACTTACAGTAGTAAGTTTAAGTTTAGGAATATGAAATGAAATATTATTTCTTCCATAATATGGAATATGAAAGAAAATAATATTCTTTATGAGTATTGAAAAGAAATAACATCGTTTACAAGAAAAATAGTATCCCTTACCTCAGTATAATACTTGATCTGACTGGAATATCGGATATTATGATGAGAAAAACTTGCACTATTATCAACACTCAAAGTATCTAAATACTCACAAAAAATACGCTCAATATTATAGAGAGAAAATTTTCTGATTCTAGTGTGATTTTTATTTCTTAACTAAGCACCCTATTTATAGGAAAGTGCAAGCACACCAGGATTGACAAACCTTTCACTAGTGGCTTCTCAGCACACCATTCTTTGAAATTTCTTCAGCCACCTTTTTTTGAAAAAAGAATTCAAAGCCACCTTGTTTATTTATTTATTTATATATATATATATTAAAATATTTATAATTATTAAAATAATTTCAATTCCATTTTTTTCTCTTCCATCTCATTTTATTTTTATACCGTAAAAATAATGTCATCATTTAAAAAATAAAATTATATTATTATATTATCACATTAAACTATTATAAAATAATATTATAATAATATATTTGAATAAATATTTTATCGGGGAAGATAAAATGCCAACTTTCAACAAATGTCTCATACTAAAAATTCTTCCCTTTATATCAAAATCGAATAAATATTTACTTATCATTTTTTCAATAATTAATTATTATTCAAAAATAATATTACAGAATCACAATAATGACAACCAAGTCGTTCCTAGGAAAGAGGGGCTTTCCGATAAGGATTTCTCTTTACTGGCGCGCAATTAGATTAACTAACCCCTTTTATAGACAGAACTTCCTAGACATTGCCAATAATGCTGTATAATAATATTATTTAAATAATATAAATTATTGATTTGATAATGTAAAATACAATGCAATGGTTACTATGACAATTATTGAATCAATAATATAAAATATCAACGTAGCAATTATTGATATAAAATATCAACGTAGCAATTATTAAACCAATAAAATATTATGCAATTGTAGCAATTATTGAATCATTAATATAAAATATTAAACAGTAATTACTATAACAATTATTGAATGAGTGACTTCTTACGTAAGAACTAATAATTCGAAATACTGTGCAATACCGTGTGCTACTGTGTAATAACGCGTATTACTGTATTTTTATCACATGGTATTTCAACAGTTTAACGGTAACAGTTTTACCATTTTTATAAAAAGGTTACTTCTGTCGCTTTCTACATCCGACATTCATTCCGTTGTGGGGTCCACCAATGACTTCGTCATTGTACGAATATTCTCCGACAAAAAGAATATTCTTCGACCAAACGAATATTCCCCGACACAACGAATATTTTATAACCACCTGCTTACGTTGTAAAATTTGCACATCTCACCAACAACTTATCACATTTATCAAATCAACACCTTCCTATTTCAAAATAATATATAAAAAAAATTAAATCTTTATTCATAAAAGTTGGGGTCTTACAACCTCTCCTCCTTATAAAATTTCGTCCTCGAAATTGGCATACGTACCTGGTATGCTGAAAAGGTGAGGATACCTTGATTTCATTTCCGATTCTATCTCCCAGGTCATTTTCTCGATATCATGGTTCCTCCACAAAACTTTAATTTGAGGTATAATCTTTGAGCGTAAGGACATGTTCCTTCTTATCCAAGATCTTCACAAGTGCCTCCTCGTACGTTAAATCTTCGGCTATCTCGTCTAGTTCTAACTCAATAATGTGGTTTGTGTCTTTCACATATTTATGAAGCATGGATATGCGAAAAATGTTATGAACACGAGACATGCTTGGAGGTAAGGCGAGTCTATAGGCTACAGTTCAGACTCGGTCAAGGATCTCAAATAGACCGATGAATCGTGGGTTGAGCTTTCCTCTCTTCCCAAATCTCGTAACTCCTTTCCATGGAGCAACACGTAATAATACATGGTCTCCAACATTCCACATCCCTTCGATGAAGATCAGCGTAACTCTTTTGTTGATCTTGTGCTATTTTTATACGTTGCCGGATTATTTGAATCTTTTCTCGTAGTCATACGTACTAACTCCGATCCCAATAATGTTGCTTCACCCACCTCGTCCCAGCATACTGGAGATCGACACTTTCGTCCATACAACATCTCGAATGGAGCCATGCCTATACTTGCTTGATAACTGTTGTTGTAGGAGAATTTCACCAGTGGAAAGTACTTATCCCAACTTCCTTTGAAGTCTAGAACATAAAGTCTCAATAAATCTTCAAGAGTTTGAATAGTCCTTTCTGAATGCCCGTTCGTTTGAGGATGATATGCAGAACTGAATCGTAAATCGGTGCCCATAGCTTTCTGCAAACTGACCCAAAATCGTGAAGTAAATCTTATGTCACGATCCGAAACTATGGATACTGGCATGCCATGCAATTTCATAATCTCACTTACATACATACGAGCAAGACGTTTCAGTGAATAAGTCTCTCGTATATAAAAGAAACGATCAGACTTGGTTAATATATCAATAATAACCCAAATCACATCTATGCCTTAAGAAACCTTTAGAAGACCAGTAACGAAATCCATGGTAATGTGTTCCCACTACCATTTTGGAATCCCAAGTGATTGCAATGGACCCTTTGGCACTTGATGCTCCGCCTTGACACGTTGACACGTTAAACATCTTGAGATAAACTCTGCGATCTCTCTCTTCATATTGCTCCACCAAAATGTATGTCGAAGATCACGATACATTTTGGTACTCCCAAGATGGATTGCAAACGGTGTGTTGTGCGACTCCATCATGATTTTATACTTTAAATCAGAATCGTTAAGAACACAAAGTTTGGAGTTGACTCGAAGTATTCCTTCTTTATCAATTCTTGCTTCTGAAATAGCACCTTCTTGCACTTTCTTCTTTATCTTCATCAGCTCCGGGTCTATAGCTTGAGTAGCTTTAACTTTATCAATCAAAGCTGGTTCGACGCGTATAATTGACATCATCACGTGGGTTCCCAGAGTCTAGAAATTTTTCTCCATCCTTTGTAAGTCATACAAAATGGGCCTTTGTGTTGACAGCATCGCACTCGTTCCCGCATATGATCTTTTACTCAACGCGTCAGCTACCACAATCTCTTTTCCAAGATGGTATTGAATGGTATGGTCATAATCTTTCAATAGCTCCAGCCAACGTCGTTGCCGCATGTTGAGTTTATTTTGAGTGAAGAAATATTTAAGGCTCTTATAATCCGTGTAGATCTCCACTTTCTCCCCATACAGGTAGTGTCTCCAGATTTTCAACGTGAAAACGACTGCTGCCAAATATAGATCATGAGTAGGATAATTCTTATCATATTTTTAAGTTGTCGTGAGGCATAGGCTATAACTTTCCCATGTTCCATGAGAACACATCCTAACCCTTTGCCCGAAGCATTGCTGTAGATGACAAATCCATCCGAACCAGATGGTATTGTCAGAACCGGTGCTGAAATGAGTCTCTTCTTGAACTCTTGGAAGCTCTTCTCACATTCCTCGTTCCATACGAATTTTGTATGTTTTCGAGTCAGCTGAGTTAATGGAGTAGCAATTCGAGAAAATCCTTCCACGAATCTTCGATAATAACCAGCTAAGCCCAGAAAGCTACGTACTTCGGTTACCGACTTAGGTTGCTCCCAACTTTGTATTACTTCAATCTTTGACAGGTCAATAGATACTCCATGTTTTGATACCACGTGCCCAAGAAATGCTACCTCCTCAAGCCAGTACTCGCATTTCTTCAACTTGGCATATAGCTTATTATCACAAAGCCTTTGAAGTACCAGCTTCAAGTGGTGCTCATGATCTTCACGGATTTTGGAATAGATGAGGATGTCATCAATAAAGACAACCACAAATTGATCCAAATATTTCGTGAATACACGGTTCATCATATCCATGAAAGAAGCAGGAGCATTAGTTAATCCAAAAGACATGACTAGGAATTGATAATGCCCGTATCGAGTTCTGAAGGCAGTCTTTGGAATATCCTCAGTTTTAATCTTTAACTGAAGATATCCAGAACGAAGATCGATCTTTGAAAAGAATTGTGCACCTTGCAACTGGTCGAACAGGTCATCAATACAAGGTAACGGATACCTATTCTTGATGGTGACATGGTTCAACTCCCGATAGTCAATATAAAGTTGCATACTCCCGTCTTTCTTCTTTACGAATAAAATAAGAGCACCCCAAGGAGATGTACTAGGACGAATAAAATTGATGTCTAACAACTTCTATAGTTGGACCTTTAACTCCTGAAGTTCAATAGGAGCCATTCGATATGGGGTTTTAGAAATGGGTTTTGTATCGGGTTCAAGGTCAATAAAGAATTCAACTTCACGTTCTTGGGGTAGATCGGGAAGTTCTTCGGGAAATACATCAGGAAACTTATTGACAACAGAAATATCATTCAAATCTGACGTATTCTGGTTTAAATCAGTGACATGGGCTATGAAAGCTTGACATCCGTTTTTTAGTAAACGAATTAGCTTTATGACTTGAAATGACAATAATTGATTTTAGTGGTTTGGTTGTTTGAATTCGCACAACAGGTTGGTTAGGAATATGGAAACTAACAACCTTACGAAAATAATCAATTTTGGCATGATAAGTGGTTAACCAGTAAATTCCTAAAATCACATCAAATGCAAGTATTTTCAAAGATATAAGATCAACAGGTAGGGTGACGGTACCAATTTGAATCAAGAAAGATTTGTAAACTATGGATGTAATGAAGGTTTCTCCTAACAGAGTTTCAACAGATAATGCAAAGTCTAATTTCTTAGAAGTCAAGTTCAAACGTTGAGCACAAGCAGGTTAAATAAAAGAATGGGTAGCACCGAAATCTAATAAGGTATAGACTTCGCTAGAGTTTATGATTAGCTTACCCATGATAACCTCATTCGAGTTCCTCGCTTGATGGGCAGTCATGCCAAAAGCTCTTTCAGGAACCACTGACTTTGACTTATCCGGGACAGTCTTTGGAGTCACCATCCCTGCTGGACTTGGTTTAGCTACAAGACACACTCGAGCTATGTGACCTTCCTTTCCACAGTTATAACACACCTTGGATTGCTGTGTGCAGTTGGGACTGATGTGTCCCTCTTGTTCGCATTTATAGCGTGCGACCGGTGGTCGTTCTCCTCCCCTAGAAATAGTTGTTGATGCTGATGCTGCTGCCGACGTCTTCATGTTATCATTGTTGTACCTTCTCTTTTTAAAATCCTCCCCGACTAACTTTTTCTATTATCATGGCCACGATTACCACCGGAGTGGTTACCGCTTTTGTCATTATACTTTTCTCCCCGCTAGTTGTCATTATTCCGATGACTGCTGCCACCGGTATGACCTTGGTTGTTGTCCCTTGCTTGAACATAATCATTATCTCGTTTTAATAATTGGGCCCTGTTCACCTCATCTGAATACATATAAAGTTTATGAGAAATGAGGTACTGACGAATTTCGGGTTTCAAACCTCTCAGAATCATCCGCGTCATACATTCCTCATTATCCAGCAAATGAGATGCAAACCGTGATAATTCTGCGAACTTAGCCTCGTACTGGGACACTGTCATGTTGTTCTGTTCCAGTTTGATAAACTCTACCTCCTTCATATGACGAATACTTTCTGGAAAGTACTTGTCATTGAACAGTTTTTGGAACTCTTTCCAAGACATCTTGAGTGCGGCAGGCTGGGTACGCCTCACAGATTCGCACCAGTAATCTACCTCTCCACGGAACATAAAGGTGGTGAATGGAACCCTTTTCTCCTCCGTGCATCCCAAGTACTCAATTATTTTGGTGATTTTCTTAACCCACGTTTCTGCCTTGATTGGATCCAGCTTTTCCAAAAACTCTGGCGGTCCCAACTCTTTGAATTGCAAGGCAGTGACAAGCCGCAAGTTGCCATTATTTCCACCTATATTTTGCACACGAGTCTCCCTCGTCTGATTTTACATGAACTGCAAAAAGCTTCTAAACATCCCATCAGTTCATCATTTGATCGGTGGTGTTGTTTACAGGAGGAATATTGTCTTCCTGTTGCACATTCTCCTGGTTGGTGATTAAAAGTGTCTAAACGGTCTCATTCACTCCATTGTTTAGACTTTCAGCTGTCATTCTCAAATACTGCCATAAAACAAGGGTTAATTAAATAAATTAACATATCACATATTAACCCTATGTTCGACCGACAAATTCAATAATAAATAAGCTTAAGTAGGACACACTAGCGAAGGATTTACTCGTCTCTCCCCTCCTAGTTATATTCCCAGATATCCGCCAGAGATCATATCTCTAAGCTCTGATACCAACTGTGACGCCCCCAAAATAGGTTCAATACTCAACCCATTTTTAGTCGTCAAATACATGGTGCAGAATCTAAATACAATCTTTTATATCATACGGTCATGCAAAATACGACCACACAACTGTGAGTGTCAATACAAACATGTAGAAAGTATAAACACTCAAACTAAGTCCTCATTACATTTATTATCACACTATTTTACAAAAATAGTGAGGACTACTACTGCTCTTAACTCGGACCATCACTCTGTCCCCCGACTAGTCCCTACGACATTCTTATTTCTTGAAGAGGACAATAGAGAAAAGGGTGAGCTCAACTAGTCTAGTAAAGAATATTATGACTAAGATAATGAAGAATAAATTATAATTAGTCTTCAACAAATCAGATAAAATATTATGGACAATAAGTTTTAGATCAACAACTGCAGCGAAAATAACAATCCATTAGAAGAGTTAAGTAGAGAATGATGTCTACTATCTTCTATGATTTAAAAGTCAATCATCGATATTTTATCCCTGTAACATCAGTTAATATATTCAAATCAAATATTCATCTTTGCACTACGGCCAAAGATATTCATTTGTATCACCAGTGGTCATGATCATATCAACACTTGTCTATCTTTGCACTACGGGCCAAAGATATTCAACAGGTAATCATTCATCTTTGTACTACAGGCCAAAGATATTCATCAAGTATCACCATTTAAGACTGAGGATGATGAAAAATATTTTAAAGGACGAATCTAGTGAGATAAAGGATAAATACTAGGGATTCGTAATTTAATTTATCCAAGTTTAAGTATATTCAATAATAATCAATTGTGGAGAAAAATTCAAGAATGAAGTTCAAAACATGGATCAAATCATAGTTAGGAACCACAACAGACAACTTGGACAAAGAAAAGAAAATTTAATTTTTTTTGAATAGTACCGTATTCGTGAATAGTGCCGTATACGTGAATAGTGCCGTATACTTAAATAGTAACCCCGACATGAAAAGGTAAAAATTTCATAATAAAATTCATACCAATATTTCGGTGAAATGATACTAGATGAAGCGTAAAACTCAAGAAATTTCTGATCATTTCAGGAATTATAGAAGTAATACTTACTGTAGTAAGTTTAAGTTTAAGAATATGAAATGAAATATTATCTCTTCCATAATATGGAATATGAAAAAAAATAATATTCTTTATGAATATTAAAATGAAATAACATCGTTTACAAGAAAAATAATATCGCTTACCTCAGTATAATACTTGATCTGACTGGAATATCGGATATGATGAGGAAAACTTGCACTGTTATCAACACTCAAAGTATCTAAATACTAACAAAAATACGCTCAATATTATAGAGGGAAAAATTTTCTGATTCTGATGTGATTTTTATTTCTTAACTAAGCACCCTATTTATAAGAAAGTGCCAGCACACCAAGATTGACAAACCTGTCACCAGTGGCTTCTCAGCACACCACCCTTTGAAATTTCTTCAACCACCTTTTTTAGAAATAATGTCATCATTTAAAAAATAAAATTATATTATTATATTATCACATTATACTATTATAATATAATATTATAATAATATATTTGAATAAATATTTTATCTGGGAAGATAAAATGCCAACTTTCAACAAATGTCTCAAACTAAAAATTCTTCCCTTTATATCAAACTTGAATAAATATTTACTTATCATTTTATCAATAATTAATTATTATTCACAAATAATATTACATAATCACAATAATGACAACCACGTCGTTCCAAGGAAAGAGGGGGCTTTCTGATAAGGATTTCTCCTTACTGGCGCGCAATTAGATTAACTAATCTCTTTCCTAGACAGAACTTCTTAGACATGGCCAATAATGCTGTCTAATAATATTATTCAAATAATATGAATTATTAATTTGATAATGTAAAATACTGTGCAGTGGTTACTGTGACAATTATTGAATCAATAATATAAAATATCAACGTAGCAATTATTGATATAAAATATCAACGTAACAATTAATGAACCAGTAAAATATTATGCAATTGTAGAAATTTTTGAATCAATGATATAAAATATTGAACAGTAATTACTATAACAATTATTGAATGAGTGACTTCTTACGTAAGAACTAATAATTTAAAATACTGTGCAATACCGTGTGCTACTGTGCAACAACTAGGGGTGCACAAATGGCCTTAGGCCCGAGGCCTAGCCTTGATCTGGCCTAGGCCTGGACTGGTCAAAGCTTGGCCCCGTCAAAGCCTGGCCCAGTCAGGCCCGGCCTGCAAGGCCAAGAACAGACCACAAAATTTTATCACATATCCGGCCTGGCCCGACCAGGTAAAAAATCTGGCCTGGCCCGGCCCGCAACCTGATCCGGCCTAAGACTCGGACAAGCCCAAGGCCTGGGCCTAACTCGTGAAAATGTTATTATAGGTCCAAGGCTTGGGCTTAACTTATGGCCCAAGGCATGGGCTTAACGTATGAAAATATTGTTACTTGCTAGTCCTTTTATAGAGTGAAGTCTAATGCTTAATTCAAGTTCAACTGATATGGGACTTTGAGATAGTTTGAACCGGTGGCTTCCTTCCTTGTCCATCCAAATAGCACCACCAAGAAAACTCGCCTTCATCTTCGGACGGCTCCAACATTTAAAGACCCCAACAATTCTTTTCCTCGATACTGTATTCCCCCAAATGAGATTACGAACCCAACATCACTTGTACTTAATAATACCACAAAAAATGAAGATATATCTGCTCCTCCTTGCCGAGATCAACAACCCAACAGGTGAGTTTACCTTGTTTAGTATACCAGCAAAATCAGGGGCTATACTGATATTAATTAACCTCCTTGGTCTGGAATTGCGTTGAGGGAGACTGCTACTGGCACAAGCGGAGCAATTCAAGCATTGGTAGAAATAGTGGGGGAAGGTTCGATACAATGTAAAGAACATGCGGTGGGGATTTTGCTTCTACTATGCCGAAGCTGCAGAGATGGATATGGAGGGCTGATTCTGGGAGAAGGAGCCATGTCGGGGTTGCTTCAGCTGAGTGTGGATGGAACTCAGAGAGCTAAGGAAATGGCCGGAGAACTGCTGTTGCTTCTCAGAGATTGTTCAAAACCTGGTTCAAGGGAAAAGATACTGAAAAATGTGCTTTTGGTTATGTTGTTCATAGTCCCACATCTCTTATTTTACTGCTCTACTCTTACCTTTGTTCAATAAATATAGGAGAGTAAGATAAATTTTACTTAAGGCATAAAAGCCCAAAGTGAAAGTTTAAAGATTGAAGTTGGGCCTGGCTTGGTCCGGCATGCAGGCCATAACATGCTGCATATTTGTTTGGCAAGTCTGGCCTGGCCCGGCCTGTAGTCCAAAAGTCAAGCCCTGGGCCGGCTTGGTCAATGACTAAAGCCTGGCAGGCCCAGGCTGGACCAGGCCAGGATGGCCTGTTGTGCAACCCTAGCAACAACGCATATTACTGTACTTTTATCACCGGGTATTTCAACAGTTTAACAGTAACAATTTTACCATTTTTATAAAAAGTTTACTTCTGTCACTTTCTATATCCGACATTCATTCTGTTGTGGGGTCCACCAATGACCTCGCCGTCGTACGAATATTCTCAAAAAAAGAATATTTCTCGTCCAAACGAATATTCCCCGACACAACGAATATTTTATAACCACTTGCTTACTTTGTAAAATTCTCACATCTCACCCATAACTTATCATATTTATCAAATCAACACCTTACTATTTCAAAATAATAGATAAAGAAAATTAAATCTTTATTCATAAAAGTTGAGGTCTTACACAGTAGCTCTAGTTAAAGGCGGGCGTGGGTAAAATCCTCCGAAACCGGGAGCCTCTACCAAAGTGGACTGATGCCATCGACGACCACGAGGGTAGGTGTCCGAACCCAAAACAGTGAGAGTTCGAAGGCAAGGAAGCCTCTCGTAGGCCCAGAATTGTCAATTTAAAGAGCACGACATTAATCATGGGAAAAGACAAATCAAGTTTTGAAGAATCAAAAATAAGTCGAGATGACTCACCTGAAGAAATGGGTAGAAGACGAGGCAAGCATCGGTTACTCCCTCTGGGCGCAGTCGCATCCCATACAGAAAGATCACGAATGTGAAGGACCCCCAGTCATACTCTCTGATACGATCTATAACTCAAAGAGCCCCAACTAAGTTGAAGGAGACATTGGAGGAGTAGTTCGCAACGAAACAACCCCTCATGATTTTCAGGAAAAAATGCCGCAAGATGCGATCCCTATCTGCCAAGTCCTCTGGGAAAAGCTCTTGCAAAGTTGATAAGTGGTTTTATACCTACTTATCTAGATGTCAACTAGCTTCAATTTTTTCTTAGACTCATTTGATATATTAGCTTTTTATGCATTTTTATTTATTTTGTAGGTTTTATGTTTAGGAACTCTCTCGGTGGCAAATGAGGCTAAAAGGGATGTGAGGATGTTGAAAGAACAAATAGGGGAAGAGAGCAGAAAAAGTGTAGTAGCAGCAGAATATCAGAAGCAGCTGTAGCATTCTACAGAAAACCAGGGCAGCGTGAGCACACCCTGGCCAAGAGGAAAATCAGCGCACCCGCACCGGTAGGAGAATTCAGCAGCCTGGAGCGCGGTCGCGCCCAATTTGCACTGCTGGGACGCCCGGTCGCACCGGTCCAAGTCTGGCCAGAGTTGACTTTTTACTTAAGTTGGATTTTAGCTTGGGGAAGGAGGCACTCGACTTTAGGTGTATATTTAGGGCATATGTTCATTATGTAAAGATATTCCACATGAGGGGATCATAAGCTTATCTATGTTCTTCTCTTTTCTTTCACTTTTCATTAGATTAGATTAGATAAGGTTTAGATTAGAGTAGATAGAGTCTAGATTGGATTAGATCTGAAGATTGAAGCAATTGAAGATCATTAAAGATTCAAACTTGGAGCAAGAGAGAGAAGATTTGCAATTTTTATTCATACTTTCTCTTTGACTTCTATATGTATTCTTCTAATGTGTATTCAATTTGTGGAAGGTGGATTTGATTCAATCATGAATTAAACTCTATTTTGGGATTACAATGGATCTTATTGTGTAGTTTATCTTGATATACTTCCTTGTTAGTCTTGTTAATCATTATTGGATTGTCTATTGTGATTTGTATTCAATTTTTTAATTTCCTAGCTATCAATTACCGTGATTATCCATATAAAATTGAGAAATGGATTGTGGATTTAGATCTGATCATAATAGCTTGTGTTTGTGTGTTCTACATGGCATTGGAATGCATGATTTGGGCCTCGGATAGATATATATCGAAGCACCGCTTGTAGTTATTTGAGAACTTGTGCTTAAACCTTTATTAATGTTAAGTCACATAAACATATAGTAATTTATGTAATTTGGATGTTCATGTGTATTCTATCATTTGTGGATTATATGTGATATGGACTTAGTACATCGAGAGATGGCTATGCTTCGCTTTCGTGTGCTCGACTAACAATCCGGTGATAATTAATTTGGCTTAAAAGGAAGTGTATTGATTTATATGAAACAATAGGTGATATTGTAATCTCATATCTTCATTATCTAGTTTCATTCTATGGATAGTTAGAATTAGTTTAATTACACAGTATTATTCAATATATTAAATAATTCGTTTAAATAAGATTTAGATGGTTATAGGTTAGTGCTTGGTGAATTTATTAAGTAATTCTTCGTGGGAACGATACTCTACTTACTCTTTATTACTTGTTGACCGTGTATACTTGCACACATATATTGATCGGGAAAACGACCAACAAGTTTTTGGCGCCGTTGCCGGGGAATTATTTTAATATTTTTTTGTCAATATTAGCTTCAATCAAATTAGTCTTAATTTAAACATTTTACTTTAGTTTTTAATTCTCTTCCTATATTTCTCTCTTTTCGGGTACAATGGATGACTTTGCTTATCAATGGCCATAGACGAGGATGACTCAGCCAAGGCAAACATGGATTGATGAACTCAACACAATTTTGGCATTATCAACACAACTTGAGACACTTTCAAGGAAGTTGGACATTCTTGCAGCCCAACAGAGTTGAAAGATAGCAGTTACTTGTGATTATTGTGCTGGCAACCATCCTAGTCATCAGTGCACCATCAGTTTTGGACAAGTTCAGTATGGGGGTGATTACCTCAACAATTATGCTTTTCCCAATTATCATCAGGATTGGGGGTATCACCCAGTGTAGGGATTTCGTCACACAATCTGCAGCAAAGAGAGCCGTGGTACTAGCCACCAAGGATCTAGATTTTCTAAAGCTTTTCTCTCTAGTCTCTCTCTAAGAGCGGTTAGGGTTTTGGTTTGATGATATTATCAATTTTTAAATGGTTGATATATCATATATATATATATAGCAGTGAAAAGGAATTAATCAAAACCTAATCCAATTAGAAAAGTAAAATCCGAATTTATATATATTATATCTTAATTAAGTCTTACTTAATTAATATACATATATAAAATTATCCTATTAATTTAATTTCGTAATGTAAATACTATCAATCATATTGACATATTTAAATCCTTATAATTTAAATTAATTCCCTTTTAATTACGTTCTAAGTGTGTGACCCTATAAGTTATTATTACGTTGGCAATAATTTTAAAATTATATTATAAAATTATAAATAATGAGCGACATCTAGTAATGCATCACTGCTACCCAAGTAATAATAAGATCGGTGATTCGATGCAAACTTTTCGTGACCAATGTTTTAACGTAATTTAATCCTTTTAACCTTGACATCCTAGATTAAAGTCGAGCTATGGAATGTGTCATACTCTTTATGATTTAATTGGAGTGTTCTTGATCAATGAGTAGACTATATGAAACAAATCACTATTTGAGCATGGCCATGCATTTCATAGTCCTACTCAATCAAGAGGCATATGGATATCACCCCTAATATATAGGAGGGTTAAATTCCATCTAGATCACTCATATTCCTCACACGATTTATGATGTACCCAATAATCACCTTTATTGTCCACCCTATTAAAGGTGACCTTTGATGATATCAAAGTATATAAATTTCCGTGTAGAAATATAGTGATTTCAGGTCGGAGGATCATTATATCATTGTCACTATGAGAATGGCTTATGACACTTTGTATAATGCTCCACGTAGAATTCTCATGGTTGGTCTGTCCATTACATTGTTCTCTAACATGTACCTATGCATTGACTCAATATCTCATATATTCATGACCAATGAGATTTGGCCATCAGTCAATCCACATACTATTCTCAATGTATCATTGTTGTCCCATTAACAATGATACTCGACTAGGGACATTTAAGAGCAATGATACTAATTGTAATTATATGATCTCATGTTCAAGTCACATACTTTAAGCTATATAATTTGTATAACTATTCTAAGGACTTTAATTATGCTAACATTTATATAATGCAGTAAATAAAACCATAATAAAATAATTCATTTATTCAATCAAATATAATATCAAAAATATTAAGCAATGACATCAAAGAATTGGCCTCTAGGGCATAAATTCTAACAGTCTCCCACTTGCACTAGAGCCAATCACTCATATATCTAATACCCATGGAACTAGTGTAACCTTCGTGCTTCTGCTGCGACAAAGCCTTGGTCAGTGGATCTGCAACATTATCATCTGTTGGCACTCTACATATATGTACATCTCCTCTATCAATGATTTCACGGATGAGATAGTATCGCCTAAGTATATGCTTAGATCGTTGGTGAGATCTGGGTTCCTTAGCCTGTGCAATGGCTCCATCATTATCACAGTATAGCTCAACTGGATCAACTAATGGTTGGAACAACACCAAGTTCAGTGACGAACTTTTTAATCTATACAGCCTCCTTGTCCGCACTAGAGGCAGCAATATACTCAGCCTCTGTCGTAGAATCGACTACTGTCTCTTGCTTCAAACTTTTCCAGCTAACAACACCACCATTAAGGCAAAACAAAAAACCTGACTGAGATTTATAGTCATTTTTGCTAGTCTGGAAACTAGCATCAGTGTAACCCTTTACTTCCAGTTTGTCTTCACCTCCATATACCAAGAATGAATCCTTAATCCTTTTCAGGTACTTGAGGGTATTCTTAACTGCTGTCCAGTGACCTTCACCTGGATTTGTCTGGTATCTGCTCGCCATGCTCAAAGCATACGAGACATTTGGACGAGTACATATCATTGCATACATGATAGATCCAATTGCCTAAGTATAAGAGATCTTTTTCATACGCTCCTCATCATCTTTTGATTTAGGACATTGGGCCGTAGAGATCTTTACACCATGAGACATGGGTAAGTGTCCTCTTTTTGCCTCTTGCATGCTGAACTGTTTCAGCAATTTATTGATATATGTACTTTGACTTAGGAAGAGCATTTTTCTCCATCTATCTCGAAAGATCTTGATACCTAAAATGTATGTTGCATCGCCCAAATCTTTCATGAAGAAACATTTTCCTAACTATGTTTTTACAGCGTGTAAGGAAGGGATGTCATTCCCAATAATTAATATGTCGTCAATATATAATACCAGAAATACAATGTGACTCCCACTAACCTTCTGATATACACAAGGTTCATTTTCATTTTTTATAAAGCCAAACTCTTTGACTGCTTCATTAAATCGAAGATTCCAACTCCGAGAGGCTTGCTTCAATCCATAAATGGATCGCTGCAGCTTACATACCTTTCCAGCATCCTTTGGATTGACAAAACCCTCAGGTTGTGTCATATACACATCCTCAAGGAGATTTTCGTTAAGTAAAGAAGTTTTGACATCCATCTGCCAGATTTCGTAATCATAAAAGGCTGTAATAGCAAGTAAGATCCTGATGGATTTAACCATTGCCACTGGAGAGAAGGTTTCATCATAGTCAACACCTTGAACTTGTTTGAAACCTTTTGCTACCAGTCGGCCTTTATAGGTTTGTGCATTACCATCCATGTCGATTTTCTTCTTGAAAACACACTTGCACCCGATTGGTTTTACCCTTTCGGGTGGATCAACCAAAGTCCATGCTTGGTTAGTATACATGGAGTCCTATCTTAGATTTCATGGCTTCAAGCCATTTCTCAGAATCTGGTCCATTCATAGCTTCTTGGTAGCAAGCAGGCTCGTCAGTGATCTATGAGCATCGCATCGCCATTTTGAGTCACAAGAAATCCATAATATCTCTCCGGCTCTTGGCGTGTCCTTCCAGATCAACGAATGCCTCGTGTAATTTGAGCAGGTTAACTTTCCATAATATCTTGTGGTTCCTGCTCATGTTCCAACTCAGGTTCAATGATATTTTGTAGTTCTCGAATTTCTTCCAGTTCTACTTTCCTCTCACTGTTTCCTTTAGAGATAAATTCTCTTTCTAGTAAAATACCAGTTTGAGCAACAAATACTTTATTCTCCAAAGGTTTGTAGAAATAATACCCTTTTGTTTCCTTTGGGTATCCCACAAAATTACATTTGTCAGATTTGGGTCCGAGCTTGTCAGAAGCTAGATGTTTTACCAATGCCTCGCAAGCCCAAATCTCCATGAACGATATACTAGGATGTTTCCCAGTCCACATCTTATATGGTGTCTTCTGAACCGTCTTTATAGGAACACGGTTAAGTGTGAATGCAGCTGTCTCTAGGGCATGACCCCAGAAGCTTATTGGAAGATCTGCATGGCTCATCATTGATCGTACCATGTCCAATAAAGTGTGATTCCACCTCTCAGACACACCATTCCATTGTGGTGTTCCAGGTGGAGTGAGCTGTGATATAATATCACACTCCTTCAGAAGGTCATCAAAGTCTTGACTTAAGTATTCACTTCCTCGATCGGATCGAAGGGCTTTTATGCTTTTGCCAAATTGGTTTTGAACTTCATTCTTGAATTCCTTGAACTTTTCAAAGGATTCGGATTTGTGTCTTATAAGATACACATATCTATATCTACTGAAGTCGTTAGTAAATGTAATGAAGTAATAAAACCCATTTTTTGCTAACAAACTCATGGGTCCACATACATCACTATGTATAAGTCCAAATATATCGCTAGCTCGTTCACTGTGTATAGTGAAAGGGGCTTTAGTCATCTTGCCTAATAAACAAGACTCGTATTTCTCATATGATTCAAAATCAAATGAATCCAAAAACCCATCTTTATGGAGTTTGGATAGGCGTTTCTCATTTATATGGCCTAAACGACAGTGCCAGAGATATGTCGGATTTCAATCATTTGATTTAAATCATTTTGTATTTATGTTACAGATAGACATTTCTAAATTAAGAATATAAAGACCATTAAACAATTGTGCAACACCATAACATATTTCATTTAAGTAAAATGAACAACTGTTGTTCTTTATTAAAAATGAAAAACCTTTCTTGTCCAAACAAGAAACAAAAATAATGTTTTTGCTCATAGCAGGCACATAATAACAATCCTCTAATTCTAATACTAGCCCAGTGGGCAAAGATAAATGATAAGTTCCTACGGCTACTGCAGCAATTTTTGCTCCATTCCCAACTCGTAGGTCAACCTCTCCTTTCACCAAAGTCCTACTCCTTCGGAGTTCCTGCACATTAACACAAATATGAGAACCACATCCAGTATCCAATACCCATGATGTAGAAGTGGACAAATTGACTTCTATAACATATATACCTGAATCAGAAGTCACACTTCCTATATTTTTCTTCAGTTCTTCCAAATAACCATGACAATTCCTCTTCCAGTGTCCATGTTTTCCACAGAAGTGACAATTACCTTCTTTAGCCACCCCACCTTTAGGTTTTAAAGCATGTTTGGTTTTGGAATTGGGTTTGGCACCAGATTTAGATCCTATCTTCATCTTGCATTTCCCATTTCCCTTAGTTTTCCCCTTTGGCACCATCATTATGGGAGCGGGTCCTGCCTTTTTTATGTTGTTCTCTGCAGTTCTTAACATGCTCCACAACTCAATAAGTGTTTTCTCAATTTCATTCATAAGGTAATTCATAACAAATTGAGAATAGCTGATGTTCAAAGATTGCAAAACAAGATCAGTTTGGGCTTCCGGAGTAATCGAAAAACCCAACCTATCAAGGTACTCAATATACCCAATCATTTTCAGCACATGTGGACCAACTGGATCACGATTACCCATCTTGCAGTGATACAACGCTTTGCTTGTATCATACCTCTCTTGTCAAGTATGCCCTTCGAACAATTTCTTGAGATGCTCGATCATCTCATAAGCATCCATTAACTCATGTTGCTTCTGAAGCTCAGAGTTCATAGTTGCTAACATGAGACAACTCATGTCCAGAGTATCATCTTGATGCTTCTTGTAAGCATTATGCTCTACACGTGGTGCAGTGTTAGCTGGTGCTGCAAGAATGGGCCCATCAAGGACATATAGCTTGCGCTCTTGTTTGAGGACAATCCTCAAGTTCCTATGCCAGTCTAGGAAATTAATTCCACTCAGTTTTTCTTTCTCAAGTACTGATCGTAGTGAAAGACTATTTGTGTCGTTAATTGCCATTGATATCTACAATATATAAGTGCAAAAATAAGAAGTCAAATTGTAGAGTTTTTATATTATGTAATTGATAATAGTACATTCAAAATATACCTCCCACTATTTTATTCAAATTAATAGCCCTCACCATTAATTCGAAAATCATTTTCTATTAAATCTTTCTCGTGAGCCAAGATCCGTATTTCATTATGCCTTGAGTTAGCTTTGGCTAATTTCTCAAAACATAATTATTTAGGTAGACAATCCTTTGTCATTTATATTATATATAACTCTTAGATAGTTTGGTGAACAACATTTGTTTCTAGTCCATCTAATGGTACCTACCAAACTCTATGCCTATAAGTCCACAATCCTATTAAGATAACTTAGTTAAGTCGGGCCCAATGATTTTAACAGTTTGGATATCACAATTATCCTATAGCATCTTACCAAGATAAATTGGGTACTTTGCTTTGGCAAACCTACATCCATCGGTCAAGGTCTTGATGAGTGTTATTCATTGGAAGGCATCTGATTTAGACTTAATAATTTTATGAGGGATTTTATGAATTAATTTAGATCTCACCAATTTTAATCTTATTAAACATGCACATTATTTATCATATCATATCGTATACAAGCATAAATAAAGTGCAAAATTAAATGTGTCACAGTTATGGCCTAACCCTATGTCAATCTTTTCAAGCTAATGAAAAGATTGAAGGTCAGTCTAAGGTGGTAAAAGATCTTCAAAATAGTAGCTTCCTTGGACCTTCCTCATGCATGTGTCTTCTCTCTATCATCATCTTGTCATCTTGATAGGTTACATTTGTACATTACATGACATAAAGAAACCTCGAGTTACATTCGAGGGGATTTAGATGAAAAGAGAATACTACATCAGAATTTATAGAAAGACACGACATGCAAGTCGTATTTTAAAACCAAAAACCACTAACCTATGGGTCAAAAGGACCATAACTGTGCACCATGCATATCATAATAAGCACATGTCATAATTTATATAATTAAAGAAATCTATATATAAAATATTAGGGTCACGACTATCGTGCGCTACGACGGGGGGGGGGGGGTCCAAGGGGGGGGGGGTCTCCCCCCTGGCGGTGGTTCGGCTGACCGATCAGTCGGTGGTTCGAACTACAATCTGTATTGTAAAATTTTACCATACGAATCTCTAAAATAATTCCAGAATCATATACAATCCACCAAAACACTCATAATAACAATACACCCAGAACATATCATATATGTCCAGTTTCGATTAATCATATTAAACCGAATCTTCATGCTTCTAATCCAATTAGAACAGAAGTTGTATTGTTATTCCACCTTCTAGGATACGATTATCAGAACATCATATAAATGCATATATATTACAGATTTCCAGAATACGTATACATGCAGAATATCATATATTCAATTTTAGATCGGCAAACATGCATTATCATATATCATATATATCGAATACAATTAAAACACGTAATCTGAATTAATCGTTTTTCAAGTAGCTCTGATACCACAGTAGGGATTTCGGAACATAAACGCAGCGAAATTTAAAATTTTTCCAAAACTCTAAAACAGGATCCATGTGAAAACATATTAATTTAGAGGTTTAGATTTGTTTTACCGATTATCCAAGCTTGAATGGAGACGATGGAAATTCTGGACCTGCTTCGAATCTTCAACGCAATTCAACGGAACTGCACCTCTACGGTATCCACACGAACGCCCCGCGAATCGTCACACAATCTGCAGCAAAGAGAGCCGCGGTACTAGCCACCAATGATCTGGATTTGCTAAAGCTTTTCTCTCAAGTCTCTCTCTAAGAGCGGCTAGGGTTTTGGTATTATGATATTATCAATCTTTAAACGTCTGATATATCATATATATATAGCAGTGAAAAGGAATTAACCAAAACATAATCCAATTAGAATAGTAAAATCCGAATTTATATATATTATATCTCAATTAAGTCTTACTTAATTAATATACATATATACAAATTATCCTATTAATTTAAATTCGTAATTTAAATACTATCAATCATATTGACATATTTAAATCCATACAATTTAAATTAATTCTCTTTTAATTACGTTCTAAGTGTGTGACCCTGTAGGTTATTATTACATTGGCAATAATTTTAAAATCATATTATAAAATTATAAACAGTGAGTGGCATCTAGTAATGCATCACTGCTACCCAAGTAATAATAAGATCGGTGATTCGATGCAACCTTTTCGTGACCAATGTTTCAATGTAATTTAATCCTTTTAACATTGACATCCTAGATTAAACTCGAGCCATGGAACGTGTCATACTCTTTATAATTTAATCTGAGTTTTCTTGATCAATGAGTAGACTATATGAAACAAATCACTGTTTGAGCATGGTCATGCATTTCATAGTCCTACTCAATCAAGAGGCCTATGGATATCACCCCTAATATATAGAAGGATTAAAGGTCTGAGGCTGAACTACGAAAGACCTGATCTCCTATCTATGGGAGTACGTAGGCAGCCATTTATGGTGCGGTCTAACCCTGGAAAAACATCAAAATCCTATCAAATCTTACCCTTGAAAAACATCCAAAACCTCATTAAATCAAATCAAAAAACATCAAAATCTTATCAAATCAAGCTCAAACCCAATATAATTCAAACTTTTAAGGTCTGAGCCTGAACTACGAAAGACCTGATCTCCTATCTATGGGAGTACGTAGGCAGCCATTTATGGTGCGGTCTAACCTTCAAAAAAATTTAAACACTTTCCTAACCTATACCAAAATCCAAAACCTATCCATCAAGCCCAAACCAATCGACGGCTCATGTGGAGAAGACCTAGCGACATCTCCGCATCACTCCTACTGAATCTGATGCCACATGACGATACTAGTGCTATGTCGACATAATAAATCATGAAGCAAAAATGGCAATAGTGGACATGGTTAGACATGCGCAAACAAGGGAAGTGCACTGAACTTGCTTCTTTGTAATATATACAACTATTTAGAATACAAAAGTTGATTCTAACCTATGACAAGTGATAATAACAAAGTCTCTACAAAAAAATGAAATAGAGCTATAAATCAGTGGTGAGACGAGCCAACATCGCCAAATATCCAGCAGTCTCTGTAGTCAGGGGAGCAGCTCTGAGCTCGTGCTCCAACATATCAACCCACCTCAGCATCTCCACTGCCATGCGGAAAATCTCCTCTAGACTCTGCACTACACCTTGTACGTGATCGATGAGTCCATCTGAGAAAGTCTCAGCTGCATCTCTATCAATGATGGCCTGATCTCTGGAAGCACAGGCTGCATCTCTCTCAGTGATAGCAGTATCCCTACCAGCTACGGTGGTCAACAACAGAGCCCGAGCCTAATGCTCTCTCAAATATCACCAGCTGAAGCTGTCTATACATCGCCTCCATGGAAACAGAGGCCAAACGCGGGACAGTGCTCACTAAAGAAGCTGTCAACTCGACAAATAACGCATCCTCAGTCAGAGATATAGGATCCTCCATCGGTTCCGCCGCATCCGTGGACCAACCATCGTCATCAGATAAAGATCCTGTACCAACCTGATCTGCAGTCTCTGGTGCCAAATCCGACTCAAGCCAAGCTGAATACTCTGCAGAGCGGCCCGGATGGAAATCTCTAAACTCTGTTATCTGTTGATGAGACCAGAACCCATAAACCCGAGCCAAATCAGCCTCGATAACTGAGCAGATGGGGAATTAATAATCCTCAATGCCCCCAAATGCATGGACCTCCTGGTACTGATCAAACTGACCCATCACCGCCAGAGGATGATAGGTCGTCACACGCCTCAAACCCGCTAAGGGGAGGAAATCCAGGTCAGCGACATTGGTAGTGAAACTCATAAAGGAGCAGTACCCAGAATACGTGACTATAGCAAAAGGCTCCTCCATTGCACCCATAAATGAAGTCCAGGACGCCTCATCGAGGCAAGAAGTCGGGCGATATGAATAAACTTGAGACAGGCCATGTCCAAAATAAAAACCATGACGACGAAGCCGCCCTATCGGTCGGAGGTGTGTCATCAACCATATGTATAAAAGCACTGGACTACCTCTGAACTCCTGATCACCAGCGTCATAGTAGATAGAGGCTGAAATCAAGGTCTCTGCCAGGATAAGGGGTACTATAGTAAAGTCCTCTCGAAGAGCCCTAACAGTCACCGACATCGCCACATCCAAATGATCGGTATAAAATGGCATGTATAGATAAGCTACGAGGCACATAACCAAGGCATCCACACGGGCAACGTACCAGCGCTCCTCCGAAATGGCGAAGTCTCCGTGATAAACAGCGAAGCTATCCGCGGAAGCAAAGTGCCTAAACATAAAGTCCATGGAGATGATGTGGCTACCACCCACCTTAGCCATCACAACTGCTCTCCTCAATCCAGTCATCGTCATGAACTGGCGACGGATATGGCCCAAAGCCACTCGAGCACATGGCCCCTCTATCGACAGTCCTGAAATACGACTATACTCCTCCAATGTAGGAGTCAACTCGGCTGAGCCGAATCGGAAGACATGACGCTCAGGAGTCCAATACCTAAGTATCCCGGCAACAAATCCCTCTGGAATCTAGAAGGATGGTAAAGACATGGAGGGGCCCAGCATGCGGCTGACATCGATATGAACGGTGAATGGCAGCTAGTCATACCAAACCCTTAAGCTGGTAGCTATATGGCTAGCAGGAAGGTGGTCCAAATGTACCACTGCAGAGGACGACATCTGTAAAACCTGTGTCAATAAGACCATACAGGGGTCAATCTCTATCCAATCATTTAAATATATATAAAGCATACATCATACTAATGATAAAATAACTTGAGTGATGAATAAATAAGAAGCAAGATATATAAATATCTGCCAAGTACATTAGTTTCATAAACATCACTGTCATACCTATGATACATGTGAAAACTAAAAATAAAAAGTACACGATATTGGGGCACAAATGCCCAATGACTAATAGAGGACCTACAGACTCGCCCTCTCATCAAAATCATCCAAAAAGGTGAGGGTCTCATCAAACTGATCAACCTGAGGTCGTCTACCTGAAGTGGGTGCATCCTGCTGATCTGGGCGATAAGGTGTCTCCTGCATATTCTGGTGCTCAGTGAAGGGAACATATCTATACTGGAAGCCACCAAAACCTGAGGGTCCAGCACCATGGGAGCCACCACCGCCTGACGGTCCAGCCTTATGACCCCGAGAAGTAAAAGTGTGAGCCAAGGACGGGTCCAAGCCATTGTAACTATAATATGCCGACAACTCCTCCAACTGAAGTCTCAAGGCAGCAATATGATCCTGATGAGACGGCTCCTGAAAACACGATATCCAGTCCCTCATCATAAAGGATACTGGAACCAGATCGCCCAAGAACTGGGTATCCCGGGTCTGAGCTCCTATCGTGCGCCAGACCCACCAAGTGATAAAGTCCGCCGAAGAGATCAAACCCTTAGATAGGAGGAAAACATCAAACCCCAAGGTGGGAATTGATGCAACTGACGAAGTCAGAGGCCAAAACCGCTGGGCTGGAGGAAGATACTGTAGGCAAATCTCCACAGTAATGCATCAAATAGCGCACTCTCCAAGGTAGAGCTCCCAACCTCCATCAAAAAAGAGTGGAATTCAACGAGTTAATAAATAGAACTCTGGCCTTATCGGCACGCCATCCTCAAATCCCTCGGCCAAGTTCTCTCCAGAATATGGGGTCCACAATATATCTTGAGCAAGCAACGTCTCCAACTGAAGACGGGCATTGGCAAAGTCCTCCGCGACTGGGACCTCAGACAGAGTAGACTGATGCCATCTACGTCCCCGGGGATAAGTATCCAAGCCTAAGACAGAGGTAGGTTGAAGACAGGGAAGTCTCTCATAAGCCCAGAATTGTCAATTCAAACAAACCCTCCATCAGTTGTGGGAAAAGAGAAATCAATCAAAAGGCAAATAAATGAAATTCGGTCAAGAAGACTTACCAGAAGAAACGGGAAAAATCTGACCCAGGCGTCGGTAACTCCCTCGAATCGCAGTCGCATCCCATGCAAGAAAAGAGCGAATGTGAACGACCCCCAATCGTAGTCCCCAATACGGTCTACATATCGAACAACCCCTACCATACTGAAGGGCATAGTGGAGGAGTTGTTCGCTATGAAATAACCCCTCATGATGGCCAGGAACAGACGTCGCAAGATGCGATCCCTCTCTTCCAAATCAACAGGCAACTCCTGCTACAAGGTGCCTCGAGCTCAGTCAATGCCCAGGCATCCTAATCGAATACTACGAGCCTTAAAGGTACGCTCCCTAGGAGAAAACCCTAGGAGGGCACGCACAGCCGCCCCGGTGATAGACGGCTCCAAGGGCACCTTATCCCAGATAAACACAAAGCTAGTGATGTACCTCCAATCCATGGGAGTCATCATCACCTCACAATCCAATAGATGCAGCAACTGACTCTGATGAAACCATCTCTCACCCAAAGCCTGCAAATAGCCCTTAGGGCAACGACGGGGAACAATGGTGAAGAAGGCCCCGAATCCCCAAGAATCTACGATCTCTCTGTACTCGGGATGTAGCGAATGATACAGAGCGTAGATACTGAACCAGTTACCCCTGAGCTGGGTATACTCTGGTACCTGTACGACGTTAAGGTTAAGAAAACCCGTTTATGGAAGAAAGAAAAAAAAACCAATTAATCTTATACCTCATTCGCCTGCAAGCGAATGGACGGATGGTGGCTCAAATTCGTGCCCAGCAAATCTGGGACCTCTACCTCAATGCACGGAAGAAATCTAGGCACAGTAGAGAGTGGAGGCGGAACCTCAGGCTTGGGAATGTCCTCGTCCAGGAGTGGCTGATCCTCCCCAGCCGGAAAGCGAGCGAGCTCGATCAAACGCTACACCCGTCGGCTAATACGTGGAACCAGAACCTCAGAGGGGGTCCTACGTTGGTGAACTCCAGATGAAATCAACCGTCTAGTGGCATGACTAAGCTCCCGAGGATCCATGTCTGAACAATGAGTTCGTAGGAATTAAAGCCAAGTCAGGTATATTCTTACCATTTGCAAATTTCAAATTAAACCCATAAAATATGATCACCACATCATTCATGTCTTACATGTGTCATTAAATGTGTATGTCATTTGCATCTTAGTACATCTATAATATATCTATGATCCGGACATTTGGTTTATGAAAAAATTTCGCCAGAGTCTCCTTTATAAAACTGACTATCCACATGCCCGAAGCATATATTAAATCACCCTATGAGGGTACATCATCACAACCAAGCATGCAAACATCAATTTCAACTGTTATTCTAACACATATGTATAATATATGCCTAGATTAACTGATAAATGACAATATCTCGCATTCATACTATCCATAAGATGATTTATATCCATGCATTGCATCATAAACACATTTATCCATCTATACATGCATACATGTTAGATATATTACCTTTAAGAAAGGAAATACGTGTTTTTGCCAACGAAAACATGAAAGAACGGAGTTTAGACGTTACCCATAGTCCAAAGAAGGAGTGTACGGTGGCGGACCACTCCAAATCAAAGCAGAAATCGAGTATAGATGAAGAAATGCTCAGTTTTGTGGAGAGAAATAAGATGAAATCCAAATAGAGAGGCCTCCCGAAGGTATAAGCTCGAACACGGGTAGCCTTGAACATTGTTGATCTAGCCGCAACCATGTATGCGGTTATCTTAAGTTGGTCCCGCATAATTCTGTTTGGCAACACGATGTCCAGAACGTGTTGTTTTGGGTTCAGAATGGTCACAATATAAAAAATGATGCCTTTCCGGGACAGTTTGAAACCACAAAAATCCTCTGAAACAGCAGAAGTTCGGCGAAGATCAGACAACCCGACGTTGAATGCCGGAAAACCAGGAAATTAATCAAAATCAACCTTACAACATGTAATCCACCGACAATAAATTAGTGAAGGCGTCGACTTGACCCTGACGATGTAATCCACCGACAACGAATCAGTGAAGGCGTCGGCTTGACCCCGACGATGTAATCCACCGACAAAGAATCAGTGAAAGCGTTGGCTTGACCTCGACGATGCAATCCACTGACAATGAATCAGTGAAGGCGTCGGCTTGACCCCGATGATGTAATCCACCGACAACGAATCAGTGAAGGCTTCGGCTTGCCCCCGACGATGTAATCCATCGACAATAAATCAGTAAAGGCGTCGGCTTGACCCCGACGATGTAATCCACCGACAATGAATCAGTGAAGGCGTCGGCTTAACCCCGACGATGTAATCCACCGACAATGAATCAGTGAAGGAGTCAGCTTGACCCCGACGATGTAATCCACCGACAATAAATCAGTGAAGGCGTCGGCTTGACCCCGATGATGTAATCTACCGACAATGAATCAGTGAAGGTATCGGCAAATCCCCGATGATGTAATCCGTTGGCTACAGCCCTACGCAGATCAGTAAATCGCCGATGATTATAATCCGTTGGCTACAACCCTACGCAGGTCGACAAATCCCCGATGAATGTAATCCGTTGGCGATAAACCAGTAAAGGTCGACAAATCCCCGATGAATGTAATCTGTTGGCTACAATCCTACGCACGTCGGCAAATCCCCGATGATGTAATTCCGTTGGATACAACCCTACGTAGGTCGGCAAATCCCCGATGAATATAATCCGTTAGCTACAAACCAGTGATGGGCGGCAAATCCCCGATGGTGTAATCCGATGGCTACAACCCTACGCAGGTCGATAAATCCCCGATGATGTAATCTGTTGGCTACAACCCTACGCAGGTCGGTAAATCCTCGATAATGTAATCCGTTGGCTACAACCCTACGCAGATCGGCAAATCCCTGATGAATGTAATCCGTTGGCTACAACTTTACACAGATCGACAAATCCCTGATGGTGTAATCCGTTGGCTACAACCCTACGCAGGTCGGCAAATCTCTGATGATGTAATTCGTTGGCTACCACCAAGTGACGGCGTCAGCTCAACCCTGATGGTGTGATTCGTTGGCAACAAACCAGTGAAGGCATCGTCATAACCCCGATGGTGCAATCCGTTGACTATAATTCAACGCAAGTCATCTAAACCCCAACAACGTAATCATTAACTTGCCCAACCGGGGAAGTAACCCTTTTATACATCTCATATATCATTGCGTTGATCATACATGACATTGCTTCATCAGATATACCTTGTCATGCATTCTCCGTGTCTATTAAATCTTGCATGAACATGACAAAGAGGGGCATCTATAGACACTCAAAATTTTACTTTTGTCGTACTAACCCTGCAAAAGGGTAAAAGCAGTCATTTTACTTTGGAGACAACCACGAAGTACGACAAAAGATCCCTGTCATCTCGGAGACAACCCCGGGAATGATGAAGATGACCAATGAAGTCCGAACATACCGTAACCCGATTGAAGATCGACGAGCTGAGACAGTGATCATTGGAAACCACCTCAGCAAACCTCGAACAATGTGTCCATCAAGAGATAAGCCTGCAAACTAATATCTGGACCTGAAAGGTATCTTGGCTACGTGTATCAACTTCCCGAACCCTAACTTAGTCGGACTCAATCATATCTCGCTGCGTTTGTCAAATACGGTCCGAAAGATCAAACAGCAGACTTCAACTTCTGCCGAATAGAGACCGAAGGAGCCATAACCAAGATGGGAGGGTCCCACTTGAGTAGCCTCCACCATATATGCGGCTAGCCGCATACATGTGTGTGGCTGCCCCGGACAGGTTATAACCCCCCACTTAATTTATTTTAAAAAAAGAAGAGATAGATATAGAGAGAGAAGGACATTTCTAGAGAGAGAAAGGCTAGGGTTGGACATCAACATAGAAACTTGAAGCTTATTTCTTCCATCTAGCATCTTATTGAAGCCATCTTAGTGTTCTTACTTCATCCCGGAAGTCAAAACGCTTGTTCACGTGTCCCCAAAGGTGAAATGACGCACTTCTAGCTTCGTTTTCTTTGTAAACTATGTTCAAATGATAGATTAATGAAGGATCTTATTTGAATCTAGCTATATTTATTGTATTATAATCATACTGTGTAATAGTTAGTAGTTTTAACATTTATATCGGTTATTTATTGCTTTAATACATTGTATATAGCTTCAGAGACTAGATATACCTCAAGCTAAGCTTAAGCTAGTTCCCGAGAGGTTGATCTCATGATGCTTCAACCCGGGAGCTAGAACGGCTTAGATTCGTGGTATATCTATGGATGTATTTACTTGTAAATGGTCCCGATTAACCCGTATAGCCCTAAATATATATTTAGAGGTGAAAGGGGGGCCGAATCGGCATCAACGGTGATTTTAACCAATGAAATCACTTAGTATCAAAGCTGTGGACGTTATGTATATGTAATATTGTATAAATCATGTGAGCCTAGAAATCCCGGTGTCGATATCCCCGAATGGATCCGACTTGATTCCCAGGATGGACCGATTTTTACATTGTAAATGCTTTAAATACCGTAAATATCGATGTATATATAATATTTGGATCTTTAAAACAAATTTGAGGGGTTAGTCTCCAGAGCTCGGATTCAAGATCCTGTGATAGTAAAAACTTTCATTACGAGAGCTCGGTTCATCGAAATAGGCTTTTATGCCCGATGATGATCCGAACTTTCTTATTGCTTTAGCATACATATCATCAAAATGATTCCTCAAAGAAAAAACCAGAAAGAGCTTTTGATGAAATAAAGCGATTCGGGGTAGATCACGTAATTAACGTAAAGAATAAAAGGAAGTATCGAAGTCCTCGATTCCTAGTCGGGCAAAGGATTTGAAAACCTTACTTTCTAAAACCTCATTTCAATTCATATATCTTGCTAAAAATGAACTTTTGATTAAATCAAATCCTTCGTACCTAGACGCAAAAGACATACAGCACTACTTTCAAGTCACCAAAAAGACTTAGAAACCTACTAATAAAGTTTTTAAAATCAAACACACACACACAAACACACACGTTTTGCATAAAAAAAATCAAAAAGATGAGGTTCCGTGCTTGCACGGGAGTCGAGGGGTGCCTAACATCTTCCCCCTGCTTAACCTAGCCCCGGGATTCCACGAATCTCGGGTTTTAAGACCAAATCAAAGAGTCACGCATTGGACCATCTTGCAAAAAACTATTAAACCCCGGATGAGTTGGTACATCCATTTCCAAAATACCAACTGGTGACTCTATCTCAATAGGCCCAATCAATAAAATCTATCTTTTAAAATCGTCGACACATGTCGGTACCGGTTTCCTACAAAATTCACCCTTTCAAATGGAACCCCAAAGACAAAGCCAAAGCGAAAGGGAAAAGAATAAAATAAGGAAATCGAGGCACTCCTCTCTCATCCCACGGACAAGAGACGAGGGCAAATAACTCCAAAAGAGAAAAAAAGAGACCTCCTCCTTCAACAAAAGGGAGACCGAGGACTTGATTTTCCGCTCGGCGTCGACATAGTTGACTAGAAAATTCTTTAGATACAAGAGAACAGGTGGCACCCGAATCAAATAATACATATGCATTTATATCATTGATTATGATAAGACTTGACACTACGTCCTTCGCAGCTACTGCATCCTGGACGATTATGTTAAAAGTCCTGGTGGTTGGGCCATGGGATTGTGTTGGTCCGCCAATCATTAATTTACTGCCTCCCCTTGGTTGGCCACTTCCTCCGCCGCTTCCCTTCTTCGGGCAATCCTTGATCCGGTGCTCAGTTGAGCCGCAAGCGAAACACCCTTGAATCTTCTTTAGATTCTGGCAGTTGGACAAAATGTGTCCCTCCTGGCCATAGTTGTAACAAGTACTACGCCCCTTCCAGCACTCGCCCTAATGATTCTTCCCACACTTCGGGCATCCCTCAGCCCTCTTCTTAAAACCTCCACGAAAATTTCCCGATTGATTGTTTTTGTTTTTGTTGTTGTTGTTGTTATTTTCTCATTTCCTCTTCCCTAAGTTACTTCCTCCACTGCTGCTTCCTCCTCCATGGCTTTCTCTTCCCATATTCTTTCCTTTATTTTTCCTTGTTATATAGACTTAAGGCTTCACTGCCACCTTCCAAAATGATCACTTTTTCCAGCAATGTTGCAAAGGAATCAATTTATAGAACTGACACCTTATTAAACAACCAAGGCTTCAGTCCTTGCTCAAAACGTCTAGCTTTCCTCTCTCCATCCTCTACCCGGTGTTTTGCAAGTCGCCCTAGTTTATTTAACTTAGCCGCGTACTGAGCCAGTATCATATCACCTTGCTTCAGTTCTGGGAACTTTACATCCATTCTGTTCTTCATGCTCTTTGGGAAATAGTTCTCAAAGAACAGTGTCTTAAATCTCTCCTATGCTATTATCCTTTCTCCCGCTCTTTATTGATTTACATCCCACCAGTAGTTGGCTTCGCCCCTTATCATATACGTAGAAAATACCATCTTCTGGTCTTCACCCACACGAGTGATAGTGAAGGCCTTCTCAATCTCCTTGATCCATGTTTGCACAGTGATCGGATCGGTAGTACCTTTAAACTCTGGAGGTCCTACACTCCTAAAGTCTTTGAAATTCGTGACTGGGGCTTCTTGAGGATTGGGGCGAACGGGTTCGTTGTTCCTTCCCCTAAGAGCCTCTCCTAACATATCCACTAACTTCTGGATCGGGTCTACTTGCTCTCTCTCATTGTTCACTGATTCCTTAGGTGCAGTTAATCTACGTCTGGGTGACATTTTTTGCATCACAAAATTTTCACTTTTATTATTCAATTATATTACTTAAGTATTTCTTTAATTCTAAAAAGAATAGAATTCATAACACGTTTCTGAAATAAGATCATTTATGTTCATATGCCAAATCATTACATCACTTAGCATACTTCTATAAATGTCAACATATATCCCTTAATATCACAAAAGATTGGAAAAACACTAACATACTACCCCTCTAACATAAGTTTACTCGGGGTTTACATAACTTTCCCATATCTTACACAAAAGATTGGGATTACATCAATATATACATCACATAAAAGATTATACTAAAGCTACTAGTAGACTAACTAAGGGGTCTCATCCCAATATTTTGCGCTCCACAACGCTCTTGTACTCAATCTGCACTATGTACGCCATCAACTCTCTGCTCATAGTATGTCGGGTCTGTCCCTGCTCTACTGGGTAGTGATATACACCATCGATCACCCTCTCAATAGCTAAGAGAAACACGTAACCCATCTTGTTCACCTTCCTCTTCTTACATCTAACTTCATCTTCTAAGTCATCTACCCTCTCATTTGCCGCTTCCCACTTCTCCTCGAAGTGGATCCTATCCATCACCTCTGACTCTAGCTGAGTACGGAGAGCCTCCTTCTCCGTCTTCTCAATCAATTATCTCTGCTCCACCTCTTCTAGCTTTCCTGCCAAATCCACATTCTGAGATACCGACCTGTGCAACTTAGTCCCCATCTGGATCCCTGCCACTCTGCGGTAAGCAATCTCCACCTATAACTCCTGCATAGATAACTTCCTCTGGTAGTCCTCGTTCCTCAGCTTCTGGAACTCGGACTCCCTATCCTGAGCTTCAGCCTCTAGCTTCTGAACTCTGCAGTCCAACTGTAGGATCCGCGCCTCACACTCTCCCAAGATCTGCTCCTCTATAGTAGCCTCTTCAGAGTCCTTCATGGGCTCATCCTGCATAGGCTCCTCCTCTGGATCAGACTCCACCACAATCTCGTCCTCGTCGTGAAACTCAGACGGTGTAACTGCCTACACAGACACAGCCTCTAAAGGTGCCTCATATACAATATGTATATCTCGGGGATCCTCACGTACCACTCTACTAGGTCCTCCGATGTCTGTCATCTTACAACCACAAACACAAGACAGCAAATAACAAACTCCATTAGAATGTTAAATAAAACATAAGTTCATTGTACAGAATGAAATTATATTCCATAACACACCAAGTCTCTCTAAGAAAACTCTACATGAGTCTCATTCCTTTCTATCTTCTAAGTTCTCTTAAGTTATAATCTAAGGACCCTCGCTCCTAAGGTTTATAACTACAGCTCTGATACCAACCTGTGACGCCCCCAAATTTTTGAGCGCTACAGTCTCGAATTCGGTTCGTCACGTTCTAACTATTCAATGACTAAATAATATCTCGTGCAACGAAATAACATACGAATAGATTACATTTATTTAATATAACCATTCAAGTCCCAAGGTCTCGTAACTTAAACATCTTTTACATATTAAACATAGCTTAAGCATACATAATCTTAACTAATACATAATAAAATAGAATCTTATTACAATCAATATAAAAGTTCTACACAAATAACAAGCTATTCCGTAGCCTTGCCTTCGCCCTTGTCAGTGCCCGAGGGTTCGCCTTACTCTGTCTTAACTAAAATGTTTTTAGGAAAAAGCAAGAATGAGCAACAAGTTTGCTCAGCAAGTAATATAGCAATAAGGGGACAATATATTTTTCAATTACTAAGGGTTTGATAGTAACTGATAGTTCAAGGGTACCAAGAAGTATCAATAGTTTTCCAACAATAGTCGCTAATGACAGAAGATATCACTAAGATTCAAGGTTTAACCTTTTCACAGTTCAAGAATAATGAATACTGAGCAGTCACTAAGGACTATTAACTTCTATTAAAATTAACAGTAATATGCTGATAATTCAATAAAACAAGTACAACAGGTGATCAGCCTAAAGTACCCTACGTTATGCATATTATTTAATCCTACTCAAGTGCGCACGTCGGTGTCCCAATAATATATAGTTTTCCCTTCAAAGAAGGTTGTTCATCTCAGTCAACACAAGATTCCTCACAAATCAATTAGTTTGGATAACTTTTTAGCATAATATATTAGTCTAGCCGAATCAAATGACTTAAACACTTTTGTAATGCATTTAGAACGATAAGTTCAAATGCTTGCAATAACATCCAAATATAAAGTTGATTTTTAAATAATAACGAATATTAGTTGGCATGGCAACAATTCGAATTTATACACTATGTATAGTGAAAAGAGTTGGGGAGTTTGCTCAATAAAAGTAAGGTCCAAATACTTGCACAATATTCAAAGTTGTGTAAGTTAGAAAACTTGTCTTATGCGTAGTTTACCAATATAAAGCTTATCAACGCTTTTCGAATCCTATTATAACATAGTTATATATTAGGATATTCATTAGCTACACACATGATATACATACTTGATATGTAAGTTAAACACACGTATACGATTCTAACTTAGTTGTATACTCATATACATAAGTTATTACGTACTTTACATACACATAACACAAAATCAGTTTCTAAGACATTATGAAATCAAATAACATGGTTCATAATCATTACTTGATAATCATAGTTTGTAATCATTGGTGACTCAACATTTGAAAGTTTATAAACACTTATCAAATCTATTATTCTATTGTTAGTATGCACATTGACATCTGGACATACCACTAAACATGTATTGCAGATTAAGGTAACAATAAAAGCATGCATCAAGTTAAAATTTCAATTAAGTAGGCTCTGTCCATTCTGCAGATTGGAGCGGCCTCGCTTGGTTTAAACTAAGGAGTGGCGCGGCCGCGCTGCTCTTGGTTCAAACCAAGAATTGGCTGCTCCTACAGAATCACAGCTCATCCCAATTTGCACATATATGATGAACCAAGCAAAACACATATATCAAGATGTTGATAATTAAGTTCGACCCCATATCTTGTCTTTAACATAGTTCGTTATCCATTCTCATTTGATCAAGGCTTTAAGTGTTCAAGTATTAAAGTCTCTCACGTTTAATCATTATAAATATGCTATGAGGTCACTAAGTCTCAACTATACATGCTCACGTTAGTTTAGTCGTGTATTTCAAGTAATGAAGTTTCACCTCTTTAACACTCGTCTCAATTCATGCTCAACTAGTTTACAATGCATAAGACAAGTTAGGCATACATTTCAATCATGTCTAGAGGCATATGAGACCCTATCAAGATGACCATGAATTTCAGAAAACATGCAAGGTGGTTATCAAGAAAACTAGTTTTCCGATTCTTAAGTTCTCTTCAAATTCTCACGTTAAATTAATTATGCAATGTAGCTTTACATATTATATGGCATGCTCATGTATATACATAATCATACTACTTAAGCATGCTCACAAGTTTTAGATCTTAAAGGGCACATAGTTTATCAAGTTCGTATTTGAAACTCTACGTTTCCTCTTATAAGGTTATCAAAATCATTTAGGCTTTCAAAGTAAACATACCATGTTTTATGCTCATGTACATTTGTAATAAGACCATAATAGCACGTTTTCAAGTTCAGAATTTAAAGTATACATGGCTCATTAAGTTTTCACTTTGAAAACTCAAGTTCCCATTGGAAACCAAGCTATGGTAAGTGGATACATGCAAGGCCCTTTTGTGACGATTGTGATTTTAAATATTTATTTAACCTGAGTGAAATAAATAAATTATGTGATTTGTGGAAGTGATTTAATTAAGTGTTATATATTATTAAATGAATGTTTAAAATTTAATTTAATTGATGTATATTAATTTTATAGTATAGTTCTAATTTAATTGAGATAATTAAATTAGATGAGTTATGTGATAAAGTGTTACATGAATTATAATTAGCGAGTAATAATAATTATGTGACAATTTTTATGTGATTAATTGATGTTAGATTTTAATTGATTAAATTAAAATATTAAAGGATTTAATTAAATAAAGTGTGACATTAAAGAGTATGTGTTAAAATAATTTTTTAAAATAAAGAAAAGAATTTTAAATTATTTTGCCAAACAAGGCCCTTGTATTTAGTTTAAACCTATTTCTACCAAACGGGGCCTTAGTTACAAAAATCTATTTTTAAAAAAATAAAGGGTTTGCCAAACATGGCCTTATAGCTATTCAAATTCAAATTTTATAACTGTTAATTTAATTAAGTTATTAAGTATTAGTTAATACGTATATTATTGATACATCAGTTATATATATCTATATACTACGTAAGGAAAAACTACGTTAGTTTAAGCCTAAGTCTAAGAACTAAGAAGAAAAGAGAGAGTAGAGAGGAGTTGGAGAAGAAGAGAAAAGAGGAGGAAGAATTGATAGAATCAAACTCATATCATCTTCTCTGTCAATCTATTAGCAAAAGGTACCATCTATAATCTTTAAATTGTTATAGAACTCAGGTTATATGTTTCATATTCAGTCTCTTTTAAAATCAAGTTTTCGTGGAATTGTATAATCATGGATTGTTGATATAGAATGGATTCATATAGTTTATATATGAAGTGTATGCCATAAACAATGATTTTCATAAAATCAAATTGATTGTATAAACATGTTCTAATGGACGATATGTGTTCTTATGAACTTTATATATTTGGTTTAGCCTTAGAGTAAAAGTTATGATTCAATTGTGTGTCAATATGCCTATTTGGAATATTTTCGTAATGCTATCTTCAGTCATGATAATAATGCATGTATTGTAATATAAATTGGTGAAGAATTTGAATTATAGAGAATTGTTTTGAGGAAATATGAGTTAATGAAAAATATCAAATTTGATTTCTAAAACTTTTGATTATTGTTGTTTAGATGGTTTTTGTGTTTGGAAACAAGTTATATGTGTGTATTGTCTCAAGTATGTGCTATACATTGTTCCAGTAGCTTGTAAATATCGATTGTTGGCTTGTATGGGTTAATCGGTGAAGCAGGGTCTCGTTGTTGTCTTCCTCTGTACGTGTTCCTGCGCAGCTGCGTCGGTAACACAGCCAGAAGCAGCACAGCTGCGCCGGCTGCCTTTCACGGACTTAACACCTGCGCAGCTGCACCGGTGCCAAGGTCTGGGGCTGCGCAGCTGCGCCGCTACCCTTGCAGAGACAGTGAGTTGGTTCAATTAGATTGTTCAATTTTTATTCTAGCTTAAGTTAAATGGTTTATGATGATGAGCATGTATCCAGTTAATATAACATGTGTTGTCATGAATTCGATAGTTTCATATTTGGAAAATAAAAAAAAAGTTTTGAAAACCTAATGGAATATCTAAATTATAATTGTATAATTGTGATATGAATTACTTAATTATAATTTTATTAATTACAAATAAGAGCAAATTATTAACTTAAATTACGATTTTATTAAATTATAATGTATAGAAATTAATTTATTAGATGTTAATTATAAATAATGTAATTATAATTAAATAAATGCATGTTTAATTATGGATTATAAATTGATAAATACATGATTAATTATAATTTGTGTAATTATAATGCTTGAAGTAGTTTAATTGATTTTAAATTATAATTGTTTATAATTTAAGAGGTAATTATAATTTAAGTAATTATAATTAGATTAAGTGTTTAAATTATAATTATTTAATTATAATTTAGCTAAATACATAATTGATTTAATTATGCGAGTATGTTTATGTGATGTGATTAACTATATGAGGGTTGATTATTATTTTTTTAAGTAGAGTGAGTTAACCATGAGGGTTAACCACTTATGTGAATTAGTTATGTGTTAACTAATTTAGGTTATTATGATTGAATGTATATAGGAAGTGTTAAAGTACGTGATTGTGTTACATAGCTTGCGCTTAAGGCAAGTCTTCTAAACCCTAAACTTATTTATTTATTTTAATTCAATTATTCATTGTTTGAGATTGTTCGTTTATTAGACAAGTAACTATTGAAAGTTCATGATGTAACTAAAGTAACCTTGGCTTATTGTTCAAGCAAGGTCTGTATATTCTTTTTCAGATGTTTTAAGTTTACTTCTAAAGCATATGTTAATTCATAATTCTTTTATTTATGAATTATTGGAAGTCGATTCAACTAATCCTTAGTTGATGAATGTTGAATTCTAAATTTTTCTTGTAAGCTTATCCGCACCAAACTTCCTTTGGTGCGGAATTGTATTCAATTACTGAGTTGAACAACCCCATTTATTAGGGGAAGTTACTACGCAGAAGCGTTAAGATGTTTGTGCACAATACATGGTATGAAGGGCTGATCCCCCTAAGTACGAGTTAAGGTCCATAGTCTTAGTGACTGTTAAAAGTTTTAAATAGAAATGTTTATAACCTATGACAAAAGTTCAAAAGGTCTTACGACCCTCAGATGAATTCTATATTCGAATTCTTAATGTTGATAGAGAATTATTATTCAATTCTTTATAATTGTGAAAGTAAAGTATTCAAACCTTTTTAAAGATATTCTTGCATATCTTTCTTATTAATGTATTCCAGTGAGTTGTTATTTGCTCACTCTTGCATATTAAATAGTCATTGCAGCTAAGGTTGATAATGTTGATGCCCCGTCTACGAGTAAAGGCAAGTGGAAGAAAAATAAGTGAAGACTTATTTTATTATTTTAAAATGATTGTAATAGACTTTAATGTTATGTTTTTATTTTCGCACTTTATTGTTTATGTCAATGTTAGATTAAACCATGGGATTTATTTGAGAAAGTTGTAACCCTTTTTTAAGGAAGATTTTATTTAAGTTTTATGAAGGTTGTATTCTAATATGAAGTTTTATTGGGTAGATGTATGTTATATTAGAAAGTGAACGCCAATCATGTAGAAACGAAGTACCCGGATTTAGGGGAGTCACAGGTTGGTATCAAAGCTGTAGGTTATGAAACCTTAGGAGGAAAAAAACCTTAGGTAGTAGCCTTATGGTAAGATCGAAAAGATAGATGTGCTAGGTAAAGATAATAAACTACCTTATGTGTTATGTGTTTACATTTTTGTATTCGAAGAGTGACGATTCGATATCACGTAATAATGAACTTTAAAATTCTTTTGTCAGGATGTCGAACGTTGGAGAACCTAGTCAGGCTAGAGAGGATGTACCTCATGTGCCTAGGGAGGAGGAGTCCCGTGACATACATGTTGTCTGGGAGTAGCTGGTTAGGAGAGAGCCATCTCCAGTGATCACCGTAGCTGGTCGGGAGTGTGAGCTGACACCTATTCCAGAGGAAGAGGATGAGGAAAAGTCTGAAGAGGATGAAGAGGAGGAAGAGGATCCCGAAGAGGAATTTTCACCTCACTCTACTAGTGCTGAGATGTACGAGGCAGTCTACTACAATAACGTGGAGCTTTATGGACGAGTCGGAGAGCTCGAGGAAACCATCCAACAGCGTGATGAGACTATCGAGGATATAGCGAGTGACTTAGGAGATGCACAGTGTAACTTAATACACGTAGAGAATGATCGAGATGAGGCACAAGCTGAACTAGCAAAGCTAAACAGGACATCCAGGAGGAGTTGACGAAGCGTGCCAGAGCTGAGGAGAAAAGCTTGAGGGCTACTTAACGAGCCGATCGAGCTGAAGATGAAGCTGAAGCCAAGAGGGTCAAGCTGAGGGAAATAGAGTATGCTTTCCATACATCGAGAGAAAGAGCTCAGGATTGTGTTTTCTACTACCCAGCTCAGTTCCAAGGTTTACCATGGTGTGTGGTGGACCAAAAAATGGCGTTTCGGGTGATGGATGAGGAACGTAGAGGGGCTGTGTGACGTATCTATATGCTTAGGCAGTAGTAGAGCTTTTGTTACGTGTTGCTTTTTGTATTAAATAATGTAAACCCCATATTTGAGATAAGAATGGGATGAGTTAATAATGTAATCCTGCAACTTTTTCAGTTCAGGAAGAATGATGTAAATAGCAGAAATGTTATCTGATTGATGTTTTTTAACTACGAGTAATGAATAAAAGAAATTTATTGACTGTGCTATATGTTTTATGTGAACTGAATTTTTTAAAACATTTAAGTATGAACTTGAATACTTAATAATTGAATAAAGGATCTAATAATATTTTCTTAACAGAAAATACCTCCTAGAAGAAGACCAACAAGTCAAAACCCCGAAGGTTCAATGAACAACAACAACAATAACGACGGGACGAATCCCAACTCAGTTCAGCAGTTGGTGGACCTGTTGACAGGAGCTCTTGAGAATCAACCGCAAGTGCAGGGTACAACGTTCAAGGAATTCAAGGCAATAGGACCGCCTGAATTCATGGGATCTACCAACCCTATCGAGGCTCAGACGTGGGTTATGAAAATGGAGAAGGTCTTTGACGTAGCCAGAGTAGGTGAGGACCAGAAGATAGCATTTGCGGATTTCATGTTAAAGTCGGATGCTAGCTTCTAGTGGCAGGCTAATAAGACCAGAGAGGGAGAGGGAGTCATAATGTGGGAACGTTTCAAGGAAATGTTCTCCGAGATGTACTTCCCAGTGAGTTCGCAGGACCAGATGGAGGTTCAATTCCTAGAGCTTAAGAAGGGAGGGATGACGGTGTCTGAGTATACCGCTAAGTTCAATGAACAGGTCAGGTTCGCTACTTACCAGGTCAGTACTGATGCTAGGAAGGCGAGGAGGTTTGAACGGGGACTGAAGCCTTGGATCTATAGCAAGGTTTCCATGTTCCAGTTGAACACATTTGCAGCTGTGCTGGAAAAGGAGATACTTGCTGAGGGAGGAAGCGAAGCGGTGACGAAGTTCTACTAAGACAAGAAGAAGAAGAATGAGATAGAAACCAAGGATGGTGGTAGCAGCACTGTGAACCAAAAGAGGAAATGAACTGACAACACCTCTGCTGGGAGTCAGCAAGGAAGCTAGCAGAAGAGGAAGTTTGAAGCATGTGCTTCATATGGTAAGAATCACACTGGCATGTGCATGAAGGGAAAGCGATTGTGCTTCAACTGTGGTCAGCAAGGCCATATTGAGCCTAATTACCCAAACCCGAAGAAGGGAGCTTGCTTTACATATGGATCCAAGAATCACATGGCTCGCAACTTCCCGAAGAAGCTGACGGCTGGGTCAACAGGGAGCAGAGGGAATGGAAGCGGCAGTTCTGTGACTATCGCTGCACCATTGCAAGCTGTTCAACCCATTGCACATACATTCAATATGATGGTGTAGGATGCTGTACAATCAAAAGACGTGGTGTCAGGTTTTGTTCAGGTCAATAGTATAAATGCATATGTATTATTTGATTCGGGTGCTACTTATTCATTCATATATGATGATTTTGCTAAGACCCTAGACTTACCTGTAGAGGAGTTAGTTTACCCTTTGAACATAGAGATTGCGAATAGGGAGGTTATTCCTGTGAGGAGTGTTTGTAAGAACTGTAGATTGGACATTAAGGGTCAAGAGCTTAGAGTAGATTTAATTCCGCTTAAACTTGGGAAATTCGATGTTATACTGGGTATGGACTGGTTGTTCAACTATGGGGCGATAATCGACTGTTAGAAGAAGTCGGTGAACCTTACGACTCCATCGAAGTTAGTGTTCTATGGTAGAAAATCGCCTAGACAAGCGAGTTATCTGACGGTTATACAAGCCAAGAAACTTTTGACGCGAGGCTGTGTGGGATATCTAGCCTACATAGTCGATACTCGTAAGGAAAGTCCGAAGGTAGAGGAGATATCGGTAGTTAAGAAGTTTGTGGACGTTTTTCTGAGCGATTTTCCAGGACTTCCGCCAGATAAGGGAGACAGAGTTCGTAATCAATTTAGTGCCGGGAACTGCTCCAATTTCGAAGGCTACGTACCGAATGGCTCCAGTTGTGATCAAGAAACTGATGGTTCAACTATAATAATTTCTGGACAAGAAGTATATTCAACTAAGCGTTTCACAGTGGGGAGCGACAGTTTTGATTGTTAAGAAGAATGATGAGTCGATGCGTCTTTGTATTGGTTATAGACAATTGAACAAAGTTATTTTCAGGAATAGGTATGCCTTACCTAGGATCGATGACTTATTTGATCAACTGAAGGGTGCTAAGTACTTCTCGAAAATTGATTTGAGAAGCGGGTATCATCAGTTGAAAGTTAGAAGAGAATATATACCGAAAACGGCTTTTAGGACTCAATATGATCTTTACGAGTTCTTGGTGATATCATTTGGTCTCACGAATGCCCTAGTTGCATTTATGAACTTAATGAACACGGTGTTTAATCCATTCCTAGACAAGTTCGTGGTAGTGTTCATTGATGACATCCTGGTTTATTCCAAGACCGAGGAGGAACATGTTGAACACTTACGACTAACCTTAGAATCGCTGAAACGAGAGAAGCTTTACGCTAAGTTCTCGAAATGTGAATTTTGGTTGGAACGTGTGCAATTTCTTGGCCACATAATCGACAAGGATGGTATTTCGGTAGATATGTCAAAGGTCGAAGCTGTAATGAATTGGGATCAGCCGAAGACGCTGTCTGAAGTGAAGAGTTTCTTGGGATTGGCAGGTTATTACCGAATATTTATCCAAGACTTTTCTAGAATTGCAACTCCGTTGACGAATTTGAATCGTAAAACGGTTAATTTGTTTGGACGGAAAAGTGTGAGGAAAGTTTTCAGGAGCTGAAGAAGAGGTTGAGTACTGCGCCTGTGTTGTCTTTGTCGAATAGTACGGGAAATTTTGTAGTATATAGCGATGCCTCACATAAAGGATTAGGCTGTGTGTTGATGTAGAGCGGCAAAGTCATTGCCTATGCGTCACGTCACGTCAGCTGAAGGATTATGAGAAGGGGTATCCGACACATGACTTAGAATTGGCAGCAGTAGTGTTTGCTCTAAAGATATGGAGGCAATACTTATATGGAGAAATGTGTGAAATATACATAGATCACAAGAGTCTAAAGTATATATTATCCAGAAGGATTTCAACATGCGCCAAAGAAGATGGTTGGAACTGATCAAAGACTACGATTTCGAGATACTTTATCATCCGGTTAAAGCTAACGTCGTCACTGACGCTTTGAGGAGAAAGGGTCGGGAGAAGCTGAACGTGTTAACTGATCAGGATCAGTTGATAGAGCAGATGGTTAGATTGGAGTTGGAAGTGAAGTTTCCGAAGGAATCGAATGAAATGTTGTTTCAAGTAACTATTGGTTCTACTCTAGTAGACAAAGACTTGAAGAGAACATAGAGAACTGAAGTTCCAAGGCTGCTGGCTTTGAAGAGTTCTTAGTGAACTAGAGTTCCAAGTCTGCTGGAATTAAAGAGTTCGTAGAGAACTGAAGTTCCAAGGCTGCTGGCCTTGAATAGTTCTTAGTGAACTAGAGTTCCAAGTCTGCTGGACTTGAAGAGTTTGTAGAGAACTGAAGTTCCTAGGCTGCTGGCCTTGAAGGAATCTTAGTGATTCAGATGTAATGACTTCCTTAGTGGAATCCCTACTTGTTGAAGCAGAAGAGTGGACTAGGAGCTTGTGTCTCTGAACCACTTAAAATCCCTTGTGTCATTTACATTATGTATACATATAACTACTATAATTGCTATGGATGTAATAACCACTTACACATAAACTAACTTTAGAACAGTGGTTAACAAAGTTATATATGAAGGAGATTTTTAACTTATTCTACTGTGCTTGAAATGATTCTTATGATTGTCATTTACTAATTACTTAGCAATACAAAATAAAATGGAAAAGAGTTTCAAAAAATGTAAAGGATATATTCAACCGCCCCCCCCCCCACCCTTCTAGATCTATTGTGTGCCCTCTAGGAACTAACATAATTCATTAAACCTTGTTCAGGTTACTACTACTGTTCTGGCTCTAGTTTGATTTGTCTCCCACCAGTAATTCACCTCCCCCTTCATCAAATAGGTATCAAAATCTGTCTTTTTCTCCTCCGCTACTCTAGCAATGACAAAAGCTTTCTCCATCTCCTTTACCCATGTTTGGGCTTCTATAGGGTCAGTGGTTCCCTAAGAATTTTGGCGGTCCTACAGCCTTAAAATCTTTAAACTTCGCCAATTGATTAGCTGGCCGATTTCTTACTGCTAGTGCTCTAGTCTGCATAGCTTGAGCTAACATGTCTACGAAGTTTTGCATTGGGTTTGCTTGATCTCCTTCATTATTCATAGACCGTTCCTCCCTTTGGTTACGGTTTTGTCGTTTTGGCGGCATTATCTGATAAAATAAAGACTTACATTAATCCTTTGTCTTTATACCACATCTTATTAGTAGTATAATAAGTATTTGACACACAATTTTAAACTCAGACCAATTCAGCTTGTTGGATTAACAAATGCAGCTTACTAAATCATCAAATTTAGCTTGCTGAATTAACAAATCCAGTTTGCTGAATTAAAAAATTATTAGATATACAACATTCTATCTTAATCCTCAAAATTTATCTACTCAATCTAACATATAATCATATCATTACATTCATATTTATATTCATTTAAATAGTATTTAGTACTTTTCATCATATAGTGCATAATGCTACAAACATTTACTATCCCTTTGTGACAAAAGTCGGGATTCATTACTACAACTTTATACAAAAAGTTGAGATATACAAAAGTTATCTTGATATTCATACAAAAGAGAGGATTACATTTATATACATATATATTTATATATACCTACTAATCGTCTACAATACTATATTTTTAATATATTATCTTGCTTCAAAAGGTTCTACTCCTCACACTAAATCTCTCTTCCGTCCACTTCTTTCACCTGTCTTCTTCTTAGGACAATTCTTAACTCGATGACCCATTATACCACATGAAAAACATCCCCTTTTCTTTGGCTTAGGATAATTTGGTGATATATGTCCTTCCTGACAATAATAGTAACACAAATTCTTTCCTTTCATACATTTCCCCAAATGGTTCTTTCCACACTTACCACATGCTTGTTTCTTCTTTGAATGTGAATTTCCTGAGTTGTTGTCATTGTCGTTGTTCCTTTTCCTTTTATTACCCTTCTTTCTCTTACTTACATCTTCAGACGATACATTGTACTCAACCCTCCTTTTATCGACTTCTGCCTTCAGATTATTTCGTTCTTCTGTCATCTCGCGCAATGCCCTTTCCGTTTTCCATAATTCTTCTAGGGTAAAGACCTTAGTCCTTAGTTCTCGAACATCCGCAGATGCTTGACCTTCTTTGATTACTACTCTGCCTTTTTCTTCATCTTTGATATTTGTTTCTTACTCCACCTTAGTTTCTTTGGAATATACTTCTTCCTCTTCATTTAGCTTCATCTTGGGGTATTCGTCATGATTGATTGCTAGATTTACCGCAGGTTCATCTCTTAAAACTTCCTCAACTGACTCACTTTAAGTTGGCACATTGGCTAATGGAATTGGTGAAGCTGCTAACACCTTTCTAACCATCTCATCATCTCCTGACATCCTACAATTAGTTTTCAATAACAAAATTAGTACATCGCCATTAAACACAATCCATAAACACTAAGTGTCCACATATCTTTCTATTGACGAAGTTTCTTAATCCATCACATAAAACTCTAAATGAGTTTTCTCTATCCTTCTTACGGTTATTTTCCTAAGCCTTTTTCCTCACCTAAGGTTTATAACATACAGCTCTGATACCAACTTGTGACGCCCCCAAATCCGGGTTCCCTAACCTCAGTTTTGGTGCTCACGATCCATCATACATATCACTTTGAACTACTGATTCATTAATGAAATACATTATTCATTACATGTTCTTAATTAAAACATAATTATATCATCATCCCATGTTAACTAACCTTAATATTATATGCCTATAATATAGAAGGCTTAAACCAAAAATATAATATAATATTCATCATTTCACAACTGCTACTACTCGGTCACCTTCGCCTTGCCATTATCCCTGTTAGATCCTTCGGCTAGCTCAGCTTTAGCTGAAATGTTTTATTTAAGCAAGGGTGGGCAACGAGTTTGCTCAGCAAGTTAAAGTATACAATAAACGATATATATCATGAATAGAGGAGTCTATCTTCTATAGAATTCCAACAATAATCAAAGATTTCGAAGTAGCTGAATAATAATTCATTTTCAATAACGAGACTTTCTTAAATTTTATGCTAAATGACATATCAAGGATAAAAGAGTAAAATTATTTCAAAGATTCAATCATATTTAAGTGAATAGGAAGAATTAACAAAACTGCAACAATATTCAATAAAGTGGGATGTTCCCAGATTTCATACTGAGTGATTACAAATGGATCATGAACATAACTGAGGAATCATTAGTTATTAAAACTAAATTATCCCATGGATATAAGTAAGTTATAAAAACTAAACTATACTCCTCTGAAAGTACCTGAAGCGGCCAACTCCATTGTACCTTATATTATGCTTAATACTCAATAATAGCGCAAGGGGTCAGATGTCCAACAATAAAGTTTGTTCATCTCAGTCTTACATCATGAGTCTGTACCACAACAATATGGTTTGGATTGCTTTCAAAGAAATACTATGATTTCAACATATAATATCCATATTGATCAAGCGAAAATAATGGCATATAATATCAGTTCATAATAAATAGAACGTTTCATGCTTTAACAAATATTAGTCTCGCTAAAATAATTAGCTGAGACATTGCTCATAAACAGTTCAAATAATAGAACAAGAATCTATTGCACTATATGTGAATAACAATAATCATTATAGATGTGAATAACTAACAATAATTATTCACTAATTACCCCTTGAAATTAATAACTCAAGTTGAGTTATGAAACTTGCAATAAATGAATATATTCAATAATAATCTTAGATGTGGAATAATCAACAATAATTATCCACTACCATGCTTGAAAAATAATAACTCGAGTTTGAGTTAGGGAACTTACCTGATTCGTTGACTACTGCTACGCAATTTAAGTTAACTTCTTTTGTAAGACCTATCATTAATAAGAACAATCTCTCAATTAGCATCACATATCTCACTTATAATATTTATCTAACATGTAATCACATAATTAAACATTAGATAACACCTTAATACAATACATATTCGTAAGTCTAAACTTAGCACACATCGAGTCTTTAACAGTGTTCAATATAGTACACTAAGTGGTTTCCCACAAACAACCAACAAACTAGTTTCCCGTCTCATCTACACTTTTTTTACACAGCAAGTTAGATCGGTAGCTAGTTCGTATATACCTCCACTCCATAAAGGAATCGTTTAGCTCATATACTATACATCAACCATTAAAGAGTACGACTGTACTACTTTAGATTTAACTTATGGATTAACACTTAATCTTTCATTTATAAGTTCTTATTTATAAACTAACAAACCATATAACCAATCTAGCAAACTGCATTGCCAATCTAGCAACCTGGATTGACCAAACATACCAATCCAGTAACCTTGATTATCCAAATAGACCAATCCAGCAAACCAGATTGCAATCCAGCAAATTGGATTCCAATCCATCAAGCCTGGATTCAACTGATATTCAATCTAGCAAGCCTGGATTGAACTGACATTCAATCCAGTAAGCCTCGATTCAACTTATATTCAATCTAGTAAGCCTAGATTCAACTGTTATTCAATCCAGCAAGCTGGATTCACTAATTTTTCATGAAAAATACCAAATCATTCTATTATTATTTTTTATCTTTTTGGCCACTCATATATACATATATTTCATACACAAAAATAATTTTTCTGGAATTTTTTAATTTCCTTTAGTATTTTTCAAAAGTCTGTTTTTAGTTCGAATCTTAAGAAATTAGCTATATCATGCTTAACTCCGAAAATTCCCAAATCTTGGCAGAATCTTACACGTATGAACATGAACTTCCAGTTTAAATTTCGTGGTCATCGGAGTTATAGAACTCTAGTTATAGCGATTTTCGTTGAAAAAACCTAAATATTGAAATGACCATAACTCGGTCAAATTTAAGTCAGAATAAGCTCATTTTTGGACAGGAGATACTTTATATCATATATTTTTATGTCCCAAAAGAATGGAATTTATTTCATTATTTAAGTTACTGAAACTACCCCTAGCAGTTTTTGGCATATTGATTTTTGTCATATTTCAGATTTAACCTACTTTTTTAAAAACAGTCCACACGAAAATCTACAACACCATTTTCAGTGAATTTACTTGGAATTGTTAGGAGACTCATAGATCTATCTCTAGAAATTGACCACACTCAAAAATTCAAAATAGAATAAGAGATATGATTGTTTGAATTTCATATATCGTTTTTAAAAAAATTGATTTTCAATCCTTTGTGTTTTTGAAGAAAGCTTGCATGTTCTCACATATTAACCCACATAATCCATCATAATATATACTAATATATCATATACTCATTGATCTATCGTGATCTATGATCTATTTCATCAAACATTACTAAACACTATATTAAACACAATCATTGCTAAGAAAATTAAGGTTTTCAAACTTTTGAAAAACTTAGTTTCCATTTAATGCTTTAGATCAAACTATTGATTCACAAAAGGGTTAGATCTAAATATGAAACACTTATAAACACATAGATCTATGGTTTTAAACCTAAAGATCATATCTTTAAAAATTAAATCAAACAAAAAGGAATTAAACTATATGAAATAGAAACCTTTTATATCTTAGCTTGTTCTTCCTTCTTCTTCCTCAGTTTTGATTATGGAATTAAGAAACTGACAAGAACTCTCCATCTCTTTCTTATCTCTTGGCCAAACCCTCTCTCTCTCTCTCTTCTATTCTTGCCGACCACTCCTAGCTCTCTCTCACTTTTGTTCTTGTTAGCTTTGGAAAATGAAATGAAATGAAGGATAAGAGTAAAGTTTTGTTTGTTAGAAGAAATGTATGGATATATTGTATATATCTATACATATTCACCACATTCTCTTGCCCTATCTCTCTCTTCAATCATTAGTTGTTGCTTGCAAGTTTTGTTAAAGAGTGTGGCTAAATAGAAGAGTGACACCTAGCTTATAGTTAGTATGATTTGTTAGGAGTCGGTAACTTTTAATCATTACATATATGAATCTCTCCTCCTACCTCTTATATCAACCAAAATTACCCCTCCTTACCCCATATTTGGTTTATTTTTATGCTCTATTTTGCTTTACAAAATGTTCAAAACGCCCCTCTTCAACTAGCAAAAAGACTGGGCTTTAATTAATTTTATTTGGGCTTACAAATTTAATTCATTGGGCCAGGAAATCAATATGGTTCCATACTTTTAACTTTTATCTTACCCTAATCATTTAATTAGGGTTTTCAGTACACACATTTGTAAATAATTTCCTTACTCATATAAATTTAATTTCATAACTCAATTAGACTTGCTTTACTTAGGTTATAAAATTAATTAATTGAGATGTATAAAATAATTCTCTTAGGGTTAGTATATATTTTAAATACTAATATTCTCCCATATTATAATCTCTTAGATTATTTAATTACCATACCTAATATATGTATTAGGTCTCATAACTTCATTCTTAATTCTCTTTATATACAAAATAAATGTATACACATTATATAATATATATTTATTTAATCACGTACATAATCTACATAAGTCAAAACATATTCCACTAGTGTATTAACTTAATAACCCTAATTGGCTTAATAAGTTATGACCACTCACATAATCACTATTTATAATTCATATCAATAATTAATTACTTAAATATTATAAATCTTTTTAATTTCATAATCAAGATTAACATGCAAGCTATGTTAATTTTTAACATAATTTATCTTACTCTTCCTTAATCAGATTGATTAAGTATTCATCTTAGTTAATAACTAACTTAACTATCTAGCTCAATTCTCATATTCACTTATATGATTCAAGTACTTTCCAAAAAAAAAATTTATTCGTAAAAATTACACATATATCATGTAAAATTCTCGGTCCTTACATTCTCCCCTCCTTATAAGGATTCCGTCCCCGGAATCACTATTACCTAGCATTCAAATTATGTCTATCCGTAGACACTTATTTATTAATCCATCAATTTTTATTGAATTACTCTTCCTCATATTTATTATTTTATTTATTCTTTCTTATCGCAATTTAGGGCGAAAAAATCTTAGCTTAATTTAAGTCTCATTTGACTTGATATAGCTCATATTTACCTGTTGTATTTAGGTATCAACATCATATTTACAATGGTATTCCTTTAATATATTAAGTAACTTGTGCTTTCTATACTTCTACTCTGTGATAGTAGTGTGCATACAAGCCAATCATGTATGATGATAAAGCACGTACTTTGTAAACAATCTTATTTATTTATTAATAAAATATTCATTTATTAAAGGCATTTAATTATCTACATGTTGCTGTTTTTATAATATGTAAATAACCCATAGTTTTAAGCAATGCTTTTAGAATCATGATGATGATCATGCTAATGAGATCTAAATTCTTAGAAAGTTTTAAAACTAAAATAGTTCCCAATCGTGGGATTACTAAAAAGGGGATTAGTAAATCCGGATAGATTGGTACATATGTTGCTTGCTCATTGGATGAGGATGATTGATCTCATGATCATTTGTGTGGAGACACTAAAGCAAGTATGTAGGTGCTTATTGGAGAATAAGTTCACTGAACGTGATTCGCTATGGAATACCTAATGGAGATTTACTCGCCTGTCAATAGGAATTCCTAATGTGATAGTAGTACAAGTAATCCTTGGACTTGAGATCATCATAGTATCTTGTATGTAACAAATTATACTTTGACTTATTCCTTAAGACCTTTTAAGGCATATATAGGGTATGCTTGGGTATAATGAGTTACATATGGAGATAATGAATGATCAATAAAGAATCTACCACCTCTAGTAAAAGAGGAGATATGTCCTATGTGATTCGTTAAATGACAACCCAGGAATCCTTGGCCAAGGTGAAATGAAATTAGAAAGGAGTTTCTAATTTGCATTATTTGGAGTTGTGCATTTTCTAATCGAAATACATATAATTAAATAAAATAAGACTTGACAGTAAATCCATGTCTTATATTTAATTGGGACATTGTATGGTGGAAGGATTGAATTGTACGGTAACTATTTACTCACAGGTTCTTTTTGATTAATGTTGAAATCTATATTATCTGGAAAGTCGTTGATCGCTAGGGAGGCTTATCCCTATTGTAGAATAAATATTATTTATTTAAATAAATTATTAGTTTAATTTATTTATTTAAATAAGATTAAAATTGTTTTAATTGATTTATTCACAACCGGTTTAATATGGAGAACCTAAAGGGTCACACCATAAAAGGAAGAATAACTATTTAAGAAGGTAATGGCATAATCGTAATAATGCATTAAGTATAATTAATTTAATCTATGGTGATAGAATAAATTAAATAGCTTAATGTTTATTATTTAATATTTTAGGAAATATTAAATATAAATTAATAAGAGGAGTCTTATTAATATTATTACAATTATTATTATTTTAATTTCTAAAGGAGTTTAGTAATTAATTTAATATTTAGTACTCTCATTTATTCCTAATAAGATTAGGAGACAAATTAATTAAATGAATTTAATTAATTATTCCCATTGTGGTGGGAAGCCTAAATTAATTAAAGGAGTTTAATTAATTAAAAGAAATCCCATGTCTAATAGGATTAGAAGGGTTGACCAATGTCTATATAAGAGAAGTCTTATAATAGATATTAGATTGATGTAATTCCAATTGTTGGAGAGTACTCCTTTTCTATAGAGGATAGAAAAGTAAGGTTAAGCCAAACACCCTCCTTCTTGATAATTCATCTTCCTTGGTGGATCACCTCTAGAGGCCAAACACTTGGGTGGCTAACGTTGATCAAAGAAAGGAATCTAACCTGAAAATTCAAGGAGATCACGAAGAACAAGGAGTTGAACTAGTACCTGTGGAAGCTTCGTTCTACAAGGGTATGATTCCATAACTTTTATTTATCGTTTTAAATTAATAATTTGCATAAAGGATGATCCGGGTAATGGTTTTGTAGAAATTTTTTAAACTCTGATATACCATGCTTCCGCTAATTTTTGCAATTTGATTGCGTCACGATTTCGTACAAACCCAACAGTGGCATCAGAGCCAAATCTTTATGCAATTATTAATTTATTTTTGATTTCATATACATATGGGTATGTATTTAAAATAATTTATTGGGCATAATTTTATTGTATAAAATTATATTTTAAAAAAAAAAAAAAAAAGACTTTTTTTGGGACGAATCACAATTTTTTTTGGTGCTAATCTTGAATTCTGCAAAGAAAAGGTGTTGTCTCTTTCATACTCCAAAAAGAAGGTGACCCATCATGAAAGGATTTTTTTTAATAAACCTGCAGGACTCTTTTAATAAAAGAAGGTGACTTCTTTTTAAAAAATAAATATGATATATTTATATATTATATTCTAAATAATTTTATAATTAAAATAAAGAGTTTATTTTAATCTTGAAATTGGATTTCATGCAATTTAAAATTGCCCATTAAATGATACTCATATATATATGGAATGTGTTAATTCATGAGATGAATATTTATTTATTGATATATATGGTGATATGTATGAAAATAAATGGGGATTGATTATGGACTATTTGACCAATGTGATTGGATTTTATTTTAGTTGAATGCTTGAATGAATGGGTTTTATTAAATGGGGTCTGCGTACCTCGTCTTCTCTAATTTTTTTTTTTTGATGTAAAATTCTATCTCCTTCCTATGTACTTCCCCTTGACTGTTGATCAAGGTTTCTATTTAAATTAAATAGTTTAATGTAATAAGAATAGTTAGAATTATCTTGAAGAAATTGGAGACCAAGGAGCAAGGAGCACGTGAAGACCCGTTTGTATGGAGCCCGAGTTTAAATGTAATAGTTATATTTAAATTTAAATTCTTGCACTCCTAGGTTTGACCTTTTGGTTCACTTGGTGGCTCTAGTGAACCAAACTAGAATAAAATTCCATAATCAATCCGGGTAGAATATAATATTCTATATTGCATGCTAAATATTATATATATTATATTTTATGCAAACATGCTTCGCATGTTTAATAAAATGACGCGTATTTTATATATATATGTGCATGCGCGCTAAACAAGATGAGACAAATAATAACAAACCCCTCAAAGAAATAATATTAAGTCTGAAGCGTTCAATGATATTTGGAATATCGAACGTCGCCTTCTAGCATGATAAATTAATAGAGTATTAAATATTTAATATGAGCTTGTTGTGCTATCCACAAGGCGAGTATTGCGTATATAAGATGTTAATTAATCACATTTGATGCTTATCAAGAAAATTGAACGATCTAGTCTTGTTGTGCTATCCACAAGGACGAACATTTTTCTTTTTTGAATTTATGAAAGTGCTAGGCTGGACTTAACTTAAATTATTTTAGTTCGGATGTGCACACACTTGACCATTATGATTTAAGAGGCAAAATAAAAGGAATTACATGGTGATGTAATTGACAAGAGTTGTCTACCTATTTATTTGTATATCGCTTGTTGTGCTATCCACAAGGTTATATACATTTGAAATGGGATCCTTATTCTCACTAGCAATTTTTTAATTAGATGTTGCCGAACTATATAAGTGAGGGTAATATAGTTTGATAAAAATAGTGGGAGATACCAATTTAAAATAAAGACCTAAATTTATTTTGGTATGCAAAATTAATAAAATGAATGTTTGCTAAATGTTGTTTTTCACATGCAGAATTTTAAAAATGTCAAAATCACTAATTTCACTGCGAAGCATACTTGATGCTAATAAGCTTACCGGGCCGAATTATACGGACTGGCTAAGAAATCTGAGAATAGTTCTCACTGCTGAAAAGATTTCTTATGTCCTAAACTCACATGTCCCTGGAACTGTTCCAGAAATAACCTCTGAGGAAGAGATTGCCACCATTGTAAAGTGGCAAGATGATGCATCTGTAGCTCAATGCATCATGCTCGCATCCATGAATAACGAGCTTCAGCGTCAGCAAGAAAACATGGATGCTCCTACTATGTTGATTCACCTCAAGGAGTTGTATGGTGAACAAAGTAGGACTGCTAGATATGAGATATCTAAGGAGCTCTTCCGATCTCGGATGACCAAGGGCAAGGTGAACATAAAGGAACAAAAGAAATCTGATCCAGCTAGCAAAGGAATGTGCTTCCATTGCAACGAGCCGGGTCATTGGAAGAAAAAGTGCAAGAAGTTTCTGGCAGACAAGAAGCTTGGAGAAGCTTCGACTTCCAATCAAGGTTTGTTCATGATTGAAATTAATTTTTCAGAAAGTCAAAATTCTACTTGGGTATTGGATACCGGCTGTGGTTCTCACATATGTAATAATGTGAAGGGACTGGTCAGAAGTAGAAAGCTAAACAATGATGAGGTGATCCTACGAGTAGGGAATGGAGCAAAGGTTGCTGCATTAGCTGTAGGAACTTATTATTTAGCAATGCCTTCGGGCAAGTCCATTTATCTTAATAATTGTTATTATGTTCCGAATACTATTAAAAACATTATCTTAATTTCTGTATTGGATATGGAAGGATTTAACGTTGTTATAAAGAACAATAGTTGTTCTATTTATAAAGACGATGTTTTATATGGTATTGGAAATTTGCGAAATGGACTTTATACACTTGACTTACAAGAAAATATATTTCAAATTGAACAAACTAAGAAAAGGAAAAGAGATGATATTAATTATACCTACATGTGGCACTGTAGACTCGGTCATATCAATGAAACAAGATTATCCAAGTTGCATAAAGATGGGCTCCTCGAGCTATCCGATTATGAATCATATCCAACTTGTGAATCTTGTCTCATGGGTAAAATGACTAAATCTCCTTTTAGTGGAAGAGGAGAAAGAGTTACAGAGTTGTTGACATTGATTCACACAGACGTTTGTGGGCCTATGACAACAAGTGCACGGGGTGGGTATTCTTATTTTATTACTTTCATTGATGATCACTCAAGATTTGGATATGTGTATTTAATGAAATACAAGTCAGAATCATTTGAAAAGTTCAAAGAGTTCAGAAGTGAAGTAGAGAAACAAACGGGCAAGAGTATAAAGATACTTCGATCAGATCAAGGCGGAGAATACTTAAGCGGTGAGTTTCTCAATTGTCTCAAAGAAAATGGTATAATCTCACAATGGACTCCTCCAGGTACACCACAGTTAAATGGAGTATCTGAAAGGAGAAATCGAACACTGTTAGACATGGTTCGATCCATGATGAGTTTTACCGACCTTCCAATTTCCTTCTGGGGATATGCCCTAGAAACGGCTGCATACCTACTTAACAAGGTACCTACCAAATCCGCCCCAAAGACTCCATATGAGATGTGGAAGGGGAGGAAACCAAATCTTAAGCATGTTAAGACTTGGGGTTGTCCAGCTTATGTCAAAAAGTTTGAACATGATAAGCTACAAACTAAATCCGAAAAGTGTAGATTTGTGGGATACCCTAAAGAAACTGTAGGGTATTATTTGTATCATCCAACTGATCAAAAGGTGTTTGTTGCGAAACATGCTGCCTTCTTGGAAAAGGAGTTTATCCATGAAGGGGTCAGTGGGAGTAAGATATATCTTGAAGAAGCTCAAGAACCACAAATTACCACGGATCAAAGTCAGGTACCTGACCAAGTAGAAGAACCTACTATACCACACCCTGTTCGTAAATCTGGAAGAGTACCGAAGATACCTGAGAGGTATGGATTCGTTGTAGAGGATGACGATGAGGTACGCATCATGAATGATGATGATCCATTGAATTACGAACAGGCCATGAGTAATAAAGACTCAGGGAAATGGCTTGAAGCCATGAAATCCGAAATGGACTCCATGTATGAAAACAAAGTATGGCCTTTGGTTTCACCACCTGAAGGCATTAAGCCTATTGGGTGTAAATGGGTCTTTAAAAGAAAGACTGGAGCGGACGGCAAGGTGGAGACCTATAAGGCCCGACTGGTTGCAAAAGGTTTCAAACAAAGACAAGGAGTTGATTATGATGAAACCTTTTCACCAGTAGCTATGCTCAAGTCCATTCGGATTTTGCTTGCAATTGCAGCTTATAACGACTATGAGATCTGGCAGATGGACGTGAAAACGGCCTTCCTCAATGGAAAACTTGAGGAGGATGTGTATATGACACAGCCAGAGGGATTTGTTTCAAAGGTTGGAATAAATCAAGTCTGTAAGCTGCAACGATCCATTTATGGATTGAAGCAAGCTTCTCGTAGATGGAACATTCGTTTTGATGAGACAATCAAAGAGTTTGATTTTATCAAAAATGACGATGAACCATGTGTGTACAAGAAGGTTAGTGGGAGCGTAATTTCATTCCTTGTATTATATGTTGATGATATATTACTGATAGGGAATGACATTCCTATGCTACAATCAATTAAAATCTGGTTATCTAAACACTTCTCCATGAAGGACTTGGGAGAAGCATCCTATATTTTGGGGATAAAGATCTATAGAGATAGATCTAAAAGGATCCTTGGTTTATCCCAAGGAACGTACATTGATACGATGCTAAAGAGGTTTAGCATGGAAGATTCCAAAAGAGGTCTCATGCCGATGAGCCATGGAATACATCTCTCCAAGAAACAGGCCCCAAAGACACCTGAGGAGAGAGACCGTATGAGTAAGATCCTTTATGCTTCTGCAATAGGATCTATCATGTACGGTATGATATGTACTAGACCGGATGTTTCTCATGCACTTAGTGTAACGAGCAGATACCAGTCGAATCCTGGAGAAGAGCACTGGAAGGCAGTGAAAAATATCCTAAAGTACTTGAGAAGGACTAAAGATATTTTTCTTGTCTACAGTGGGTCTGAATTAAAACTCGAGGGCTTCACAGACTCAAGTTTTCAAACGGACCAAGATGACAGTAAATCTATTTCGGGGTATGTTTTACCTTGAATGGAGGCGCAGTGAGTTGGAAGAGTTCCAAGCAGCAAACAGTTGCTGATTCAGTGACAGAGGCAGAGTATATAGCTGCAAGTGAAGCTGCAAAGGAAGCTGTTTGGATGAAGAAGTTCATAACTGAACTTGGTGTGGTTCCTAGCATTGGAGAAGCAGTTCCCGTTTACTGTGACAACACAGGAGCAGTTGCACAGGCTAAGGAACCCAGGTCTCATCAGAAATCTAAACACGTGTTGCGGCGATTTCACTTGATCAGGGAGATCATTGAAAGAGGAGACGTCACCTTGGAGCGTGTAGACTCTCAAGATAACATTGCAGATCCATTTACTAAAGCTTTAACACAACAGCAGTTTGATCGTCACTTAGAGAAGATGGGTATGAGATACCATGGCGATTGGCTTTAGTGCAAGTGGGAGATTGATAGTAGTGTGCATACAAGCCAATCATGTATGATGATAAAGCACGTACTTTGTAAACAATCTTATTTATTTATTAATAAAATATTCATTTATTAAAGGCATTTAATTATCTACATGTTGCTGTTTTTATAATATGTAAATAACCCATAGTTTTAAGCAATGCTTTTAGAATCATGATGATGATCATGCTAATGAGATCTAAATTCTTAGAAAGTTTTAAAACTAAAATAGTTCCCAATCGTGGGATTACTAAAAAGGGGATTAATAAATCCGGATAGATTGGTACATATGTTGCTTGCTCATTGGATGAGGATGATTGATCTCATGATCATTTGTGTGGAGACACTAAAGCAAGTATGTAGGTGCTTATTGGAGAATAAGTTCACTGAACGTGATTCGCTATGGAATACCTAATGGAGATTTACTCGTCTGTCAATAAGAATTCCTAATGTGATAGTAGTACAAGTAATCCTTGGACTTGAGATCATCATAGTATCTTGTATGTAACAAATTATACTTTGACTTATTCCTTAAGACCTTTTAAGGCATATATAGGGTATGCTTGGGTATAATGAGTTACATATGGAGATAATGAATGATCAATAAAGAATCTACCACCTCTAGTAAAAGAGGAGATATGTCCTATGTGATTCGTTAAATGACAACCCAGGAATCCTTGGCCAAGGTGAAATGAAATTAGAAAGGAGTTTCTAATTTGCATTATTTGGAGTTGTGCATTTTCTAATCGAAATACATATAATTAAATAAAATAAGACTTGACAGTAAATCCATGTCTTATATTTAATTGGGACATTGTATGGTGGAAGGATTGAATTGTACGGTAACTATTTACTCACAGGTTCTTTTTGATTAATGTTGAAATCTATATTATCTGGAAAGTCGTTGATCGCTAGGGAGGCTTATCCCTATTGTAGAATAAATATTATTTATTTAAATAAATTATTAGTTTAATTTATTTATTTAAATAAGATTAAAATTGTTTTAATTGATTTATTCACAACCGGTTTAATATGGAGAACCTAAAGGGTCACACCATAAAAGGAAGAATAATTATTTAAGAAGATAATGGCATAATCGTAATAATGCATTAAGTATAATTAATTTAATCTATGATGATAGAATAAATTAAATAGCTTAATGTTTATTATTTAATATTTTAGAAATATTAAATATAAATTAATAAGAGGAGTCTTATTAATATTATTACAATTATTATTATTTTAATTTCTAAAGGAGTTTAGTAATTAATTTAATATTTAGTACTCTCATTTATTCCTAATAAGATTAGGAGACAAATTAATTAAATGAATTTAATTAATTATTCCCTTGTGGTGGGAAGCCTAAATTAATTAAAGGAGTTTAATTAATTAAAAGAAATCCCATGTCTAATAGGATTAGAAAGGTTGACCAATGTCTATATAAGAGAAGTCTTATAATAGATATTAGATTGATGTAATTCCAATTGTTGGAGAGTACTCCTTTTCTATAGAGGATAGAAAAGTAAGGTTAAGCCAAACACCCTCCTTCTTGATAATTCATCTTCCTTGGTGGATCACCTCTAGAGGCCAAACACTTGGGTGGCTAACGTTGATCAAAGAAAGGAATCTAACCTGAAAATTCAAGGAGATCACGAAGAACAAGGAGTTGAACTAGTACCTGTGGAAGCTTCGTTCTACAAGGGTATGATTCCATAACTTCTTATTTATCGTTTTAAATTAATAATTTGCATAAAGGATGATCCGGGTAATGGTTTTGTAGAAATTTTTTAAACTCTGATATACCATGCTTCCGCTAATTTTTGCAATTTGATTGCGTCACGATTTCGTACAAACCCAACACTCTGGAACCTAAGGGTTACCATAGATTACATGGACATACTCGAGTTCTTATACTTCTTAAAGTTGTATCATCAATTCCTTCATTTCTATACTAATTATGTGACTCGAATCCGTAATACCACACAATGATATCTATCAAATAATACGTACAAAATTATATTACTAAGTGTAATCTTTATCTGTCACCACTTCCTTTGCAGCCACTGCGTCTTGAACCGTCATGTTAAACATGCGTGACGTCGATCTTCCCGGCTGAGCAGGTCCTTTGATCGCCAGTGTCCCACTTATGTTTCCTCTATTGTTGCTTCCTTTTTCTGCATTCTTCTTTGGACAGTTACAAATTTGATGATCTAGTGATGCACACGAAAAACAACCTTGTATCTTCTTTGGATTGGGACAATTGGGAGAGATTGCCCTTCTTGTCCACAAATAAAACACACTCCTCTTCCCTTCAAACATATTCCCTGATGATTTTTACCGCAAACTGCACACGGCTCACCACTCTTCCTACTATCTCCTGACTTGTTTCCCGATTGGGTATTATCCTTCCACTTACGCTTATTAGAGCTACTTCCTCCACTGCTACCTCCTTCATTCACCTTTTTCTTCTTCTCCTGATGATACCTTGACACGGCTTCACTTCCTCCTTCCGCGATGATTGCTTTTCCAATAGGGCCGAAAATGTATTAATCTGCAACATAGCTACCTTGTTATATATCCATGGCTTTCGTCCATTCTCAAACCTCCGCCCCTTTCGTACCTCAGTGTCCACTTGATGAGGAGCAAATCTCTCTAGTTCATTATATTTGGCGGCGTATTCTGCAACGAACATATTCTCCTGCTTCAATTCTAAGAAGTTTACCTCCATCCTTGCTTGCATACTTGGTGAGAAATAATTTTCAAAAAATAATTCCTTAAACCTTGTCCATGTTACTACTACTGTTCCATCTCTAGCCTGATTTGTCTCCCACCAGTAATTTGCCTAACCCTTCGTCAAATAGGTAGCAAAATCTGACTTTTACTCCTTCGCTACTCTAGCAATAACAAAAGTTTTCTCTATCTCCTTTACCCATGTCTCGGCTTCTATAGAGTCAGTGGTTCCCTTGAATTTCGACAGTCCTACAACCTTAAAATCTTTAAAGTTCGCCAATCGATTAGTTGACCGATTTCTTGCTGCTTATGCTCTATTCTGCATAGCTTGAGCTAACATGTCTACGAAGTTCTGCATTGGGTCTGCTTGATCTCCTTCATTATTCACAGACCGTTCCTCCCTTTGGTTACGGTTTTGTCGTCTTTGCGACATTATCTAATGAAATAAAGACTTACATAAATCCTTTGTCTTTATACCACATCTTATTAGTATTATAATAAGTATTTAACACAAAATTTTAAATTTAGACCAATCAGTTTGCTAGATTAACGAATGCAGTTTGCTGAATCATCAAATTCAGCTTGCTGAATTAACAAATCCATTTTGCTGAATTAACAAATTATTAGATAGACAGCATATTATCTTAATCCTCAAAATTTATCTACTCAATCTAACATATAATCATATAACTTGCATTCATATTCATATTCATTTAAATAGTACTTAGTACTTTTCATCATATAGTGCATAATGCTACAAACATTTACTATCCCTTTATGACAAAAGTCGGGATTCATTACTACAACTTTATACAAAAAGTTGAGACATACAAAAGTTATCTTGATATTCATACAAAAGCGAGGATTACATTTGTAGACACTCAAAATTTCCTTTCCTGTTATTAACACTGTAGGAGGGTAAAATCGTCCATCAAATCAACTCCGATCTCCAATCGGACCGTCAAATCAACCCCGATCTCAATATCGGGCCATCAAATCAACTCTGATCTCCAATCGAACAGTCAAATCAACCCCGATCTCAACATCGGGCCATCAAATCAACTCTGATCTCCAATCAGACCGTCAGATCAATCCCGATCTCAATATTGGGCCATCAAATCAACTCTGAACTACAATCAAACCGTCCGAACTCCAATCGGACCATCGGATTAACCCCAATCTCAATATCGGGCCATTAAATCAACTCTGATCTCCAATCGAATTGTCAGATCAACCCCGATCTCAATATCGTGCCATCAAATTAACTCCGATCTCCAATCGGAACGTCAGATCAACCCTGATCTCAATATTGGGCCATTAAATCAACTCTGATCTCCAATCGGACCGTCAGATCAACCCCGATCTCAATATCGGGTCATCAAATCAACTCTGATCTCCAATCGGATTGTTAGATCAATCTTGATCTCAATATCAGGCCATCAAATCAACTATGATCTCCAATCGAAGCTTTAGATCAACCCTGATCTCAATATCGGGCCATCAAATCAACTCTGATCTTCAATCGGACAGTCAGATCAACCCCGATCTCAATATCGGGTCAACAGGTCAACCCCAATCTCAATATCGGGCCTTGAAATCGGCCTCGATCTCAATATCGGGATGTCAATTCAACCCCGATTACTAATACTGGGACAACCATAGCCTCGATCACCAATCTCGGGATGTCAACTCAGCCCCGGTCTCAACCCGGGAGATACAGGCCAGCCTCGGTCTCAACTCCGGAAGTCAAGTCAACTCTTGGAACAAATCTGAAGCTCCACAACATCTCTAGAGGAAAACCTGGAACGACCAACTCAGCCTCAAAGACTACACTGAAGACAAACAGAGTCGAATGGGATCCAAGTCTTGGAAACAATTCCCGGAAGTCAACCGAAGGCCATGCCTACGCTAAAGGCAACCCCGGGATGGGAAACATTGTAACGGGACGAATTTCATTGAACCGTGATTCTGGGGACAAAATCCTATTAAGGGGGGAAAGATGTGACGAATGAGATTTTGTAATTTAATTTGAATATTTATTGGATTAAATAAATATTTTTTGATGATTTAATTAATGAATTAAATAATTAATTGATGAATTCGTGGTAGATTAATTTAATTATATGTGTTACATTGATAAAATTAATGTGGAGAATTTTATTATTCAAAGTATGAATTTAATTGAGCTTAATTGATTAAATGAATTATTTGATAAGTATAATGTTATTCTAATTAATTTAATAATTAATTAGAGAATTAATGATTTGACATAATTAATAAATAAGAATTTTAATTATGTGACAATGTGATTTAATGTGAATTTATTATATTTTATTCAATTTATTTAAATAAAATTAACTGATTAATTAGAAGTGTGACAATTAACTATATAATAAGAATTAATTAAAATAATGAGAATGAAGAATAAAAGACGATCAAACATGGCCTTAAGGGAAGTTGGTCAGTTAACCCACTATGGGATTAACTGACAACCACTCACCCATTACATATTACACGTGTTATACTATACATAATATACTATATACATATCAGTTCCTATTTCTATATCTTCTATCAGAGAAGATTAGAGAGAAAACATTGAGAGAAAAGTAAGAGAAGAATTGATTCGAAGAGGCTAACTTTCATCTCATCTTTAGTCAAAGAAAGCGAGGGTAAACCCTCATCTAAGTTTTATATTTCACGTATTATGTTTTCTCCCAACTGAGTTCGCTGATAATGGAATTTCATGAGTTTATTGTCTATTACTTGATATTAGATGTTTATTAACATACATAACTCAATTGTATGTGAATTATATCCGTTTTAGAGTAATTGATCCATGAAAGCATATCTAAATTAGAGTTTTGAAAAGTCACAAAGTTTTCATTTGCGTGTTTTTAAAATCCTTTATTAAGAACTATTTTTGATAATTAACTTAAGATGTGATCTTATATGTGGTGGTATATGTTCATATCTTGTGTTATATCATGTATACATGAATTTACAGTGATCATACGATGAAATTTTGATTAAATTGGGATTTCATGGATTATTGAGTATAAATGTTGTATGAGTAACCCATATGGGTAAATTAAATGCTTTAATTATTTGTTTAACATTAAATTGACGATTGAATATAATTATACATGTTTAAACAAATAAATTGGAATTTCAGCGGACGGATTCAGTGTATTAACGAGCTTGTAATGTTGAAATTCATGCTTTTTCTCAAAGTTTCATAAAATATTGAAAACAGTAAAATTAAATATTATAAATTGTATAATTATGTAATCTAAAGTGTTAGAATCATGCTAAAAATATTGTATAATATTTCTGTGTAGTCTATACTTCATGGGTAGCATTAAAAATCATTGTGTTAGTTTGATTTGGGATTTATTGGCTTATTACGTTGTTCTTCGCTAATTGCAGAAACTCAAAACCTGGAACCTACGCCGCGGTGCAGTTTCCTTAAGAGAAAGCGCGCCCCCGGCGAAGCGCGCCCCGGCGCAGTTTTACCTTAAGAGATACGCGCCCTAGCGAACCCCGCCTCGGCGTATTTTCCTAATGTAATGCGCGCCCCGACGCAAATTGCAGAAAGTAATTTACCTTGTTTAAATTGATGTTTCAATCAAGATATGCTAGTTTAACTTATTTTAACTAACATGATATGTGTTTAGAATATAACAAGATCTTATATCAGATTGTTAAACATATAATGAGATATTAAACCAATTTAATAACTTATATCTTGTGATTAATTAATAAGTCAACTTAATGACTTAAACCGTTCTTTGTAAAGTCTAATAACTTATTCGAAGACCGATGTGTGATTCGATAAGTATATCGAACTAATAATTAATTTATGTTGTGAATGGATGGTTATGTAGGACTAATTAAAGGACGTGAAGTATAATTTGTAACTTGTGCTAGAGGCAAGTTTCCTAAACTCAAACCTTTAAATTGAGCAAGTTTCTAAACTTTACTTTTGTTGAGCAAATTCCTTAAATTCTAAATTTTTCATTGATCAAGTCTTAGACTTATATTCTATATTGAGTAAGTTCTTGTTCTTAATTGTTCAAGTTCAAGATTTCATATTAGCTGCTATAATTCTTTTAAAGTATGATTTCAGTTATACAATACTTATTCAATTGTATACCTTTTGAGAATTATTATTCGAATTGATTATTAGTTTATTTTGGAACCTTGTAAGACTAGCGAACCCTTATTGATTCGACTAGTCTATAGTTGATGAGCGTTCTAAATTCTAGAATTATTATTGAGCTTATCCAAACTAAACTTCCTTTGGTGTTGACTCTGATGTCAAACTGAGATGAACAACCCTGTATAGGGGAGTATTTACGCTTTAGCGTTGAGATATTGTGCACAGTATGGTACTAAGTGCTGATCCCCCTAAGTACGAGATGTAGAGTCCATAGTCTTAAGACTATTAAAGGTTTAAAGTATAAACACATTACAACCTAGGACATAGTTCGAGGTCTTATGACCCTCAGATGTTATTTTGATTCTTGTTATTCATTCTTGAGTCAAAAGTCGAGTTTTCTTTATTCTGATGTCTTTGATTCACTCACATGTTATTATATTATTGTTATATTATTATACTTGTGGGCAATCGTGCTCACTCTTGCGTAATAATAACATTGCAGTTAAGAACGATAGATCTGACGAGCCTTCCACTAACAAAGGCAAGGGAAAAGTTAACAAGTGTTGAAGATTTGTTATTTAATTTAATAATGTTTATTGATAAGACTTGATGTTGTTTAAAGGCTTATTTATTTGTTTATGTTTTCACACAGATGTTTAAGGTTAGTATGACCTGGGATTGTATTTATTATTTTAGATGTTGTAACCCCTTAAGGGGACGATTTATTTCTATCTATTGCATGGTTTGCATTTTTTTATGGGTAGATAGATAGATGATATTTGTACAGTGAATACTAAATCCCGTGGAATTGAAGTACCCAGATTTGGGGGTGTCACAGGTTGGTATCAAAGCTGTAGGTTATGAACCTTAGGTGGGAAAAAACCTTAGGATAGTAGACTTTTTTAAAAATCGAGAACGTAGTAATGATAAACTCTTATTGAGTTCTAAGAAAGATAATAAATTAACTTATGTGCTAAGTGCTTATACTTATATACTTGCGAGAGTATCGATTAGTATCACGTAATAACTAAGACTTAAAATTTGATTTGTCAGGATGTCGGATGCTGGAGAACCCAGTCAGCCTATGGACGTTGTACCCCGAGAGGCTAGGGAGGAGGAGCCCCAAGACATTCACACAATCTGGGAGCAGTTAGTTCGACGAGAGCCATCTCCTTTGATCACAGTCATTGGTCGGAAGCATAAGCCAGTGTTTGACTCAGAGGAGGACTCTGAAGAGATTGAGATTCTGGCTGAGGCAATTGAAGAGGAGGAGGAAGGACCCTGAAGAGTTCCCACCAAACTCTATCAGTGCTAAAATGTATGATGAATTGTATGACCGTAACATAGAGTTAGGAGATACTATTCAGGAGCTGAAGAAGCAGACTGTTACTCAACAGTCTACCATTAAGCAGAAGGATGGTGAGATGGAGGCTCTTTACACACGTCTTAGAGATGTAGAGTGGGAGTTGGTCCACGTGAAGGGCCATGGTGAAGAAAAGTAAGAGGAGATAGAGAAGCTGAAGAACGAATTGAAAGTGAAATCAGTAAGGCTTTCCATAGCGAAGGAGGCCTAGGTGAGGGATTCACGACGTGCAGATCTTGCAGAAGATAACTGTCAGGCGAAGAAGGCCAAGCTTGAGTAAACGCAGTATACGCTTCAAAATGCTATTGATGCGGCCCAGGATCGGGTTATGAGATATCCAATGAATTTCAAAGGTCTACCGTGGTACATGCTAGATCGCAGGACGATGTTCCGTATTATGGAAGAAGAGCGCGACAAAGCTGTTCGTCGCCTTAGTAGGCAGTGATAGGAACATCTTGATTATGTGAAACCTATCTGGTAGTTAATAATATAAATTCCGATGTGGTTATAAACAGAGGAATATTTTGATGATTTAAATCCTGTAGATTCTTTATATCGGGATAGTTGATGTAAATAGCAGTGATGCTATCGTATTATGTTAAAACTTTTGATTAAATAAATATATCAAATTTTATTTGAGATAATGTGTTAAGTGATTAGTGTCTAAATATTTAAGTTAAGCCTTATATATTTAGAGGATTAAATCAAGATCTAATAAGTGTTTTCTTAACCGAAAAATGCTGCCAAGAAGACCACCAAATCGTCAACCGGTCCAGTAAGGGTCAATAAATAACAACAACGACGCCAATGCTAACCCTGTTCAGCAGTTGGTGAATTTACTGACAGGAGCGATTAATAATCAACAACGACCTCCACCAAATACTACATTCAAGGACTTCAAGGCGGTGGGACCGCCAGAGTTTAAAGGCTCCATGAACCCGATAGAAGCTCAAACTTGGGTTATGGAGATAGAAAAAGTTTTTGATGTTGCCAGAGTCAGAAAGGACCAGAAAACCGCCTACGCAATATTCATGCTGAAAACAGAAGCCAATTATTGGTGGCAAGCAAATAAGGTCCGGGGAGGAGAAGGTGTGAACACATGGGAAAGATTCAAGGAAATGTTCTTCGAGATGTATTTCCCGACAAGCTCGCAGAACCAAATGAAGGTCCAATTTCTAGAGCTGAAACAGAGGAATATGTCCATACCAGACTATGCGGCAAAATTCAACGAGTTGGCTATGTTTGACACGTATCAAGTGCACACCGATGAGAGGAAGGCAAGGAGGTTTGAGCAAGGCCTGAAGCCCTGGTTATATAGCAAAGTGTCAATGTTTTAATTGAACATATTTGCTGGGGTGTTGGAAAAGGCCATACTCGCTGAAGGTGGAAGCGATGCATTGACCAAGTATAACCAAGATCAGAATATAAAGAAGAAGAATGAGAGTGAAGGAAATACTAAGGCTAGTGGCAGCAACATGGGAGGAAATATTAATCAGAAGAGGAGGTGGACTGACAACTCATCAACTAGAAATCAGCAAGGAGGTCAGAAGAAGAGAATCGAAACATGTCCGACCTGCACGAAAGCTCTCCTAGGGGTCTGTTTGAAGGGAAAATGGGTGTGCTACAATGGTGGTCAGGAAGGCCACACAGCGCCTAACTGTCCGAACCCAAAGAAGGGCGCCTGCTTCACTTTTAGCTCAAAGGACAATCTGGCAAGGGACTGTCCCAAGAAGGGATATGGAGGGGCAGGATCAAGAAGGAACAGGGGAAACAGCGATGGAAATGCTCTAACTATCACGGGACCAACCGCAACCAACTGATCGACCGCCAAGACCTTCAACATGACAGTACAGGATGTTGTGCAGTCTCGCGATGTGGTGTCAAGTATCATTCTGATCAATAAAGTTAATGATCATGTATTATTTGATTCGGGTGCTACTTGTTCATTTATATCCGATGACTTTGATAAGAACTTAGAATTGCCTATGGACGAGTTAGAATACCTCATGAACATAGAGATTGCGAATAGAGAAGTGATCCATGTTAAGTACATATACAAAAATTATATGGTGGATATTAAGGGTAACATTATGAACGTAGATCTTATCCTGATTAAACTTGGAGAATTCGATGTTATTCTAGGAATGGACTGGCTATTAAAATATGAGGCTGTAATTGATTGCCAGAGGAAATGTATTAACCTTATGACTCCGTCAAAGGATGTGTTTTATGGCAGCAAGTCTCCTAAGCAAGTGAGTTGTCTGACGATGATGCAGGCCAGGAAGTTGTTAAGACAATACTGTGTAGGATATTTAGCCTACATAGTCGATAGTCGTAAAGAGAACCCGAAGTAGGAGGATATACCAGCCGTGAGGGACTTCATAAATGTATTTCTGGATGATCTACTAGGACTTTCTCCAGACAAGGAGGTTAAGTTTGTGATCGATTTGGCTCCAGGAACGTCTCCAATATCGAAGGCACCGTACCGGATGGCTCCGGTAGAGATGAAAGAATTGATGGTACAATTGCAAGAGCTACTGGACAAGAAGTACATCCAACCTAGCATATCACCATGGGGAGCACCGATGTTGTTTGTGAAGAAGAATGACTGGACGATGCTGCTCTGCATCGATTACAGAGAATTGAATAAGGTAACGATTAAGAATAGATATCCATTACAGAGGATCGACGATCTGTTTGATCAATTGAAGGGAGCAAGATACTTTTTGAAGATAGACTTGAGGAGTGGTTATCATCAACTGAAGGTGAGACCAGAGGATGTTCCGAAGACAGTATTTAGAACTCGATATGGTCACTACAAATTTTTGGTCGTGTCATTTGGTCTGACGAATGCTCCTGCAGCATTTATGGGCCTAATGAATGGAGTATTCAAGCTGTTTTTGGACAAATTCGTGGTGGTCTTTATGGATGACATTTTTGTATACTCGAAGACCAAGGAAGAACATGTAGAGCATTTGAAAGTAACGTTAGAAGCATGGAGAAGAGAGAAGTTGTATGCCAAATTTTTAAAGTGTGAATTCTGGATTGAAAGGGTGCAATTTCTTGGACATGTGATCGATAAGGATGGAATTTTGGTAGATCCCTCTAAAGTCAAAGCTGTGATGAACTGGGATCAGCCGAAAATGCCGTCGGAAGTGAGAAGTTTTCTTGGATTGGATGGTTATTATAGAAGATTCATTTAGGATTTTTCCAAGATCGCAACTCTGATGACGAATTTGACTAGGAAATCAGTGAAATTCATTTGGACAGAGAAGTGTGAGGAAAGCTTCGAAGAGCTTAAGAAAAGGTTGAGTTCAGCGTATGTGTTATCTCTTCCGGATGACACAAGAAATTATGTGGTTTATAGTGTTGCGTCACATAAAGGACTAGGTTGTGTGCTTATGCAAAATGGTAGGGTCATTGCGTATGCGTCACGACAATTGAATAACTATGATAAGGGGTATCCGACCCATGACTTAGAGTTAGCTGCAGTGGTATTTACTTTGAAGATCTGGAGACACTACCTCTATGGGGAGAAGTGTGAAATATATACAGACCACAAGAGTCTGAAATATTTTTTTACACAGAAGCACTTGAATATGCACCAGAGAAGGTTGCTGGAGTTAATTAAGGACTATGACTGCGAGATCTTATACCATCCGGGTAAAGAAAAAGTTGTTGCCGACGCCTTAAGCAGAAAGAGTCCGGAGAAGTTGATAATGTTGACTGCTCTGGAGGAGCTAATTTCAACAATGGAGAAGCTAGAATTGGAAGTGAAGTATCCAATGAAGATTGATGAGAAGCTGTTCCAGATGCAAGCTAGTACAACTTTGCTGGATAAAGTTAAGGAGGCTCAACTTCAGGACGAAGAATGTGAGAATGTGAAGAAGAAGATATCTAAAGGAATCGAACCGAGATTCAAGATAGACAGTGAGGGACTACTGAGATTTGAGAGCAAAGTTTGGGTACCGTCAGTGCATGAGATTAAGGAGGACATTTTGAGCGAGGCTTATAGCTTACGGTATTCGATACACCCCGGTAGTACCAAGATGTACCAGGATCTTCGACATCACTTTTGGTGGCCGAATCTAAAATGAGATGTTGCTGAGTGTGTTACAAAGTGTCTGATCTATCAGAAAGTGAAAGTAGAACATCAGAGGCCGAGTGGTTTGCTACAACCCTTAGAAATCTCATAATGGAAATGGAAACACATTACGATGGATTTTGTAGTTGGCCTTCCAACAACTCAGAAAGGCTACGACGCTGTATGGATTATCGTTGACCGATTGACGAAATCCGCACACTTCCATTGTAATACCCGAGAATTTCCATATATTATTAAATAAATATATTAATGGAAATGAGAATTTATTTGAATTTTTTTTTATTATGAGAATGATTAATTCAATTATATTAAATTGAATATTTATGACAATTGAGAAAAATGTAGAGTTTGTGATAAACTCGTAGAGAGCCTAGTGTGGCACAGTGATGGAAATATTAATAATTATATTAATTGACGAATAATTTTTAAGTGAACAATTAATCTATATTAATTGTTAATTGTTATTAGAGGATATTAATTGATTGTTGTGAGATATTAACTGTGGTTGATTAATAATATGTGATTATTATTATTGCAAGAAATATAATAATAATAAACCACTTGTTTATAATTGTGCTGAGATTTATATTTGTTAATGTGATAATTAATCCTATGATTATTAATTTGGTGTAATTAATAATCAATGAGGAATAAATTAATTAATATTATTGTTAATTAATCAACGAGATAAATAGTCTATTTATGTGACATTATGAATAATAAAACAAATAAGTGAGTGATTAATATAATAAGATTATATTAATTGATATGTACAAATGTGCAATACTTGATTATATAAAGTATATGGAATACAACTATATTATATAGTGTAGAGAGACACTTAAGTGTGACCATGCATGTATATACATAAACTATGCAATGCGAATATATTACACATAGAAACCATATATTACATGAAGCATAAGTGATTATGTTATATTAAAACTATATGTTAGGAATACATGATAATGCCTATGTGACAAGGTGAGTGTGTATACAGTAAAATAATGTATCATGGATATATTATAAATAATTGTTGATTAATACAATTTAATAATATATGATATAATGTAATGTGGTAGTATCCGATTGTATTATATCAGTAAGATAAACGTACATGGATTATATGTGTGTAAATTACACTTATTACATTATGTGAAGTACATTGTGATTTAAATTATAACCTAAGAGTACATATAATATATAACATAAGTATATGGTGTGTGTATACAAGTGTAGTATTTGCAAATGCTGAGAAGTTAAATCAATTGTCTCATTTTAAGTGTCCCATTTGCTCTTCACGTGAATACACATGAAGCTATCCTACTCATATATCCTCAAACTCAGCACATTCTAGCTATCATAATGAACAAGGGAGTGGTATTGATAATGAGTTTCACCAACTAATCACCAACTCTCCATTAACCTCTATACAATTCAAATTTACGTTGGTTTGATTTGTGGTATAACCTCATTGCCTGTGTAAGGATTTCTCTACAAATAGGAACTCTTCTTCTTCACATATCAATTGCTGAAAATTGCTAGAGTGTTGAGTGAGAGCCTTATATATCAGTGTTAGTAGAGAATCCTATAGCAGCATTAGCAAGTTTAATTCGTGCTTCGAAGGTATAATTCCATTCCCTGTCTTCATTTTCATTTTCTGTCAAAGAAAAACTCCATTGTAGTTCTCTGAGTTTTTCTTGAAATTCTTGATCATGAGGAATTAAAGTATAAATGGATTATAGAAAGCCTGTGTAGTGTAGTATAGGACTTGTATACATGTTAAGATTGGAATGTAGTTGGTTTCAATTCTCATTTTTCTGTCAAGAACTCCGTTTTCATTTTTCTGTAAAAATGTTCAATTCTTGAGTTGAGTTAGAATTTACAAAATTGGTGGTTTAATAATGTTAGTGAGTTGTTATATAGCCTTATAATGTGATAAGGAAGCAATGTGGTTAATTAGAAATGGAATTCGTTGGGAATTTTTGTGTTTGGGTTTTTAAACTGCCGTGTTCTGGAACTGTCTGCCGCTGGCTGGGAGCCGGCGCAGCTGCGCCAGTTTTACACTGGGAAGATGCGCAGCTGCGCCAGCAGTCTGCAGCAGTTCCCTGCTTTCTGCTTGCTTTCTGCAACGTGATAGATTTGTGCATTGATTTAAATGAACATGTTAGCATGAGTATTACCTATACACGAGTATATTAACATGAAGTGCACGTGTGTTGGTATAATGTCATACAAGATTAATGGAATGTCTAATAGCGTTGAAATAAATCTCAAGTTTCCTAAACAAACTTTAACATATATAGACCATAAATACATTCTGACTTTTGAGACATAATAGTATGACATAGAAATACATGAAGTGCATGTTAGCTTATCTATATTGGTTCCATGATATAGTATGGACATGTGAACCTAACTAGTGCTCATTTCTAACGAAAATATAAGTTTTAAAGGCAAACCTTGACATATAAAGATCATATATATATTCTGATTTTCGGGTATGTTTCTATGGCCTTTACATACATGTCGGACACATTAACTTACGTATATAAATTTCATAATGTAGCATGAACGTGTTAGAACGTATTAGCAAACTTTATTAATTAAAGTATAAGTGTTGAACGTGAACGTCGGCATGTTACATTGAGATTTGAACTTCGATACTTATGAACATGTTTGATAGAACTTGTAGACTTGCTAAGGTATCATTCATGTTTGCCTACTATGTTACTTGTAATGAAACCAAATTTGCGTAAATAAAGTATGCTTTCAAACTAATGATAATGATAGTTGCATATATGTGATATGAAAACTCATGAACATGTTTACTACAAGTTATGTGAACATTTTAAGTGTTTAAAAAGCGAGCATGTTAGACCTTATGAGTTCGTGTCCTTGAATGACTTTTAGTCATTGAAAGTATTGACTTAGAATCTATAGCACATATAATTGAAACGAGGAAAGGTTGTACAAACATAAAAGTATCTTTTAATATGTTTATATGCTATGTGGTGTTGTTGGCTTGCATGACCGGACAGAAACCATAAGGCACAGCTCAGCCTTGGCTTGGCCAGAGGGCTGCGCAGCTGCGCTGTCCCTAGGCTTAGTCATGGCGCAGCTGCGCCGGCCTGGAATTGAAAGCCATGCAGTTTGACAATCTGATTTTGGACAGATAGCTTATATGACGCCTACATTGCTAGAAATGGTTTACACCCTACTGATATATGTGCATAGGTGATGATTAAGTAACAAGATAATGTTTAACTTATATAATGGAAGCCCATGGGTCAAAGAATCATAGCTACTTGAACATGATGAGTTGGTATAATATCATTTATATTATAACTATGTACTTGATTCGTGATCTGATTTTATACCATATGAGTATAAGTATGACATGTGACTAAGATAGTAACATATATGTATATTGAGTAATAAGTTGTGTAACGGATGTGTTAACTAATGAAAATCTTATGCATGTAATACATTATATATAGGATTCGAAAGTGTTGGCTAGCTTTACGTGAATAAACTACGCATAAGGCAAGTATCCTAAACCCTTGCACTACTTTATTTAACGGATATCGTAAGCGAGTATCTAAACCTTATCTCTTTGGATACGAGTATTCTATCTTTGTATATTGCGAACTAGTTCCTACTTAATCGTTTGAATTGAATTAGCATACTTGAACTCTTATTTCATTAAAGCTATTATTCATGTTGAACTTAGTGTTGTTCTTGAATATTGTGAAAGTGTCTATGCCATTTGATTCGGCTAGACTTACATTATTGAAAAGCGACCCAAAACCAATTGATTGGTGCGGGATCTTATATATGACTGAGAAGAACAAACTATAACTGTCGGAGAACCGACGCGCGCACTTGAGTATGATTGATTGTTATGCATAACGAGGGTACTTTAGGCTGATCACCTGTTGTATCTGTTTTTGTTGGATTTTCAGTTTATTACTGTCAAATCCTGTGGAAGTTCATAGTCCTTAGTGACTGCTCAGTATTCAGTTATCTTGAAATCTTGAATTGATTTATTATTGAATCATATTGATATTATTCTGTCCTTAGTGACTGTTATTGAGAACTGTTGATATTCTTGCTATCCTTGAACTATCAAACTTTCCTATACCCTTTCGAGAATTGAGAATTATATCATTTACCCTTGTTGTATATTACTTGCTGAGCAATTTGTGCTCATTCTTGCTTTTCCCTAAAACATTTCAGTTAAGGCAGAGCATGGCGAACCTTCGGGCATTGATAAGGGCAAGGGCAAGGCTACCAACTAGCTTGTCTCTTTTATGTTTTAATATTTTAATGTTGTATTAAGATAATGTAGTAAGACTGGATTTGATTATGTTTAAGCTTAAGTTAGATTATGTAATAAGTCGTTTATTGATATTATTATGTAATCTATTAAGTACTGTAGGTTGCGAGACTTGGGGGAATAATTATAATAAATCATTGTAAATTATTCTAGAATAGAATTTCCGCTGTGATTGTGCAATATTTAGTTATTATTATTGTGATGTATTACCATGAGCACGTGATGAACCGAATTCGAGAGACCAAGTGGCGGTCTTAGAATTTGGGGGCGTCACAGGTTGGTATCAGAGCTGTAGTTATAAACCTTAGGAACGAGTGTCCTTGGACTATAGCTTAGGTGAACTTAGAAGTTAGGAAGGAGATAAAACTCATGTAGAGTTTTCCTTGAGAGACTTAGTCTGTTATGAAATGTAACTTCATTCTATACAATGAACTTATGTTTTATTTAACATTCTAATGGAGTTGCTGTTTGTTTGCCTTGTGTTTGTGATTGTAGGATGACAGACACAGGTGTAACTAGTAGAGTAGCAGAGGAGGAGCCCAGAGATATACATGTAGTATACGAGGCACCTCTAGAGGCTGTGCCAGTGCAGGCAGTTGCACCATCCGAGTTTGATGATGAGGATGAGATCGAGATTGAGATAGAGACTGATCCAGAGGAGGAGCTGATGGAGGATGAGCCAGTAGAGGACTCTGATGAGGCTACTATAGAGGAACAGATGTTAGGCGAGTACGAGGAGCGTGTTCTAGAGTTAGACTGCAGAGTCCAGGAGCTGGAGGCAGAGGCCCACGAGAGAGAGTCTGAGTTCCAGAAGCTGAGGGACGAGGACCACCAGAGGAAGCTGGCTATGCAAGAGTTAGAGGTGGAGATTGCCTACCGTAGGGAGGCAGGGATCCAAATGGGAACTCTGTTTCACAAGTCAGTGGCTAGGAATGCAGATTTGGCAGAGAAGCTAGAAGTGGTAGAGCAGAGGGAACTGAGTGAGAAGACTGAGAAAGAGGCACTCCGTACTCAGCTAGAGTTGGAAGTGATGGATAGGTTACACTTCGAGGAGAAGTGGGAAGCGTCCAATGAGAGAGCTGACGACCTTGAGGACGAGGTCAGGTGCAAGAAGAGAAAGATGAACAAGATGGGGTATGTGTTCCGTTCATCTTTTGAGAGGGTGATTGATGGTGTGTACCACTACCCGGCAGAACAGGGACAGACTCTACATACCTTGAGCCGAGAGCTGTTTGCGTATATAGCACAGTTGGAGTACAAGAGCGCCGTGGAGCGCGGGATGATGGGATGAGATTTCCTTAGTCAGTCTAGTGGTGGTACTAGTTGTGTCTTCATGTATTGTATATACTATGTTGTAATCCCGATCTTTTGTGTAAGATGTGGGATGATGATGTAAACCCGAGTTAGCTTTTTGTTAGAGGGGTAGTATGGTAGTAGGTTGGTATATTCCCCGTCTTTTGTGATATTAGGGGATATAGGTGATAACATTTATAGCAGTATGCTAGGAAAATCATGTAATGAAATGAAATGGCATATGAATATAAATGGAGTTGATTTTAGAAACGTGTTATAAATTTATTCTTTTAGGTTTAAAAGAAATACTTAAGTGATATACTTGAATAATAATAAAGTGAAAAATTGTGATGCAGATAATGCCGCCCAGACAAAGATTGACTGCACCCGAAGAATCCGTTAACAATGAGAGAGAACAAGTAGACCCGATCCAGAAACTGGTAGACTTGTTAGGAGAAGCCTTAAGGGGAAGAAACAATGAACCCGTTCGCCCGAACCCTCAAACTGTGCCAGTAACAACCTTTAAAGACTTTAAGAGTGTAGGACCCCCGGAGTTCGAGGGAACTACCGACCCAATCGTCGCACAAACGTGGATCAAAGAGATCGAAAAAGCTTTCATTATAGCTAGCGTAGGCGAAGATCAGAAGACGGTGTTTGCCACGTACATGATGAGGGGAGAAGCGAACTACTGGTGGGAGGCTAATCAACAAAGAGCTGGAGAAGGGATAATAGCTTGGGATAAGTTTAAGACACTGTTCTTCGAGAATTACTTTCCGAAGAGTATGAAGAATAGGATGGAAGTGAAATTCCTAGAGTTAAAACAAGGTGAGATGACGGTGGCGCAGTACGCGGCTAGGTTTAACGAGCTAGCGCGATTTGCGGAGCACCAAGTTGGTGATGAAGAGAGGAAGGCTAGACGCTTTGAACAAGGGTTGAAGCCATGGCTGTTCAATAAGGTATCAGTTCTTCAAATTGATTCCTTTGCAACATTACTGGAGAAGGCAATCATTGCGGAAGGCGGCAGTGAGGCCTTAAGTCTGTATAACAAAGAAAAGAAAGGAAAGAATACTGGAGGAGAGAATCGTACGGGAGGAAGCAGTAGCGGAGGAAGCAACTTGGGAAAGAGAAAGTGGGAGAACAACAACAACAACAAAAACAACAATAATAATCAATCAGGGAATTTTCGTGGAGGTTTCAAGAAGAGGGCTGAAGGATGCCCGAAGTGTGGGAATAATCACCAGGGCGAGTGCTGGAAGGGACGTGGCACTTGCTACAACTGCGGACAGGAAGGGCACATCTCGCCCAACTGTTTGAAACCGAAAAAGATACAAGGATGCTTTGCGTGTGGCTCGACGGAGCACCGAATTAAGGACTGCCCAAAGAAGGGAAGTGGTGGGGGTAGTAATCAGCAAGGAGGCAACAAGCTGATGATCGGTGGACCGGCACAATCCAACCGCCCAACCGCCAGAACCTTTAACATGACCGTCCAAGACGCAGTGGCTGCGAAGGACGTGGTGTCAGGTATAATCCCAATCAATAATATAAATGCTTATGTATTATTTGATTCGGGTGCCACCTGTTCTTTTGTATCTGAAGAATTTGCTAGTAGACTTAGTACACCCCGTGAACGATTAGAAAATCCTTTGGTCATAGAAGTTGCTAATAAGGAAGTGATCCCTGTAGAATACGTTTATCGAAATTGTCACGCAAATATTAGTAAACATGAACTGAGCGTAGACTTGATTCCTATTAGATTGGGAGAATTTGATGTGATACTAGGAATGGATTGGTTGTATAACCATGCGGCGATAATTGACTGTCAGAACAAATGTGTGAACCTTCAGACTCCGAGTAAGTCTAAGGTAGTGTTTTATGGTAGCTCATCGCTTAAACAATCGTGTTGCGTTACAATGATGCAGGCCAAGAAATTGTTAAGGAAAGGATGTGTAGGATATTTAGCTTACATCGTTGATACTCGGAAAAAGGGAGTAGAAATTAAGGATATATACGTAGTTAATGAATTTCAAGACGTGTTTCCGGACGATCTGCCTGGTCTTCCGCCAGACAGAGAAATCGAATTCGTAATAGACTTAGCACCGGGAACGGCACCGATTTCAAAAGCTCCATATCGTATGGCGCCAGTAGAAATGAAGGAATTGATGATACAATTGCAAGAATTGTTGGATAAGGGTTACATTCGACCGAGTGTTCCTCCTTGGGGAGCACCAGTACTATTCGTTAAGAAGAAGGACGGATCGATGAGACTCTGTATCGATTATCGAGAATTGAACAGAGTAACGATCAAGAACCGATATCCGCTACCGAGGATAGACGACTTATTTGATCAACTGAAGGGAGCAAAGTGTTTCTCGAAGATCGACCTACGAACAGGATATCATCAAGTGAAAGTGAGGGATGAGGACATACCAAAGACTGCGTTTCGAACCCGTTATGGACACTACGAGTTTTTGGTAATGTCATTCGGATTGACTAATGCTCCGGCAGCATTTATGGACTTGATGAACCGAGTTTTCAAGCCATACTTGGATAAATTTGTAGTGGTTTTTATCGACGACATTTTGATCTACTCAAAGACAGAGGAAGAACACGCCGAACATCTAAAGATTATTTTGGAGGCACTAAGGGAGGAGAAGATGTATGAAAAATTTTCTAAGTACGAATTTTGGATGGAGAAGGTTCAATTCTTAGGCCACGTGGTGGATAAGAATGGAATCTCTGTAGACCCTGCGAAGGTTGAAGCAGTAAGTAATTGGGAACAACCGAAAACACCGACGGAGGTGAGAAGCTTCTTAGGGTTAGCTGGGTACTATCGGAGATTTATCCAAGATTTTTCTAAGATAGCAACCCCGTTGACCAATTTGACTAGAAAGACGGTGAAATTTGTATGGACCGACAAATGCGAAGAAAGTTTTCAAGAACTGAAAAGGAGATTGAGCGAAGCACCTGTGTTATCATTACCAGATGATGCGAGAAATTTTGTGGTGTATAGTGATGCATCGCACAAGGGACTTGGCTGTGTGCTTATGCAGCACGGCAAGGTCATTGCATATGCATCACGACAATTAAAGGATTACGAAAAACGATACCCTACTCACGACTTAGAGTTAGCGGCAGTAGTTTTTGCGTTAAAGATATGGAGACATTATCTATACGGAGAAAAATGTGAGATATACACGGACCACAAGAGTCTGAAATATATCTTCACACAGAAGGAGTTAAACATGCGGCAGAGAAGGTGGTTAGAATTAATCAAAGACTATGACTGCGATATTCTTTATCACCCGGGAAAGGCAAATGTGGTTGCCGACGCTCTGAGCAGGAAAGGAAGGGAGAAGTTGTTTAATTTGACGACTCAGGAGGAATTGATAAGAGAAATGGAGAAATTGGAGATAGAAGTGAAAGGACCAGAAAAGTCTGGTGAGAAGTTAATTGTAATGGAAGCTTGTCCGACGTTGTTGGATAGAGTAAAGGAAGCTCAAGAAAAGGATGGAGAGTGTGAGAAAATCCGAAAGAGGATCACAGAAAATGAGGAAGAAAAATTTCGAATGGATAAAGACGGTATTTTAAGATTTGAAGGGAGAGTGTGGGTACCAGCGGTAACCGAGTTGAGGGAAGAGATTTTGCTTGAGGCACATAATACGACATATTCCGTTCATCCGGGAGGCACAAAGATGTACCAAGATCTAAGGCAACATTTTTGGTGGCCCAATTTGAAACGGGAAGTCGCGGAGTGCGTCAGTAGATGCTTGACTTGCCAACGCGTTAAAGCAGAGCATCAGCGGCCAAGTGGTTTACTACAACCGTTAGAAATACCAGAGTGAAATGGGAGCATATTACCATGGACTTCGTGGTAGGACTTCCAGTTACACAGAAAGGTTATGATGCTATTTGGGTTATCGTGGATCGACTAACGAAGACCGCACACTTTCTACCAATCAAGATCCGCTACAGTTTGAACCAATTAGCAAGCCTATATGTAAAAGAAATTATTTCACGACATGGAGTGCCGGTGTCAATTGTCTCTGATCGAGATCCGCGCTTCACGTCCAATTTTTGGAAGAGCTTGCAAGAAAGAATGGGAACGCAGTTGAGGTTGAGTACAGCTTATCATCCTCAAACAGACGGACAAAGTGAGCGAACAATACAAACGCTGGAGGACATGCTTAGGACTTGCGTGATGGATTTTAAGGGAAATTGGGACGACCACCTACCCTTAGTCGAATTTGCGTATAATAATAGTTACCATGCGAGTATCGGCATGCCACCGTATGAAGCTCTTTACGGGAGAAAATGCAGAACGCCATTATGTTGGGACGAAGTCGGAGAACGACGAATACTCGGACCAGAATTAGTTCAACAAACCGCAGACGTGGTGACAGTGATAAGAGCCAGATTAGTAGCAGCTCAAGATCGCCAGAAGAAATACGCAGATTTGCATCGGCAGGACCGAGACTTCAAAGTCGGCAGTTTTGTATTCTTGAAAGTATCTCCATGGAAGGGAAAAATCCGTTTCGGCAAGAAAGGAAAATTGAGTCCAAGATTCATAGGACCGTTCGAGATACTGAAGCGAGTGGGCGAAGTGGCATACAAAGTTGCGTTGCCACCCGAACTGGAGCACATCCACAACGTGTTTCACATTTCCGTGTTGCGACCGTACAAGGCTGACTACAAGCACATAATTTCTTACGAGCCCATTCAAGTGGAGAAGAACTTGGCGTATGAAGAAATTCCTGTCCAGATATTAGATAGGAAAGAACAAACTTTGAGAAATAAAGTTATTTCGTCTGTAAAGGTACTTTGGCGTAACCACGATGTCGAGGAGGCAACGTGGGAATTAGAAGGTAGGATAATGAGGGATTATCCCCATTTATTTGTGTAACCTTGTAGCAATTCCGGGACGGAATTTTTATAAGGGGGGGAGGATGTAATACCCGAGAATTTCCATATATTATTAAATAAATATATTAATGGAAATGAGAATTTATTTGAATTTTTTTTTATTATGAGAATGATTAATTCAATTATATTAAATTGAATATTTATGACAATTGAGAAAAATGTAGAGTTTGTGATAAACTCGTTGAGAGCCTAGTGTGGCACAGTGATGGGAAATATTAATAATTATATTAATTGACGAATAATTTTTAAGTGAACAATTAATCTATATTAATTGTTAATTGTTATTAGAGGATAATAATTGATTGTTGTGAGATATTAACTGTGGTTGATTAATAATATGTGATTATTATTATTGCAAGAAATATAATAATAATAAACCACTTGTTTATAATTGTGCTGAGATTTATATTTGTTAATGTGATAATTAATCCTATGATTATTAATTTGGTGTAATTAATAATCAATGAGGAATAAATTAATTAATATTATTGTTCATTAATCAACGAGATAAATAGTCTATTTATGTGACATTATGAATAATAAAAAAAATAAGTGAGTGATTAATATAATAAGATTATATTAATTGATATGTACAAATGTGCAATACTTGAATATATAAAGTATATGGAATACAACTATATTATATAGTGTAGAGAGACACTTAAGTGTGACCATGCATGTATATACATAAACTATGCAATGCGAATATATTACACATAGAAACCATATATTACATGAAGCATAAGTGATTATGTTATATTAAAACTATATGTTAGGAATACATGATAATGCCTATGTGACAAGGTGAGTGTGTATACAGTAAAATAATGTATCATGGATATATTATAAATAATTGTTGATTAATACAATTTAATAATATATGATATAATGTAATGTGGTAGTATCCGACTGTATTATATCAGTAAGATAAACGTACATGGATTATATGTGTGTAAATTACACTTATTACATTATGTGAAGTACATTGTGATTTAAATTATAACCTCAGAGTACATATAATATATAACATAAGTATATGGTGTGTGTATACAAGTGTAGTATTTGCAAATGCTGAGAAGTTAAATCAATTGTCTCATTTTAAGTGTCCCATTTGCTCTTCACGTGAATACACATGAAGCTATCCTACTCATATATCCTCAAACTCAGCACATTCTAGCTATCATAATGAACAAGGGAGTGGTATTGATAATGAGTTTCACCAACTAATCACCAACTCTCCATTAACCTCTATACAATTCAAATTTACGTTGGTTTGATTTGTGGTATAACCTCATTGCCTGTGTAAGGATTTCTCTACAAATAGGAACTCTTCTTCTTCACATATCAATTGCTGAAAATTGCTAGAGTGTTGAGTGAGAGCCTTATATATCAGTGTTAGTAGAGAATCCTATAGCAGCATTAGCAAGTTTAATTCGTGCTTCGAAGGTATAATTCCATTCCCTGTCTTCATTTTCATTTTCTGTCAAAGAAAAACTCCATTGTAGTTCTCTGAGTTTTTCTTGAAATTCTTGATCATGAGGAATTAAAGTATAAATGGATTATAGAAAGCCTGTGTAGTGTAGTATGGACTTGTATACATGTTAAGATTGGAATGTAGTTGGTTTCAATTCTCATTTTTCTGTCAAGAACTCCGTTTTCATTTTTCTGTAAAAATGTTCAATTCTTGAGTTGAGTTAGAATTTACAAAATTGGTGGTTTAATAATGTTAGTGAGTTGTTATATAGCCTTATAATGTGATAAGGAAGCAATGTGGTTAATTAGAAATGGAATTCGTTGGGAATTTTTGTGTTTGGGTTTTTAAACTGCCGTGTTCTGGAACTGTCTGCCGCTGGCTGGGAGCCGGCGCAGCTGCGCCAGTTTTACACTGGGAAGATGCGCAGCTGCGCCAGCAGTCTGCAGCAGTTCCCTGCTTTCTGCTTGCTTTCTGCAACGTGATAGTTTTGTGCATTGATTTAAATGAACATGTTAGCATGAGTATTACCTATACACGAGTATATTAACATGAAGTGCACGTGTGTTGGTATAATGTCATACAAGATTAATGGAATGTCTAATAGCGTTGAAATAAATCTCAAGTTTCCTAAACAAACTTTAACATATATAGACCATAAATACATTCTGACTTTTGAGACATAATAGTATGACATAGAAATACATGAAGTGCATGTTAGCTTATCTATATTGGTTCCATGATATAGTATGGACATGTGAACCTAACTAGTGCTCATTTCTAACGAAAATATAAGTTTTAAAGGCAAACCTTGACATATAAAGATCATATATATATTCTGATTTTCGGGTATGTTTCTATGGCCTTTACATACATGTCGGACACATTAACTTACGTATATAAATTTCATAATGTAGCATGAACGTGTTAGAACGTATTAGCAAACTTTATTAATTAAAGTATAAGTGTTGAACGTGAACGTCGGCATGTTACATTGAGATTTGAACTTCGATACTTATGAACATGTTTGATAGAACTTGTAGACTTGCTAAGGTATCATTCATGTTTGCCTACTATGTTACTTGTAATGAAACCAAATTTGCGTAAATAAAGTTTTCTTTCAAACTAATGATAATGATAGTTGCATATATGTGATATGAAAACTCATGAACATGTTTACTACAAGTTATGTGAACATTTTAAGTGTTTAAAAAGCGAGCATGTTAGACCTTATGAGTTCGTGTCCTTGAATGACTTTTAGTCATTGAAAGTATTGACTTAGAATCTATAGCACATATAATTGAAACGAGGAAAGGTTGTACAAACATAAAAGTATCTTTTAATATGTTTATATGCTATGTGGTGTTGTTGGCTTGCATGACCGGACAGAAACCATAAGGCACAGCTCAGCCTTGGCTTGGCCAGAGGGCTGCGCAGCTGCGCTGTCCCTAGGCTTAGTCATGGCGCAGCTGCGCCGGCCTGGAATTGAAAGCCATGCAGTTTGACAATCTGATTTTGGACAGATAGCTTATATGACGCCTACATTGCTAGAAATGGTTTACACCCTACTGATATATGTGCATAGGTGATGATTAAGTAACAAGATAATGTTTAACTTATATAATGGAAGCCCATGGGTCAAAGAATCATAGCTACTTGAACATGATGAGTTGGTATAATATCATTTATATTATAACTATGTACTTGATTCGTGATCTGATTTTATACCATATGAGTATAAGTATGACATGTGACTAAGATAGTAACATATATGTATATTGAGTAATAAGTTGTGTAACGGATGTGTTAACTAATGAAAATCTTATGCATGTAATACATTATATATAGGATTCGAAAGTGTTGGCTAGCTTTACGTGAATAAACTACGCATAAGGCAAGTATCCTAAACCCTTGCACTACTTTATTTAACGGATATCGTAAGCGAGTATCTAAACCTTATCTCTTTGGATACGAGTATTCTATCTTTGTATATTGCGAACTAGTTCCTACTTAATCGTTTGAATTGAATTAGCATACTTGAACTCTTATTTCATTAAAGCTATTATTCATGTTGAACTTAGTGTTGTTCTTGAATATTGTGAAAGTGTCTATGCCATTTGATTCGGCTAGACTTACATTATTGAAAAGCGACCCAAAACCAATTGATTGGTGCGGGATCTTATATATGACTGAGAAGAACAAACTATAACTGTCGGAGAACCGACGCGCGCACTTGAGTATGATTGATTGTTATGCATAACGAGGGTACTTTAGGCTGATCACCTGTTGTATCTGTTTTTGTTGGATTTTCAGTTTATTACTGTCAAATCCTGTGGAAGTTCATAGTCCTTAGTGACTGCTCAGTATTCAGTTATCTTGAAATCTTGAATTGATTTATTATTGAATCATATTGATATTATTCTGTCCTTAGTGACTGTTATTGAGAACTGTTGATATTCTTGCTATCCTTGAACTATCAAACTTTCCTATACCCTTTCGAGAATTGAGAATTATATCATTTACCCTTGTTGTATATTACTTGCTGAGCAATTTGTGCTCATTCTTGCTTTTCCCTAAAACATTTCAGTTAAGGCAGAGCATGGCGAACCTTCGGGCATTGATAAGGGTAAGGGCAAGGCTACCAACTAGCTTGTCTCTTTTATGTTTTAATATTTTAATGTTGTATTAAGATAATGTAGTAAGACTGGATTTGATTATGTTTAAGCTTAAGTTAGATTATGTAATAAGTCGTTTATTGATATTATTATGTAATCTATTAAGTACTGTAGGTTGCGAGACTTAGGGGAATAATTATAATAAATCATTGTAAATTATTCTAGAATAGAATTTCCGCTGTGATTGTGCAATATTTAGTTATTATTATTGTGATGTATTACCATGAGCACGTGATGAACCGAATTCGAGAGACCAAGTGGCGGTCTTAGAATTTGGGGGCGTCACAGGTTGGTATCAGAATCAGATTCAACTTAGACCAGTTGGCAAGGTTATATGTGAAAGAGATTTTTTCGAGGCACAGAGTTCTGATGCCAATTGTTTTCGACTGAGATTCGTGCTTCACATCGAACTTCTGGAAGCGAATACAGGAATGCATGGGGACACAGTTGAGAATGAGTACATCTTATCATCCTCAGACAGACGGACAGAGCGAAAGAATGATCCAGACTTTAGAGGATATGTTGAGAGCGTGCACCATGGATTTCAAAGGAAATTGGGATGATCACCTGCCGCTTGTGGAATTCGGTTACAACAACAGTTACCACGTTAGTATTGGCATGTCGCCTTACGAAGCGTTGTACGAAAGAAAATACAGAACTCCACTATACTAGGATGAAGTTGGCAAGAGACAATTGCTAGGCCCAGAATTGGTACAGCAGACAGTAGAGATAGTCAAAGTGATCCGAACAAGACTGGTAGCAGCTCAAGATAGGCAGAAGAAATACGTCGATTCACACCGTAAAATTATTGAGTTTGAATAAGGTAGCTATGTGTTTTTGAAAGTCTCTCATTGGAAGGGAAAGATCAGATTCAGAAAGAAGGAAAAATTGAGCCCGAGGTTCATTGTACCCTTTGAAATACTACGAAGGATTGGAGAAGTTGCGTATGTGGTAGCCTTACCTCTGGCACTAGAGAATGTCCACAACGTCTTCCATGTTTCGGTCTTGCGTCCATATAAACCCGATTACAAACATGTGATTGAATATGAACCCCTATAATTTGAGAAAGACTTCTCCTACTAAGAAGTTCATGTACATATTGTTGATAGGAAAGAGCAAGTTCTCAGAAATAAAGTTATACCTTTTGTTAAGGTAATTTGGAGGAACCACAATGCTGAAGAAGATACGTGAGAACTCGAAGAGAATATGATAAAGAATTACCCGCATTTAATAACTTTATTTCTGTGTAAGCGATTCTGGGGACAGAATCTTTGAAACGGGGGTGGGGGGGGGGGGAGAATATAACGGGACAAATTTCATTGAATCGTGATTCTGGGGACAAAATCCTTTTAAGGGGGGAAAAATGTGACGAATGAGATTTTGTAATTTAATTTGAATATTTATTGAATTAAATAAATATTTTGCGATGATTTAATTATTGAATTAAATAATTATTTGATGAATTCGTGATAGATTAATTTAATTATATGTGTTACATTGATTAAATTAATGTGGAGAATTTTATTATTCAAAGTATGAATTTAATTGAGCTTAATTGATTAAATGAATTATTTAATAAGCATAATGTTATTCTAATTAATTTAATAATTAATTAGAGATTTAATGATTTGACATAATTAATAAATGAGAATTTTAATTATGTGACAATATGATTTAATGTGAATTTATTATATTTTATTTAATTAATTTAAATAAAATTAATTGATTAATTACAAGTGTGACAATTAGTTATATAATAAGAATTAATTAAAATAATGAGAATGAAGAATAAAAGACAATCAAACAAGGCCTCAAGGGGAGTTGGTCAGTTAACCCACTATGGGATTAACTGACAACCACTCACCCATTACATATTACACGTGTTATACTATACATAATATACTATATACATATCAGTTCCTATTTCTATATCTTCTATTAGAGAAGATTAGAGAGAAAACATTGAGAGAAAAATAAGAGAAGAATTGATTCGAAGAGGCTAAGTTTAATCATCATCTTTAGTCAGAGAAAGCTAGGGTAAACCCTCATCTATGTTTTATATTTCAAGTATTATGTTTTCTCCCAACTGAGTTCGCTGATAATGGAATTTCATAGGTTTATTGTCTATTACTTGATGTTAGATGTTTTTTAACATACATAACTCAATTGCATGTGAATTATATCCATTTTAGAGTAATTGATCCATGAAAGCATATCTAAATTAGAGTTTTGAAAAGTTACAGAGTTTTCATTTACGTATTTTTTAAATCCTCTGTTAAGAACTATTTTTGATAATTAACTTAAGATGTGATCTTATATGTGATGGTATATGTTAATATCATGTGTTATATCATGTATACATGAATTTACAGTGATCATATGATGGAATTTTGATTATATTGGGATTTCATGGATTATAGAGTATAAATGTTGTATGAATAACCCATATGGGTAAATTAAATGCTTTAATTGTTTGTTTAACTTTAAATTGACGATTGAATATAATTATACATGTTTAAACGAACAAAATGGAATTTCAACGGACGAATTCGGTGTATTAACGAGCCTGTAACGTTGAAATTCATGCCTTTTCTTAAAGTTTTATAAAATATTGAAAACAGTGAAATTAAATGTTTTAAACTATATAATTATGTAATCTAAAGTGTTAGAATCATGCTAAGAACATTGTATAATGTTTCTGTGAAGTCTATACTTCATGGGTAGCATTACAAATCATCGTGTTAGTTTGATTTGGGATTTATTGGCTTATTACGGTGTTCTTCGCGAGTTACAGAAACTCAAAACTGGAACCGGCGCCCCGGCGCAGTTTCCTTAAGAGAAAACGCGCCCCGGCGCAGTTTTACCTTAAGAGATACGCGCCCCGACGAACCCCGCCTCGGCGTATTTTCCTAATGTAAAGCGCGCCCCGGCGCGAATTGCAGAAAGTAATTTACCTTGTTTAAATTGAAGTTTCAATCAAGACATGCTAGCTTAACTTATTTTAACTAACATGATATGTGTTTAGAATATAACAAGAGGTTATATCAGATTGTTAAACCTATAATGAGATGTTAATCCAGTTTAATAACTTATATCTTGTGATTAATTAATAAGTCAACTTAATGACTTAAACCATTATTTGTAAAGTCTAATAACGTGTTTGAAGACCGATGTGTGATTCGATAAGTATATCGAACTTATAATTAATTGATGTTGTGCATGGATGGTTATGTAGGACTAATTAAAGGACGTGAATTATAATTTATAGCTTGTGCAAGAGGCAAGTTTCCTATACTCAAACCTTTAAATTGAGCAAGTTTCTAAACTTTACTTTTATTGAGCAAATTCCTTAAATTCTAAATTTTTCATTGATAAAGTCTAAGACTTGTATTCTATATCGAGTAAGTTCTTGTTCTTAATTGTTCAAGTTCAAGATTTCATATTAGATGCTATAATTCTTTTAAAGCATGATTTCGTTATACAATACTTATTTTATTGTATACCTTTTGAGAATTATTATTCGAATTGTTTATCAGTTTATTTTGGAACCTTATAAGACTAGCGAACCCTTATTGATTCGATTAGTCCATAGTTGATGAGCGTTCTAAATTCTAGAATTATTATTGAGGTTATCCAAACTAAACTTCCTTTGGTGTGGACTCTGATGTCAAACTGAGATTAGCAACCCTTGTAAGGGATTATTTACGCTTTAGCTTTAAGATATTGTGCACAATGTGGTACTAAAGGCTGATCCCCCTAAGTACGAGAAGTAGAGTCCATAGTCTTAGGACTGTTAAATGTTTAAAGTATAAACACTTTACAACCTAGGACATAGTTCGAGGTCTTATGACCCTCAGATGTTCTTTTTATTCTTGTTATTCATTCTTGAGTCAAAAGTCGAGTTTTCTTTATTCATACGTCTTTGATTCACTTGCATATTATTATATTATTGTTATATTATTATACTTGTGGGCAATCGTGCTCACTCTTACGTAATAATAACATTGCAGTTAAGAACAAAAGATCTGACAAGCCTTCCACTAGCAAAGGCAAGGGGAAAGTTAACAAGTATTGAAGACTTGTTATTTAATTTAATAATTTTTATTGATAAAACTTGATGTTGTTTAAAGATTTACTTATTTGTTTATATTTTTGCACAGATGTTTAAGGTTAGTATGACCTGGGATTGTATTTATTATTTCAGATGTTGTAACCCCTTAAGGGGACGATTTATTTCTATCTATTGCATAGTTTGTATTTTTTTTATGCTTAGATAGATAGATGATATTTGTACAGTGAACACCAAATCCCGTGGAATTAAAATACCCGGATTTGGGGGTGTCACAAAAATGGTCATTTTACCAACCCTAAGCTGATTGGGTCAAACTCAAGCCGAATTGATGCCACCAAGGTCAGAACGAACCATAACGACGATCCCGAGTGTAAACAGTGTAAGACGGCTCAACGGACAAACTGCGGTGAATTGAAGACCTGGTTATGAACCCAACTTCTTGGACCTAGAAAATGATTTATCCCATGTCATTGTGACACACTCGGAGAGGGCTTTTCGGAAAGGTATATCACGCTTCAAACGGACGCTCCGATCAAAAGTTAGAAACTTTCGACTTTGACTTTGCGTTGCTCGGAGTGCACGTCCGTTGAGATGACTCAACCGAACACGTGGACCCCACCAGGGGAGCTGCACCTCTACCTGTGGTAGCAGCAGGTAGGGTGGAGGCTCCCTGGCCTATATATATGAGGGCACCCCCGTTATTTTTAAGAATTCCAAAACGCAGCGAACCTCTGCCCATTTGATTTTCTGACTTTTTCACCACTTCTAAACCCAAATGTTTTCACTCTAACATGTAGATATACTCACATACTACCACATATCAAAAATAACCAGTAGATTTGGAAGTATAGAGCCTACGATTTGGCAAAAAGCTCGTGTAGCAGTCCATTGTGAGTATTTTTACGATCAGCAAGTTTATATTACTTCTTTGTACTTTTATACACTTGCACGTTAAGTTTCATTTTCTAAATATGTCCGGAGCTTAGTTCCGTGGCCGTTTTCATCAAAATTTTGTATATTTTTGTACATAAACTCAATTTTTGGCATTTCTACAACTCGGATTGACAATCCGTCAGCTCTAACAGCTTCAATGCATTAACATCTTCGTTATAAGCAACTTCTCCGGACTGGGTTATCTTCCCAGTCTGGGTTTGGCTTTTTTTGTATATATTTAACTGTATATATACTAATTTTCAATTCTGTCAAGCCCGGATGTCAAATCTAAGGTAGTTTACTGCTTTTATATAAATTTATGCATATATTATCAACTTTCACCACCACTGGGTTCTCTTCCCAGTCTTGGTTGACTACATTTCTATCAATATATATATATATATATATATGTGTGTGTGTGTGTGTGTGTGTGTGTGTGTGTGTGTGTGTTGTGGTTGAGGAAGCTTCGCAGTCCGACAACCATCATTCATATGTAGCCTTAAGGCTAAAAAGATAAAATTGAAAGTAATGATATGGTTCAATTCCTATTTTTAGCGTAAGGATTTGATAACCAGCTTTCAAAACATCATTTTCTATTCAATCAAAAGAAAATCTTTTGCAAATCAAATTAAATACTTTTGCAAATCAAATCGAAGACTATTTTCAAAACAAGTCAAACCCTTCGTATATAGGTTCAACGAGGCACATCCTTGCTTTCAATCAATCAAACATAGGCCCAATTTTCAAGCAGCATTCACACACGCATTTTTGTTTTAGGGAAAATATTGAAAAGATGCGGTACCGTGTTTACACGGGAGTTGTGGGGTGCCTAACACCATCTCCACACTTAACCAAGCCCCCGAGCTCGAAACTTCGATTTTAAAGATCAAGTTTCGACAGTGTCTAACAATTGGGCCTCTTTCAAATAAAACTCGGTTGAGTTGGTACAACCATTTTAAAATCTACCAACTTGGCGACTCTTTAAGACGTTCAAATCGTCGACTTGATACATGTTGGCCTTTTTCCTAAAAAATCCTTCAAAACCATTTTCGCAATAAAAAGAGTGAGGGTAAAGATAACTTAGGAAAAGATGAAAGTTCTGGGTTGTGACCCGACCCGCGGATTTTTTAACCGACCTCGATAGGTGGCGACTCTGCTGGGATAGTAGAGGGCTTAGGCCGCTTTTAAATCTTTTCAAATATTTCCCTTTCAAAACTCTGAATGCATGGAATTCTGCATCTCAACATTTAATGAATGCGTGAAAGCTGCATCTTTACATTGAATGAATGTGAATGAATGATTTCCTATTTTTAGTGCTTCACACACATATTAGTGCTTCGCACGAACTATCATCATACGCATAACGGTAAGTCATGATGTATGTGAATGTATGTTGTGTTCCTCTCACAAGGAGGCAAAACCCGTCGGTGATAAGTAATGTCTCTAGGGATCGGCTAAGTCTCTGGGGCTCATGAAAATGCCCCACCCAGATTCGCTCCTGCTGAAAGGTTGGATTAATTTCCCCTCTAGTAGATTGCGATGATCTGGGGACCTTTATGCCAAAAAGCCAACGCGAGAGAAACCTAAGATAGGTCAGCCTCTGATTAACCAAATCAGACAGGAAGCTTCTTCATGCCATCCTCTTTTAATTTAATGTCCATTTTTTAATATTTAACTATTGTCATCCTGTCATCAAAACAACTAACCTTGGTTTTGCAGGATAAGAATAAAAAAAAAATACATCATGCATCCTATCCCTACCTATCTTAGAAAATTGACACGCCTATGTTTTGTTGTAGGTGAAAAATTGGTCTTGTCACTAGGTCTAAGTCTAGGAAAGCACAGAGTCCATCCACAGACATGGCTTCAAGTGCTCAAATAGAGTCCACCCCTGTATCTAGGGAACAGTTCGAAGGACTGAGAAATCAGATAGCTGAACTACCCGGTTTTCTGAGAGAGCAAAGCAAGGCCGTAAAGGGAAGCAAACTCAAACTCATACAGAATCAGGAGCCCCTGGTAGTAGTGGTGGTAGTCAAGAGACTGCAAAGGCCGAGACTCAGATTCCTCGACCACAGAACCAAGACACAACCAATAAAATCCCTGAAATTATAGCCCACAACAAAGAACAGGAGGCTGGTGACATCATGAAGAAAGTGCAACAAATGGAGGAAACTCTCCGGTCTATCAAAGGGACTGTGGCATTCGGTAGTGTCAATTATTCCATCCTCTGTATTTTCCCCGGGGCTCGATATCCCGAGAAATTCAAAACCCCCGATTTGGAGAAATATGATGGATTGGAAGATCCTTTTACCCATCTGAAAGTATTCATCGGAGAACACGAATCCTATGCAAAGGATAAGAAACCTCGAATGAAGCTATTCCAAAAAAGTTTGACTGGATAGGCCAGAGCCTGGTATGCCCATCTAGACAACTCTAAGATTCACAGCTGGGAAGAGTTGGCTCATACCTTCCTCAATCAATACAGCTTCCAATCTCAGCTGGCTCCACATAGATACCAAATAACCAAGATCAAGAAAAAGAACACTGAATCATTCAGAGATTATGCCCAGCGATGGAGACGGGTCGCAGCACAAGTCATCCCAGCCATGACTCAGTTTGAGACAGTCATGACCTTCATCGATATTTAAGAAGCTCTGTATTACGAGAGGATCCTAGAAGGCATAGGAAAACCATTCTCTGAAATGATCAAGCACGGTGAAATGGTAGTGTAGATACTCAAAATTTCCTTTCCTGTTATAAACATTGTAGGAGGGTAAAACGGGTCATCAAATCAACTCCGATCTCCAATCGGACAGTCAGTTCAACCCCGATCTCAAAGTTGATACATTCAAATCAACCCTGATCTCTAATCAGACCGTCAGATCAACCCCGATCTTAATATCAGGCCATCAAATCAAATCCGATCTCCAATCGAACCGTCGGTTCAACCCCGATCTCAATATCGGGCCATTAAATCAACTTTGATCTCCAATCGGACCATCAGATCAACCCCCATCTCAATATCGGTCCATCAAATCAACTCTGATCTCCAATCGAATAGTCGGATCAACCCCGATCTCAATATCGGGCCATCAAATCAACTTCGATCTCCAATCGGACCGTCGAACCAACCCCGATCTCAATATCGGGCCATCAAATCAATTTTGATCTCCAATCAGACCGTCTGCTCAACCCTGATCTCAAAATTGGGCCATCAAATCAATTCTGATCTCCAATTGGACCGTCGGATTAACCCCAATCTCAATATCGGGCCATCAAATCAACTCTGATCTTTAATCGGACAGTAAAATCAACCCCGGTCTCAAGATCGGGCTATCAAATCAACTTTAATCTCCAATCGAACAGTTAGTTCAATACCGATCTCAATATCGGGCCATCAAATAAACTCTGATCTCCAATCTGATCGTCAATTCAACCCCGATCTCAATATCGGGCTACTAAATCAACTCCTATCTCCAATCGGACCGTTGGATCAACCCCGATCTCAATATCGAGCCTTCAAATCAGCCTCGGTCTCAATACTAGAATGTTAATTCAACCTCGGTCACCAATACCGGGACAAACCATATCCTCGATCACCAATCTTGGGAGATACAAGTTAGCCCCGGTCTCAACCCGGGAAGTCAAGTCAACTCTGGGAACAAACCTGAAGCTCTAGAACATCTCTAGAGGAAAACCTAGAATGACCAACTCAGCCTCAGAGACTATACTGAGGACAAACAGACTCGAATGGGATCCAAGTCTTGGAAACAACTCCCGGAAGTCAACCGAAGTCCATGTCGACACTAAATGCAACCCCGGGACTGGCAAAATGGTCGTTTTACCAACGCTCAGCCGATTCGATCAAATTGAAGTCGAATTAATGCTACCAAGGTCAGAACAAACCATAACGACGATCCCGAGTGCAAACAGCATAAGACAGCTCAACTGACAAACTGCGGGGAATCGAAGACCTAGTTATGAACCCGTCTTCCTGGACTTGGAAAATGTTTTATCGTATGTCATTGTGACTCTCTCGGTAAGGGCTTTCCGAAAAGGTATCGCACTCCTCAAACGGACGCTCCGGTCAAAAGTTAGAAAGTTTCGACTTTGACCTTGCGTTATTCAGAGTGCACATACTTCGAGTCGACTTAACCGGACACGTGGACCCCACCAGGGGAGTCGCACCTATACATGCAATAGCAGTAGGTAGGGTGGAGGCTCGCTGGCAGATATATATGAGGGTAGCCCCCCTCATTTTTAAGAATTCTGAAACGCAACGAACCTCTTCCCGTTTGATTTTCTGACTTTTTCACCTCTACTAAACCCAAATTTTTTCACTCTAACACGTAGATATACCCACATACTACCACATATCATAAAATAATCGGTAGATTTGGACGTATAGAGCCTATGATTTGGCAAAAAGCCCATGAAGCAGTCCCTTTTACTAAAGCAACCTCAGGTCCCTTAGATTGCTATCTAGTGGGAACGAGACGCTTCGGCCGTGCGAATAGGGATATACTGAATGAATTCTCGGTTTTGGAAATCTTGGGATATATATCTATTTCTATACAAAATTGAACTTTGCAGGTTTATTGGCTACTCATATGTGAGCCTAAGAATCCTGGGATTCATGATCAAACTGATTAGAATCTGATTCCCACGATAGACAAACTTCGCTTTACGAATGTACCCTGCCAGTTTTTCTGTAAAATGTACATACAAAAGACCTTAAAACTGTTATTCGGATTTAAGGTCTCAACATAGTGAAAATATGGATTGTCATGTCAGAGTCCCTCCGATGGCTATCATGCCTATGAGGAGACCGACACTTGTATATGTGTTGTGGTCTAGGATGCTTCGCAGCCCGACAACCATCATTCAAATGCAGCCTTAATGCTAAAAAGATAAAATTGAATGTAATGATATGGTTCAATTCCTATGTTAGCGTAAGGGTTTGATAACAAGCTTTCAAAACATCATTTTCAACTTAATCAAAAGAAAAGCTTTTGCAAATCAAATTAAATATTTTTGCAAATCAAATCAAGGACTATTTTCAAAACAAGTCAAACCCTTCGTATATAGGTTCAACGAAGCACTTCCTTATTTTAATCAATCAAACATAGGCCCAATTTTCAAGCAGCATTCAGACACGTATTTCTGTTTTAAGGGAAATATTGAAAAGATGCGTTACCGTGTTTACACGAGAGTTGTGGGGTGCCTAACACCTTCCCCACACTTAACCAAGCCCCCGAACTCAAACTTTGTTTTCAAAGATCAAGTTTCAACAATGTCCAACAATTGGTCCTTTTTCAAACAAAACTCGGTTGAGTTGGTACAACCATTTTCAAATCTACCAACTGACGACTCTGTAAAACGTTCAAATCGTCGACATAATACATGTTGGCCTTTTTTCTAAAAAACCCTTCAAAACCTTTTTCGCAATAAAAAGAGTAAAGGTAGAGATAACTAAGGAAGAGATAAAAGTTCATGGTTGTGACCCGACCCGCGGATTTTTAACCGACGTCGACAGGTGGCGAATCTGCTGGGGACAGTAGAGGGCTTAGGACGCTTTCAAATCTTTCCCTTTTAAAACTCCGAATGCGTGGAATTCTGCGTCTCCACATTGAATGAATGAGTGAATGCTGTATCTTTGCATTGAACGAATGTGAATGAATGCTTTCATGCTTTTTAGTTCTTCGCACCCATATTAGTGGTTTGCACGAACAGTCATTATACGCATAACGGTGAGGCACGATGTATGTGAATGTATGTTGTGCTCCTATAATAAGGTGGCAAAACTAGTCGGTGATAAGTAATGTCTATGGGGATCGGCTAAGTCTCTAGGGCTCATAAAAATTCACCACCCAGATTCGCACCAGTTGAAAGATTGGATTTATTTCCCCTCTAGTAGATTGCGATGATCTGGGGACCTTCATGCCAAAAAGCCAATGCGAGAGTAACCTAAGATAGGTTAGCCTCTGATTAACCAAATTCGATGAGAAGTTTCTTCATGCCTTCCTCTTTCAATTCAATGTCGAGTTTTAAATATTTAACTCTTGTCATCTTGTCATCAAAATAATTAACCTTGGTTTTGTAGGATAAGAATAAAAAACACATCATGCATCTTATCTTTACCTACCTCAGGAAATTGACACGCCTACGTTTTGTTGTAGGTGAAGAATTCGTCCTGTCACTAGGTCTATGTCTAACAAAGCACAGAGTCCATCCACGGACATGGCTTCAAGTGCTCAAACAGAGTCCACCCCTGTATCTAGGGAAGAGTTCGAAGGATTGAGAAATCAAATAGCTGAACTAGCCAGCATTCTGAGAAAGAAAAACAAATCCCTTAAAGGGAAGCAAACCCAAACTCATATAGAACCAAGAGCCCCTGGTGGTAGTGGTGATAGTTAAGAGACTGAAAAGGATGAGACTCAAATTCTTGGACCACAGAACCAGAACACAACCAATAAAACCCCTGAATCATCTCCCTCAACAAAGAACAGGAGGCCGGTGACATCATGAAGAAACTATAACAAATGGAGGAAACTTTATGGTCAATCAAAGGGTCTAGGGCATTCGGTAGTGTTAATTATTCTGTCCTCTGTATTTTCCCCAGGGCTCAATATCCCGAGAATTTTAGAACCCCGATTTTGAGAAATATGATGGATTGGGAGATTCTTATACCCATCTGAAAGTATTCATCGAAGAACTTGGATCCTATGCAGAGGATGAGAAACTTCGAATGCGGCTATTCCAGAAATGTTTGACTGGAGAGGCCAGAGCCTGGTATGCCCGTCTAGACAACTCTAAGATTCACAGCTGGGAAGAGCTGGCCCATGCCTCCTTTAGTCAATACAGCTTCCAATCTCAGCTTGCTCCAAACAGATACCAAATAACCAAAATCAAGAAAAAGAACACTGAATCATTTAGAGAGTATGCCCAGCGATGGAGACGGGTCGAAACACAAGTTATCCCAGCCATGACTGAGTCTGAGATAGTCATGACCTTTATCGATATCCAAGAAGCTCCATATTATGAAAGGGTCCTAGCAGGCATAGGAAAACCATTCTCTAAAATGATCAAGCACGGTGAAATGACAGATATGGGCTCAAATCCGGGAAGAGAAAAGATCTGACCACCCTCAAAGCTGTTGCTGAACATATACAGACCAAAAATTACGGGAGTAATCCTCGGCGAGTACACAAAAAGAAAGATAAAGATGTGTCCTTAGTATTGCAAGGACATAATCCAAGGGGTGAGTCAAACAATATGCCCATTCAAAGGAGGGACTATACTCATTTTCAAGCCGTAGCACAACCTTCAAACCCTCCATTCCAGAAATATATGGAGGTCAAGCGGCGAAGAACTTTCACCCCTCTAAGGAATTCACTTGAGAACGTATTTAAACTTCTTACAGCTCAAAAGAAGATTGTCCAACTCATTCCACCAACCAACACTGGTGGACAAAATTTTGACCCAAGCAAGAAGTGTGCTTATCACTTTGGATCTCCAGGCCATAACACACAAGACTGTTGGTATCTCAAGCACAAAATAAAAGACTTGATCGATAAAGGAGAGATTGTGGTCACAAAGCCTAAGCAACCTCATGTGCAGGACAATCATCTTCCATAGCATAAAGAAGAGAATGTCAACATGATCTACACCACAAGTGGAGAAGGATCCAAATACCTCAGTTATGTGAGAGAATCAACTCCGTTCAGCAATAGCACCCCAAACAGTTGGGAAATGTCAAAAAGGCAATTCCTGACTGAGTAGAAGATCAAATCTATCAAGGAAAAAATCGAATAATTTGGCAGATCTGGTCGTCTACCGGCATCAGATCACCAGAAAAATGATAAAACGGGCCAATCGGTCTGACATCGAGTGTCTTCCCACACCGGAGATCAATTCTATGGAGGACCATAGCCGGTCTCATGAGCATGAACCCTGGACTGACAATGGGTTGAAAAAGCAAGTATCTAAATTGATAGTAAATTCCTATTTCAAAGGAACTTCACCAACCTAAACTAGTCGATGGAAGAAATCCTTCAGATGTTAATCAACGAGAGGATGGTTGCAGACTTATTACCTCCATTAAACCCTCAAGCAATAAAATTCAAACCTGACCAAATATGTCAGTACCATTTCAATTCACCCGGCCATGACACTGAGGATTGCTGGGCACTTCGTAACCTGATTCAAGATATGATTGAAAGCAGGGAATTGATAAGGGGAAATCAAATTCTAAATCTCCTAGATAACGACGCTCTCTGGATCCCCACTATATGGAACCAGAACACAGTGGCTGTCATATCTTGCGATAGGGAGTCGACCCTAAAACCCTTAGTCCTTCCAGGGAAAGGGGTCGAAGAAATATAAAATCCTGTGAAGCTGGCGGCACTCGAACCTTTGATTTTGCCCGTCGGACCCCAGTATCCAATTATCAGTCTGAACCGGGTCCCATAGAACTACGGGAACGATAAATGGTCCACCTCAAACAACATTGCCATTGTGCTAAAGGACAATCCATTATACCTGCCTCAGCGGGTGATTAAGCCATCCATCAAAGAAAAAGCAAAGTTGACTGAAGAGAAAATCGAAGAGTTCCTTAACAAAATGGGACATAATAAAATCAAAATAGTGCAAAGTCTGAAGGATGCACCCAAGCAAATGTCCATCCTCGATTTGGTCTTATCCTCGATGGTTCATCGCATCATTTCAGTGAAGGTACCAGAAGAAGCCCATCTGCTAAAGACAGTGGATGCCGAGAAATTCCGTCATGTGGTAGAACACATTTTCAACAACAATGTGATATCCTTCACTGACGATGATATCCCTGCAGAAGGAACGGGCCATCACAAGTCCCTGCATATAGCTGTAATGCCTTCTGGGTATGTAATCGGAGGGGTGCTTATTGACGGAGGATCATCCCTTAACATATGTCCCTACGATACTTTGGAAAGAATGAAGATCAACCCAAACCGGATCAAAACCAAACATGTGGTCATCCGAGCTTTTGATGGATTACGACGCCAAGCTATTGGAGAAATATAACTACCCTTGGAGATTGGCTCACACACTTTCTACGTATCCTTTCAGGTGCTCAACATAGCCACTAGATACAACTTGTTGCTGGCAGACCTTGGGTTCACATGGTAGGGGCAGTGCCATCCACCCTCCATCAACAACTCAAATACATTATCAACGGCAACCTCATCACAGTCAATGCAGAACTAGAATACTCTATCTGCATACAGGGAGACATGCCAGTAATCAGCTCGGATGCAGGGATTGAACCTGCAAGCTTTTAAGCCTTGGAGGTGAGCGATACCCAGTATCTACCTATCGGGGCACCAGCTCTGAAGCCTAAAGTCCACTAAAATAATGACCATGGGCAAAGAGATGGTATCTTTGGGTTTCCAACCTGGAGAAGGGTTAGGAAAGAATCAGCAAGGTATCAAGAGTCTCGTGCAAACCTCAAGTCAGAGGGGGAGAGCCGGATTGGGATTCTCATCTGAGCAAACCACCGGAACCCACATAAGCACCCTAAGGCTTATGCTTCCACCACCATACTGCTGCCAAAGCTCACTAATATCGGATGAGTAAAACCAATGAGGAAGATCCCTACTATGGTGTTAGCCATGCTGTTTCCTCCGATCATACCTGTCAATGAAAGAAAAGCCCTCAAGCCTGAGGCAGATAGCGAAAAGGGAAAAGAAAAGATCCTGTATGAAGGACGAGACCCATTCGCTAACATGAGGGTCATCATAAACTACGAGGGTATGAATGATGAGATCCCAAACAGCGACGACGAGGATCAATTTCAAATTCCTAGCATAAAGAAGGAAAGAAGGGGCAATTTAAAGAAAAACCCCGGCCCTATTATAAAGGATGTCTCAGTCATCATCCAAGACAAGACAGATAATCACAAATCCTCGATCCTCCCTGTTCATGAGAATCTGACCTTGGATAACTGGAGAAGTGTTCCTTGCCTCAGTTAAAATAGGTAAAGGGCAGAGAGAGTCAATCTGCCCTTTAATGATGCTTTCATTTACTGCTTACTTTTGATTGCACAGCTATAGCAGCAACTTTGTCATACTTTGCAGAATGCTATGCATATTTAAGCAAGTTTATATATCTAAGATGAAAGCCTTTTTATTTTCAGGACCCAAGCGTTGGATGTGTTTGTCTTTACCGATGAGATGCCAACCTGTCAAAGTGACTACGACTTTGATGTAGAACTAAACTTCGACTTGATGGAAATTGATCAAGAGGAGGAAGATGACTATGAGGTGCCCGAGGAGATCAAAGAATGGGTTGAAGACAAACCCAAACCAAACCTCGACCAAACCACCACTATCAATGTAGGAACCTCCGAAAACATCAAAGAAATCTAGATAGGTTTAAACCTCACTATAGACCAAAAAACTAGCCTGATCGAACTTCTGACACAGTTCCAAGATGTAATTGCATGGTCATATGAAGACATGATTGGCCTATCTACTGATATTGTCATCCATAGAATGCCCGTCAAGGATGGATTCAAGCCAGTCAAGCAAAAGCTCAGGCGATTGAAACCTGCATGGAGTCTGAAAGTCAAAGAAAAAGTTATTAAACAATTCAAAGCCGGGATTATCATGGTAACAACCTACCGAGAGTGGCTTTTAAACATAGTCCTCGTACGTCAGCCCGGAGGGAAGGTACGAGTATGGGTGGATTACTGGGATTTGAACAAAGCCTGCCTCAAGGACAATTTCCCTGTACCTTTCATCCACATATTGATAGACAATACAGCGCAGTACGACATATATTCCTTCATAGATTTCTTTGCTGGTTACCATGAAATCATAGTTGCTGAAGAAGACCGGGAGAAAACAACTTTCATCACTCCCTGGGGAACCTTCTGCTACAGGCAACTATCCTTCGGCCTCATCAATGCCGGAGCCACATATCAGCGAGCCATAATGGCCCTGTTTCATGATATGATGCACAAAGAGATAGAGGTTTATATTAATGACATCATCATCAAATCTCGGAGGGAGGATGATCACATCGACCATCTACGAAAGCTGTTCCACAGGTTGTGCAAATACAACCTCAAGCTAAATCCCGCCAAATGTGCTTTTTGTGTTAAAGCAGGCAAGTTGCTAGGATTCTTGGTGAGTAATCGAGGTATCGAGCTAGACCCTGCCAAGATCAAAGCCATCACTGAAATGCCAGTACCTCGAACAGAGAAGGAGATACGTGGGTTTCTGGGAAGGATCAACTTCATAAGCTGATTCATTTCCCAGCTCACAGCAACCTGTGAACCCATATTCAAGCTACTAAGGAAGAATTCCTCAACCAAATGGAATGAGGATTATCAACAAGCCTTCATTGCCATCAAGAAGCAGCTAATCGAAGCACCTATTTTGGTACCCCAAAGGATGGAGTTCCCTTGTTCATGTACCTGTTCGTCAATGCCAATGCAATGGGCTGCATGCTAGGACAGAAGGATGGTAGTAGCAAAGAAAGAGTCATCTACTACATCAGCAAAAGATTCAGTAGTGGTGAACATAAATACACCTTGATTGAAAAAACATGTTGTACGTTAGCATGGGCCGCCATGAGGTTACAACATTACCTCCATGGGCACACGACCTACCTTATATCCCGCATGGATCCACTTAAGTACGTATTCAACAAGCCAATGTTGAATTATCGACTATCCAAATGGCAGTTGATGTGACAAACAAGATTTTTGTAATTTATTTTGAATATTTATTGAATTAAATAAATATTTTCGATGATTTAATTATTGAGTTAAATAATTAATTGATGAATTTGTGGTAGAGTAATTTAATTATATGTGTCACATTAGTTAAATTAATGTGGTGAAATTTTTATATTCAAATATGTATTTAATTGAGCTTATTTGATTAATATATTAATTAATAAGCATAATGTTATTCTAATTAATTTATTAATTAATTAGAGATTTATGATTAGACATAATTAATAAATAAGAATTTTAATTATGTGACTATGTGATTTAATGTAGATTTATGCTATTTTATTTAATTGATTTAAATAGCATTATTTGATTTAATTGGGTGTGACATTAATTAACTATATTATAATAAATTAATTAAAATAAATGAGAAAGGATTCCTTAAGCTAGCCAAACAAGGCCTTAAGGGGAGTTGGTCAGTTAACCCACTAAGGGACCAACTGACAACCACTCACCCATTATATATTATACGTATTATACTTATATACATATATACTATATCAATTCATATATTCATATCAGAGAGAATTTTGAGAGAAAAGATTGAGGAAGAAGAAATTGAGAAATTTATATCATCATCCTTGAATCATCTTCACCAACTAGCAAGGGTAAATTCAGTTATATTAAGTTTTAAGCTTTCTATTTTTACGTACTTTGAAGTTCTCTGTAATCGTCAATTTTGAATCATTGTTGGTTATATGGTTTTATATGGGTTAAATTATGTTTATAACATGTTTTATACCATGTATACATAAATCACAGTGATCAATTTTATGTAATTACGTCTTAATTAAGTTTTCAAAACTTCCATTAACGTACTTTGAAGTTTTCTGTAAAAGACTAAATTGATGACTTGTTCATGATATGGCTATATATATATTAATTGATGTCCATAACATATTATATGCCATATATGCATAACTTTCAGTGATCACACCATGGAATTTTGTTGATAATTGGGTTTTCAAAAGTTACAGAGTGTAAAAATTGTACATATGGCCCATATGGCCCTTACGTACAAAATTTACACACCTTATGCGTTTATTTAACTTAAATTAACACTTGAATGTGATTGTGTACATTTAAACGAACAAAATGGAAGTTAAACGAACGGATTCGGTGTTATAACGAATCCGTAACGTTGAATTCTTGTTTTCTTTCAAAACTTTATAAAATATTGAAAATAGTGAAATTAAATGTTGTGATTTGTGTAATTCCGTGATTTAAAGTGTTAAAAGCATTCTTAGAACATGGTATGATGTTTCTGTAAATTCTATATCTCATGGGTAGCCTTAAATTCATTTCGTTAGTTTAATTTGGATTTATTTGGGTTGCTCTGTGTGTCATTCGCGAACTGGAAATCTGGGTCTGCGTTGCCGCGCGGCCGCGCTGGTCCCAAGGGTAACTGGCGCGCGGCCGCGCCCCTTGCAGAAATTTGAAATTTTTTTTTTGCTAAGTGTTCGTGTGTTCTAAGAGGTGGTTTAAAACCTAATGTAATGAACATAAAGATATGCTAAACATATAATAAGAGGTTAATAACTTATATTACGTGAGTAATTAATAAGTTAATTACATGACTTGAATCGTTAATTGTATAGTCCAATAACGTGCTCAAAACCGATGTGTGTGATTCGATACGTATATCGAGTTATTGATTAATTTGTATTGTGAACGTATTGATATGTAGGATGTAATAAAGAACGTGAATTATAATTGTAGCTTGTGCAAGAGGCAAGTATCCTATCCCTAATTTATTGATTTAGCAAGTTCCCTAAATTCTAATTTATTCATTTATTAAGCCTTAGACTTGTGTTTCTATATCGAGTAAGCTCGTGTTTTTAATTGTTCAAGTTCGAAATTCATATTACATATTGTAACTCTTTTAAAAGCATGATTCAGTGATACAATACTTATTCGATTGTATACTCTTGAGATTTATTATTCAAGTTGAATATCGATGTTATTGTTGAACCTTATAGGACTAGTGAACCCTTATTGATTCGACTAGTCCATAGTTGATGAACGTTCTAAATTCCAAAATACTTATTGAGCTTATCCAAACCAAACTTCCTTTGGTGCGGACTCTGATGTCAAAACTGAGATGAACAACCCTGTAAAAGGGGATTATTTACGCTTTAGCGTTGAGATATTGTGCACAGTATGGTACTAAGGGCTGATCCCCCTAAGTACGAGAAGTAGAGTCCATAGTCTTATGACTGTTAAAGGTTTAAAGCATAAAAACTTTACAACCTAGGACATAGTTCAAGGTCTTATGACCCTCAGACGTTCTTTTGATTCATGTTATTCATTCTTGAGTCAAAAGTTGAGTTTCTTTATTCAGATGTCTTTGATTCACTCGCATGTTATTATATTGTTGTCATATTATTATACTCGTGGGCAATCGTGCTCACTCTTGCGTAATAATAACATTGCAGTTAAGAACGAAAGGTCCAACGAGCCTTCTACTAGCAAAGGCAAGGGCAAGGTCAACAAGTGATGAAGACTTGTTGTTTATTTTATGTGTTTATGTTTCAGACTTATGTTAAAGTTGTGTAAGACTTATTTAATTATTTATATTTCCGCACTTGAGATTTAAGGTTAAGTACGACCTGGGATTGATGTATTTCTTTTCAGATGTTGTAACCCCATAAGGGGAGGATTATTTCTATTTATTTCATGGTTTGCATTTACTATGGGTAGATAGATAGATGATATTTGTACAGTGAACACCAAGTCCCGTGGAAATTGAAGTACCCGGATTTGGGGGTGTCACAGGTTGGTATCAAAGCTGTAGGTTATGAACCTTAGGTGGGGAAAAACCTTAGGATAGTAGCCTTTTTAGAGATCGAGAACATAGTAATGATAACTCTTATCGAGTTCTAAGAAAGATAATAACTTACCTTATGTGCTACGTGCTTATACTTATATATTCGAGTCTCGATTAGCATCACGTAATTACTAAAACTTAAAATTTTATTTGTCAGGATGACGAATGCTGGAGAACCTAGTCAGTCCAGGGACCTTGTACCCCTAGAGGCTAGAGAGGAGGAGCCCCGAGATATCCACGTAGTTTGGGAGCAGTTAGTCCGACGAGAGCCATCACCCTTGATCACAGTCATTGGTCAGGAGATTGTGCCGGTGTCTAATTCAGAGGAGGACTCTGAGGAAGACCCTGAGGAGATTGAAGTTCAGGCTGAGGCAGCTGAAGAGGAGGAGGAAGACCCTGAAGAGTTCCCGCCGAGCTCTATCAGTGCTGAGATGTATGACGAGCTGTATGACCGTAACATAGAGTTACGTGATACTGTTCAGGAGCTGAGGGAGACTGTTCAGGAGCTGAGGGAGCGGTCGGTTACTCAACAGTCTACCATCGAGCTGAGGGATGGAGAGGTTGAGGCTCTTCACACACGTTTGGGAAATGTAGAGTGGAATTTGGCTCACGAGAAGGGCCAAACCGAGCAGAAGTCAGAGGAAATTGAGGAATTGAAGAATGAACTAAAAGAGAAATCAGCAAGGCTGGCCATAGCAGAGGAGGCTTGGGTAAGGGAATCACGACGAGCAGATCTCGCAGAAGATAATTGTCGGGCGAAGAAGGCCAAGCTTGAAGAGACGTACTCTATACTTCAGTATGCAATTGACGAGGCCCAGGATCGGGTTATGAGGTACCCAATTCAGTTTGAAGGACTACCGTCGTACATGCTAGATCGCAGGACGATGTCTCGGATTATGGAAGAAGAGCGTGGCAAAGCTGTTCGTCGCCTTAATGGGCAGTGATAGGAACATTTGATTTTGTGAAACCTATCTAGTAGTTAATAATGTAAATTCCAATGTGTTTATAAACAGAGGAATATTTTATGTTTTAAATCCTGTAGATTCTTTATCTCAGGATAGTTGATGTAAATAGCAGTGATGCTATCGTATTATGTTAAAACTTTTGATTTAGTAATATATCAGAGTTTATTTGAGATAATGTGTTGACTGATTGTGTCTAAATGTTTAAGTTAAGCCTTAGATATTTAAAAGAATGAATAAAGTTCTAATACGCGTATTTCTTAACAGTAAAATGCCGCCAAGGAGACGATCTAACCGTCAACAGGCCCAAGAAGGGTCAACTAACAACAACAACGACGCCAATGCTAACCCCGTTCAGCAGTTGGCAAACTTACTTGCTGGAGCGCTTAACAACCAACCTCAAGCTCCACCGAACACAACGTTCAAGGACTTCAAGGCGGTGGGACCGCCAGAGTTTAAAGGTACCATGAACCCGATAGAAGCTCAAACCTGGGTCATGGAGATGGAAAAAGTTTTTGACGTCGCCAGAGTCAGAGAGGACCAGAAAACCGCCTATGCAACGTTCATGCTGAAATCTGAGGCCAGCTATTGGTGGCAAGCGAATAAGGTCCGGGGAGGTGAAGGTGTGATTACCTGGGAGAGGTTCAAGGAGATGTTCTTCGAGATGTACTTTCCGACCAGCTCGCAGAATCAAATGGAGGTCCAGTTCTTGGAACTGAAACAGGGAAATATGTCCGTACCAAAATATGCGGCGAAATTCAATGAGTTGGCTAGGTTTGCCACGTATCAAGTGCACACCGATCAGAGGAAGGCAAGGAGGTTTGAACAGGGCCTGAAGCCCTGGTTGTATAGCAAAGTGTCAATGTTCCAATTGAACACTTTTGCTGGGGTGTTGGAGAAGGCCATTCTCGCTGAAGGCGGGAGTGATGCAGTTACAAAGTATAACCAAGATCAGAAAAAGAAGAAGAGTGAAGGTGAAGGAATTAACAAGGCTAGTGGTAGCAACACGGGAGGGAGTAATAATCAGAAGAGGAGGTGGAATGATAACTCATCGACTGGGAATCAGCAAGGTGGTCAGAAAAAGAGGATCGAAGCTTGTTCGACCTGCGGGAAAGCTCACCTGGGGGTCTGTATGAAGGGAAAACGAGTATGTTATAATTGTGGTCAGGAAGGCCACATAGCACCTAACTGTCCGAACCCAAAGAAGGGCGCTTGCTTCACTTGCGGCTCAAAGGACCATCTGGCAAGGGACTGTCCCAAGAAGGGATCTGGAAGGGAAGGATCAGGTGGAAACAGGGGAAACAGCGGTGGAAGTGCTTTAACTATCACGGGACCAACCGCAACCAACCGACCAACCGCCAGGACCTTCAACATGACCGTGCAGGATGCTGTGCAGTCTCGCGATGTGGTGTCAGGTATCATTCCGATCAATAAAGTTAATGCTTATGTACTATTTGATTCGGGTGCTACTTGTTCATTTATATCCGATGACTTTGCTAAGAACTTAGAACTTCCTATGGACGAGTTAGAATACCCCATGAATATAGAGATTGCGAATAGAGAAGTAATCCCTGTTAAATATGTACACAAGAACTGTAGAGTAGATATTAAGGGTAACATTATGAACGTAAATCTTATCCCGATTAGACTTGGGGAATTCGATGTTATTCTGGGAATGGATTGGCTAGTCAATTATGGGGCTGTAATTGATTGCCAGAGGAAGTGTATCAACCTTATGACCCCGTCAAAGGTTGTGTTTTATGGCAGTAAATCGCCTAGACAAGCGAGTTGTCTGACGATGATGCAGGCCAGGAAGTTGTTAAGACAAGGCTGTGTAGGATATTTAGCCTACATAGTCGATAGTCGTAAAGAAAATTCGAAATTAGAAGATATACCAGTCGTGAGGGACTTCTTAGACGTATTTCCGGATGATCTGCCAGGACTTCCGCCAGACAGAGAGGTTGAGTTTGTGATCGATTTGGCGCCAGGGACGGCCCCAATATCGAAGGCACCATACCGGATGGCTCCGGTAGAGATGAAAGAGTTAATGGTACAACTACAAGAGTTACTGGACAAGAAGTACATCCAACCGAGCGTATCGCCGTGGGGAGCGCCGGTGTTATTTGTGAAGAAGAAGGACGGGACGATGCGGCTTTGCATCGACTACAGAGAACTGAATAAGGTCACAATTAAGAATAGATATCCATTACCGAGGATCGACGATCTGTTCGACCAATTGAAGGGTGCAAGGTACTTTTCAAAGATAGACTTGAGGAGTGGCTATCATCAGCTGAAGGTGAGGCCAGAGGATGTTCCAAAGACAGCATTTAGGACTCGATATGGTCACTACGAATTTTTGGTAATGTCATTTGGTCTAACGAATGCTCCTGCAGCATTCATGGGCTTAATGAATGGAGTGTTCAAGCCGTTTTTGGACAAATTCGTGGTGGTCTTTATCGACGATATTTTGGTATACTCGAAGACCAAGGAAGAACATGTAGAACATCTGAAGTTAACATTAGAGGCGTTGAGAAGAGAGAAGTTGTACGCCAAATTTTCTAAATGTGAATTCTGGATTGAAAGAGTGCAATTTCTTGGACATGTGATCGACAAGGACGGAATTTCGGTAGATCCCTCTAAAGTCGAAGCTGTGATGAACTGGGATCTGCCGAAAACACCGTCGGAAGTGAGGAGTTTTCTTGGATTGGCGGGTTATTATAGAAGATTTATTCAGGACTTTTCCAAGATCGCAACTCCGCTGACAAATTTGACTAGAAAATCGGTGAAATTCGTTTGGACAGAGAAGTGTGAGGAAAGTTTCCAAGAGCTCAAGAGGAGGTTGAGTTCAGCACCTGTGTTATCCCTTCCGGACGACACAGGAAATTTTGTGATTTATAGTGATGCGTCGCATAAAGGACTTGGCTGTGTGCTTATGCAAAACGGCAGGGTCATTGCGTATGCATCACGACAATTGAAAGACTATGAGAAGGGGTATCCGACCCATGACTTGGAGTTAGCTGCAGTGGTATTTGCTTTAAAAATTTGGAGACACTATCTCTATGGGGAGAAGTGTGAAATATATACAGACCACAAGAGTCTGAAATATATTTTTACACAGAAGGACTTGAATATGCGCCAGAGAAGGTGGCTGGAGTTAATTAAGGACTATGACTGTGAAATCTTATACCATCCGGGTAAGGCTAATGTGGTTGCCGACGCCTTAAGCAGAAAGGGTCGGGAGAAATTGATGATGTTGACTGCTCAGGAGGAGCTAATTTCGGCAATGGAAAAGTTGGAATTAGAAGTGAAGTATCCGATAGAGATTGACGAGAAGTTGTTTCAGATGCAAACTGGTACAACCCTATTGGATAAAGTTAAGGAAGCTCAACTTCAGGACGAAGAATGTGAAAAGGTTAAGAAAAAGATATCTGAAGGAACCGAACCGAGATTCAAGATAGACAGTGAGGGACTACTGAGATTTGAGAACAGAGTTTGGGTACCGTCAGTGCCAGAGATTAAGGATAACATTTTGAGCGAGGCTCATAGCTCACGATATTCGATTCACCCCGGTAGTACCAAGATGTACCAGGATCTTCGACAGCACTTCTGGTGGCCGAATTTGAAACGAGATGTTGCTGAGTGTGTTGCAAAGTGTCTAACCTGTCAGAAAGTGAAAGCAGAACATCAGAGACCAAGTGGTTTGCTACAACCCCTGGAAATCCCAGAATGGAAATGGGAACACATTACGATGGATTTCGTGGTTGGCCTTCCGACGACTCAGAAAGGCTACGACGCAGTATGGGTTATCGTTGACCGACTGACGAAATCCGCACACTTCCTTCCGATCAAAATCAGATTCAACTTAGACCAGTTGGCAAGGCTATATGTGAAAGAGATTGTTTCGAGGCACGGAGTTCCGGTGTCAATTGTTTCCGACAGAGATCCGCGTTTCACATCGAACTTCTGGAAGCGACTACAAGAATGCATGGGGACACAGTTGAGAATGAGTACGGCTTATCACCCTCAGACAGACGGGCAGAGTGAAAGAACGATCCAGACATTGGAAGATATGTTGAGAGCATGCATCATGGATTTTAAAGGAAATTGGGATGATCACCTACCGCTTGTGGAATTCAGTTACAACAACAGTTACCACGCTAGTATTGGTATGCCGCCTTACGAAGCGTTGTACGGAAGAAAATGCAGAACTCCGCTATACTGGGATGAAGTTGGCGAGAGACAACTACTAGGTCCAGAACTGGTACAGCAGACAGCAGAGATAGTCAAAGTGATCAGAACAAGACTGGTAGTAGCTCAGGATAGGCAGAAGAAATACGCCGATCCACACCGTAAGAACGTTGAGTTTGAATCGGGTAGCTATGTGTTCTTGAAAGTCTCTCCCTGGAAGGGAAAGATCAGATTCGGTAAGAAGGGAAAATTGAGCCCAAGGTTCATTGGACCCTTTGAAGTACTGCGAAGGATTGGAGAAGTTGCGTATGAGGTAGCCTTACCTCCGGCCCTTGAGAATGTCCACAACGTCTTTCATGTGTCAGTTTTACGCCCCTACAAACCCGATTACAAACATGTGATTGAATATGAACCCCTACATTTTGAGAAAGACTTATCCTATGAAGAAATTCTTGTTCAGATTGTTGACAGGAAAGAGCAAGTCCTCAGAAATAAAGTTATACCTTCTGTTAAGGTAATTTGGAGGAACCACAATGCTGAAGAAGCTACGTGGGAACTCGAAGAGCATATGATGAAGAATTACCCAGATTTATTTACTTAATTTTTTTTTGTTTATGCGATTCTGGGGACAGAATCTTTGTAAGGGGGGGAGAATGTAACGGGACGAAATTTAATTGAACCGTGATTCTGGGGACAGAATCCTTTTAAGGGGGGAAAGATGTGACAAACAAGATTTTTGTAATTTATTTTGAATATTTATTGAATTAAATAAATATTTTCGATGATTTAATTATTGAGTTAAATAATTAATTGATGAATTTGTGGTAGAGTAATTTAATTATATGTGTCACATTAGTTAAATTAATGTGGTGAAATTTTTATATTCAAAGTATGTATTTAATTGAGCTTATTTGATTAATATATTAATTAATAAGCATAATGTTATTCTAATTAATTTATTAATTAATTAGAGATTTATGATTAGACATAATTAATAAATAAGAATTTTAATTATGTGACTATGTGATTTAATGTAGATTTATGCTATTTTATTTAATTGATTTAAATAGCATTATTTGATTTAATTGGGTGTGACATTAATTAACTATATTATAATAAATTAATTAAAATAAATGAGAAAGGATTCCTTAAGCTAGCCAAACAAGGCCTTAAGGGGAGTTGGTCAGTTAACCCACTAAGGGACCAACTGACAACCACTCACCCATTATATATTATACGTATTATACTTATATACATATATACTATATCAATTCATATATTCATATCAGAGAGAATTTTGAGAGAAAAGATTGAGGAAGAAGAAATTGAGAAATTTATATCATCATCCTTGAATCATCTTCACCAACTAGCAAGGGTAAATTCAGTTATATTAAGTTTTAAGCTTTCTATTTTTACGTACTTTGAAGTTCTCTGTAATCGTCAATTTTGAATCATTGTTGGTTATATGGTTTTATATGGGTTAAATTATGTTTATAACATGTTTTATACCATGTATACATAAATCACAGTGATCAATTTTATGTAATTACGTCTTAATTAAGTTTTCAAAACTTCCATTAACGTACTTTGAAGTTTTCTGTAAAAGACTAAATTGATGACTTGTTCATGATATGGCTATATATATATTAATTGATGTCCATAACATATTATATGCCATATATGCATAACTTTCAGTGATCACACCATGGAATTTTGTTGATAATTGGGTTTTCAAAAGTTACAGAGTGTAAAAATTGTACATATGGCCCATATGGCCCTTACGTACAAAATTTACACACCTTATGCGTTTATTTAACTTAAATTAACACTTGAATGTGATTGTGTACATTTAAACGAACAAAATGGAAGTTAAACGAACGGATTCGGTGTTATAACGAATCCGTAACGTTGAATTCTTGTTTTCTTTCAAAACTTTATAAAATATTGAAAATAGTGAAATTAAATGTTGTGATTTGTGTAATTCCGTGATTTAAAGTGTTAAAAGCATGCTTAGAACATGGTATGATGTTTCTGTAAATTCTATATCTCATGGGTAGCCTTAAATTCATTTCGTTAGTTTAATTTGGATTTATTTGGGTTGCTCTGTGTGTCATTCGCGAACTGGAAATCTGGGTCTGCGTTGCCGCGCGGCCGCGCTGGTCCCAAGGGTAACTGGCGCGCGGCCGCGCCCCTTGCAGAAATTTGAATTTTTTTTTTTTTGCTAAGTGTTCGTGTGTTCTAAGAGGTGGTTTAAAACCTAATGTAATGAACATAAAGATATGCTAAACATATAATAAGAGGTTAATAACTTATATTACGTGAGTAATTAATAAGTTAATTACATGACTTGAATCGTTAATTGTATAGTCCAATAACGTGCTCAAAACCGATGTGTGTGATTCGATACGTATATCGAGTTATTGATTAATTTGTATTGTGAACGTATTGATATGTAGGATGTAATAAAGAACGTGAATTATAATTGTAGCTTGTGCAAGAGGCAAGTATCCTATCCCTAATTTATTGATTTAGCAAGTTCCCTAAATTCTAATTTATTCATTTATTAAGCCTTAGACTTGTGTTTCTATATCGAGTAAGCTCGTGTTTTTAATTGTTCAAGTTCGAAATTCATATTACATATTGTAACTCTTTTAAAAGCATGATTCAGTGATACAATACTTATTCGATTGTATACTCTTGAGATTTATTATTCAAGTTGAATATCGATGTTATTGTTGAACCTTATAGGACTAGTGAACCCTTATTGATTCGACTAGTCCATAGTTGATGAACGTTCTAAATTCCAAAATACTTATTGAGCTTATCCAAACCAAACTTCCTTTGGTGCGGACTCTGATGTCAAAACTGAGATGAACAACCCTGTAAAAGGGGATTATTTACGCTTTAGCGTTGAGATATTGTGCACAGTATGGTACTAAGGGCTGATCCCCCTAAGTACGAGAAGTAGAGTCCATAGTCTTATGACTGTTAAAGGTTTAAAGCATAAAAACTTTACAACCTAGGACATAGTTCAAGGTCTTATGACCCTCAGACGTTCTTTTGATTCCTGTTATTCATTCTTGAGTCAAAAGTTGAGTTTCTTTATTCAGATGTCTTTGATTCACTCGCATGTTATTATATTGTTGTCATATTATTATACTCGTGGGCAATCGTGCTCACTCTTGCGTAATAATAACATTGCAGTTAAGAACGAAAGGTCCAACGAGCCTTCTACTAGCAAAGGCAAGGGCAAGGTCAACAAGTGATGAAGACTTGTTGTTTATTTTATGTGTTTATGTTTCAGACTTATGTTAAAGTTGTGTAAGACTTATTTAATTATTTATATTTCCGCACTTGAGATTTAAGGTTAAGTACGACCTGGGATTGATGTATTTCTTTTCAGATGTTGTAACCCCATAAGGGGAGGATTATTTCTATTTATTTCATGGTTTGCATTTACTATGGGTAGATAGATAGATGATATTTGTACAGTGAACACCAAGTCCCGTGGAAATTGAAGTACCCGGATTTGGGGGTGTCACAGTTGATCCTACAACAATTTGACATTGTCTACGTTACTCAAAAGTCAATCAAGGGTCAAGGCATTGCAGATCAATTAGCTGAAGCACCTTCAGGAGGGTTCGAGCCCAAGGAGACTTATTTCCCAGACAATGGAATCATGACAATTCAACAACTCCAGCAAGAGAATACAGTCCAACCATGGAAAATGTATTTCGACAGAGCAAAAAACATGGAAGGTGCCGGAGCTGGGGCAGTCCTTATCAATGGTACAGGAGAAGAATATCATGTCGCTACCAAACTTTAATTTGGCAACATCAAAAACACGACCGAGTATGATGGCTGTATAATGGGGTTGAAACTAGCCCAATCCATGGGTATCAAACACCTACTGGTCTTTGGAGACTCTGAGTTGGTCATTAGACAATCCACTGGGGCATATCACACCAAAGAACTACATTTGCTGCCCTATCATAGGCAGGACATCAAAATATCCTTGGAGTTTGAATACATAACATTCAGCCATATTCTTCGGGGTAAGAATGACTTCACGGATGCATTGGCAATGTTAGCTTCATTAATCCGCATATCCGATAGGAGTGGGTTTCCCAACATCAAATTCATAGTTTCGAAAGCGTCGACATACGGGAATTACATGGGAGAAGTATCAGATGAAATACCTCCTGTCAAGCAGCATTGGTATCAAGACATCAAGGAATATCTACGAGATGGATCTACACCCGCTAGAGCGAGCCAATCCGAGCAAAATCAAATTCACAAGATGGCTATGAAGTTCTATCTAGGCGGAGATGCCCTCTACAAAAGAGATACTTGAATAGGCCTCTTAAGATGCCTTGATAAAGAACAAGCCTAGAGGATGATGGATGAAATCCATGGTTAAGTATGTGGTCCACACATGAGCGGTCACTTGCTGGCCAAGAAGATATTAAGAACATGTCATTATTGGATCTCTCTAAAAGTTAACTGCGATGATTATGTCAAGAGATATTTTCAATGCCAAATACATGGAAATGCCATACATGCTCCTCCAAATGAGCTGCACAACATGAGTTCACCATGACCTTTCTCCATGTGGGGAATGGATGTAATTGGCCTAGTGGAACCCAAAGCCAGCAATGGTCATTGATTTATCTTCTCCATAATCGATTACTTCAATAAATGGGTTGAAGCAGCCTCTTTTCCCAAAGTCATGAAAGAGGTCATCATTGGTTTCATCAGAAACAATTTCATCTATCGATATGGACAACCGGAGGCGATCATATTAGACAACGCCAAGAACCTAAACAATCAGATGATGAGAGAACTGTGCAATAAGTTCCACATCAAGCATCTCAAAATCGTCATCTATCGGCCCAAGATGAATGGTGCTGTCGAAGCGGCCAACAAGAACATCAAAAAAATTATGCAGAAAATGTCAGCCAATCACAAAGAATGGCCTGACCTGCTACCTCTCACCCTGTTAGCATACAGGACGTCAATGTGCACCTCTACTGGGGCTACCCCCTATTCTTTGCTCTATAGCATGGAAGCAGTCCTCCCCATAGAAGTAGAGATGGAATCCTTGCGAGTTATGATCGATGCTCAGATGGATGAAGATCAATAGTTGCAAGACCAATACCACCAACTGTCCCTGATAGATGAAAAGAAGGCTACAACCATTTTTCACGGATAGTTATATCAGCAAAGGATTACTCGATCCTACAATAAGAAGGTTCAAATATGGAAATTCTAAGAAAATGACTTGGTGCTGAAGAAAGTTTTAGCCAATCAAGATGAAGATAAAGGAAAGTTCGCCCCTAATTGGGAAGTGTTGACGGGAGGAGTTATCAGATTACAAGAAATGGATGGGAACTAATTTCCCTAACTCATCAACTCAGACACCATAAAGATGTACTATTTCTAAAACACATGCATACCCGAATTCGGGTCCTACAAGTCAAATCAAGTTTAATTTTTCACTAGAAAGCCGGAACTACGAATAACCTGATCTCCCTCAACCCAGGAATACGTAGGCAGCCATTTAAGTCGCAGTCAAACCAAATAAAAACTCAAAAACTCATCAAACAAAACTCAAAACCCAAGATAAATACTCTCCAAACCTCTCTCATACAAAGCCAAAAACTACGAATGACCTGATCTCCCTCCACCCGAAAGTACGTAGGCAGCCATTTACGGTGCAGTTTGACCTTCAAGAAAAAATAAAGACCCCAATAAAAATCAATCACAAGACACCAAAGACATACAGAAGCTAAATCCTATCAAGCTACCCTGATCAACAGGCCCATCTGAGATACTCCCTAACATCTCAACTATCAGTCCATCAAGGAGAAGCTCAAGATGCATCAACAACAGCGAGTTATGACAGAAGTGGTAATCACTCAGCAATGACAATACATCTCCAAACAGGGAAGTGAATCAAAAATATATTTCTCTGATATAAAACTGTTTGATATATACATAATGCCCTGTATATGACCAAAATGGCTGATCTAGTCTGTGCAGGAAAAATAAAGCTAGTCTATGGACCCAAGGAAAAGTGGGCCAGCAATGCCACCATGGCATCTCTCTCTGAAGATGGAGGAACAGCTACAAGTGCAATCCCCTTAGCCTCCATACGGCCCAAAACCTCTACAGTCATCAGTAGTGTGGCACTGTGGTCGTCAATATAAGCACTCATCTCAGTAACCAGGCCATGAGTATAAGATCAAAGGGCAGTACTGTCAGCAAAGTGGAACTCACAGGAAGCTATAGCCTCATCCCTCTGTATAAAAGCTGTGTCTCTAGCAATTAAAGTGTCCTCAATCTCAGCAAAAGCTGCATCTCTGGCTGAGCAGATCTCATCCCTCTCTATGATAACTGCATCTCTGGCAGATCGGAGCTCCTCTCTCTCTATCAAGCCAGCATCATGAGCGACTCAAAGTGCGTCCCTCTCAGCTAAAGTTTTATCTCTGCCAGATAAGGCGGTAAACATCTACGCTCTAGCCGAATCCCGGTCAAAGGTCATCCTGAACAAGGAATTTGCCAAGGCTGGATCTGTACCTACAGTAATAGTCGGTGGGTCACTGACCAGTGCAGCTGTCAAACCTACAAATAACTCATCCTCAGTGGGAGAATCAGGGTCCTCCATAGGCTCCTCCTTATCTAAATCTACAATAAGAGCTGAAGGAATAAATGAGGCTGCTACAATATCTGCCTCCAGGCACGTAGAATACTCTAGAGAACGATCTGGATGACTACTAGAGAACTCAGCCCTCTCTCTATGAGTCTAACACTCATATACTCTAATCAAATCGGCTGATGATATAGACGATGCCGACATCCTCTGATCAGCAGACCCCTCAAATCGGTGCAAGCTCTAGAACTGATCAAACTGGCTTATAATAGCTAGGGGTTGATAAGTGGTCGCTCCCCTCAAACCCGCTAAGGGCAAATTATCCATGCCAGGTGCATGAGTGATGAAACTATATGGGGAGGCTAGCCCTGAGCATGGAAAAATCACGAATGGATGATCAATATTCTATAAAAATACCGACCACGCCACTGCATCGGTACACTCTGTCGGCTGAAAGGAGTAGGAAATAGATATATCATGGGGAAAATAATACCCGTAATGCATGAAAGATCCAATCGGTCGTATATGGGACATCAGCCATATGTACAGCAAGACCGAACTACCCCTGAAGATCCCCTCCGGGTGGGTGATACAATGAGTGGCTGACTGCAACGTCTCAGCCAATAGCATCGGGATAATGGTACTACCATGTCTAAGGGCCCAAACAACAACTACCAATCCCACGTCTAGGTGATCCAGGCACAGCGGTATGTAGACATATGCCACAATACACATCAGTAGAACTTCTACCCTGGCCAGATGCCACGCCTCTGCTGAAATAATAAAATCCCCAACATATCGATCGTAGCTATCAAGCTCCCCAAAATGATCGATCAAGAAGTCAATCGACATCACACGCCCAGATACGATCTCGTCTGCGACTACCCTCTAACAAAGACCGGACATCCACAAGAATGGTCTGCTCATGTCGCTAATAGTAGTGCGGGTGCACGACAAGTCCATATCCAAACCGGTAAGCCGCTCGTACTCCTCCAAAGTCGGCTTCAGCTCATGTTGCCCGAAGCAAAAGACCTATCTAAAAGGTATCCAACAGGATATTATGCCATCCACAAACCCATATGGCACCTAAAAATCTACAAGGGCCAGCGAATGCCCCAATATCTTGTCTAATGTCCCTCTGACTGAGAAGGGCAGGCTATCATACCGCGACCTCAATGATGAAACCAGCTCAGACTCTGGAAAATATTTAATACAGCTCACGGCGGATGACGTCATCTGTGTCACCGTACCACAAGACCATCCAGGGGTCAAATCTGAACTCATCTATCTAAATGCATACATATAACATAATACATGCATGATGACAAATATTAACATTATGCAATAGATAGGAAATAGCATGAATATCTATGATAAACTATCTACTGCGGGCATCATCCTTGTCTGATAATACAAAGTGAAGTGAAGAATGCAGGGAAATGGGGCACCACCACCCAACTACTACAGTAGTCTATCAAAATGATGGCACAACTGCCAATTACCCAAAACAGTGGCTGACCAAAAATATAGTTGCCATAGCTATGAAGAAAAGATCCAAGTAGTCTACGGAATGTGATTAACCTTATCCATCTCCGCCGTAGATATAAAGCTGCGGTCATCAAGCATATCTGGGCGATATAAGGGATGATCTGCCCCTGCAAAGCTGCTGCTAAATGGACCTGAAGAGGGGCCTGCTCCTGAGCTGGATGGGTCAAAAGAAGATGCCTCTGACAAATCTAGGCCAAGATGCCTGATAAAGAAGCGAGCCCTATCCAACTCCCGAGTCAGATCTGCAATCTAGTCTAAATGAGTCGGCCCCCTGAGGCAAGCTATCCAGTCCATCATCATCACGGACCCTGGCACCATGTCTGCCATAAACTGGGTAGCACGAGATGGAGCTCCAATAGTGCGAGGACTCCACCATCTGCTAAATTCCTCCTGGCTGAACGGACCCTCTGATATGGTGAAGCCATTTATGCTCTCCATGGGAATCTCTGTCAGTGGCATGATCAACGGCCAATAATGCCAAGCAGGAGAAATAATGGGAATATGGATCTCACCCATAATACTCCTGATGACATGCTCTCCCAAATAGAGCTTCCGGCCTCCCTCTATAAAAATCGGGACTCTGTGGGTCGACAAAGTAAACTCTCATCCAGTGGGAAAGCCTCCCTCGAACCCGACGGTCAAAAACTTGGAGGTATACGGCGTCCAGGAGATCGATCCAGTCGTCAAAAGCTCCAACTATAAACAAGCATGAGTAAATCCCTCAGTAACAGGGACTGCCGTTAAAGTCGAGTGAAGCCAACGCCGTCCTCGAGGATAGTTTTCCAGACCAACAGCATTGGCAGGCCGTAGGCAAGGAAGCCTCTCAAATGCCCAGAACTGGCCATATCAATATCAAAAGTCCTCAGTGATCAAGACTAACAAATATAAATGTTGAAATCAAAAAAGGTACAAGAAAGATGTACTCAGCAGCAGAAATGGGTAGAATCCTAACCAAGCCTCCGTCGAACCCTCCTAAAACATGCACATGCCCCGGAGAAAGTAGGCAAAGGTGTAGGAACCCCAATCAAAGTCACTGAGGTGCTCTACATGCCGGGTTGCGCTAACCAGGGTGAAAGACACAGTAGATGGGTTGTCCGCCAGCAAACAACCCCTGATGATCACAAGAAATAATTGCCTCAAAATGCAATCTCTAACCCTCTGGTCATCAGGCAAAAGGCTCCAGCAAAGTCCCATTCTGGGCATCTATACTCAAGGGACCAGATTGGACTGACCGAGGAATGAGCGTCGTCGCAGGAACTCCCAACAGGGACTGAATGGCAGTAGGAGTGATGTTAGCCATGACAGGCACTGGCTATCCCTCAAACTCAATGCCGGTGATTAACCTCCAGCCCATAGGGGTCATCATCACCTCACAGCCCAGCAGATGAAGGGACTGAGTCTGGTGGAACTAACGCTCATATAAAGCCCTCATATACCCCCAGGGGAAGAATGGAAAAGAAAGCCTAGAACCCCCAGCCATCAACAATATCCCTGTAATCCTCGTGCAGACTGTGATACAGCGAGTGCACTTTGAACTAGTTCCCTTGAGGCTGCGTAAAGCCGGGAACCTGCATCAAAAACAAACCCATGTCAAAAACCTATGCCCCAAGAATGGCCAAAGAAATAAAAGAATCTAAGAGGAGAAAAACTTCAAGTCACCTCATTGGCGTGGAGATATCTCGAAGGATGGCGACTCAAGTCACCCAACAACTCCTGTGTAGGCACAACAATGCCTGAAACCTCCGCCCGTGGAGCCTGAGCCGGAGCTGGAGCAGCAAAAGCAGCCAGCTCGTCATCAATGTCAATCGGCAGTTCGTCCTGAGCAGGACGAATCACTGACTCTGCCAATCTGCGAGGCGGTCTAGCCGGACGTGGCTGAGGAACATTGGAAGCTCGCCTCCGTCTAATGCCTGAGGACACCCTGCTAGCACTACCGGGTCTATCACGGTCCATCACCTATACAAAGTCTCCAAATCACCTTAAAAAAGGTGTGGTAAGCCTAAAACATGTGGCTTATTATTTAAATCAGTACTCTACGCATCTCTAAGTCCTAAAACATGCATGGGTCAGTCAAAAATACTCAGTAAAGTCAAAATTGTATGTTTTTCAAAAGATAAGTCCTAAAACATGCATGGGTCAGTCAAAAATCCCCAGTAGAGTCAAAATTACATGTTTATTAAATGCTTTGGTTTTGAAAATTTTTTGCCAGAGTCTCCTTTGTAAAATAGACTGTTCGCATGCACATAGGCATGTCTAGGTGGCCATTCAATAGCACACCTTCCAAAAAATAAGAAGAGTTCATATTTATGAAATAAAATCAAAAATAACCTCACCTGGTAGCCAAATTACCATGGACATTTTTAGTTGAAAATCTAGGTTCACTAGGCCTCAAAAACGATGAGTAAACTAACCAAAAGAGAAATAAATGACTGTCTCAGAATCTGAATTTTCTTACATCCAAACATGAATTACAGTAAGATACGCAAACATATGTAGTAAAAAAAAATTAACAGATCATTTAGGCATAAATTTTTCACACATTGCGTCTAAAAGCCCCCTACGTGCTTCACATGCTTTTAACGGTAAAAACTTGCAAAAAAAAGGACATAAAACGTTACCTACACTGCGCTGAACGCATAGAAACTGACGGAATCAGAAAACAGCTATCCAAGCTCCGTAGATCTAAAAAAGAAGATTGAAATCCTTTTAAAACTCGAAATAAAAGTTTGAAGAAATGAAATCTTGCTGCCCAATATATAGCCTAGGTGGAAGTGGGCCCACCTACGGCTGCCGTACATCCACCTGCGGCTCCCCAAGGTGGGTCCCACTCTCCCAGGCTCAGTTCGGTTCGGGTCGAAACGGAGTTTCTATGTGCTGCCAAGTTAAATCTGAAGAAAAATCGTTACGCGATTGACCGGTTTATCCTGCAATCCTGCGTTTAAGCAGCGTAATCCTGACAAAAAGGGGGACACTTTGGAAACCCTTGGTATTCATCCCGGAGATATATCCGAGGATCAACCATGCAAACTGCAAGAAAACTGCCGGAAAACTACGCAAAACTACCAGAAAATTGCGTAAAACCGCCGAAAAACTTTCACCTTCAAATCATCGGGTACAGACCGAGTTCTATTCAGCAGTTGGTTCATCCCTAGCGAAGTATCGGGTACAAACCGAATCCAATCTGCGGTTGGTTCAGCCCCAGCAAAGTATCGAGTACAGAACAAATTTAATTCAGCCGTTAGGTCAGCCCCTGCGAAGTATCAGGTATTGACCGAGTTCTATTCAGTCGTTGGTTCAGCCCCAGCGAAGTATCGGGTACAGACTGAATTCAATTCATCCGTTGGTTCAGCCCCAACAAAGTATCGGGTACAGACCGAATCCAATTCAACCGTTGGTTCAGCCCCAACGAAGTATCGGGTACAGACCGAGTTCAATTCAACAGATGGTTTAGCCCCAGCAAAGTATCGGGTACAGACCAAATCCAATTCAGCCGTTGGTTCAGCTCCAACGAAGTATCGGGTATAGACCGAATCAAATTTAGTAGTTGGTTCAGCCCTAACAAAGTATCAGGGTACAGACCGAATCCAATTCAGCTGTTGGTTCAGCCCCAATGAAGTATCGGGTGCAGACCGAATCCAATTCAGCTGTTGGTTCATCCCCAGCGAAGTATTGGATATAGAATGAATCCAATTCAGCCGTTGGTTCAGCCCCAGCGAAGTATCGGGTACAGACGGAATCCAATTCAGCCGTTGGTTCAGCCCCAGCGAAGTATCAGGTATAGACCGAATCCAATTCAGCCGTTGGTTCAGCCCCAGCAAAGTATCGGGTACAGACCGAATCTAATTCAGCCGTTGGTTCAGCCCCATCGAAGTATCAGGTACAAACCAAGTCCAGTTCAACCGTTGGATCAACCCAGCGACATCTTAGCCGTTGGGGCAAACTCCGCGAAGCATCGGCAGTGATCCAGTAACGAAATCAATTTCGTAATCCATCCCTGATGATGGAATCTGTTATACACATCCTCAAAAGGAGCACCAAGGTAGTATCAATAATATCAACCTCATCAGAATCTACGAAGCTATCGCAGAGGACGTCATCCCCAGCAGAGCAAGACGAGAACAATCTGTGATAACTCATTTTTGACAAAGCATGTCAGTGGTTCCCCTACCAGTAATTGTCTGACAATGTCAATCCTAGGATATCATAAGTGACGTCAACCCTAGCAGAAAATGATGAAAAACAGTTCGTGGTAGCCTATTAACATCATCCCCTGCAAAAAAACAAACAGAATCCATCAGGGATAACTCCACCTCTTCAGAGGTATCTAATACTCCTTGCCTACCATGTCATGCATTAAATTTCCTGTACCTTTGCATTTCAAGTATCTAGAAATCTTTATCCTACTCATTCCATTACATTGCATGAGCATGATAAAGAGGGGCATCTGTAGACACTCGAAATTTCCTTTCTTGTTATTAACACTGTAGGAGGGTAAAACAAGCTATCAAATAAACTTCGATCTCCAATCGGACCGTCAGTTCAACCCCAATCTCAGTATAGGTACATTAAAATTCACCTCGTTCCCTAATCGAACCGTCAAATCAACCCCGATCTCAATATCGGGCCATCAAATCAACTCCGATCTCCAATCGGACCGTCAGTTCAACCCTGATCTCAATATCGGGCCATTAATTCAACTCTGATCTCTAATCGGACCGTCGGATCAACCCTGATCTTAATATCGGGCAATCAACTCAACTTCGATCTCCAATCGGACCGTCGGATCAACCTCAATCTCAATATCACGCCATCAAATCAACTCCGATCTCCAATCGAACCCTCGGATCAACCCCGATCTCAATATCGGGCCATCAAATCAACTCTGCTTTCCAATCGGGCCACCAGATCAAACCCAATATCAATATCGGGCCGTCAAATCAACTCCGATATCTAATTGGATTGTCAGTTCAACACCGATCTCAATATCGGGCCACCAAATCAACTCCGATCTTGAATCAGATCGTTGAATCAACCCCGATCTTAATATCGGGCCTTCAAATCAGCCTCGGTCTCAATATCAAGATTTCAATTCAACCCCGGTCACCACTACCGGGACAACCATAGCTTCAATCACCAATCTCGGGAGATACAGGTCAGCCCAGGTCTAAACCCGAGAAGTCAAGTCAAGTCAACTCCGGCAACAAACCTGAAGCTCCACAACATCTCCAGAGGAAAACGTAGAATGACCAACATAGCCTCAGAGACTATACTGAGGACAAACATACTCGAATGGGATCCAAGTCTTGGAAATAACTCCCGGAAGTCAACCGAAGGCCATACCGACACTAAATGAAACCCCGGGAGGGGAAAAATGGTCATTTTACCAACTCTCAGTCGATTCGATCAAATTCAAGCCGAATTGATGCTACCAAGGCCAGGACGAACAATAACGATGATCCCGAGTGCAAACAACACAAGACAACTCAACGGCAAACTACAAGAAATCGAAGACCTAGTTATGAACCCGTCTTCCTGGACCCAGAAAATGTTTTATCCCATGTCATTGTGACTCTCTTAGTGAGGGCTTTTTAGAAAGGTATTGTACGGCTCAAAAGGACGCTCTAATCAAAAGTTAGAAAGTTTTGACTTCGACCTCGCATTGCTTGGAGTGCACGTACTTCGAGATAACTATATAAAACACGTGGGCTCCACCAGAGGAGCCGGACCTCTACCTGCTGCAGCAACAGGTAGGGTGGATGTGACAACCCAAAAATTTATAAGATTTTAAATGATTAAATAAAGGTTAAAGGATAAAGCCTAAATGGGAATTTGAGGATTTAGTAAAAAAAATTAAAGAACCTATATGGTTTGATTTGAATTCTTAAAATGTGTATATGTATGGGTACATATATGTATATTTAGTGATGTGCTATATATATTTTAGCAAGAGGGATGATAAGAATAAATATAGTATGAGATTTATGGGACATTTCTCAAAGTATTAAATTATTTGGTATGTGTATGTATAATATTTTATTGCTTATATTTGTTTATTATATAATAAGCAAATAAAAGAAACTAATGTAACCTAATATATGTATTAGGTATAAAAATTTAAATAACCTAAGGGTTATAATAGTAAATGATGTTAGTATTTAAAATTTA